>CM024586.1:23070877-23670877 GCA_014182565.1 Eucalyptus marginata
CGGAAACAAAATTGTTACCAAACGCGCCCTTAGAGAAACCTATGCATGAATTACAAAGGTCGACCCCGAGGCCCAAATCTGATTTGTAAAATTGAATTTCTTTTGAGAGTTGACCTTGGCTTGATTTCATGTTTTTTATTGTTTTGATTTATATGCTTATTTCTTTCTAGTATATGTACCTAGTTATAGATTTTCTAGACTAGATCTAGATAAGAATCCTGAAGGTGGAGAGAACATGAAGACGGTGGAGGTCGATGTCCATTATGACCATAATCATGTACTATTTATTTCCCTGACATATGTCTCGGGTTTTTATCGTCTGTATAAAAGCCCAACAAGTTGCGAGTTCTCTTTTCTTCTTACCCTTTCCATTGTGTTTCTTTTTTTATATTTTCTAAGATTGTATGGTAGATTTACTGCTTTCCTTGATTGTTCATTTATTTTCTTGTAATTTCAATTCCATTGATTACTTTCTTTTCTCGTTTAATAGAAATAGAATAATATGAAAATGACCAACCACGCATGATCGCTTAGTTTAGGACTAACAATCCTAAAAATATAGAAGAAATACATGGACACGTTAGGTAAACACAACATACTATTTAGGTACCAAAGGGCGCTAATAGAGATATTAGCGTAACCTAAGTCCCCGAACCTAAATATCTAGATTGTGTAGGAATCAAGAGAACACTCTAGACCCTCAATTAAGTTTTTAGCTGACCCCCAAAAACAAGGCTAGTGGTGACTTCCGCCTTATTTTTAGGTTGTCATAAACAATTAAACTATATAAATGAACCCGTCATGCGGGGTATGAGTTTCGATGAAACTCACCATGGTTTAGCATACTCGATGTGGCAGTATCCCAAAAGATAAAGTGATGTCATCCTTGTGAGCGAAGTATACTATTGAGAGAGCTACCATGGTATAGGTATCCTTAAATCTAATATTCACATCCAACCTCATCTCTCGAGGTGTGTCGCCCATATGGGTACTAGTCGTGACACTTTACTATCACGCGGGGTACAAGTTTGGGAGAACTCACGACTTTGTGAAGAGAACTCACAAGAGATTTGTCTAAGGGATGAGGTGATGACATCCTTTTGGTTGAAAACAATGAGGGAACTTTCATGGTCAAGTATCCCTAAATCCGACATTTCCCCCTATTTCCTTTTCCTCATGAGAGGGATCGAGGGCAGCGAGATCGAGTCGCGACATAGTAGTGTAACTCAATGATCAATTATAAGCTAATTCAACATGCGCAAGCCTTAAATCGCAATCCTTCAAAGTCTTTCTCATCATGCTTTGAAGAAGAGTAGTGATGATGCGATTGGTTACCTTAGTTTGACCATCAATTTGCGGATGACAAGTTGTACCAAATAAGTGTTTAGTGCCAATTGAAGAAAAATAATCTCCTCGAAGTACAACTCAACTAGTGAGAAGTAGGGGTATGCAAAAGAACCGAGATCTGCCCGGACCACTCGGAACCGGACCGGAACTGCCCGGAACCAGCGGTTCTTGAGGGAACCGGTCCGGTTCCCGGTTCCAATTTATGGGAACCGGTGGGTATCGGTCTGGTTCCCAGTTCCAGGATCCACCCGCCCACCCGAACCGAACCGATTAATTTTTAATATTAAAAAAAATTACTAAAACAAACCCTAGATCTCATCTCACTGTCTCTTCGTCTTCGGTTCTCTCTCTCTCTCTCCGTCTCTTCCTCGATTCCTCCTATCGCCATTTCGATTCCTCCCCGAGCGTCGACGCCGTCGCCGCTACTCCTCCGCCGCTGCTATCCACCCCCTCGCGCCGACCGCCACCCTCCATAGCCTCTACTCCACCCAACGGTGACCCGCGACGCCACGGCTCACCTCCCGTGGACCACCGCGCCAGTAGCCGCGAGCGCCCTTCGCCCGCTCACCCATCACCGCGATCGCCTTCGCTTCTGCTGCTTTCCGTCCTAGCACCACGCCGTTGCTTCTACTCCGAGCCCCCTCCACTAGCAATTCCACGCCGTTGTAGCCCCTACAGCCACAATGACCGACACCAACAGATCCCAAACCGGTCACTGCGCCTCCATCGCTGCTCCGCCGCCCCTCCGCGCAATCCCTACAGCCATTTCAATTCCTCCCCGAGCGTCGACGCCGCCACCAAGATCGGTTCCATGGATCCACCCGAGAACCGGACTGAACCGGCGGTCCGGTTCCCGGGTGGATCCATGCAACAAATGGGTGGATCCCGATTCCAATTTTTCGGAACCGGTCCTTAGCGGGCGGTTCTCGGTTCTAGGTCGAGAACCGCCCACCCGGACCATGCACATCCCTAATGAGAAGTATCATCCGTCTTGTGACACAATAGGAAATGTGCCATTTTCAAAAATCAATTAACAATAACCATGATGGCATCTTAGCCCCTTTGAGTTATAAGGGAGTGCCACAATAAAATTCATGCTCATGTCTTCTTATGGCTGTGTTGGCACTGAAAGAGCAATGTAGAGCCCTTGATGGAAATGACTCTTTTCCATTTGGCATGTCACGCATTTGGAAATGACAACATGCACATCTCCATACATCTTCAACTAATAAAAGTGCTTTTGAAGGACTTCAAGAGTTTCATTGATTTTGAAGTGGCTTGCTAATCCTCCGCCATGTGCTTCTCAAATTAACAACTCTTTGGCAATATAGTTGGTTTTGCTTAAAGAAAAATCCATCCTGGGTCAAATAAATGCCTTGAACACTATGTTTACATTTGCTGGTGATGGGAGAGAAATCGAGATCATCAACATTGAGTTCTTTTATCAAATGGAAACCAAGAATTCTCTATTTTCCAAACAACAAGCATTAAGCATCTTTTCAATAAGGCATTTGCTACAATATTAGTTTTGCCAGGTTTATACTTCAAAAAAAAAAAGAAAAGGAAAAGACTTAAAGGAACTCTACCCATTTGGCATGTCTCAAGTTAAATTTGTGACGGCCACTTCCTTGTGATCATAATAGAGAACAAGTTGTTTTGGCCACAAATAATGATTCCAACAATCAATGGCTCTTGTAATTGCATAAACTCTTTGTCATAAGTGGTATAATTCTTCTTTGACTTCGTCAACTTTTCACTAAAATACACCAAAGGTCTTTAGACTTGGATAAGAATGACATCAATGCCAACTCCACTCGCATTGCATTCTCCTTCAAATACTTCATCAAAATTTGGAAGAGAAAGGACAAAAGACTCACAAAACTTTTGTTTGATGAGATTAAAGGCATTATGGGTAGTCGTGATCCATTAAAAGCATCTCTTCTTCATGCACTTAATAATGGGAGCTATTATGGTGATAAAGTTCTTCACAATCGCTGATAGAAAGAAGTAAGACCATGAAAGCTCCTTACATTATAAAAAGACTTTAGGACCACTAGTGTCTTCATCACTTCTACTTTGGATTGATTTATAGAGATTCTAACTTTTTAAATCACATGCCCAAGGAATATAATGCTTGAGAGAAGCTGGTACTTTTCCATCTTAGTATAGAGTTTTTGCCTCCTTAAGACTTCGAACACTTTTTTTAAGTGAGGAATATGCTTTTACTTGCTCCTACCATACCTAAGAATATTATTAAGCATACAACGACAAAGTTGCCAATATAAGGACAAAGGACTTTATTCATAAGCCTCATAAAGGTGCTCGAAGCATTAGAAAGTCCGAATGGCATAACTAAGTCACTCATAAAGGCCCCCTTTTTTTTCGAAGGTCGTCTTCCACTCATCCCCTTCTCTCATTCTAATCTAATGACAGCCAATTCGCAAATCTATCTTGGAAAATAAAATAGCGTCATTTAATTCATCAAGTATGTCATCAAGTCTAGGTATGGGATATTTATACTTAATGGATATGTTGTTGATCACTTGACTATCCATGCACATTATGAAAGAACCATCATTCTTGGGCACCAGTAGGCTACAACCGAACATGGGCTTATGCTTTCTCTTACATATCGTTTGGCAATCAACTTTTCCACTTGCCTTTGAAACTCTTTGGTTTCCTCCAAATTGCTACAATATGTGCCTTTATTAGGGAGAGAAGCACCGGGAAGTAAGTCAATTTGATGCTCAATTCCACTTAAGAGAGGTAATCTAGGTTATAAATCCTCTAGAAATACATCTTCAAAGTCTTTCACCAAGGCATGCATTTTAGGGTACAGGGGTCTCTCTATCTCACCCTTTTTGTTCTTAACCATAAACAAGGCAAAAATAGTCTTGTGCTTGCATATGGCCCTTATAACTCATGTTTCACTCAAGAAAATGCTCTTCTTACTTATATTTCCCATCCTATGTTGATTATTATGGATCATGAAAGAGCTTAAAGATGCAAGGGTGGTGTATTTTTTATTATTGTGGAATGAGTAAGTGATTTTATGGCCATCATGCACAACTATCCTATCAAAGTGCCAAGGCCTTCTCGATAGTAATTGGCATGCATCCATAGAAATAACATCACATAAAACTTGGTCTTGGTAATTTTTACCGATTTAAATGAACATGAGAGCTTGTTTAGTTACCTGAAGGTCACTCCCTTGTTAAGTCATTGAAGCTTGTATGGTTCAAGATGCATAGAAGTGGGTAGCTTCAGCTTCTCAATCTAAGTCGAGGACACCACATTGGTATAACTCCTCCCATCAGTAATCAACTTACATACTTTTCCATTAATGGTGTAACCAGTTTGAAAGATGTTCTCTCTCATCCACTTCTCAATCAACTATTCTGTGTAGAGCCCTCCGGATAATCAACAACTCATCATTATTAACTTGTTCCACAAGCTCATCTTGCTTCTCTGATTTGAAATCAATTTAATTGGAATCTTGCTCAGGCTCTTAAAGTTCCAAGTCAATCTTTTCAATTTCTTAATCGGTTTTAAAGTGTAACGACTCCAACTCTATCTCCAAGGTCACGAGTGATAAGGGATATAGTTTTCGCGACATCCCAAGCATGTCTCGTCGTCCCATACTTCTTTCATTTTATAAATCTTTAAGTTAAACACATGAAAAAGTGATTAATAACACCCAATCACCATAACATCAGCAAGTAGTCGGAAAATACACATGCAACTATATATATAAACACATGGCAAACTACATATGGTTACATATTTTCTCAATATTTACAAGCCCATCTACTTGGGCCAAGTTTCACACTACAAAAGCAAACAGTCCCTCCAAAAAGACATAGGAACTACCTAATATTAAAGATATAGAAACTAGAAAACTCTATAAAGACCAAGGAACTAGAAAATGCATTAAAACATATAAAATAAAATAAGAAAACTTGAAATTTATGCTTTACTCTTGGAAGCGTAATAGTCATTGTAGATCATCAAATAGCCATAGAAATATATCAAAATAGCTTCCAATTGCTATGTAATCAATTAAGAGCCTTGTAGTCGACACCAACCTTATAAATCAACATCTAGATAGCCAACTCACAGCCACAAGATCAACAACTTATCTACTTAATCGACAACTAGCTCATGGAATTGACATCTTCAACTTGAACCCTTCTAGTCAAATTGTAGCCAAAATTGATCTTTTTCTATAGGAATAAGGAATGGGTTGATTCGATCAGTGAAACATGGGTGGAGCTTGAGAATTGACCCTATGCTTCACATCCAGGTACTTCATGTATAGAATATTATACATAAAAGTAAAGCAAGATCTAGTATAAGAAAGGGACCTCCCATCCCAAGTTAGGTTTAGGCCATGCCCTTGCTAAGCTAAATAGTTATGGAATTCAAGGCATTAATTTTACTTTTTGTTTGAACAGGTATACTAGAAGTCTTAAAACTTATCACGAAAGTATAAATAAATTTTAAAATTATCAAAAAATACAATCAAGTCCTAAAACTTATCGATAAATTACAATCAGATTCTAAAACTTTCAAAAAGTGCAATCAAGTCTTAAAATCTTCAAAAAGTGCAATTAACGAAAGAACTTAATTGGATCAATTTGACAAATTTTATATTTTATTGCATTTTTGAAAGTTTTAAGATTTAATCACAGCTCATAACAAATTTTAGGATTTAATTACATAATATGAAAATTTTATAACTTAATTGCATTAGCATATTAAATTTTAAAACTTCAATCCACTGTTTTTTTTTTTTTTTTTTTTTGGGTTGTTTCCTTACCATCAGAGTAAACAGGTACAGGAGGTGTGGAATCCAGCCACCACCGTAACATGAGGGGCAATTGAGAGCCGCCGCAGCAATCGATCGGTCGTCTCTCCGCAGGCGGTGGAGATGGTGGTTTTCTCCTCGATATGGCGATGCAACGTCGCTCTCCTTCTCCTTCTCCTTCTTCCTCTTCTGGCTCTTCGTCTATCAGAAGCTGCGAGTGACCGGAGAGTGATAGAGGTAAAGGGTGCTCCGGAGTCGGTGGTGTGGGTAGTCCAGCTCTCCGATCTCCATTTCAGCGTCCACCACCCTCTCCGGGCGGCCCACTTCAAGACCCACGTCTCCTCTGCTCTCTCCCTCATCAACCCGTCTCTCGTCCTCATCACCGGCGACCTCACCGGTGGTTCCCCTGATTCACCGCCGCCGGTGCCCCCTTTTTCTTTCTTTCAAGCGCGTTCGACTCGCGGCCGCTGACCGGTTCTGGGTTTTCTGGCAGATGGGAAGAGCGAGGATTTGCTCACGATGAAGCTGAACGAGGAGGAGTGGCTGGAGTACCGGGACGTGATGGAGGACGTGGTGAGGTGGAGCGGCCTCGATAAGAGCCGCTTCTACGATCTCAGAGGGAACCACGACAACTTCGGCGTCAACGTTGAGGGTGGTTCGGTCGACTTCTTCTCCAAGTACAGCATCAATGCCCAATTGGGTAGAACTGGTAACATCAACAGCGTCACTCTTCAGGTCTGCTTCAGCTCGACATTTCTCCCGTCGCTAAGATTTTGGTATTCAGACAGCGTCGCCGCCTGTTGTTCCTGTGTTCTTTTTTCTTTTGCGAGTTCATACATGCGAAGTTCCTTCCCTTTCTTTTGATTCGTTAGGATTAGCTCAATCTTGAATTTAGCATCGGCCCCTTTTGTGCCTCCCAAAGGTGACTCTTGTTTGATGAGTTTCTCTGCTTTAGTTCCAGAGTGAGGTGTCTTCTTAATTATTCTTAATTTGTTATCATGTAGTAATTCCAACAGTTGTGTTCTTCCAAATGAAATTTCTTTTGTCTACCCTGTTTACGGCTCGATTTGTTCAAGGCAGGGGAGCGGAAACACTTGTTTGTGGGATTGGATAGCACAATGTCTGTGGGTACGCGAGGCCCGACTAATCTCTTTGGACATCCCACTGATCAACTCTTAGCCGAATTGGATTCCGAGCTTTCGCAGTGGGATTCACTGACTACTAGACCAGTAACCAAGATATCATTCGGGCATTTCCCACTTTCATTCTCAGCTGCCTCATCTTCGGGGAAGAGCTTGAGAGATATTTTTCTCAAACATTCACTATCTGCTTATCTCTGCGGACATCTCCACACAAAGTTTGGCAAGAATTTGAAGCGTCATCACCAGCCAGGTGATGGCCTTTCTTTTCTGCGCAATTTGTTCCAGCCTAACATTCACCAAATGCCTACTTTACGGGATCTGAATTGTTCTTTTGGAGCTTCCCCATCCAAAGAATTCTGGGAATGGGAGATGGGTGACTGGAGGGAGAGTCGAGTTATGCGTATTTTGGCCATTGATAGTGGTCATGTTTCCTACCTGGATCTCGATTTCAAGACAGGAGTCAAAAAAACTATCATTATGCCCACATTTCCACTAGATTCGCGATTTATGTCAACATCTTTGTCCCATCACAGGTATGAATGCCAATATATCGTTCCTTCATCTTACGAAACAGTTAGAGCTCTGGTGTTTTCAGTGTCCCCAATCATGTCAGTTGTGGCTAGAGTGTATGACTCCAGAGATGGAGATCTACACATTGTCATGGAAGCACATATGACTAAGCATGAGGGTAACACCCCTAGGGGGAATTTTTACAGTGCTCCCTGGAATTACAGGGCCTTTGAGGACCCATCGCCCAATAGATATTGGCTTCAGATTGAAGCTGTGGACATGGCTGGTAAATCAAGTTTGACAGAACTAAGGCCATTTTCCATTAATGGTCTCAATGCTCAAGTCTTGTGGACATGGAAGGAGTTTTTTGTCATGGGCTGTCAATGGGCTAGCTTATATGTCCCTTTACTCTGGTCTGCCCTGTGCTTTATGTTTTCTATTCTCCTTATCCCAAAAGCACTCCAAACATTCCTAAAGAAGCAGTACTCATACATGAGATTTGCCACTGGTAAAGGCATTGTGGGTGGTATGGCATGGTTTTTGCAGGAGCTCTGCAATTTTCCTGAGTTATGGTTTGGCATTTTGGGGTACCTGTTCTTCCTTCTTTGTTTCCCTTGGTTAAGTGGCCGAATATTTAACAACGGTGGAATGGGATATATGACTTACAAGGGTTGGGTTGTTAAGGACATTCATTTTGGTGAAAATCATGAGCTTGTGGGATTTCCAGATGTCATGGTAATTGTTCTTCCTCATCTTGTCACTGTGGTATTGCCAATGATACTGGTTTGTGCAGCTTTGGCTGCTGAAAGAGGCTTACATCAGCATATATGCTCCACTGCTGGGAAAAAGAAAGATGATTATGGTCAGGAGAAAAAGAGATCACTAAAGCATGATACGCCAGGAATTAAGAGACCATTTCCCACGATTGGAGATCGTTGGTTGCGGAAACTTCTTGTGGTGGTTTGCGTAGCAGTTTGTTGCAAGCATTTTATGGTAAGTTTTGCCAAATGACCTACTTGAAATTGAATGAAATGAACGGCTTATGTGATTCCATGAAATATTCTGGAGTGAGATCGCTTGCAATTGCTTCATGCATTTAGCATGGTGAGGTCTAGAATGAAAAAAGTGGCATAGAGGGTTTTTAGACTCTATGAAATTGAATGAAGAGATTAGCTTAGAGAGTTACATGAGAAGTTAATGTGAGTAGAAGTTGAATGGAGGGTTTCTAAATCTACATGCACTGTTCTTCCTGAGATGGCGGTTTATCCTCAACATTGGTTATGCTTTGGCTTGGTTTATTAGTGGGCTATCACTCAGTTTGACCATTACTCTTGCCTTTCATTGTATTCGAAATTTTCTTAAAGAAGTTATTGACATAATATGTGGTCTTACCTCAAACTTTCATGTACATCACAGCATTCACATTACCTGGTCATCAAAAGATGATGCAGGATATTGCTTGGTTGATTTGTTTTTGTTTGGAGTTTATATGATGTGAGACCCTCTAATGTGTGCTTTGAATGTCTATAAAATACTCCTTTGCTTCTCGATTGCCCAAGCTTCTGAAAAAGGTGTGAATTGATAATGCAGTAGTACAATCCGGAAGCCTACTTATCACTTACAGTCACTGATTCCACCACAATCTTGGTGTTGATTGTTGATTCTCCATTTTTATCGTTTCTCCTTACAGAATTGCAGAGCTCTTATAAAAGCTTACGAGATGAATCCATTCATACATTTTCCGGGGTACAGCCTTTCAGTTCCTGTATTAGTGGCTTACGCAGTCTACAAAACGAGGAGCAACAACCGACCCAGGCATTGAAGAGGTAAACTCTTGCTTGCATGGCTTGAACCGGTCTGTTCACTCCTAAAGAAAAATTCCAACTTCAACTACCAAATACTCTGTCAAGAAATCTGAAAACTGATTTCTCAAACCAAACATGGGCAATTGTAATTCTCCACCTTGTAGCACTTCTAAAGGACATGCATGACGCTTCATGCGTGGTTCTGAATTGCAGCAGTTCCTTGTCTTGTATTTTCCGAAGTGCCATCTCGATCCGTATAAATCTACTATCGTCATGAATGAGAAGATATATGACCAAGTGTATGAATGTCCACTGAGTATGATAACGAGTCGTGATAATACTATTCAAAGTACACCCGACATTTCTCTATTGATATCACGCAGGTGATACCATGCTTGCAATTAAAGGAGAGAAAGCTACTGAGATGATGAATCAGGTGCCTATTTTCAGATCATACTTATTGCCTTCGCGCTGTTCTGTGGCCAGTTCTTCGAAAGCTAATTCATATACACGGAGCTTAGCAAATAATCTCACCCGTGATATAATAAATAGGCATATGGATCTCGGTGTCTATGAAGAATCTAATTATTTGTATTAAGACTAGTTTATAAAATCAATTTACAGATTACTATGTGTTGGAGTCTTATTAGGCATTAGATATGGGCTCCTCTCGTTTAAATACACTTGCTATTTGTGAACCAGTCTTAATAAGATGCACTTCTGTGAGAAACTGGCCACTGCTCATTTAGATCTTCCTTCCACTTTAAGATGTGAAGATGGAGAACCAGATGGAGATATGAAGATGAGCAAATGCAGATGGAGATGAAGAATAGAATCTAGGATAGAGTAATCAATTCTGAAAGTACTTTGTATTTCATTGTATCAAAGTATCATTGTAGTACACAGTATTTGAAACAACAATGAATAAAGATCCTCTATTCTACCTCCTCTGTTCTATCTTACTTGTATCTTCTGTAGCCATTGATCATCCCTTCGAAGCTTTCATTTGATACTGTGATGTAGAACATTCATGGAGAAGATCTCTCACTCTTTCACTATCTCTTCTTATCTTTCTCTCTAACCTCACGTCTTCTTCTTATAGTAGAAAAGCTACTAACAGATAAAACCGAATATAGTTCATTAAGGAAAAACAGAATACAACTAACAGATTACACCTCATAGTGCACGTGTTAGTTTTGTATATCTTGGCGATCCATGTCATTCTCCACTTCAGGCATCTCCTTCATTGATGTCGATCCAAGCTGGTCTTCATCATGAGTTCTTCACCGTTGATCATTATTTCTTTGTAGTTTGTTGCATCACCAAGTCCTCTGCTTTCTTTTGTTTATTGTTTTTCAACACGTGCCGTTGCCGTTCTTCTTCTTCAACTCTTGTTCCTTTATATTTAACATAAGACACGAGGAATTTCCGATCATCATGGTTCATCATAGCTCGTCCTTGCCATCTATAATGTAAGCGAGAGGGAGCCTCTAAGGAGTCGACATGTGGCCCTCTATTTAATCGGACACCCACCCCAAATCAATATTTTCTTTCACTTATTATATTGACGCCATTTCAATTTTTTGCATTACTTGCTTCCTTTAAAAATGTAAAAATTAATAAAAGCAAAGGACAACATTTTGGTAAAATAAATAATCTCAAGTGAATCATGAGAGCCCATGAGTAATTGTGTTGGTTGTTGGATTAGGTTGCCTCCTTTCCAAAAAAAAAAGAAGGTAAAGCCAAGAGTACTAGTAACTTAGGAAGTACCGATACTCTTCGAGAGTTTTCATATCGTGTCGAACATTCTGACATGTGTCTGACATTCTATAACACTCTTCGACACTCTCCTACAATTGGTCAACAAATGTCGGAAAATTCGACATCTAATCAACTCTTTCGATCCTTGAGTCCAGAATTTCAATATGCGAGTTAAAATTCCAACACGTGATTTTAATATTTTCGATAAATGATGGGTCAAAATGTAAACATGTAAAAAATTAAAAATAATAAAAATAATAAATGAGGAAAGAAGAAAAAATCTAATCTTCTATTATCTTCTTCTCTTTTGACCATCATTTTCCGTGACAGACAATTTACCTCCAAGTTTTTTTTTTTTCTTCTTCGAAACTCTTTAACACGCGAGTCTAAAATGTGGATTACTTATTTTTTTCTCAAAGTTTTATGGATTATTGGGATAGAGTTAAATTTGTCAAATTGAAATAATTAATGATATTAATAAATAGTGGATTAATATTTTTATTGTAAATTTATTTTAAGCTATTTTTATTATTTATTTATTTGTGAATTTGAATCAAATTAATTTGATTCAAATAATCATAAAAATGATAATTTATAATGTATTTATAAAAATATACATTTAATATATAATATGTCCTAATGGATCGAAATTCTCTATTTTTTGAGAAATAATGTGTCGGCGTGTCGTTTCATGTGTCGCGTGTTAGTATCGGTGTTACTTAGCTAATAACATGAGTATCCCATGGTTACACTTTTTATTCATTTAATGACAAATAACTCATTAAAAACAATTATCTACATATGAAATAGTAGAAATCAATTACTAGGTAAAGAACCATATTCGCCTAAGTGTTTTACTAGAGAACTTAGGTAACTCCATTCAAAGATTTCAAATAGCCTCTGATAATTTTCATGAATTAGGTAGTTTAAAGATGAGAGAAGTCTTACCCTTTTTTCTTTTCTTTTTTTTGGTGCTGGAGGAACCGCCTCAGCCGGTAGCCGAAGCGTAAACCCCCAGGTGCTACGTAAGCGGGAGAACCCACCACCCTCGGCAGCACATTTAAGTCACCAAGTAACTCCGTCAGAGCCTTTGCTTCGCAAAGGTTTCGAACTCCTCACCTCTCTCGCAAAGGTTCACTGAAGCCTACCCAGCGGAACCACCACGGCCAGTGGTCGAAGTCTTACCCTTTTGTGTATACTGATAATTACAATTGTCATACCATTTTTTGGATAGTCACACTTTACAATACCCAAAGTTTGATTTGATCATTAATTTTCCTACCCAATAATGATTCATTTATTTATGCTCTTAATAATTACAATTAAGTCTCTTCTTCAATTTACTTGGAACTACATCAAAAGTGGAAGCTAAACCCGGTAATACAAATGTGCATTTTGATTGATAATCTCATTTAATCAAAATACGGCCATATTATTAGAAAATGCTAATGAGTATTGCAAGAACTTTTCGATGACTTTTGCTACTTCTGTGTATTTGGAGAACACAATAGAAGTCCACTGAGAAGTTGACAAGTGGTGCGTCTCATTGTGTGACACATCTCCGACCTTTTCACAAATCTTTAAAGCAATAAAACTCCGGAAATTAGAAAAATTCTTAACACCTGTCTACCACCTTCTTCCTTTTCATTTCTTCTCTATCGTAATCTATTTTGAAAATCCTTTTCTTTTCTTTTTTTGCTAAAGATTTTGAATATATATAGATGATCTAGGCAGAAAAGAAAATTGAAAGCCACATCTAAATAATTTGTGGAGAATTCACCTTGTAGAGAACTTCGAAATTTAGAATTGCAGAGGGTAGTGAAAAGAAAATCTCAAAAATGAAGTTATTCGAATAGTTAAATAATTCGTCATTTGTTTGAATTTGAGGAAGTCGAAACTTATATGCGAAAAACCAAAGCAACTCATTTGAGTAATTTTGTCCAAATAAATACTTTCAAGATTTTCAACTCTTTGCATTTGCACCATCCATCTAGTTAATTTTGGCTATAAATTGTTAACGTTGACACCAGTCGTCTTACGTGGTATAATTTTTTACATATTTTTCTGAATTTTTTATTTTTTATTTCTTTTTTATTGTGGCCAACGAGGGCCACCAAGCCCTCACCCGATTCGACAAGGGCGACCCTTGCCCAAGCGATGTTGCAAGGTCCTTTGCATCTCAATACCCTAAGAAAACCATTTGATTCTCTTTGCCTCTTGGCTTGTCCTATAAATTCTTGAGGCACATCAATGGCAAACTTTATCGCATCACTTGACAAGTTCAAGCTCTCGCAACTTAGGCAAGGGCCACCCTCTCGGCCTCTGGTGAGACCCACCCTCATCGGATCTGGCAAGCTTGCTCATAGCCAACAAGGGCCTAGGTGAGAGATCCTTGCTAGCCACAATTAAAAAATAATTTAAAAATTCTAAAAAAATCTAAAATTTGTCAATGTTAGCGCCCATGTCAGTGATTCTAACAAAAATTGATCAGATAAACTCAAATGGCACAAATACAAAAGGTTTAAGAATAAATTCATCAAATTAAAATGTTTATAACTGTATTGGCACCAATGCAATAAGTTTATGACTTTTTTGGTACTTTTCTCAAAGAACAAAGGTAAAGCATGTGAAGTGGAGAAATTAATATTGAGAATGAGATGAAAGAGTCATAAACTAGAAATGACAAGAAGGAAGATTAAATAGCTGACCAAAAAGATCGTAGGGTGAACCTCCTAACATGAATTGCATCTCTAGAGTGCTTCGGCTACCAATGGCTTAAGCTCAATAGAATTATATTGTGAAGTGATTTTATGAAGCATTAAGTATTTGAATAGGCCGATTTTGCAAAATATCACAATAGTAAATACACAATCCTTTGAATGAATAGAAGTACTCAAAATAATCGCCTTGGTATTTTTTTTTTCAAGTAACATTTCATTCATTTTCACAAAAAATAGGAGAGAAACATCGCAATCCAATAACAAATCAAAATAAATCCCAAACAGCTTCAAAATCAAAATAGGTAGTTGATCACCAAATCCATCTTCAGTAATGGGCACTCACTGAGATCTCCAACTATTGTTATAGTTTTGCCTTTCGACATTGCACGCCTAGGTTTGGCATCCACAACACCATCATTCAAGAAACCAGATTGAACAAGTATAGATCTGACAATTGTGAGAGTGAAACCTTCACAAAACTCTTACAATTTCCTTTGAAATAGGACTTATACACCAACTAAATCGAGTAAAACAAAAATTAAAATCATACACACAAAATCCCCAAATCTAATTAGTGCATGTTGGGTAACCATCCAAACAGTACTTAATTCTGATTTTTTGTTCCCGGGAGCAGTTTGGGAACAGAATCGCGTTTGGTAAAATTTTTGTTCCCGGAATTAGATTTGGAACAAAATCAAGAATAAATAAAAAATTGATTCTTGTTCCAGGAACAAATCTAAGAATCAAAACCAACTCTTCTTCTTCTTCTTCTTCTTCTTTTTCTTCTTCTTCATCAACCGCCATCCCGCGGTTGCCGTCCGCCGTCGTTCGCCGTTGCCCACCGCCCCCTGCCGCCGCCCCCCGCCGTACACTGTCGCCGTCCGCCGGCAACCGGTTCGACGAGCTCGCCGAAGGCTCGCTGGTGGCTAGGTAGGCCTCGCCCCACCCCGGCGAGGCTCGCCCAGCTACCAGTGAGGGCCGGCGACACTCCAGTGAGGTCGCCAACCACAAGAAGAAGAAGAAGAATAGGAAGAAAAAGGAAAAAAAAAAAAAGTAAAAAAAATTATTTAAAAATTAAAAGAAATTGATTTGGAACATAATCAATGAGCACGATACCAAATGCAATTCTATTACATAATCAGAAATTTTGGACAGTTACTTAACGGCTTAAAATGCTTAGAAATTGTTCCCAGGAACAGAATCAAAAAGAATCATTTCTAATCAAAATCTATTCCCGGGAACAAAATTGTTATCAAACGCGTCCTTAGGATAAAAATCTCCCCGAAATGGGAAAGAAAAGCTGCCAAATTTACACTAGATCATAAGAGAAAAACTCCACAAAACAGGAGGAAAATAAGAAATAGGAAACAGAGAGCCAAAAAAGCCAAAGAAAAATGAAAAAATTAAGGGGAGGGAAAGATCTAGCTCAAACCTTCCCCTCCATGGATATTGAAGAAGAAAGTTATGTGAAAATTAGAAACAGAGGAGAAAACCCTAAGACTTGGTCTTATTATTAAAACACAAAAGATCTAAGTGAATCGCTCGCGCTTAGCATAGGCTAAAAATTAAGTTCTCTAATTATGCGGGAAAAGTACCAAAAAACTTTTAAATATATTGTATTGATACCAATTCAGTCTTACACATTTTAATTAAACCAATTTAGTTTTAAACATTTTGCATTTGTATCAATTGAGTTCATTTGACTAATTTTGATTGAAAAATTGTTAACACGAATGCCTATTATCCTACATGACATAAACGGCACTAACATAGACATTTGTTAATAATATTGTAAATTTTTATGTTTTCTTTTTTCTTTTTTTTCCTTACTTCTCTTTACTTTCTTTGTTGGGAGGGGAGGTTAAGGGTCGCAGCCATAGCGACCACAACGAGAGCATCGCGGCCCTCACCTAGATATGAGCCAAGCGAGGGCGTTGTGGTCCTTGCCTAGTGTCAGCAAGGGTCGTTAGCCCTCAGCCCAAAAAAAAAAATAATAAAAAGAAAAGTTGAGGGTCGCGGCCATAGCAACCACAACAAGAGCATCACGGCCCTCACCTAGATCTGAGCCAAGCGAGGGCGTTGTGGTCCTTGCCCAATGTCGACAAGGGTCGTCAACCCTCAACCCAAAAAAAAAAGATAATAATAAGGGTTAATACCCTGAAAAACCCTAAACTGGTACACCTGTAACAAATTTACCCCAAACTATTTTTTTGACTACCAAAAACCCCAAACTGGTATACCTTTGACAAATTTACCACAAACTAGTCCACTTGTGACAAATTTACCCTCTGTTAATTTTCGTTAAATTTTACTATCAAATTATTAAGTTAAATGACACGTGACAATTGATTAGTATACCAATTTGAGATTTTATGCTCCGTTTATCACAGTTTACAATTTTTGTGATTTTTTATGGTATTAATCCAATTTAGCATAGGGTATATTTGTCACAAATTACCAGTTTGGGATTTTATGTGATCAAATAAATTAGTTTGGGGTAAATTTGTCATAAATGTACCAGTTTAGGGTTTTTTATGGTCAGTTGGGGTAAATTTGTTACAAGTGTACCAGTTTGCGGTTTTCATAGTCAAAAAAATAGTTTGGGGTAAATTTGTCATAGGTGTACTAGTTTGGGGTTTTTTAGGGTATTAACTCAAATAATGATAATAATAATAATAAAAGAAACGAAAAAGGAAAAAAAATCATAAAAATTCAAAATATAATTAAAAATATCTACATCGGCATCGACCATGCCACAAACACAGCTAGCGTCTACGTTTGCAAATTCCGGCAAGAATTGGCCAAATTGACTCAATTCGTATGAATGCAAAAAGTTTAGGATTGATTTTGTCTAACTGAAAGGTTTAAAAATGAATTGATACCAATGTATAAGTTTATAACTTTTTCAGTACTTTTCTCTCAATTATGTCAGTGCGACTATGATATGCGCCACCACCCTCGCTTGCTATCAGAAGGCTTCATAGAAAATAAACACGTAAAATAAAACCGAAATTATAGAACTCTAGTCCTTAATTATTCATGAAAAATTGTTCCAAATTCTAACCACCTAAAATCAAAAGAAACAACAATCATAGTTAATCACCTAATTATAGTTTTAAATTTAAAATTACTATTAACTAAACTAAAATAATTATCACAAAGTTTCACCACATATATTCATTCTGCTGCCGATAATAATCTCCTTATTAAGACAATTATATCTAAAAAAAGAAAAAAATATTAAATAAAGCATTCACTCATTAGATATATTAAATTGATTACAATATATAAAGATAGAGATGAGAAGTGGAAAGGAAACACACTACAGAAAACAAAAGTGAGTTGGTGAAGATAATTAGGGATCTTAGGGTTCTCGGTCTGGTTCCCGATTTGGTTTCTAGAGGAGCCGAGGACTAGTGTTTTCAAAAAAAGTGAAACCATTACGAGTGTGTGGGCAAGTGATTTCAAATGGGGGAATTTTTTGGTTAAGTATATAGAAATGGTGTGTATGGGGAATGGTTGTCAATGGATGAGATGCAAATGCAATATAGAATACGATCACCACCAAGGTCTAAAGAACGCATCAACAACCAAGAATGAAGATCGGGATTGGCGAAGTTTATCAACAAAACTTAAAGAGCGAGCAAGTCACCTGCCAAGGATACGGGATTTTAGGATAAGCTCACCACTAAGGCTTAAAGGAAAATAACCAGCTGAGGATAAATCGCTTCTTAGCTCATCACCGAGGAGCAATCCAATCTCCAAGGATAAAAAAATCAAAATAAGAGTTATCTACTCACCAAAGATATTCATCAAAATCATCTACTTACAATTGAGAACTCTCCTCAAATTTATAGGAGGACTACAACATAAGAAATAGACAAATAATAAATAGACATAAGAACTACCTGAACACTATAGAACACAAGAACTAGAAAGCATAATGAAGACCTAGGAACTTAGAGTTTTAACTCTTTAAACTTACATAACAATAAGAACTCCTAGAAACCTAGAGATGCAATTAATAACATGGGAACTTGTATTCTTGACTCTTCAGCCTTATGCTTTATCTTCAAAATTCATTCACAAGCTTCGACAAGCAAATAACCATCTCAACAATTCTTCAAATATCCATGGAAATAGACGAGAATAGCCTCCCGTCGATATGTTGTTTGGCTTTGAAACCGATAATTAATAAGGCGAATCAACAACTCCTCAATCAGTATCATGGTCGATAGTCTTCTCCATTGATGATTTCAATTTTGGACCCATTGAATCACGTTGTGCCCAAATTCTGTCTTGGCTTGTATGAGCATATTGCTAAGCTCATCGATGGAACTAATTCGGATACTCCCGCATCAAACTGGGAATCAGACCATCTCTCCCTAGAACCTAGAACCAGACCAGTTTCCATCGATCCAATTCTCCAGTTTCTAATTCTATCATGAAACCATGCTCACCTCTAATGTCAACGCCAGCTACGCAACATAGCACAACCAGAATCCATATCAGCAATCTCCAATCAAAATTAATCAATTGAACTCAATTGGCACAAACACAAGAGATTTAGAACTAACTTAGTTTAATTAAAAGGTTTAGGAGTAAAACGATACCGAGGTTATAAGTTTAGGACTATATTGGTACCGATATAATAAATTTAAGATTGAACCGGTACCGATGCAATAAGTTTAAGACTCTTTCAATATTTTTTCCTTAATTATGCCGGTGCGACTACGATATGTGACAAGAAGGCCTCGTGATCACATAATACGTGAGGACATAAGGTTGCTATACACACACACACCACATGCAATACATGTGTGCATGGAATCAAATGGGTGCGACGCAACGTAGCTTTTCGCAAATAGGAAAATATCTGGCGGAGCCCTTTTTGCCATCGATTACCACCGAGAGAGGTGGGAGATCATTCGACGTTTGAATGCCCAAAGGAATATGAGCCTTTTTAGCTTGTTTTTCCATTCGATTCTCCACGCGTCGATGACACATGGTATCGCGGGTTCACGCCCCGAATACTTTCCCCTCCGGAAAAGAAATGGCGATCGATATTTATCTCATCCGAGACATGGAGAGAAAGGGGCCATCATCTTGTTCATGGTCTTTTTGGGGACTGGATGCATCCAACCCATTAATGCCGGTCCACTTTGGAAAAAAAAAGAAAAGCTATGTAGTGTTTGGATAGAACAACGTCGATTCACGAGGCATATATGAAAAAGGAGCGCTTGTTTCTGGCCCAAAGGAGCAATCCCCCTTTTTCTTTGCTTTGCTTTTGGAGGGAGTGGCTGTGCGACACCCAACTCGCGAAGGCGACGAAGGGGCGCGTCGGTTAGCAATGTTTGATTTGTCCAGCACGAATCGAGCATGGCATCTATTCATGATGAAGATTGTAACGCGGTCCGTGTCTTCCCCGTCGGCACACGGGCGATTCATCGAAAACCCTAGTCCAGTCGTACCCCCGAGCATGCGGTCGTGTATTCGAAACCCAAAACACACAGGCACTTAGGTGATGAGCCTGAATGCCTTGAAAGAATTCGCTTAAGGATTGTGTGATTGGACCTGACGTAATTCCAAAATTCAAATTTTTCCAAAAGGCCTAGGTTCTCTCTCGCTCTTTTGTGGCCTTATCACCTCTCCTTTTTGGCTTGCAATTCGAAAGTGACCCACCTTTTTCCAATCCTAGGAGATAAAAGGGAAAAGCCTGTGGTGCCCTTTTGTTACGCAAAAATGCTGAGTTCGCAAACCTGCCTTTAAATGTTATTCTTTTTTTTTTTCAAACGACCGAAAGGGCAAGATTCAGACACCAGGGTGGAATGATGGGATGCCCTTTGATGAGTCCTGGACGGTGTCCTGTTCAAACATTCTTGGGAATATTAGCGCGAGGGACTGATCAATAAGGTCCCCTCAACCTTTTTGCCAGCAACCTTTTTGCCAGCAACGGTTTTCGAAGACTGAAAATAACAGCAGGGTTAGCGATAGCAGCTATACCCAATGGGATAAAAGGAAAAGATTCCGCGCAGTTACTATATATACGCTTGGAAGATGCATCTTGGTTTCATTATACATCGGGGGAGGGAGAGAGAGACTATCGTACGACTCCCTCACCATCCCCCGACAGTTTGCAAGCTGTTGTCCCGTTTATACATACAAATCAGAAAGAGAGAGAGAGAGAGAGAGAGAGAGAGATGCCGAGGGACAGAGATAGAGATCCATTGGTAGTGGGGAGGGTGATAGGGGATGTGTTGGATGCATTCACCAGGTCCATCTCTCTCCGTGTCATCTACAACAACCGGGAGGTCAGCAACAGCTGCGAGCTCAAGCCCTCGCAGGTCGTCAACCAGCCTCGCATCGAGATCGGGGGAGATGATCTCCGGACCTTCTACACCCTGGTGGGTCAGCAACCTCGGCTCTCATCGTTTGATTTGTTCGAGTACGGATTAACCTTTCGATCTCACGGTTCAATGTCCCTCTCATGCTCGGTCCCCGGTGTCACAGGTCATGGTAGATCCTGATGCACCCAGCCCTAGTGATCCTAATCTCAGAGAATATTTGCACTGGTAAGAAAAGCACTCTCTCTCTCTCTCTCTCACACACGCGCGAGCACACATTTTCTGCTGCATATAGGTAACTATATCCATCAAGAGACCGCATCGAGGCGAGCGAGAGAGAGTTCAACGAAAGAACCCGGGTTGCATTCACTTTACCTCTGTTCCTTATCTTTCGTGAGCCTAGTCTAGCGATTTCACTCATTTGAGAAAATAAAAAGGAAATCCGGGAGTAATCATCCGTCCGATATTTAGGTGAGATACATATACACGCTCATGCGCCGGAACATCTCAGGCCATAGTACTACCTGCATGGAAGGAAAGAAACATATGCAAGCATCCTTTTGCTCCCTCCTTTTGATTCCTTTCTCATCTAGTCTTTTCCTTTACCTTCTTCAATGGATATACCAGAATCTTTTGTCTTATGTATATGTAGTCCCGATTCATCTCATGACGATATTGCCTCTCATAGGTTGGTGACTGATATTCCAGCTACGACAGGAGCGAGCTTCGGTGAGTGCATAAAATTGCACCAACCATTCATTTCATCTATAGTTCATTATCCGCAAGACCAACTAGAGAAGGGATGCTGAAATGATTTGGGCCTTGCAGGGCAGGAGATTGTGTGCTACGAAAGTCCGCGTCCATCGATGGGAATCCACCGGTTCGTCTTTGTGCTGTTCAGACAACTGGGGCGGCAGACCGTGTACGCTCCTGGGTGGCGCCAGAACTTCAACACCAGGGACTTTGCTGAGCTCTACAACCTGGGGTCCCCAGTCGCTGCTCTTTACTTTAACTGTCAGAGGGAGAGCGGCTCTGGTGGTCGACGACGATGATCATCCATCATCTTCTGATGTATCTCTCAAACCTATTGCTAGAAGCCTATATATGTAATTGGACGACCCACCTACGTGGTTATGAAGGCAGATTCAATCCTCCATGGATGTATAAATGCAGATCTATATGTACTAATATCCATATAATCAATGCCAGTCTTCGTATTATCATCTGATCTGTGCGCATTGCTCTGCGAGGGGACTTACACCGTTTCGCACTATACGACGAAACGAACATAGAAACACATGGCTCGTCCCGCCATCGCAGGAAGGAAGGAAAACGATGCTTTTCTACTTTCTATTTATAAACATGCATAAACATGTGGGGTGGAGCCAGTGCTTCACTCCAGATGGGCCCGTGATACGACATGTCGCCCTAAGATATTTCCAGCACGGCACGAATCATAATGTTTGGGCATGCTAGGGCTACGGAAAAAACGTTGCGGAGCTAACGCGCATTGCTATGTCGTCGTGCTTTATTCGGCACTAAGATCTGCGCACCCAATCATTCTATCAAGAAATAATGACATGAGCTTGCGTTTTTCATCGTAATGCACGTCACCCATCAGTCTCGCAGAAGAATAAAGAGATTGGCTTTTCAAGAACTCGATTGTCAAGTTACATGTGCCATTATGCACCATCTGAGTAATGGGGATCAAAATCGCTCATGAGAAATTCATAGAGGATTGGCCAAGCTGGACATAACAAAATTTACTAGGTCCCAAAGAAGGAAAGAGGTATTTTCATGGTCGATATCGATCATGTGACTTGGTAAGAATTTGATTACGTAAAACTAAATATATGCACTTCAAGCATAAAGATGCCACCTACCGATCCAAGACTATGTATAATCGGTTGAGTAAAAGTCATCTAATCACGCGTATGTGCTACTTTATGACAGGGTCTCCTCTTGAGTTTAGTCGTGTTTTGGAATTAGCAGTGCGACAGCAGCAAATGATTTTAGGGAAAATGATACAGTTGTAATAGTACAGTGGTGATATTTGGCTGATTTGACCATTTGACCGGTCAAAAAGGGGAACAAAAAAGATAAAAAAGAGGCCACCGCCTCAGTCAAAATGGAGAAAGACGCACGGCCGAGAGTTATTTAAATGAAAGTGACTTTCGTTTGTTGAATAGAGAGAAGAAACCGTAGAGAGAGGAGACAGGAGAGAGGACAAATTATTGCGTACAAGTTTTGGACACCGGCGACTGGTCAAGATTTAAGCTCTTTGTTCACATCTAATGGGAGTAATTTCCAAAGTTGAGGATTGTTGACATCTAAATTTTAACGATTTAATTTATTTATTTATTGCATAGGAAATTATGGATTAATTTTATTAATTACATAGCATATAGATTTAGGTTGCATTTATTTTATTTTTTGCATTTTTTGCATTTTATTGGACCGATGGAGGATGCGTTCAAATTAGATGGGCGGGCGCAAGTGAGCAAGTTGGCGGCAAGCCCTTGTTTTTTAATGATTGAAAGATTATCTCGTGAAAAATTAGAAATTCGAATTTTTGTTCGAGATATGATGAATCGTTTTCGGATAGGGCGAGTGATATTGCGTTCAACAAAACGAATATTGCGTATATCAATTCGGAAAAATTATTAAAAAAAAAAACTAATCGATAGCCTATAAATAGGTGAGGAACGTGTAGGGTTCGGAGGCCACACTATTGAATACACGGCACATTAAAAGAAAAATCGTGTGAGGGAGATGGCGTGGAAGGAAGGGGACAGGGAGAGAGAATTTCATTTCGCCAAGCCTGTGAATAAAGAAGAGTAGACTTTCATCACAAGATAAAAAAGAAGACCCGCACTTGGAGAGTCCGAACATCCCATCGCAAAAGACGTCTTCAAAGTCAAATTGCCTCTTTTCTACTGTGGAGATTCATGCCCATTCTTCATCCCACTCTTATCTCCTTTCTCCCTTGAGGAAATTCACGAAGAAGTCTTCAAAATTCTGCTGCTATTGCTTCAACGACAAATTGCCATTGGAGTTTTTCCACCGTCGGGGCATCTCTGCAGCAACCTTGCAGGTCCAAATCAGGTGGTTGTCGCAACTAAGACGCTATCATCCGTGCCGGATCCATCATCACGATTCGATCTAGAGCCAAGATCCACAAATTACCATCCTTCCACCGTGAGTTGTTGACGATCATCGTTGCTCCTTTGTGACCGAGTCACTATCCCATGGCATCTCCGTTGTCTTGAACCGCGAAGTCCGATGTTGCCGTGTTGCCCGTGGAGCCCTGACGTAAGCACCTCCTATGAGGTGCTAAGCCCGCTGCCGTCAACGTCTTAGTTCGTGAATCGCTGTGCCGCCACCACCATCCTTGAGACGCGCCGCGTCGAGCCTTCATCGTTGGTCCGTTCTACCATTCGGATTTTGGGAAAAATTCAAATCTAGGTAGAGATTTATTTTAATCTATTAGGTAGATTTTCTTTATTATTATTTATTCAGTTTGTTTTTTTTATTTTCCCTTTACATCTTGTTTTTTAGTGAATTTATTCATTGATAGATGATTGATATTCTGACATGAAAGTGCCCCTCAAATTAAGGGTTGTTAGTCCGATTTTCGCCCCTGAAATCCGACTCGCAATCCCTTACAAAAATCGCCAATCCAATCTCATGCTCGAGATTCGATTCACGATTTAATTTTAAAATTGGACAACTTGATCTCATGCGCGAGATATGGTTCGCCAATTTTCGAATATCAATCTTATCTTGTTTGATTTGATGTCGTGGTGTTTGAGTCGGTTTTATTTTCATGAAAAAAAAAAAAAAAAAAAAAATTGAATTAGGATTAGGTTTGTTTTTCTTATCTTGCATGATTAGATTAGGGATTTTATTTTGAATCATGAAAAAGAAAAAGAAAAAGTGCATTCATTTAGGATGTTAGTTTTTTTTTATTATTCTATTATTATCTGAATTGCATATTTAATTTTAATTTCAAATTTCATAAAAAATTAGAATTAGGGCATTCTTTGCACGTCATTGCATATTAGATAAAATTGCATGTTTCATTTTAAATTTAGATCATCTTTTTAGATAAATTGCATTTTGAATTAAGATAATGTCTTAGTTTAAATTAGGATTTAATATGACTTAATCCTTAGTTTAAATTAGATAGAATCTTAATCTAGCTAGATCATTTTTGTATTTCGAATTTCATAAAATTTGTCTTAGGATAAATTAGTTGCAATTTCTAGGATAGATTGCATTTTTTAGAATAAAAAATCATGCACATCATGTAGAATTAGGTTCATGAAATGCACGTCATTTAGTGATTATTGTTAAGGTTATTTAATTAGAAATTGCCCGTTATTAGAATTAGGTCATTTTGGTTAATTTAAATTGCATATTTAACTATTGCATGTTCATTAAGAAATCACAAAAAGTTTTACTCATTCATATAGTTTAGGACATGTTGCCATGCCATATTATTCCATTTTATATTAGAAGCATTGCATTGCATAAGGACTATATTCTCGTTAAAAAGTGAAAGCAAAATTGATTGATTGCTTGTTAATTAGAAATCAAATCTAGGATTGCTGATGTGAATTCTGATCTAACAACGCAGATTCTTTCGTTGCTTTGAGATAAGTCCTGCATTATTTAATTGCTTTCTCGAGTGTTAAATTGGTGGTATGTGCACTTGCATGATCACCTCACATGTTAGGAAAATAAATTGAAATCAATTCAAGTTGCCTGCCAAACATTTTTCAAAAACAAAAGAGAAAGGTACCGAAAGGGCGTTAGAGAAATCTAACGTAATCAAGTCCCCGAATTCACAAATCTCTGGTTTGTAGGAGTAAAATAATCCTCCCATTATTTTACTTAGGTGTCTAATCGACCTACCATAAACTGATTAGTGGCGACTCTTTGATAAAATCCTTTTGCATGCTAGATATTTGAATTTAAATCGCGAGTTAGTATGGGCTTGGGAGAGCCCGAGCTAAGTCTAGGCTTAGCAATCCATTAGCCAAAACCTAGGTGGTTCACACCCGAAAATTTGGTCGCGACAAGGATTAAATCGAAATTATGTAAATTCTGAACCACCAAATTCGATTTAGAAGATGTTAAGCTGTTAAATTTTCTAAAAATAATAGTTTGGGATGTTATGAAATCATGAAATTTGACAGAAATCGATTCGGAGTTACAATTTAATTACAACGAATTTTTAAAGTTTCGTGTGAAAGCTTCACGTAGCAAATGACAATGAATATTTGCTTTAGGCGTGCGTTTTGTTAGAGCATATGACTTGTTTTGTTAGCAAACAAGCCTAGTTTTTTTTGTTTTTTTTGGTCAGAAAAGCAAACAAGCCTAGTTAAGTTTATTCGTAATTGAAGTAGCATTTTACTTCATTTTTAAATTGTTTTCCGCTTAATTGCTAGGATTTGAGTTCATCGGCTTGAGATAACATGAGCTTTACTCAATTGGGAAAGTTTAAACCAAAGTTTCTACCGTCCACAATTCAAAGAATTGATAAGCACCACTCAATTGGGAAAATTTAAACCAAACCACGAAAGTTACGTATATCAAGTTTATGTTGGTTTTTGTCTAAGGCCGTGTCCTTTGAATGAGAGGATGATTGTGTCATTCTGATGTACTTGTAGGAGTAGAGTAGAGGTACGACACTGATAGTCCATAAACTTTGACTTAGAGTGTAATATTTTCCTTGGATTTTCAATTCTTTTAATGTGATGCTTGACCTAGTCTTAAATGTTTAATCCAATTTTTAAATTTTTAATTTGTTCAATTTAGTCACTCAACTTTCTATACCAAGCCGATCGGTCATTTGGTACCATTTAGAGTTTTCATAATTCGCACTGTTGCCAAGGTTTTTTTAGGCTCCATTTATTTCATGAAAAACAACTTCCGAAATAATGTTTTCTAGATTTTTTGGCGTTCGGTACACGAAAAATAAACTAGTCAAGGTAAAAAATTTCCATCAATAGAAAAAACACTTTCAAAGGTGGGGAAGAAAAGAAACCGTTTTCACTCCTTTGTCTTTCACCCAAACCAAGCGCGATATCCTCTATGCACTCATTTAATTTATTTTTTAAATTAAATATTTAATTCTTTTTCTTTTTCTTTTCTTTTTTTCTTTTTCCTTCTCCTTTAGCTAATCGCCAGCCACGACGATGACCGGCAACATGCCCAAGTAAGGGATGAGCTCTCAAACTTGTGGTGATGATCGAGCTCCTAGCCTCAAATGACCTTGAGCTCAAGGGCCTTAGGCATGCTCAACCTTGCCAAATCTAGCAAGGGGGAGCCTCACCTAAGGCTAACAAGGCTCGTCAAAATTGAGCAAGCTCAAGCCTTGCAAGGGCTCAAGCTCACTTGGGGTGGTTATTGGTGATCACCTAAAGAAGAAGGGAAAAGAGAGAGAAAAAAAAAAGAGAAAAATAATTAACAATTCGAATTTTTTAAAAGGAAAATAAAAAAAAATTTAAAAAAAAAATCATTAACAAGAGTGTGTGGCGTCTCAATCTGCTATGTACTAACACGAGTTATTAATCTTTTCACTTTACAGCACAAGCGGAAGCCGAAATTAAAACATTAAACTAAAAATACAATGATGGATTAACGTAAGAGAAGAGCAACCATCATCTTTCATTTCTTGTCTTATTTATAAACATGGTGATATTCATCGAGCTACATTGGGAGGTCAAAAATAATATTACTCCCTCACGGCATCAACACTGCCACCATGGCAAAACCCCCACATGCTATCTACACCATCCATCACCCAACTGCAATAATCCTATCTCAAAAAGTATCAAGACTATGCCTCCAAAAATGTATCTCTATGGGTGCGTTTGGTTCAGCATTCTTAATAGGCTTTCAGTCTCCAAAGCCCCCTGGGGAAATGCTGGACTGTTTGGCAACCATTTTGAAGTAACTTTCAAGTGGAGGTCAAGATTGGAAAGGCTAAAAGTTCTAATACTAGTAGGGACTAGCTTTGAGCTTTCAAAGATTTGGCTAAATGCTAAAACTTATTTTTTTCTTCCAAAACTATCCTCACTCATTCTTCAAATTTCTGACTTTGCCCTCGTTATTATTATTTTAAATGCCAAAATAATGCTAAAAAAATCAAATATATATAAATGCTAAAAAATTTAATATGTTTTGGTCTTTTTAAAAATATTATTTATATATTTGATTTTTTTAGCATTATTGTCAAAGTTTATATTTAATAAGTTGCATACATTATTTATTTTTTTTCAATTTTAAACAAATAAAAATTAAAAAAATTTCGATGAAGGGTTTGGTCTTTTAAAAAAAAAATTATATATATATTTGATTTCTTAGCATTATTTTCAAATGTATATTTAAAAAGTTGCATATATTATTTTTTCAAATTTAAAAATTTAAAATTAAAAAATTTCGATGAAGGATTTGGTATTTTCTTAAAATATATATGTATTTGATTGTTTTAGTATTATTGTCAAAATTTATATTTAAAAAGTTGCATACATTATTTTTTTCAATTTTAAACAATTAAAAATTTAAAAGTTCTGATGAAGGGTTTGGTCGTTTTTAAAAAAAAAAATTATATATGTGTATTTAATTTTTTAGCATTATTTTCAAATTTATATTTAAAAAGTCTCATACATTATTTTTTCAATTTTAAACAAATAAAAATTAAAAAATTTCGATAAACGATTTGGTCTTTTTTTAATATATATATATATATATATATATATATATATATATATATTTGATTTTTTTAGCATTATTATGAAAATTTATATTTAAAAAGTTGCATACACCATTTTTTTCAATTTTAAGCAACTAAAAAATAAAAATTCCAATGAAGGGTTTGGTCTTTTAAAAATATATATATTTATGTATTTGATTTTTTTAGTATTATTGTCAAAATTTATATTTAAAAAATTGCATACATTATTTTTTTCAACTTTAAACAAATAAAAAAAACTAATATTAATCACCAAAAGAGCTTTTCAAATGTGTTTTCTACCCAACAACATTTTTCTCAAAGTTGCTTCTTAAAGCATAATTTACCAAACGGCATTTGTATTTGCCTAAAGTTCTTTAGGCTAAACTGCTTTGCATTTTCTCAATGGGTTTTCAAAATGCTGAACCAAACGCACCCTACCACCATCAACTCCCTTGCCTGCCATTCCTTACTGTTGCCACCCTCCTCCGAGAATGGCAGAGGACCTATCAGAAGTCCTCTAATCGTGGCGTAGATCACCACAAAGTTGTAGGCGACACAGCCAGTGGGGGAGCCTAGGTCTACCCTTAGCGTGGAAGTATACTGCATAAAAATTGCGGAAGGAAAGGCCAAGTTAGTGGACTCGTACAGCCGCCCCTCAAAGTCTACTAAGGTGCCGTAGCAAGAAATAAGGATAGCAAGAATCGCAGTCATATCTACAGATTTGAAAAATGTGAACATCAACAAGGGTGAGCTAATGCCTAGCAAGTGAAAGATCCAAAACTCTATACCATACGATCCACCCATCACACGTATGCGAAATCTATCTAAGACATGCGACTCACTCAATAGCTATGGTATAAACAGTACTATACGAGACTAAGACTATACGATACTAACTACGTGCCAATGGAATATAGCAACATGACTTAGGTATTTCTAGACTCACGACATAAAGACTTAACAACCTCAACAAATGACTTGACCACGCATATGCATACAATCCACGCATTTCTTTTTTTTTTATGACCCAGGGAAACCCGAAAGCCGACAGCCGGCGAACAAACCCTGGGGCTAACGCAAGCTAGCCACCACACTCACGCCAGCGGTTAAGTCACCCTGCGACGCCCGGGAATCAAAACGATCCACGCATTTTAGTTTTCACTTTTCCAAACAATGTTTTCTTCCAAGGCACATGGATATCGATTGGCTGTTTAATTTGCCATAATGCACACCGGTTGCCTATTTGGCCCGCACAGGCTTCTAGGGTTTGCTTTCCCTAGACATTTCTGCCCAATGCATCTAGTGTTCGCTATCTCTAGGCATCTCGAGTTCACTCCAAGCTCCCACGGGCATCGCCAGTTCGCTATTTGATGGCTTCTAAGCTTCGCTATTCCTAAGCATCCCAAATTCCCTCCAGGCTCCCACGAGGCATCGCCAATTCTTTGTCTGACGATATTCATTACGGGTATCTTAATCACATAAAGACATGCACATTTATCTTGCAATTAAGTATGCGGACACAGCACCTAGCAAAACTTGACATGTTTTCTATAGCATTCTTAAAATTGAGGTGTGATTGACGACTTGTTCACTATACAATCTACTAGACTTACTTTTGTCGAACCTAACAAAAGTTTTCAACAATCAATAATCATCAACACCTCAAATGGACTTGTCCTATTCAAACAATTACAATCTTGGGCTTTCAACCCCCAACCGAATCTCGACTAAACCATCACTAATCCGAGGCTACCGACACCTTGACCACTTCTCAACCGAAGCACTACCAATCCCTAGACCATTGAACCTCACAACCAAAACTTCACAATCGAGCCATCAACAATTCGAGACCACCAAACCTCACATTGAAGCCCAGGACCACCGAACCTCACACTGAGATCCACGACCACATGCAAAGCCAAAATTGAGCTTAAAACGATCAATTTGTAGTCCTAACAATCCCACAACATCTCACGACACATTTCATGGAATCTAGACTTTAACCAACCCACATCAATGACATAAATGACCCGAATTAATATAAACCTAGTCAAGACAACACAAATCAAGCATCCTAGCACATTAAAGGCAAGATTCATCAGTCCACATAATGAGCAAATCAACATAGTACAAAGAATAGGAATTTCGCTTGCCTCAACAAGTAAGCCAAACCTAGACTTGCATAAAAGTCGAATTTCAACCCTTCGCCTTGGCTGGATGCAACTCGACATATCTTGATTCCCGCGATCTCACGAGCGAAATCGATAAAATAAGAGTAGCGAGCGATTAGAAGGAAGAGTGAGTGATCGGCGAGAAAGAGAGAGAGCAAGCCAGGTTGAGAGAGAGATGTGAGCGAGAGAGAGATAAGCTGAGATAAATTAGAGGGAAAGAGAGAAAAATGGGTTTTATACCCCAAACTAATTTCCTTGCATGCGATTTTATTGGACGCATGTGGCGGCGGCGTCAAATGCTTGCCCTCTTGACACATGGCGGCGGAAAATGAGAGAGAGGAGAGGGTGGGCAGTTCATGAGAGAAAATGGAACAATTTGGGTCTAATTTTGCGTGTACATTAGACATTAGGGACTGTAAATCAGATCTAGAAATTATCGAATGAGTCTAAAAAATTACGGTTCAAAAACTGTTGTCTTTCAATCCTCTCATTTACACATTTTCAATATTGTCAATTTAACTGATCTAATTATCGTTGCTAAGTTATATGTTCCTAACTTATCAAGGGCTTGTTTGGTAACCATTCAGGGAATAGTTTCTACTTAGAAATGATTCTTTTTTATTATATTCCTTAGACAAATTCCTGAATATTTGGAGGGGTTTGACAACTGTTCAAAATTTCTATTCCCGATATAGAAATGCGTTTGGTAAAATCTTAAATTTTTTCTGTAAATTAGAATTTTAAAAAAAAATTAAATTTTTTATTATATTCTTCTCTTCTTTTTTTTTTCTTCTTATCCTTTTTCCTTTGGCCAGCAACCTCGTCGAAAGAGGGCAACAAGCAAAGAGTTTTGCTTTCATGTTATCGGCCAAAGGAAGGAGAAGAAAAATGAAAAAAGAAAAGAAAAAAGAAAAAAAGAAAATGGACTTGACTCTGGAGTTATTTTCAAAAACAAAGAAGTAACTTTTTTAGGTTAAATACAATAGAAGTGACAATATTTTCGTATAGCGTTCACTTGAATGCTTAAACTTTTTTGGGTTATTACCTTGAAAAACCCAAAACTGGTACACTTATGACAAATTTACCCCAAACTATTTTTTTGGCCATGAAAAACCCAAAATTGGTACACTTGTGACAAATTTACCCCAATTGACCAAAGAAAACCCTAAACATGTAAATTTATGACAAATTTATCACAAACTAATTTATTTGATCACAGAAAATCATAAACTGGTAAATTTGTGACAAATATACCATTTGCAAAATTGGATTAATACCACAAAAAATCACAAAAATTGTAAACTGTGACAAACGGAGCCTAAATCTCAAATCAGTATACCAGTCAACTGTCACGTGTCATTTAACTTAATAATTTGACAGTAAAATTTAATGAAAACTAACAGAAAGTAAATTTGTCGCAAGTGTACTAGTTTAAGGTAAATTTGTCAAAGGTATACTAGTTTGGGGTTTTTTGTAGTCAAAAAAATAGTTTTAGGTAAATTTGTCACATGTGTACAAATTTGGGGTTTTTTAGGATATTAACCCAACTTTTTTTTACTCACTTGCGTGCCACAAATTTGAAAATCGATTACTTGAGTACTACTTTCGATTTGCCCCATTAGGAAAGTTGACATGGCTGCCAATTTTTTTAATAAAATTTCAAATATTTTTATTATTATATTTTTTGAATTTTTTGCTTTTTTTCTTTAGAGTCAACAAGGATCACCGGCAACCCTTGTCGGTCATGACCACCTCGCCTCGACCACGAAGGCCTTAAGTGAGGCCACAACAACCCTTGCCAGTAGTTGAAGAGGCCCTAACGGCCTCGACTAGGGCCTTCGCAACAAAAGCAAGGCAGCCTTCCCCTAGATCTAGCCGCGAAGGTGTTAGGCAAGGCCATCGCTCTAGGCGGCATCGCCCATGGCCGCCCAACGATCAGCGAGGACCCTCACGGCCTCGCCTAGGGCCTTCACGGCCAAGGGTGAGGTGGCTGCAGCTAGTGAGGGTAGCCGCTAACCCTCTTCAACCATAAAAAAAACAAAAGGAAAATACAAATAAAAATTAAAAAAATAAAATTCCACATATGACATTTGGCCAAAATTGACGCTTAAGTGATCAATTTTTCTCCAATGTGGCACTCAAGTGAAAAATTTTTTTGCGAACAAAGTGTCGTAGAAAGTTGACACCCATACTTGTTCTTATGCCTAGCTTTTTTTTTTTTTTTTTTTTTTTTATTCTTAATTCTGTTCTAAATCTATTCCCTAAAACAAAAAAGTTACTAAACGAATTTTTATTTTTTTTAGGTTTTGGGGAACAAAAAAAAAAGGAATCAAACAGATAGACACTGTTTGGCTGGTTATCAAATAGGCCCAAACAGGCCCTAATCAAATGGGTAAAAATTTTGGATGTCATAAAGTGCACAGAGGAAAATCAAATTTGATTTTCCATTCCAAACGACATAAGTTTATTTCTAGTTCATTTTTAGGATTTAGCTTACCACTGGAAAATATTGTCATTTTTCTAGAAAATGATTTCTAGAAAAACATTTTCTAGAAATACCACATTTTTCGCGAAACGAACGGAATTTTAATTTCAATCCATTTCTCGAGTCAAAAAAAAAAAAAAAAAAAACTCTATCTCTTTACTAATTTTTTTAACTTTTTTATTCGTTTAAATATTATGATAGTTCTAGTTAAATGTATTTTAGCATATAATTTCCATAATAGTAAAAATGGAAACTCATTCAGAGTTATCGAGTTATTATTCCTATTATTTTAATTTCTTTATTTACATATATGATTAAAATTAATTAAGAAAACCCTAAACACATGAACTTGAAAATTTTATCTATCTAAGAATTATGGACAAGATTAGATAATATTCGTACGATTATCTATATACTACTTAACGCCGTTTTTATACATTCTCAGGACAACACTTGCCTCATAATAGCAATACTATCAATCCGACATGACTCCAAACAAAATTTTACTTTTATCATTATAAAGATCGTAAGTTAAAATGTACTTACACAGAACTATCATGATATTTATATAGACCAAAAAGTAAAAAATTCTGACTTACGAAGTAGAGGAAATGAAAAGATATTACAAAATCCCAGTAAAGGCATAAATACAGAAATTTATTAATAGTTCCTAAGGAGTGGATTTCACTTTGTTATGGAAGTAACAAATAGAAAATTTAAGGACTAGATTGAATGGTCAAAAATAGTTCAAGGGTCACGTTGGACGAATTAAAAGTTAAAAGACATATTACATATTATATCAAGTTTTAGGCTACGTGTCATTCTTTCACGATTTTATCTTATTCATTCTCCTTTCAAGAATGGCGGGTAAAAAAGAAATGGGATAAATATATTTGAAGTTTTAAAATTTGTCACGAAAATGTAATTAAGTTCTGAAACTTTCTATTAATCTAGTCAAGTTTTAAAATTGGTTAGATTCGTACAATCAAGTTCTTTTATTAACTCCGTCAAATTCAATAGACGAAAGACACTAACAAATATTTATGACTCAATTACACAAACGTGACAAGTTGTAGCACTTGATTACACTTTTCGAAAGCTTTGGAACTCGATTGTATTTTGTGACAAGTGTTTTTAAGACTTACTCGCGTCTTTTGAAAATTTCACGGCTCAATTTTAAAGCGTTCAGCATACTTTAAAAAAAAAACAAGAAATACACAAATCCCATGGTTATTGGGCCTGTGGCCGGAGCTCGCGTCGGGCCTGGGCCTGGGCCTCCTAATCTCCCCACGCGGACGGAGCTGGCGAGAGAAAAAGGGCGCGAAGCCGACGCCCCGACCCCGAAAATTTTCGACCGTGCCCGCGCGCCACCTGGCGGGAAGTGCAAAAACCCGAATCGCCCCACACCTCCTTTCGAAAAAGAAATTCCCCCCGAAATTGCGAAAAGAAAAACGTAGAAGAAAGGCGAAAATGACGCGATCTCTCTCTCTCTCTCCCTCTCCCTCTCCCCACTCCTTCGCTTTTCCCGCTGCAGTGAAGCAGTGAATCCCGTCGCGGTTTCTCTCCCCCATCCGCCGCCGCGCCGCTCCGTCTCCCTCCTCCTCCGCCGCCGCCGCAGATCGGCGCCTCCGAACCCTAGATTCTCGCCGCCGACCGCCGTTTCCTTCCTCCTCTCTCTCTGCATCTCTGATCTGCGGGCTACTCGGGGTTTTTTGGGGGTGAAGGAAGTTGGAAATGGTGGATGCCGGGCCGACGGTGGAAATGGACGGCGGCGACGGCGGGAGCGAGCGGCCGGCGCCGGCGCCGGCGGCCTCCCACTCGCGGCAGAGGCGGAAGCGCAAGAGGGGGGGCTCTTCTGGCTCCCTGCTCAAGGACCTCAGCGCCGACGAGCGGCGCGACCGGATCGCCTCCCTGGACGCCGAAATCCAGGGCCTCTTCGCTTACTACCGCGAGGTGACGGATCGGCGGGGGCTCGACCTGGACTCGGGCTCGGCGGAGTGTGGGTCCGCCAACGGGGCGATCGCGTGCTGCCTGGAGGAGAGCGCCTCGCCGCTCTCCAAGCTGGTGGAGGAGGTGTACGGCAAGCTGAAGGAGGGCCATGCAGGAGGAGCCGGCCTCACGGTCGCGTCGGTGAAGAGTGGAGTGTTGTTCGTCGGGCAGAGAGTGATGTATGGCGTCTCCAACCCCGACGCCGACGTTCTGGAAGACGATACTCCTTCCTCTCTCTGGTGTTGGGAGGTCCTCGCTTCCTTCCCCTTTTTGCTTATTCATTGATTTCCTGATCTGGTTTTTTTAAGTTCGTTAGATAGGTTAGGTCTTCGATTGGATCTCCCTCTCTCTTGATGTAATATCCCATTGTTTGTGCAAATTTAGTTCCGACATCAGCTATGGTAGTTATGTTTCATGATCTTGCGCATGACCCAGTTGCGTTGACCGGGTTTGAATGGTGTAAAAGCACAAACATGGTGCGGCGCAAAGGCCCTCATCGGAATTAGAAGTCACATGATCTTTGTTAGTCAATTCAATGGGTATCGACATGATTTGAGACGCGATCATGTCACACTAATACGAACCACCACGACTTTAATCCTTTTACACTCTTCCAATTATGCAGCCCTTTCTTAGACTGACGATCTTCCTTTTTTTTTTATTTTTACAGACTAGAGAGCTGAAATTGTTGCCCAAGTCCGTGCATGGTCTTATCAAGATTCGCCGCACATGTCGGAGAAAGATTCACGAGAGATTGTGTGCTGTTTCTGGTGATAAATTACTTCCTTTTTCTTTATTTGGCACAGCTATTAATTCTTCTACTTAATTTGCTAAATTTGCAGTTCACAAGTGTTTGGCAATTTAATGCCTTTGATGAAGCTAATGTTCTCTGTTTTGTTTTATTAATGATAGTTGCTAACTTGCTAAGCTTTCGCCTTTAGGAATGGGAGTGGCATTAACAAACATGTCTTGCATTATAAACTTATAGTTTGGCCATATAGAGTTAACTGTCTGTTGGTTCATGTCATTACACACTCTTTAGTTAGTAAAAACAGAGAAATGCCGGGTCACTCATTAAAAAGGAACAGAGGAACACTAGGCTATCTTTTGGCAACTCTTTCTACTATTCATCTGGTTCTGTAGTATATGCCATTTCTTTGTACATCTATAGGGATTAATTAATTTCTCCATCTCTTGAAGGTAATGTTTGTATAGTGATTTCATGTGCTGTGGTTAGCAACTGGCCACAGCCATTTTTACTGGGTACACATCTTTACCAGTATGCGTTTAAATAACTCTTTATAGAATAAGGTGCTCATGGTTATCTATTGCAATCCAATGTAGCAAATTTATTATATTCACGAGTTCCATTTAAGTGGACTTGGCTGCTGCTCAGAATCATTTGCCCTTATGCTTCATTATCTCTCTTTATTTCCAACAGACCCTGTGAGACTATATCTCAGAATCCATTCCCTCTCTTGTCTCCATGTTTTTGGAGTTTTATCTAGACTCCAGAGTAGTGAATCAGACTTATATTTTTATTATTAAAATTTCTCCTCAGTTAACTGTATTAGCTATGCAGAACTATCAGTGCATCAATTAAGATAGTTCAGTTGAAAACCGAATTCTATAAATTATGGAGTTTGTCTTTTCTTCCCCTGCGCTGTACATGAAGGAAAACATGTTTCTCAAATTGTGGTTAGCTATCAATCAAACAATTATGGAGGCAGTGTTATGGAGTTGCAGCTTTGGGATTGTATCTCTTGTTTGATGACATTTCTTAGGCTGATTATGGTACATGTCTTCTTGTTTCAGCAATGGTAAATGCATTACAGAAGTCAGAACATGATCCAGATAGCGAGCTTGATTGGTTGAAAGCCTCAGAAAGGCTTCGTAAAGCGCTAAATGAGACAGATATACGCTTGTTAGTGGATAGCATGCTGCAGAAGACTCGTGCTGACATGTATGCAGCTAAAGATGGTCTATAAGATTCACTGCAGATTATAAATGTTAACTAAAGCATTTATATTATTTCAGGTCTGAGAAGGAGGCAAAAGTAGATCATAAAGCGTATATAAAGCAATTGGAGAGGAATAAACGAGAAGTTGAGAGAGAGAAAAAGAGAATGGACCGCGAACTTCAGAAGGAAAAGTTGAAAGCTGTAAGTTCCAATATCTTTCTAAGTTCTGGCTTGTCTTCATGATTGCATTGTTTCACTAAGGTCTATGTTATCTTAATGGATGCATCACGTTTAAAGAGTTGCGACATGATGAACTATTGGTTACCTGTTTGGGAAACTTGTCCTCCCTAGATTTTTGTTAATTTTGTAGACATAGACAATGCATGAGTTCATTTGCACCTCAATGGCCATGTTGCTTTTCTGATCCATGAGCAATGGTATGACTATAGGAAAAGGAATTGAAGCGCTTACAAGAGGAGGCAGAGAAGGAAGAGAAGCGTTCTGAGAAAGAAGAGCTTGAGTTGAAGAAACAGCTTAAAAAGCAGGAAGAAGCTAAGAAAGATCAGCGTCGGAGAGAGAAAGAGGAAGCTGAATTGAAGAAGCAACTTGCTCTACAGAAGCAAGCTTCCGTGATGGAACGGTTCCTTAAAAGAAGCAAGACTACTTCACCTATTCTGGATGACAAATCCTCACCTGGTTTGCCTTTGTCCAGTAAGGCAAGAGAATGCATCCATGAATCAATTGCCTGCTTGATGGATTCTGCTCTTTCCTCAAATCAAGAAATTAACGTTGGCCAAATCTGGAAGTAGGTTTGGATGTCCTATTTTTTCCTTTCGATCCTCTTCACATGCTTGTTATTGTTGTTTCTTTCTTCACCATGTCATACGAGTGTGTCGAGATTAATGCTTCTGTGGTTGTCAGGTCTCATTTATCATCTTGGCGTTGTCTGGGTCAGTTTATCCGCTCAAATCAAGATCAGCATTGGGGCATACGCAGGAAGCCCAAAACCGAAGTCTTCAAAGAACTTAAGCTCACTACCCCTAACTCCGTGAAAGGGGCAGCACAGGATGATGACTTGAACCTTGAAAAGCTAGTGAGTGGATGGAATGAGAGGATTTCTGATGACGCATCAATATGTAAAGCTGGAGATAAGCCTCATCCGGGTATGAGGAAATGTGTCAGAAGGAAGCAATTACTACAGTTTGATAAGAGTCATAGGCCTGCATTTTACGGTATATGGCCTGTGAAAAGGTAATTCTCTTTTGTTGTTTGAGACTTAGTCCTCTTTCTGTCATCCAATTTCAGTTGGCAGGTTATCAGATGTTATTAGCTTTCAGTGACGGTTTCATAATTTTCAATCAGGAGACATTCATTAATTTTCCTTAGGACCTCATCCTCTAAAGAAAAAGGGGGTGGGGGGAAGGAATTATTTATATATCATGAGTAGAAAAAATGCAGTTGTTATTAGTGCAAAACTCTGATGTACTTTATGTCTTTATAAGTTATCCCATTTTCTTGGAGTTTTATAAGATTAAAAGGAGTGGAGATGGCAATAAGCAATTTCTGGCTTTTCTTCTGTTTGAGCTTAGTTTCCCTCCAATATTTGATTTTTTTTAGTATTTATGTTGAGAAGACACCAAGAAGCTCATATTGCTTCAGGGGCTGTATTCCACAAAGTTCTGCCTGAGAGGAATATAGAATAAGATTGGTTTATTCTCTGGCTAGTAACCTTTAGATGTAGCATCTGTCTTCAAAACACATCTTGGTTCACTTCCTCCTTTTCCTTGACGAAATTAGTGAAAAAAAGAGTTACTTTCATAGAATTCCTGCTCAAAGCTCTGTTTGTCCTCCTTTTTCCATTTATTTGTGGATGGGGCATTTTCCAGGTGTCTATGAGCAGCAGAATAGTAACATGATTGTTAAGCAATATTTGATTTAAATTTAGGTAGTTGGTGAACTAGACTGAACATCAATGTTGTATCAGATGCATGACATTTACAAGTTGATCTCATAGTGACACGTAAGTCTTGAAATATCATAGGTAGTAGCTGACATTCCTATTGCAATAAAAATCAGGTTCCTTCTAGAGAGTAGGATTGATTTGCTCTCCCAATTTTTAGAATATGTTTTGAAACTGTCTGAACTTCAAGCAAGTATTGAGCTTTCTGCAAATTCTGTTGCAACCCTGCTATTTCTTGTCTTGTTGTATATTAACAATTTGCGCTTTATTGATCATATCAGTGAAACTGTTGGGCCGTGCCACCCATTTAGGAAGGATCCAGAGCTTGATTATGATGTTGATAGTGATGAGGAATGGGAAGAGGTATATCTTCACAAAATCCTTGATTTCTGTGATATCGTGATTGCAGCTGCTTTTGTGATATAGATGCCATGGTTGTTGTGCAGGAGGATCCTGGAGAAAGCCTATCTGATTGTGATAAAGATGATTGTGATAAAGATGATGAAGAAAGCTTAGATGAGGGTTGTTCCAAAGCTGATGAAGATGAAAGTGAGGATGGGTTTTTCGTACCCGATGGTTATCTCTCGGAAAATGAGGTAGCAATTCAAACCCTAATTTTTAGCCTTGGATCTTTTTTTTTTTTTTTGCAATTATTTCATTTGCCGAAGGTATATCTTCATTAATGGTGCTCGGGGATCAATAAAGTTACACTTCGCCAGTGGTTAATGATTATCGATACTTCACCATGTTGTGTGCTTTCCAGTTTTAACAAGATCTTTTTGTTGCCGAATCTCTTTATCTGTAAGAACGGCCAAGGCTAAAAAATTTACCATTGCAAAGCACCTTCATTTGGGAAAAGTTTTTGTGAAGTTGGGAATTGGGATGCATTTTATTTTCGGGTAGCGATTCCAGGCCTCGACGGATGCCATTTCTGTAGGAACTTAGGCTGTTAGGTGTAAGTTTTCAGGTGAGTCTGCATCTGCTACTGGGGGTTCCTATTTCTGGTTTATTATGTCATAACGCCAATGCCATTAGCTGAATTTTATGAACGGCAGTATAATTGAAGTCTTTTTGATCATTTTTATCTGAACTCTTGATTCTTATAGAGTGGAGCTTTAGTTTCCAAATTTGGTTTGACACTTGACTATTTTTGGGCATGTGAAGTCGATAACAAATAACATAAAGTTCCTTAATATGCTGGTTGGTGACACACAGCATAAGTAAACCAAACATTCTTTTCATTCTATAGCACTGTCTAAAGAATCAGTTTGATGGCAGGGTGTACAAGTTGACAAGATGGAAACTGACATTTCAGTTGAGGGCATGACTTCATCTTCTGAGCAAGACTCAGAGCATGTGGCCTTCTCTGCGCTTCTTCAACAGCAGAAACATCTGCACAATGTGACAGAGCATGCGCTTCGGAAAAATCATCCTTTTATAATTAATAATCTATCCCATGAGAAGTCCACTAAAAAAATGGCTGGAGAAGTAAGTGCCACTCAAAAGCTGGAACAGACGTGCTTGGAGGCGTTAAGCATGCTTGTCTTTCAGGGGGCCAAACTTCCAGAATGTCTAACTGACAACAGCTTGAACGAAGATGAAGAGGATTGCCCAGCTAACAGCAAGAGCTGCTCAACACCAGCAATGCATGCAGATGTACCTGATTCTGAGTTGCCCACCATTGTACGCCGTGTTTTTACTCTAAGATTATTTTAGTTTCCTTGTTTTTGCAGAGCTGCTCGACTGAACTGATCTTGGTTTCCTAGTTAGTCATTCGTGTGCACTATTCAAGTGATTTTTTTTTTTTTTTTTTTTCCTTTCAGTTTGATGGTATAGCTTGTTGATATTTCAGGTATCCACGATTCAATCATGTCCACAAGGTATTAACAAGGTGGTCGACTCTTTGCAACAGAAGCTTCCTGCTGTATCTAAAACACTGTTGAGGAATAAAGTTCGTGAGATATCAGATTTTGTGGACAACCGCTGGCAGGTATCTTTGCTGAAATTTCCCGTGTTGACTGTGGTTTCCATTTATGTTGCTTTCTTTTTTATGCCTTGCTTAGAGACATTTATTTGTTGCATTTGTTTTGGCAGGTCAAGAAAGAAATCTTGGACAAACTTGGTTTTTCTGTTTCGCCAGGTATATAAATCAGTCTTGACTTGTTACACGCTGTATAGTCTCTTTATTGAAGCTTATTCTGTTTTTTTATGCTCAAATTGGTAGAGAGGAGCAGCGGAAGGGCCAAAAGTATAGCTGCTTTTTTCTCGAAGAGGTGCTTGCCACCTTCTGGTGGGAGTGTGAATGCAGATGAGATTTTGTAGTCATCCTGAAGTTCTACTGTCTGTGTGAAGCAGATTGCACATTAATCGAATCATCTCACTAGGATGTCCCATTTTTGAGCTGTGTTGTTGGATGGATGTCCCACTTTTGAGCCGTTTTGTTGAAATGGTCAGAAGTCAAGATTGGCCATGCCAGATTTTGAGCTATGTGAATACTACTGGTCAGTAGGCTGGCCAAGTCCCTAATGTATTCCTTAGACTTTATATGAAGCAGGTTGCACATAAATCAAATCAACTCTCGCTAGGATATTCCATAAATCATGTTTTCTTGTTCCAATTTTGAGCTATGTGATGTGTAATCCTAAAGTCAAGACTGTCCAATCCTAAAGTGGTGGGTGTATGAATACCAAATTTACCAAGGGGTGCGCTTTTGAGCTGGTGTGGTTCATTACTAGTGCGATTGAGCTGCTTTTGGGTTCCCGCTTAACAACATTTGTTTGTCTCGATGCTAAAGAAAACTCATTCGGCGAGTTGATAACATCAATGAAAGTGGAACGGATTTCACATTGACATGGATGTTATGAACAAGATCAAATAGCAAAATCAATATGGTATTACACCGCTCGCAATCACAACATTACTGATATAAGGGGAATGAATAGAAAGCAGATATACGGATCATATATGCGAAAACAAATAAATGAATGAGGGCAGGGAGCAGATCGGATCCCCCAACTTCTTTTTAGACCTGGAAGGGCCAGGGCCAGTCGCTCATGCTCTCCTCCTGCACCTTGGCGCTCCTCCTGAGAGGGTTGCTGCTGCTGTTGTGGTCGCCCTCGACGTAGGCATAGTACTTGAGGAAGAAGGCGAGCGTGAGCACCACCCACTCGAGGCAGAACATCAGGATGCACAGCCCGCCGGCCAGCTTCAGGATGATGGCGCCGTCCTCCTCCCTCACGTAGGACTTGAGGTTGCCGAGGAAGTCGCCGGTCCTGGTGAAGATGAGCACGGACACGGATCCCTGGAAGATGGCGGTGAGGACGGTGGCCACCATGTGGGCGGCGTACCACCTGCCGCTGGCGGACCCGGCGGAGGCGGCAGCGCAGCCGGAGACGGCCCCGGCGATGGTGAAGACATGGAGGAGGATGAGGAAGAAGCCGCAGAGGGAGGGGAGGAGGCGGAGGGAGAGGGTGAGGAAGATGCAGCTGGAGGCGGCCCCGAGGAGGACGTAGTTGCACAGGAGGAACACCTTGTGGGTGTGGTAGTAGTGGGCCGACGCCGACGCCGACGGCGAGGTGGTCGAAAGCACACCCATTTCTTGTTTCTTCCCTTGTTTTCGCTTGGCAAAATCTGAGTGATTCAAGGAAAGCTAGATGATGCTGAAGAAGAGAAAGGGAGGAGTTTGAGGAGTGAATTGGGATGGAAAGACGGAGAGACGGTTCTTATATCCGGCCGAATGTGATGCTCAAACGGTCACATTCGGCACTGTGGAGGAAAATCTGACCGTTGGAAAAACAAAAAGAAAAGTTATTATTATAATAATAATAAATGAGGTCCAGCACACCCACCCTCAGGCTCGCGGGGGTCCCACCGTACGCTTTTGCTTTGATTTTTATTGGATTCGCTGCGGGACTGGAACGGCTAGTTTTTTTTTTTCTCTTTTTCTTTTTTTGTTTTCTTTTGCCCAATCATCATTATTTATAATAATTATCTCAACCCTAATGACCATCATCATTATTCAGCCTGTTCACCCCCTCTCGCTATCGTCTCATCATCGACTTTCTAACCTCCCATGTTATTATAACAATCGATTACTATTGAAAATTTCAAGTTGATATTAATTAAGCATATTTATCGTAAGGTAAATATAACAAAAAACGCTAAATTAAGCTCAGTTTTTTGTCACAAAAAAAATCTAAACTTATATATGTGTGACATATATATCATTTATTTTAGTTCTATTTAAAATATATTTATCATATTGATATGAGTTTTAGGTTTTTTATAACACAAAAAAAGCTTGGAAATTGTGTTATAATGGATAAGTTTGAGGTTTTTAGTGACAACAAAAAGTTCTAGCTATTTGTGTTACAATGGTATAGTTTTTTTATTTTTTTTTTTTTGGTATTAAACCTTTATGTTAATTCAATTTTCATCTCTCTTTTTTTTTTTTTTTTCACGAACTACTTCTCATTTGTCAAAAAATCTCCAACTAGCACACCATGACCTGAATCTGCTATCCATTAGCATTTTTTTACGGTTGTCATTTCTTAACGGGATATTGTGCCCAATGCTACTAGAGGGTGGACTTGGGTTAGGGTCTTGATTCGATATTTTCGATGAGATGAAACTTATCAATATAGTTGAATGTGACATTAGATATTGGTTTGGAAATTTCCGTGAGATCAAAATTCGAGATAAACGTGCCATGGAAGCATTGATTTAGGATCATTTAGGAGATGAAAATCATATAATAATAATTTAAAATTTTTAAAGGTATTAACTCTCGTTATAAACCATTATACGACGAATTTTAACTTCAGGCTCACGTCCGGTGCTCGACACCATTAAGCTCAATAATTTTTTTTTCCCTTCTCGAAGGCTCGATAGTTCAAAGGTTGACTTTTTTACCGCAGTATCATTCTAGAGCTGACACGTGTGGATCTCGCGCTTGAAACCACTTGGCCTGGATGTCCCACGCATGCTAATTTCTGAATATTTAATATAATAAATCGTTCGCGCAGATTCCATAATCCGCCCCAATCCACCGTCGATTAGTAAAAATCTTTGAATTTACTTTTTTCTATTAAATTCTATTTTTTAACAAATCGCAACTGCAGATTTTCCTTTAAAAATCTCAAATTTTTCTCTTTTCTCTTTTGGACTTTTTTCTTTTAAATTCTATTTTCCTTTTAAATGGCTAACCAATCGCAGTCGCAGAAAGGTTGAGAAAACGCTGACAATTTTACCGTTTCAGTCCCTCCCCAACCCCGACCGCGAATCGGAGGAGGAGCTCGAAGCCGAACGCAAATCCACTCCCCGCCGCCTCTCCTCCGGCTCCGGCTTCCCTCCCACCTTCGTCTCCGGCGTCGCCACCTCTGCTTCTCTCCAGGTCCGGCGGTCTCTCTTCGAGATGACCCTTCTTCATGCTTTTTTCGAGGAAGAACTGTGGATGGAAGTGTGTGGCTCTGGTCTTTTTCTTCCCTCGTCGGAGGAATGGTCTCACGTTCCCGACTTTCTCGGCCGTCGACCCGGGCTCGGATTGCGTCGCCGCTGTCGAGCTGCAACTCCTCGAAGGAGCGTGAGCTGCTAGACCTTGCCGAACCCGACGGCGAACGCGTGGTCCGATGAGTTCTCCGCCGTGTCCGCGTCAAAGAGCCTGATGCAGGTGACCCAAGAGGCTGAGGAGAAGTCGGGACGGCGACATCACAAATGTAGGGCCACGGCCGCGGCCTCTGGTGCTGCTCGCGGTTAATTCTCTCTACGATGGATTTGTTGCCATGAAAAGTTAATGGAGGAGCTTCAGGGGTGTATCATGTGACGGGAGGACAAGAATAAGAGACTTGCAAAGCAAGATGTTTAGAGATAATTAAGATATTTAGGAGATTCTGGACATCTTCCTAAATCAGAATGGGTTATGCCCGTCTCTGGATATCCACCCGGCTGGTCAAATTTCCTCGTACCACTCCTAACCCGACTTGCACGGGAGAATAAGCTATGAAACATCTCACGTCACTTGACATAAACATGTAATTTGCTTCCGTGGTTAGATTTTCTAATAACAAGAGAGCTGCATGTGTTGGGATGTGTTGGGTATTACTTATACCCAGAAACCGGATTCGACACTAAATCGAACCCCTAAAATGAGTGCGGAAGACGAGCTCGGAAAAATCAATCATGAATCACCGATCAAAGGCACACCACGAGTTTGAGCGTACCTTGTATCCACAGACTAAACACCGACGCCGATATGAGAAAGAGAATTTAGCCCTGTTCGATCCGATGATGCCAATTCGCCTTGAAGGAAAGATGGGTGTCGCCTCTTGCTTACTGTTCTTTCTTTTGGAAAGGAGAGAGAGGGGAGGAACGTACGTACTTGTCAAAGGTGCGTTTCTCCCTCTCTTTTCTCCCTTAAATACGTCATCTCCAAAAGGACGTGTCCCTTCTGGTAAAATACACTCACCAAAAGTTCAACCCTTCAACATATCCCTTCATCCACGGTGTAATCTTGTGGGCAGAACTTTTAGGCCCAACATGGGCGAGACGGGCCGCTTAGGCCCATCACATTAATTAAATAAAACCATCGGGATGGACATAGATAGCTCGAGGTCTGTCGTGTGAGGACGGCCTTCTGTTGTGCGAAAGCTGCTAGCTTGTTTGAGAGTGACGATGCAAGTGGTGAATTTCATGTAAGTAACGTGTTTGGTTTGGATCGAACAATGTTTCAATCATAACCTGACACGAAGCATGTACTCCGCTCGTTTTATAATTTTTTTGGAATAATATTGAGACCCGAAACATATACTATAGGTCGTGTTTTGATCGGGTCGGGTTGGATTTTTGGACACATCTAATGGTGACCATCACGTCCGACAAACCTCCTAGAGTCGAGAATGTCGTTCTTGTCCGAAGCTCGAAGAGTCCATGTTCGGGGGCTTCTCTTCATCGACCGAGAAACTCGCCGGTGCACACACTGCATGTTGGATTGGAGCTTCAAGGGGACCGGACTCAAAATCAACGCTGGAACACAGCAAAAAGTGTCTTCAAGGAACATAGGCCGAAACCCTATTATGTATAGTGAAAATTAATAACTGAGTTAGAAGTGGCACGGAAAATTGAACTCCAGATTTCTAACTTCAGCCTTAATTTGAAATTAAGTACACAGTCAATTTGCTCTAAAACATAAAGCTCTTAGAGGGCAACCCGAGATATGTTTATAACTTAATAATCTATTTGTCCATTACATTTCTTTGCTGTAGATGTGGCATTTAATCTCCAAATTCAACCAGAATTATTAAAGACCATCTCGTTCTGAATTCATTTTGCAAAAAGATAGATTTCGTATTTTCAGATTTGACTTTCAATAAAGATGAAAGACGACATCAAATGCTCAACTCCAAGTTGCATGAGGCTTCGCTCGTGACCCGGCCAACTTGGTGCTTTCGGCAAAAGAGTCAAGCATGGAAACTCGACCGTGCAACCGCCTTCCACATTGTCCTTTGCACCAATGGATGACCTCGCATTCTGTCGCGGAAGGAAGGTTTTGCCGCTCGTCCCCTCTCCCGCCATGACCATTCCCATGCTTCGTAGTCGACGATCGAGGTCCTTCTCCTTTGCCGTCTCCCGCTCTGGTCGCTCGTGTCTTTCTGTTGAAGCTGTTCCTTCTTCGCTTAGCTTGTTACACTCAAATGGAGAATGTGCTCGTTTCGGTAACTCTGATCTTTCTCCGGGCCACGCTTCTGTCTCACCATACGTTTCATCTTCGCTTTCAGCAGTTACTTGTCAAGTGTGGCGCGGGCTGGAGTCCGACTTTCGACCTTCTGCTTCTCGAAACTTTAGTTTCCTCATTCTGTTATGTTAGAAGTGAGGAAGGAATGATCCTCTGCTGGAACATTAGTAGCTGGGGACATTTTTGATAGTTCTTGTTTCGGTGTTGGATTTCCTTTGCCATTTCCGTGCGACGATTCTGTATTGGCTTTGAGCAACTGTTGATAACTTAAGCAGTAAAAGGTTTGATGACCGTCAAGGCATATCATTTGGTAATGTGGCTAATGTGTTGCGCCACTGGGACAATGTGCGCGATGACGGTTTCTGTTCTGGCCAGGAGTGTTCTGCGACAACGATAGCCTATCCGTTGTGTCTCTGTGAGCTACTCCTCTCCCTTGTGCGGTGCATTGTTTGACATTCTTTGTGTTTTAAATGAAGAATGATGCTGATGATGATTTTATCTTATAACAGATAATCCGATAAATCGACTATGGTTATGGTTTCGTTGCAGAATGGATCTGTCTTATCTAATTCTACGAGGCGAAATTTACAAGCCATTATGGATTTGAGAAACTTGCAGTCAATGTATGTGGCACGTTCTTTTGAGTAAATTTAGTTTGGTCTGGGCTTGTGTGTGCATCGGACGGTGTCGCTATCTTCTCCTTTTGTAGATTCTCTCTATTATTTTTTTAATCAATGGCAGCAACTTGCAGGGTAACAAGTCGATAGGGCAAATCTCTGATGAATACGGAGATTGTCATCTCGTGCGTCATGCTCATTAATTGAATTGCACTTGAATTGCAGCGATCTGTCTGATAATTTGCTTCATGGAGACATTCCATACTCCATCTTTGAGCTTATGCAACTCGAGTTTCTATGAGTAATGACTGTTACAATGCCATTTGGTACATCCACTGTGGTGTTTAGATGAAGTCGCACTGATCAGTGTGTATCAACTGTTTTCATGCAGAAATTTGAAGAAAAATCAGTTGACTGGTCCCATTCCCTCTACCCTTAATGCAAATTCCTAACCTGAAAACACTGTCAGTTTGATCTGTACTGTATTTGTATAATGCATGGGCTATATCTCTTGCTACTGGCCTCTCTTATTCATCAATACTTATCTTTTGTTTCTGCGCCTCAGAGACCTTGCTCGGAACCAACTTACAGGGGAGGTGCCAAGGCTAATATACTGGAATGGAGATTGCAATATCTGTAGTTGAAAATTTGATGAATTTAAACTGTCCGGTTTCATCACATTCTATTAATCATTCAGCTGATGTAGTGTTGGACAGTCATTTGGTGCCATTAACAAGCAAAACTGATTTTTTACTAACGTTGCTTTTGCTTTGAAACTCCACTGGCGGTTGTGTGAAGCTATTTAAGCGGGATGCTGTCCCCTGATATGTGTCAACTGACTGGTCTTTCGTATTTGTAAGCGAGTACCGTTGCTGCTGATATTCGTCGCTATTCTGTGCTTTCTGTTTAGAATTGTTTCCATTATTGATCTCTTTCTCCCTATGCTTTTGCTGTTTGTAGTGATGTAAGGGGCAACAACTTAACTGGCACCATTCCAGATACGATCGGTAACTGTACTAGTTTTGAGATCTTGTAAGTCACTGTCTCTTGGCTTGTAATTCGTTGTCTGTTTGTATATGTTATCAATGATGGTGTTTGCCTATATGGATAATTCATATAATCAGATCACTATAGAAATCCCATACAATGTTGGCTTTCTGCAACAGGCTACCCTGTAAGCTTTCACTCTTGCACATTATAACTTCACCGTTTGCCTTATCAGTCGTCATTGTCAAATGTAGTTGTAGACTGTCATGTCTAGGGATTGAGAATATGTTGTGTCTCAGGTCTCTGCAGGGGAATAGGCTAACTGGACTTATTCCTGAAGATATTGGTTTGATGCAGGCCCTTGCTGCTCTGTAAGTATCACATTATCTTTTAAATAGTCTGTTTTCATCAGGAGTGAGAGGATGTCCTGACAAACTCGATCTTTTCTATCAGTAGGGTCATTAGTTCCATGTCCTTATTGCAGAGATCTGAGTGAGAATGAGTCAATTGGACAATTCCCCCAATTCTTGGAAACCTGTCCTATACTGGAAAGTTGTGAGTTCTTTGTTGGGATATTGTTTATCTTGCATTTGTTTCTCTGTCCTGAGATCTTAGTTCATGCATTTTGTATGACAGGTATGTTATAAGCTTGGTGGACTGATTCCTCCAGAACTTGGAAATGTGTCAAACTCAGTTACTTGTGAGACACTTCTTGCCAACCCTTTAAATTGTACTCAGTTGACGGACTTCTGGTGTTTTTCATATGCGTTCTCTTCCTGGCAGTTGAAGGACAATCAGCTTGTTGGTCCTATTCCTCATGAACTTGGGAAGCTAGAGCAATTGTTTGATTTTGAGTTTCCTGTGTGATTTCTGTTTTCTGATCTATGGTTATGGTTACTAAGTTGTCGATCAACTAATTGATGGTGAAATGTCAATACATGGCTAGAAATCTTGCAAACAAAATCTTGAAAGACCTGTTTCGTTGGAATCTAATCGATGACGAAATATCTTTTCTAAAAGTTGTTCTTTGACTTTTGAGGAGAGGAGATAGATTTTATGGTGACTCCGAACAGGAAATATCCAGGCAGATAAGAAATAATTTGTAGGAAAGTAAAAGATAATAAAAGATTACATTTTGATTGTTGAGAGGGCCTTTCTAGTTGATGAAAACAAACCTTTATTTCGAACTTCAAACCAAATTGTACATACAAACCGTGCCGAAATTGAAATACAACCATTTCCACAGCAATATACGTGCACAAACTGTGTCGAAATTGAATCGACGACAAAGCTCGAGAACATGCAAAGATGTAACTACCCATATTTATTGCCAACTACCAGCTACTCGCATTTATATCGCTACTTGAGAATACCTAAGTTCGGGGAATCGTGTCACGCCCGGGAACCCTGTTGGCTTGGCATTCTCACGGGCGACACCCATGATAGAGATGTACATTAAAATAATTCGCAATCATTTGTCGCTTGTTGATATGTGTGAACATTTACACTCGAGTCATCAAACAAGTAATTTCGACCGATATTCAATCCATTAAATTGGCTTCCTCTGAAATGTCGACAATGAAGTTGTTGAGTCCACTTTTTTGCATCGAGATAAAGATATGTGTTGGAATTTAATCGACAACACAAATTGAAAAGTTATAACTAAGAAAAAATAAATTGTAGTAAAGATAATAAAAGATTACACTGGAAGTCTGCTTTGATGGGAAGGTTCCTTCAAAGAAAAAATGGATGAGGCAAGAGAATGGATGCATGGGTCAGTTGCATGGTCGATGGATACTCTTCTTTCCTCAATTCAAGAGAATACCATTGGCCAAGAGCGGCCAATGGTATTCTCTTGAATTGACCGGGGAATGATGGTGCTGCTCTTGTTTCTTCCTTCTTTGCAAGAGCGGCCATTAGGCCAGCTATCTGCATCCAGACGTGGGACATTAGATTCGATTTTCTAAAGAAGAAATAACCAGTCCTACAATTCCTAATGAGACAGAACATTTGAGATTCATTCTTCCAAAATAAGCAAGGCAGTGCAAGAAGCAAAGGGCAAAGAAAACGGGAAAATTGTCCACAAAATCCTAATCCATTTGTGCTTTTGCAAATACAATTCTAAACCTTTCAATTTTGCTAATTAAGTCATAAATATGTTCACCATTTGTTAATTGAGTCCATTTGGCCAATTTTGACAAGAAATTGTTAACGTGGACAGCTGACGCTGATGTGCCACTTGTTAAAATAATATTTTTATGTTTTTTTTTTTTTAATTACTTTTCTTTGTTTTTTAGGGTTTTGGAGAGAGGGTTGACAAGAGTCCAGCGCCGGCTGTCCACATTAGTAATTTCTAGCCAAAATTGGTCGGATTGACTTAATTGGCAAAAGGTAAAAATGTTTAAAACTCAATTGATAAAATTGAAAGATTTATGACTAAATTGATAAAAGTGCAATAACTTTAGGATTTTGTGGATAATTTTTCCAGAGAAAACATAAATGACCAGTTGCTAGATTAATTCCTAAATAGTCTTCCTTCAGCTAATCTATCAAGTAACACTGGGAGTCTGCTTTTGGGAAAAAAGAAAAAAAGAAAAACCGGATTTCCTAGGTCTTTCGCATACATGCTTTCTAGTGTACTCATAGTTTCTCCTGAAGCATCAAGCTCTGGACTCATGAACACAAACATGAGTATCTTTGGCTTGCCCCCTCCTGGCAAACATGACTCGATTAGAATGTTAGAAGGCAACGGAAAGAGATGTGTTGATATGTTGTGCCTCCTTCAGCCTATCCCCTATGACCACGGTTTAAGATTTGGAACATATTCGTGGCGGAAATAATTATAATCTTCTCAATAAAAATATATATCGAGTTTGAGCCCATTAAATAATACTCGGTCCAAATAAATTAGGCCGGCCAGTGATTCCGTGGGACTCCTTGGGTCCAACTGCACATTATTGGATTTATGATGTTCAGCCACAAATGTCAAAAGAAGATTGCGCATGGATTTAATTTTGTATTTTTTTTCTGTGCATGCGCAGAAGACAAAGAAAGCAGCAGAGAGAACATGCTTGTTTTATTATCTCTCTCTTTTCTTATGCGATGCTGTATCAGATGAGAGATTTGCCTAACTGGCAAATAAGGAAATGCCACTTCCTACACGTTAATTGAAGGAGCTCATGACATGATAATGGAGTTGGCCCACTTTTTTGTTGCTTGTCTGTGAGTTGGGCCCACTTGAAATATATATACATACATACATATGTATATATATATCTTAATGCATATGTCTACATGCCTTGCAAGCCAAATAAAGCACAGCTACTTTAGCCAGTCAAATTCTTGTATAACTGTTTGAACAATATTTTTCAAGGAATTTGGCCAGTTAATAAATTCCACTTTTAAAAAAAAAAATATTTTCTTTTTGATGACCGAGGAACCGCCCGAGCCCCCTCCACTTTTACCACGCCTTATGCAGGGTCACACCACCTCTTTGAAAATAAAAAAAATAAAATCTATTTCTTTGTTATGTTATTCATTCGCTTTTTTCAGTTTTGCATCAATCGCTTGCTTTCTGACACCTACTCTCTCTCTCTCTCTCATGATATTTTACTAGGAATTTGGGTAGTTAGGAAGTCCACTTTTGTCTCTTTAAAAATTAAAAAAGAAAACTATTTCTTTGTTCCGTCATTTGTTCGCTTTGCTCAACTTTGCATCGACCACTTGCTTTTTGGCACCGACACCTCTCTCTCTCTCTCTCTCTCTCACGATATTTTACTAGGAATTTGGATAATTAAAAAGTAGTAATGAGATTATTCTATGCACGAATTTAGTAGTTGTCTTATGATTTTCTGATGAAATAAGTTTCTTCTCCACAACTACATGCTAATACACATAATAGGAAAATAATTACCCAACAAGTTCTAAACATATTGTATCAATGCCAATTTAGTCATAAAATTTTTAATTTTAATATTTAATTTCAAACGTTTGCACAAAGTTCAATGTTGTCAATCTCGTCAATTTTCACTAGAAATTGTTGACGTAGAGATTTAGTTATTGCCGCCCATCCTATGCAGCATGCAATGTCAGCAATTTTCAATGAAAATTAGCCAAAATTGCTATATTATAATTTCACACAAAAGTTTAGGACTAAGTTGAGAAAATTGAAAAGTTTAAAATGTTATTGTCATACAAAAAATTTAGAATTGATTTACAATTTCTCCATGTACCATTGTCATTAGACAATAAAAATGCGTGAGTAAGCGCCTTCAAATTGGATAAGACATTGAAGTTGCACATCCATCTTTTAAAAAGAGACTAAGCGCTATCACAATCTAAATTTTATTAGCGGAAAAAATATTAAATTAGTTATTGGAGAGTATGATTACCAACAAAGGAGCATCATTATTGCTCGATGGTTCTTTTTTTTTTTTTTATCATAATCTGAACTTTATTAGCGAAAAAAATTATAAAATTAGTTAGTGGAGTGTACGATTTACCAACTAAGAAACATCTTACTGCTCACTGGTTCTTTTTTCTAATTCTTTGTTTTAATTAATAAAAAAGGCAAGTCAAGTCAAGAAGCACTTCTACATAAAGTTGCGTAGATTACACTTGCAATAATTGCCCTTTTCTGTGCATCATGCCTCGCAACAGTTCGATTAGCATAAAGAGTCTTGGACCGTTGGATGACAATAGAGATTGTTACGTCTTGGTAATAAAAAGTCGAAGTCTTTGGAATCGGTGGAGATTGTTGCAATGATAAACACATTTGGTATTACTATTTGTCAAATATAAGTCATACATGAGATATTATATCAACACAGGAATCACTCATTTGCTAAAGTCTTTCGAGCCTCATCATAATCCTCAATATGATCTCCATATAAATAAATATTTTTTTAAACATTTATCGTCAAAATATTTGAAACCGTATAACATTTTCAATATTAAAGAGTACAGCAAAACATCTTGTTATGATGGGTATCTGCACTCTCTTTTTTTTTTTTCCAATCATAAGAGTGATCAAAATATATAATATTTGTTATGATTAGTTTTGGAATAGACAGAGTCTCGTAATACATTTTCTCCTAACATTTTACATTTGTCTTCCTCCTATCTAAGATCATGTGTAACTATATTATATTCGTCTATTTGTAAAGTGCATTACATACTCTCTCTTTCTCTCTCCCTCTCCATAAATTAGAGTTAACCTATCCCTAGTGTCCTCTTGATTGTTATTGTAGTGGGAAGTTTTTCTAACCCTCTTTGTGTTTATAACCAGGAATTTGACATGTGAACAAATATCAATAAAAAGCTGTTCTTCTAAGTTAAATCATGTTCGAAAGTCAAAAGATAATTTTCCTTTGTCTAATTACGCATTCATCGTTTCTGTGATGGTACGATATCGATGGAGGTGTTAGGAAATTGTCCATTTTTGCTTTTGTCGAAACTTTTGCTTGATTTTGACAGAGGTACAAACCTAGCTACCAGTTTTCCATTCATACTCATATATATTGGTGATTTTTTTTTTTTTTTATGAGCATGGTTCACTTCCTCTACATATATGTAATCATCCATTAATATGCGATTGAATAGTATTTGCTTTGTGGTTTCTAGATTGGAAAGAACAAACAAATTAAAATCTTAAATTGATTTTCGAGCTAAATACATACTTGATGGGTTTTATTTTTTCCCTTTTAGAGTAAGACGTAAATTGTTCTCTTCATGTTAGATGCAAGAAAAAATATATAAAATTTTTTTTTGAAGTAAACTGATATATTAAAGTCTTGATTCATGAATTGCTAATTTTCCTAAAAAGGCAAAGGCTAATTTGGTCGATCAACTTAGCTTCTGTCAAGCGAAAAAAAAGGGGTCCGGATATAACCTATCACGACCCAACTCTATCTCCAGGGTCTTGAGCGGTAGGGTTTATTTTCGCGACGTCCCGGACTTGTTGCCGTCCCGATTTTTTTTATCTTATTATTATGCATATGCAGAAATGTGAACAAAAAACTCCCCACACAAATAACAACCAGAAGACTGGGACATACTTCACACATAACGTTCTTGTTTATATTATAACAGTACTTTTACAAGCCCTTTCTCTACGAGCCATCCTTTTTTTTTTTCATCACATTACAAGTTTCCACATAAGCCAAGGGAATTCCTATCTCCTCTAGTGTGACCGCAGCTCCCAAAATTGACATGAGAAATCCATGTCTACAAGACTGAAAGGTGAGGGAGTGAGTCTTGGGAATTCAATAAGTAAATTCCTAATTCTCTACTAGGAAAGAATCTCATTTTCAAAACCTAGCAAGTACAACACTCGCAAACAATATTGATGACAGATTAATAGCGAACTTATTGCTACATCTTGACTTTATACAGATGTCCATCACATCATGCTTCAATGCATGCTTACCTTCATCTTAATAATAAACACATCAACATATCATGCTTATGTATAACCGGTACTCATGCAAACTCATTTATCGTCGTCTTGGCTCGACTAGGCCCTCCCAGCTCAACTAGGACTTTCAGCTTCTTGCTGGGCTTCCTGGCTCGATTAGGGCATCTCGGCTCGACCGATATTTCTCAAGGCTAGCTTCCCGAGGCTTCCACGTTCATGACCCAGGCATCTTGGCTCAACCGAGATATCTCATTCAATGAACGAGGTATCGTCGCCAAAGTTGTGTGGTGACAAACTCTTTTTCCTCTTTAAGTGATGCATATATCGGTTCTTATCTTTTCTCTTAGCCGACACATATATGGTCCAAAGGCATCCTCATCTATTAGTGTGTGCCATGAGTTCTCGTACTACACTGATAAAGATGTCGGGAACAAATCTTGGTCCGTGACTTGAACCGATCACTTAGCGCCGATCCCCGCACGGACAAGGCTCGGAAACGACACGCCTCAATGTCGATCCAGGACCTTGAGGCTTAGGTACACCTTGTTTTGGTGAAGATCCTAAGCTTGACAAACCTTGGTTCCAAATTGATGTGAGCACACTTGTTCCGTGAATGACCCTCGGCTCGTGGTTTGATTTAATGCCAAGGGCAAAATCCTCACACCAATTCGAACTATAGAATTGGCATGCTTTAGTGCCTTACCAAGACCCCGTGGATTTGAGTGATCCTCGTACCAATCAAGGCATAGAATTGACACGCCTCAATGTCGATTTAGGACCTTGCGGCCTTGGGTGATCCCTGTACCAAGCAAGACTTGGACTAGGCACCTTATTTATGCCGAACCACGGCCTTATGGCTCGGGTGACTTTGTCTTGTGATGAACTCAACCCGAATGAACCTCGATTGCATTCCGGACACAAATGACTCAAGCACATGACCATGCACAATCACAAGCAAAAATTAAACAAACGATATCACATATTAACCATAGCTTAATGCATGAGCACTTAGCTAGTCTCAACAATGGGATCTACCTTCTTAGAGGAGAAAGAGGAACCTTACTTACCTTGGTGAACCTCAAGAACTAGCTTCGATAGCTTGATGAGTAGGTGGTGTGAGGCCGAGAGAAAGGAAGAGGAGGAGGAGGGTAGGCGTAATTGGCAAGGGGGCTTAGAATAATGGGAGCATCTTCTATTTATAGGTACCAAACTCATCATTATTCATCTAAGTGGCCCAATCACATTTCTTAAAGAGGCATGGCTGTGACCTTGAGGTGGCAAGCCTAGGTCGCAAGGTGGCACACCTATTTGGAAAGGTGACACATAATTTTATGAGGTGGAGATCTAATGGTTTATTGCAATTATTTGAAGGTTTGTTTGTCTCCTTTTTATTGAGCCACATGAGCACTTAGGTCATTATTAAAGGACAAGTCATTATGGATGGGTGACACCCTAAAAAGATAAGGTAAGACCAAGGCTATAGGATAGCCATAATTTGCTCCAAGGTGTTCCTTTTTTTTTTTTTTTTATTGGGACATTTGGCCTAGATTTTTTGCTTAATCTCCAAGGTGAATCCTTGGTAATCATGGCCAAATCTAAAAGGATTTAGGTGAAATGGTAAGTCACCCTCTTTCATGAAGAAGTTAGGGTGTTCTAGAGATTTCTATTTTGTCTTTTTCCAAGCAACATGGCAACCATGGAGAAAAAGGCCATTGGAAATGTAATCGGGACTGGGTAAGGGCTTTTTGTGTACATCCCCTAACGACCATTCCAACACACCCGAGATTCGTAGCTAAACTTCCCTCGGTGTAATTATTGTAGGCAAAGTTTGTCATTCTTGGCTAGATTGGTGGCCTAGAGCATGAACTTAATGACCGGCCCTTAGATCGACTTCGACTGATCGGATCGGATCCTGGATTAGCCATAGGCTTCATCCAAACCAACTCCCTATTATCATGTGGCCGTTCGAGATTGGTTAGATTCGTGCCTGACACATGGTCGTACCGAGTCGAATCATGGCCGTCCACAATCGGTGCATGACCGAGTAGAATCACCCGCAACCGGAACATGACCATTTGGAATGATTCATGATCGTCGATTGATATGTGATGGGTGTAGCCATTCCTCCGATCAACCCTGACGGTCGGATAGTCGTCCATTGATTGAACTATTCGGGTCCATGATCGTGATCATGGGATTGGTCCACGATCGTTCCCTTAATCGATCCATGATCATTACATGGCCGAATCTTGGAACGATCCATGACCTATCCTTGCCACTGGCACACCAGATTCACAGCCATTTCTCGTAGGTCAAAAATCAGGATGTTATGACTCTCCTTCCCTAAAAGAGATTTCGTCCTCGAAATTTTAAAACATACCCGATTCTTGGAATAGGTACAGGAACTTGCACTTCATGGTCTCATCACTTTCCCATGTTACTTCCTCCATTTTGTGGTGTTGACATAGGACCTTTACTAAGGGAATGGCTTTAATCATATCACTTGCTCTCTTTGATCAACAATCCGCACCTACGACCATCTATTGTCTATTTCGATCTCTTCGAAGTTTAGTACACATGCTAGATTGGGCTCATACTTTCTCAACATAGATATATGAAACACATTATGTATTTAAGCAAGTTTCGATGGTAACGCCAACTGATAGGCCAAATTCACAATCCTTTCTAGGATTTCAAATGGTCCTATGTACCTAGGGCTTAGTTTTCCAAAACGGAATATGCCTTTCAAGGGTGATACCTTGAGGAAAACATGATCATATACTTGAAATTCTAAGAATTTTCATCGTCTATCTATATAACCTTTTATCTTCCCTGACAATTCTAAGTCTATCTTTACTTACTTGCACAGTGTCTACCTTAGGTTGGACTAACTTTGGACCAGTGACTTTCTTTTCCCCAACCTCATTATAGTAGACTGAAGTTTTGCAAGCTTGACCATACGGTGCCTCAAATGGAACAATGCCCAATGCTCTTATGGTAACTGTTGTTATAAGCAAATTCGACGAGATGTACGCTTGTCCCAATTTCCTTGGAAGTCAATCGCACAAGCTCTTAACATATCTTTCAACATTTGGATGGTCTTCTTTTTTTTTGGCCATTCGTCTACAGGCAGTGCCTAAATTTTCTATAGCACTCCCAACTTGATCACAATTTTGCTGCACACTCTAATTATTATACTTATTATTATGATGTCAAAATCATACATAGCCAACACGATTAGGTCTATTGCTTTCTTTTATTACATAGAACAACCCTATACTTTTTGCATCCTACAATGGATAATACTTCATTCCATGGTCTTGAAATTGCTTGCTTCCTCTTGAGTGAGTGCGTATACTCTTCCTTGAGCTGGAGGACGAATATCTTGCGGTGGGACTCCATTTTGTGGTGTCGTCTGTAGCTATTGAAACGGCATCAATTGTTGTTGATGTGGACAGTCTTTTATCTTGTGGCCTTGTTGGCCACAGCCATAACAAGCTCTTGTTTGAGCTAAACAAGGAGCATTATCGTGTCGTTTCTCGCAACTGTGGCATATCTCATTTGGAGTGGAAATTAGTCTTAGTTTCTTATTTTTCTTGTAGGGACGTTCTCCTTCCGATATTGACCTCTTGTCACGATGTTGATTGACTTGAGAGGCTGGAGGACAAGACCTTCCCTAGTAAGTTGTCATGAGAGCTCGCTTTAGCAAATCTTTCTCTACAAGTTGGGCTCGTTCATATAGCTTGTTGTAATCCTTGAGGTTCAGCGGCACTAGTTGGCTCCGAATGTCCGGCTTCAGGCCATCTTAGAATCTTTTTGCTCAATCCACCGGATCTTCGATAAGTCTGGAAGCATACCTTGACAGCTCAGCAAATTTTGTCTCATATTGATCAACAATCATAATCTTTTGCTGAAGTTGCAGAAATTCGGTCATTTTCTTGTCACGAGTGCACTCGGAAAAATATTTTCTGTTGAAAGCTTGGACGAAGGCATCCTAAGTTATGGGAGTATTTTCAAGAAATATTCTCCCTTTTATCGTATCCCACTAGTGACTGGCGTTGCCCTGTAACTAGTATACCGCCAATGTCACTTTGTCTTCATTTGAGCACCTCAAGAATGCAAATGTCTTTTCTATTTCTTTGATCCAAGATTTAGCCTCCTCAGGATTTCCCGTCTCGGCGAATCTCGAGGGCTGTAACTTCAAGAATTGCTCGACCAATCCTTGCATAGGATGGTCACCATTGCTATTCCCGTTACCATATGTAGAGGCATTGGCGAAAGCAAAGGCTAGTTGCTGTTGAGCCAACTACTCCATTAAACTTCCAATAGTCATTAATGCTTGCAGAATTCCGTCTAGTCAGGGGTCCTCTTTCAATTTTCCTTTCGAAGTCACCTGATTCCGAACACTCATGTTGTTTACTAACAAGATAACTATAGGAATCTTAGGGATATTTTCTCTACGAGCACAAGAAAAAGCTTAGTAGTTCCAATTTATTGTTAGGAAAATCTATCAAATAAGACAATCACACGCATTAAATGTTTTTCCTAACTAACTATCCCACAACTCCCAACACACCTTATCATTCCAGGTAATAACACGTGAACAAACAACTCCCCACACAAACAACAGCTGGAAGACTATGACATACATCACACATAACGTTCTTGTTTATATTATAATAATACTTTTACAAGCCCTTTCTCTACGAGCCATCTTTTCTTTTTGCATCACATTACAAGTTTCCACATAGGCTAGGGGAATTGCTATCTTCTTTAGCGTGACTGCAGCTCCCAAAATTGACATGAAACCTCCATGCCTACAAGATTGAAAGGTGAAGGAGTGAGTCTTGGGAGCTCAGTAAGTAAAATTCCTAATTCTCTATTAGGAAAGAATCTCATCATCAAAGCCTAACAGATACAACACGCGCAAACAGTATCGATAATAGATCAATAGCGAACTTATTGCTACATCTTGACTTTATGCATATGTCTATCACATCATGCTTCAATGCATGCTTACCTTTGACTTAACAATGAACACATCTCCATATCACACTTATACATAATTAGTACTCATGCAAACTCATTTATCGTCGTCCTGGCTCGACCAGGCCCTCCCGGCTTGATTGGGGCTTCTAGCTTCTTGTTGGACTTCCTAAGCTCAATTAGGGCATCTTGGCTCGACTGAGGCTTCTCGGGGCTAGCTTCCCGAGGTTTCTGGGTTCAAGACCCAAGCATCCTGGCTCAACTAGGGCATTTCAGTTCAACTGAGGCATCCCGTTCAATGAATGAGGCATTGCCACCAACGCTGTGTGGCAACTGACGTTTTTTCCTCTTTAAGTGCACACATATATGCATCATATAAGCCGGTCTTATCTTTTCCCTTAGCCGACACATATATGTCCCGAAAGCGTGCTCATCCATTCGCGTGTGCCATGAGTTCTCGTACTACATTGATAAAGATGTTGGGAACAAATCTTGGCTCGTGACTTGAACCAATCACTTAGCACCAATCCCCGCATTAGACAATGCCAATCCAAGACCTTGAGGCTTGGGTACACCTCGCTTTGGTAAAGATCCTAAGCTTGACGAATCTTGGTTCCGAACCGATGTGAACACATTGTTCTGTGAATGACCCTCGGCTTGTGGTTTGATTCAATGCCAAGCGCAAAGTTTCCGCACCAATTCGAACTATAGAATCGGCATGCTTTAGTGCCTCACCAAGATCCTGTGGATTTGGGCGATCCCCGTACCAATGAATGCATAGAATTGACATGTCTCAATGTCGATTTAGAATCTCGTGGCCTTAGATGATCCTTGTACCAAGCGAGACTTGGACCTGACACCCTATTTATGCTGAACCACGACCTTATGGCTTGGGCGACTTTGCCTTGTGATGAACTCAACCCGAATGAACCTCGGTTGCATTCCAGATGCAAACAAATCAAGCACATGGCCACGCACAATTGCAAGCAAAAATTAAACAAAATATATCACATATTACCCACGGCTTAACAGGTGAGCACTTAGCTAGTCTCGATAATGGGATCTACCTTCTTAGAGGGGAAAGAGGAACCTTACTTACCTTGGCAAACCTCAAGAACTAGCTTAGATAGCTTGATGAGTTGGTGGTGTGAGGTCAAGAGAAATGAAGAGGAGGAGGGGGGCAGGCGTGATTGGCAAGGGGGCTAAGAATAATGGGAATGAATCGGAGCCTCTCTTATTTATAGGCATCAAGCTCATCATTACTCATCCAAGCGGCCCAATCACATTTCTTAAAGTGGCATGGCTATAACCTTGAGGTGGCAAGCCTAGGTCGCAAGGTGGCACACCTAATTTTCTAAGGTGGAGATCTAATGGTTTAGTGCAATTATTTGAAGGTTTGTTTGTCTCCTTTTTATTGGGCCACATGAGCATTTAGGTCATTATAAAGGGACAAGTCATTATAGATATGTGGCACCCTAAAAAGATAAGGTAAGACCAAGGCTATAGGATAGCCATAATTTGCTCCAAGGTGTCTTATTTTTATTGAGACATTTGGCCTAGATTCTTTGCTTAATCTCCAAGGTGAATCTTTGATAATCATGGCCAAATCTAGAAAGATCTAGGTGAAATGGTGAGTCACCCTCGTTCATGAAGAAGCTAGAGTGTTCTAGAGATTTCTATTTTGTCCATTTCCAAGCAACATGGCAACCATGGAAAAAAAAAGGCCATTGGAAATGCAACCGGGACCGGGCAATGGCTTTTTGTGTACATTCCTTATGACCATTCTGACACACCCAAGGTTTGTGGCTAAACTTCCCTCGGTGTGGTTGTCGTAGGCAAAGTTTGCCCGTCTTGGCTAGATTGGTGGCCTAGGGATTAGTGCTCGAGCAAAGATAAGAAAAGATAAGAATGGGGTTTGAGTCCCCGAATTCTTGGCAAGAACTAGGTTCGAGTCCTAGAGGCTGGCAAGAGACTTGGGTTCGAGTCCCGAGCATATTAACTAGGTTTGAGTCCTAGAAGCCTAGATAAAGCCAGAATTGAATTGGGTTTAAGTCCCAAGACAACTCCGAAAAAACTTGGGTTCGAGTCCCGAGCATAAGAGAAAAAGCTTAATAAGCATTGCATGCATGAGCAAGAAAGAAATGCTAGAAGTGCATAAATTCACGGTATGCATCAAGCTCATGAATCATTGCAAGAATTGTCATTTATATGTGCTAGAAGTATAAGTGCATCTTTGCAATTGATTTGCCTTCAACATGTTTTGCATGAGATGCTTTACTAGTGTTGATGATGAATTGATGTTCTACTCAATGGTCAAAAACTATACTTACTAAGTATTCCAAGTACTCACCCCTGTTTGTTTTACGGATACTTAGAATTATAGCTATCGTGCATTTTGGTTGCCCTATAAAGACGTATGTCACTACGACATATGTAGTAGATGTTGAAAACAATATCACTTATTGTAAAATATTATTTATTGTATGGATAGAGAAATGATTGGGTGAGCTTGTCCCGATGCACTTTGAAGCTTGGTATAGGTGGTATGAGGACATTTTGATAGGACCTCTCTGAGAATTCAACAACCCGAACTCGAACATTAGTGATATGGACAAACCATTTGAGGATTCGGACTAAGCTTAAGCGCACCAGCTCTATGTAGGAAAACAAGGGTTCCCATTTTGGTTGGTACCCGCTATAGCCGACATAGGGATATCCAAGCCTCTTTTGTGTATGTGAAATAGGCTTGTAATCATCACTACTCATGTAATATACAAAGTGTTTTATGATATTGTATCTCACATCCCCATGTTATATGTGTTAGGGATTGCATGTTCATGTTTTCCTCATGCATAATAATAAGAGATAAATGAATTCGGCACGGCGATAAAGCCTGGGATGTCGCACCTCGACCTCCGAGTAAGGGGGTGTGATACAAGGTCTCAAGTTCGAGCCTTGCATATGGAGCAGACGGCGCTGGGAGAGCGCCCCGTTATGGGTCCGATAGTGCTCGCGTCCAGATTCGTCGGAGCCAAAGCCTTCGGATATCGGGTGGTGATAGACCGGAAAAAAAAAAAAAAAATTCCGTTTCGAAAATAGTAGTTCTCCCACCAATCAAATGGCTGACGCTCCACTTTACCCGGCTAGCTCCCCCCCATCGAATCTAGCTCACTCTCTCCCACTCTCTCTCTGTCTCTCTCTCTAGCTCGAAGCTCTCTCGCATGGCGAAGAAGGAGGAGCAGCAGCTCGACCACCACCTCTCCCGCTCCGATTTCCCTCCCGCCTTCGTCTTCGGCGTCGCCACCTCCGCTTACCAAGTACGCACTCTCTCTCTCTCTCTCTCTCTCTCTCTCTCTGTGTGATCGGAGCGCACTTCATCTCCGTTCTGTATTTCCTCGTTTGTTTGGTGCCTCCAGATCGAAGGAGCTTCCGGCGAGGGCGGTAGAGGCGCGAGCATCTGGGACGCCTTCTCGCATGTCGAAGGCAAGATGGCCTTTTCCTCTCTCTCTTTGAAATCCCGATCGCGCTTGCTTGCTCGTTTTCGCTCGCATGACTCCTTTTTTTGTGCCTTTTTTTTTTGTTCCCCTCAGGAAGAATCGTGGACGGGAGCAATGGGGATGTGGCCGTGGATCACTATCACCGCTACGAGGTTTTTTCGCTCTCTCGATAACCCCGTTAAGAATCAAATGCTAAATGCCTTAACGTTAATGTAGTTTGATAGATGAGCACTTTTTAGTTTCTCGTCAAAGCTTGTACATTTGGGTTCCTCCGTTCTTCAGTGCACGCACATCGACCTCTAATTTCATCACTGTCTCTCGTTGCCGTTCTTCCTCGTCTGAAGGTCGTCCTGGGTCGTCGTCGTCGTTTTTCTCTTTTTCTTTGCCTCTCCCTAAAAGTTCCTTTCTTTGATCTGATTACTGATTATGCAGGAAGACATAGATCTTATAGCGAAGCTTGGGTTTGATGCTTATCGATTCTCCATATCGTGGTCCCGCATATACCCTGGTATGCTGCAGATTAATTATGACTTTTTATAGAAATCAAGTATCTTTAATGAAATTAAAGGAGATGGGTGCTTCAAGGTTGAGCTAATTTGTTTCGTTCATACGGAATTTCTCGCTTATCGAGTGTTTGTGTACCAACGAGCATGAGATCACATCCTCTTCATGTGCTGTGTTGTGCTGGAAATTGGGCTGGTTGTATTAAGTGGGTGCAAACGGAGTGCGGTAACTAGGTGTTGAAGATGATCTATGGTTACAATAAGCTGTTGAAGTTCTCTCTCTGATACTGATTTTTCCACTTAGAATTGCAGAGAACTTAATAGATGTCGAACTTGTTCTCTGTTTCTGTATACTTTCATTTAGTGGCCTGATGTGGGGCTGAGTGCAGGTGGGGTCCATGTTTTGCTTTCTGCTTAGATATGCAGACAACTTAGCAGATATCGAACTTGTTCTCTATCTCTGTATGCTCTAGTTTATTGGGCTGATTGGGGGTTGAGTGCAGGTGGGGTCCATGTTTTGGTTGTGACATGACTAGATGCCCACAAGCTTCCATTGTCGAATGATCCTCTAGGACATTGGCGGATGATAGAAAACGCCATACCATCTAATTTTAGTTATTTCGTTCCCAGGCTCCGCCTTATGGAATTGGAACTCTATGATTGTATTCTCCAATGACTCCTCTCTCCTCGAACTTTTAAAGTAAAGAAATTCTTAACGTCCTTCAAAACAAGAAAAAAAGAATCTTAATTGACATTAGTAAAGCATACAAAATTGAGAGATCTTCCCTGGTGAGGCCTATTTTTGGTGATAACGTCTTCATCCTTCATCATGTTTTATCAACATAGTTAATTTAAAATGGTAGTGCATGATATAAGTATTTTGAAACCACATGAAAGGTTAACTATTAATCATAACTAATTCTTTCTGGTTTAGTTAGGAAGTTCTTCATAATTTTTTGAGCTGCTAGATTAAAGGGGGAATTCCCTATCAGCAGCAATTCATCTGGTTATTTTTCTCCTCACACTAGATTCCCCATCTTGTTGCCATGAGTTTGAATGTTGTGACCATGTCTGAGAACAACACATTTTGCTCGCTGTAGCTTTTTTTTTTTGGATTTTTTAAATTTCAATTTATTTTGACTACTGTTCTAAAAGTTTGAAATGAAGTACATGTTACTCTACATTGCTTTTTAAAAAGTCAATTGCCTCTTAAAATTTGATTTTTCTCAAGTCATCATATGAACTTTGCAGATTTATATGTCTTACCTTGCATAAGTGCTGTGAAATTTCAAAGTGCCAATTATGTTAAACTTCTTTTCTTCTTACAATAGCAGGTAACTGACTACATTTTGGGGGCACAAAGTCTCAGATGTTTCGATTAGCTATTGGACTTTTGAAATGGTTTTTGATATGGTTGTATGAGCAAAAATGTAACTAAGTTATTTGCTTACCCCTTTAGGAGGGGATGGAAATAGTAACTAATATTCGTTTAATGATCTCCAGTGAATAATGTACTGTTAATCTAGGTGTTGGTAATCCAGTCTTCTATTTACATAAGATTGGTTGTGGTTCTTTTTAGAATTCTCCCCTGCCATTTTTGCCTGCTCATCATTAAAAAATTATCATTGAGGACTACAAACTAAGGAGAGGAAAATATACTAGATATATTAGATGAATGCAGGACAAGTAGTCTAAGTTGAATGGTAGGTATCTACTTTTATTTGATGTCATAATTTGGACTGAAATTTGCAATTAGCCCTAAAGTATTATGCATGTCTCATGGTACACGTAGCCATCCATTCAAGGATGGTAAATTGACAAAAAAAGTGTACTTGATAATCTGTGGTCAGGCCTTAATGCAAGTTTTGGAAGTGCGTGGTATTGTTCCCATAGTCACCCTATAAGAGTGGGAATTGTAATAAATCAGCCTAAATGAATTTTTTACCTCAGTGGAATTCAAAGAAAACATAATATTCTGCAAGATTAAAGATAAAATGAATTAACACTAAATGTTTTGTTGTATTAAGATAATTTGAGACTGAAGATCCTATAAGGTCTAAATGCGTACACTGTAAATTTTTAAAAGGTAGGTCGAATTAAATAAGAACGTTTATGTTAATATGAGAATTTAGAGAAATTACAGAGATTAAACTTGGAAAAGTGAAGCTGACGAGAGAAAAATGTTCTAGCCCTTATTCTTTTAGTTGTATCTTCTGGATATCCTTGACTTACTCCAACTTTTCTTGAGTATACACATATCTACAGAATTGTGCTAAATATTGCAAGTTCTTTTATTTGAGTTCCTTATACATAAGGTAGTTATATCTGTAGTGGCTTTTTGTTATCCTAATGGGGCTATATTTGGTGGCTAATCTATGTTCTCAGATGGTTTGGGTTCTCAAATCAATATGGAAGGGATTACATTTTATAACAAACTTATTGATGCACTTCTTAAAAAAGGTATGTACTCATCTGTTTCGTCGGCTTTCTTTTGCTTCAAGGGAAGCCAACTGGGCATATGTCTTTCTCCCTTGTAGGTATCCAGCCATATGTGACATTGTATCATTGGGATCTTCCTTTGCATCTTCATGACTCAATGGGAGGGTGGTTAAGTAAGCAAATTGTGTAAGTTATATTTCATTTTCTTGCTGGCAAAGATCAAGCTGTGGCTCCTTTGCAGAAGCATACATCATTGTAACCAACAAGTTATTAGCTTTTAACTGTTCTGATATGGTTTGATGATATTAAATTATGTTTTTGACTTTCAGTCCTCTTTTTTAGTTTTCTTTACTGTTCATTTACCTTGAATAAGATGACTGAGTGGTCACAATATATTTCAATGGGTTTAGCATGTAATTGTGTGCAATTTTTGAGATTATGTGAAGAAGGAGGTGCTAGCAGTTTTAGTAATGTTGAACTATTGCAGGATGTGGTAGACATGTATTTGGTGGGGGTTAAATAATGTAATCATAGATGGAGACTGGATAGTAAATATGTCATCAAAGTTGCATAGCAACATGTAGGAAATGAAGAATTTTTCGGCACTCATGAAGATGAATCAACTTGAGGCACCTTCCATACCATGACCGCTATTGATTAATGCTTTTTGGAGGACCTGTTTGATGGTTTTCTTAGTTTTCTTTATTTCCTTTTTTTTTTTTTTTTTTTTTTTTTTTTTTTTATGTGGAAGGGGGAGGATTGGTGAATTTAGGTATAATCATTTTGTTTGGCTTTGAGTTGCGTCTCTTGAGTATCAATCTGTGGGACTGTCTCTTGAGTATCAATCAATCTGTGTGACTAATATGTGGGATGAAGACAGTTTTATCCCACTAAATGAGAAAATTTTGAAAAAAACTTTGCCTTAGGGATGGAATGAGTAGAAGGCTAGTTGAGCAAGAATTCCCATGCCTAGCGTCTGCCTACATTCAGATCTCTCTCTGTCCATGTCTCTGTCTCTCTCTCATGTGTCTTTTTCTGCATCCACCTTTCTGCTTAATTGAAATTTTTTGACTATTGTCTGGGATTTATGCTTATGTTTTGGTAGTCGCAGTCTCATTCTTCTAAGGGTTCCTTGTGTTCGCATTTGTGACTGTGAGGTGAAAACTTGTCGGTGCTATATTGCTTTTACATGAGTAAAAATGGTTCAGAAGAAGATATGAGTGCAACTTAATCCTAGAACTGTTTAAAAAATCTTTTGATGTGAGGAAGATAGTTACTGCAATACATGCAATTCTCACCAAAGCTCTTTCGTATGATACTATCAAACTACTTAGTAATAGTGAAGAAACATTTTAGAAGTCTTTACAACTAAGGTTTGTTCTTACTCAATGTGCGCAACAACCAGGCTCCATAATAATATGGCAATTCTCATCGTTCGAAGCTTGTGACTGGCTAAGATATCCCTTGGGAGCCATCAGAAGCTCTGTGAATCCCATAATAAGTTCTTTGAGAAAAGCCCCAGACTTGCTTAGTTTTCCTGGAGATATCTTTGGTCTAAATATTTGTCTTGTTCTCTTTCTTTCTGTTTCTATTTAACTGCAGGTTGAATGTGAGACTAAGTATCACGTTCATTATGATGTGCAAATATTAGTTCAAAGATAAGTGTGCATAAAGTGATTGATTCCTTTTTTTTTCTTGTTCTGCCGGACACCAAGAAATTGCTTCACAACATATGCTGAAACATGCTTTGCAAATTTTGGCGATCGAGTAAAGAACTGGATTACGATCAATGAACCCCTCCAAACTGCAGTCAATGGGTATGGTATTGGCATATTTGCTCCTGGAAGGAGTGAATGTTCTGATACCGAACCATACTTGGTCACGCACCACCAGCTCTTGGCACATGCTGCTGCTGTCTCAGTGTATAGGAAGAAATACAGGGTAGACACTTTCATATTATAGTTAATGTATGACTCTGTGCATTAATCTTAAAATGGTGGTGTCTGGTGCCATCATTAACTGGTTTAATGTTGATGCTGAGCTTTCTAGGTAATTAATTGTTGGTGGATTTAGAGTTTAAAAGGGAAGGTGACAATTAGACGTACTTTGACAAATCATTAAAACGGGGATAATAGAGATACTATTGTCTTCTAAATTACTTGAAGAAAGTTCTGTCCTACAATTCCACTCTTTACTGTGCCCATTATAATTCACTGCAGGACCAGCAAGGTGGGCAAATAGGTTTGGTGGTGGACTGTGAATGGGCAGAGGCTTACTCACAAAAGACTGAAGACAAAGATGCTGCAGCAAGGCGTCTTGATTTTCAGCTTGGCTGGTGATTCTTCTGACTATAATTTATCTATTAACCACAATGCCTGGCTTAATTTTTTAAATTCTGTCTACAAATTGACATCTTATTGATTAGCTTTATGTTTGAGAGGGGCCACTACTGTAGGTGTTGTGTAATTGGTACTATGGCTTTCTATTTTTCAGTTATATTCACAAACTTAGAGAAAAAGAAGATGAATCTTGTTTGGTGAATATCTTTGACTTTTGGACCACCATCCAGAATATATACCACTAAGCGTATTGAGATAATATCAAGACATGTAATGCATTTGCATATGGGCCACATGAGACCGTGACCAACCTATCGGAAAAACACGAATTGATCAATGGAAATGTGATTCGGTATCTGAACATTATACAATCCTTTTATTAAGTGGGGGGACTAATTAATTTAAGCCCAGGGGGTCAAAATTGATTATAAACGAAAGACAATGAGGAAGCCTGGATGCTTCTCTTCTCTTTCACTCTAGTGCTGAATGATTATTTTGTGCTTCTTCCATAATCACTTTAAGGCTCTTATCCTCAATTTAGCATAAGAAAAAGTTCTTGCACAGGTACCTTGATCCTATATACTATGGAGACTATCCTAAAGTCATGCGTGAAAAACTTGGAGATCGGCTTCCTAAATTTTCAGAGGAAGAGATTGAGTTGCTCAGAAACTCAGTGGACTTTGTTGGTCTAAATCACTATACAACCAGATTTATAGCTCATACAAATGAAAGTCTTGAAGAAAGTGATTTCTACAAAGTTCAACAGATGGAGAGAATTGGTAATGTACAGATAAGCTTAGTTTATTTCTTCTTTTGAGTGGTGTTAAGATTCAGATAATATACTTAAATCTCTCAATTTCACAGAAAAATGGGAAGGAGGGGAAACTATTGGTGAAAAGGTATCTCTCTCTCTCTCTCTCTCTGTGTTTCTGTTCACGCATGTGCATATGTTATGTTGGCTGAGAAGATAAGTCATGCTCAAACTTGGCTGGCTGAGTTGCTCCTAGACCAGTTTGGAGTTGCTTTACTCTTAGGTATGCGCTCGATTGATTCACCAAAGCACATGTGGAACTAGTAACTGCAAAAAATTGAAATCCGGAGCATCTAATGGGTGTTAGGAGGTAGTGGTCATTTCCTTTTGTCAGGGCTATCGGAATGAAGTTATGGTGTATGTGTAATCTGGTCTCTTCTTTTTTTTCTTTTTTTTTTTTAATCAAAAAAAAAAATTCACCTTCTTTGGGAGGAATCTCTCTTAGATTGCTTTTCGACAAGCTTTCCTATGCACTGACCAGGATATAAAGCTGACACATAGGTGAAGGGTAACCTAGGGAGAGAAGTCAAAGAGGTGCAGTGCCATTAGTTGCCAAAAGAATATTGGGTGGTTCTACTTTGCTAAAAGATGACCGTGCCTTTGACTGTATAAAAGGATCTAGTGTTTCTCTTGCTATTGCATATTTTATGCCTTTTTTTTTTTTTTGGGGGTGGGGGTACACTGGGATTGGTATCATAAATACACCAACATGCACGAATTCTTTAGGTTTGGTGGAATACATCTTTATGACTGTTAGTATTAGGATTAATAGATCCATCATGGACCCCTTCTTAATTTTTAATGTGTTAAGGATCTTGATGGTACGATTTGGTTCTTTATAATTGAGACTTTGCCTTAGGAAAAGAAATTAACCTTCACTAGTGGCAAAGGAAGGTTTTAGTTTCAAATTATAACTTGAGATGTAGTTTCATAAATCTCATTTTATTTTGTTAGCTAGCTCGGTAAATCAGTTGAAGAGTCACAATCGAGTGGCTCAGGCTTGTAGAGTTTCACCATGGCCTGTGTGGAGCTAAAGCTTGTGCTATACTTGCACCTCTATTCGATGTGTTTATGGAAATTTGAATGATAATTTGATTAAAAATTGAACTTTAAATTTATCTAGCAAGTCTTGGAAAATTACATGCTTGTCCATATATTTGATGACATGGAACTCCCAGCTTAAGTGGATGAATCTAGAGCCATGAAATCCACAAGGACCACAACCAAAGCCCAGAAACCAAATGTGCCATTTAAATTAAACTCCAAGGTTGAGATATTGTTTTGTTTTGGCTTAGGGAAGTGAATTCAGTTAAGTTGATTTGGCTGGTCTTAATTTTAACTTCTTTCCAAAATGAAACCAACCAGAATAACTAAACTAGGTTTATGTGATTTTTTAGAATAACTATTAAGTCACCAAACTAGATTTATGTGATTTTAAAATAATTATTACTAATATTAACTCACTTGCAAATCATTTGCCTTTCTAAAGTTATATTTACCTGAGCTGGTATAGTTCCATATTTCCTGCTTTCATATGAATGAAAGCCAATTGATAATTTGTATGCATACTAATACTTTCATGTCAAGGTCCAAATCTTTTTGCTGAGTCTGGTTTTATGTTGCAACTTTTCCAACTCGATAGGTTTGGATTTATTTGAAAATTTTTACTAACCAATTGAACAAACTGTCAGTGTCCTAATTCACTGCACCAATGGAATTGCTTCAAAGAGGTTTCTGACTAGGTATGCATAGTATTCTGTATATCCAGCCTTGATGTGATTAAAAGGTCTACAGATCAAGCTCGAACAACTTGGATCTAGAATACCTCCTTTATATTACATGGGATAATGCAATCAATACAATTACCTGTATGTGCATGGAGACATGGTCATTTTTTTTATATTGTATTAAAAGTTTCTACATGTGGCAGGCAGCATCAGAATGGCTTTATGTTGTTCCATGGGGCATTCGAAAGGTTCTCAATTACATAGCGCAGAGATACAATAATCCCCCAATATATGTCACCGAGAATGGTATTGCTATAAGATTGGAGCTCCTCTTATTTGTTAATTTACGTTCCTTTTCCTTAAAGTGTGTTATCCCATATTGCTTATTAACGGGATTTATCATGTTCTGACATGCTTTTAGTCTCCTTCCTTCGACCTTATAATTTAACTATTGGGTTTGGACTTCTAACCTTGTATGGAAGTCAACTTCCAATTCATAATGCCCACTAAAGTTTGTGTAGCGTGTGATTCCCTATTACTCAGTTCCACATGTAACTGGGTTTGAGTCCAGTTTGGATGTAGAAGAGGGTGTTAAAATGTGTCATCCTTCAGTACTTGTTTACTGGATTTATCATTGTCTTGTTTAGTTTTTGGTTGGCCTTTCTTGCATTTTTTAATTATTAGAGGAGTATAATTCAGAGGCAATTGAATTTTCTTCTGGCTCGGTATCCATTTAGACTGTGAGAGGATAGACATGTTTCTGTCAACTGGACATATTTACATCCTAAAAGAGGTTCAGGCATTCTCAATGGCTAGTACCTTAATCTCTTTAATCACAAGAAACAGATGTCATGGAGATATCAAAATCTTAGTGGTCAATAATCCTAGAAAAGTTTTGAGCCTACAATTTTGTTTCACATTCAGTGCTTTACTTTCGGAAGTTTCTTTGCATCTTTGGTTGCCATTTCAGGAATGGATGATGAAGACAATGACCTTTCACCTCTCCATGAGATGCTAGATGATAAACTGCGAACTACTTATTTTAAGAGATACCTGGCTGAAGTCGCTCAGGCAGTCAAGTAAGTCACTTTGCTTTTTAGTGTTGCACATCCATATAGCTAGAATATTGTGAGGCTGTGTTGGTTAGCAATTGATGCAATGGGGTCGCGTGTAGATGTCTTGACCAACCAGGAAAAGAGGAAAGCACAGGATAGAGAACTGATAACTGCTCATGATGATTTATCTAGTACATGAATGTCCAGTTTTTTATGAGTAATTAGACATTAGATATGTGAATTATGTGAACTAGACAACGGTTTCAACTTGGTATGCGATAGTCATTTCCCTCGCTTATTATGCAAGACATTTGCCAAATCTATGTAGTTGCATCCCAGTTTTATTCCTGGCGAAAATAAGAAAAATTTGTCCTCAGAACTGGGACATGCTTAATAGTTTGTGTTTCTTGCTGTCTTTATCTCCAGTTTGTTATTGTGGATAGCTACTGCTTGTCTACGACTCCCAAAGTAATGGTAGTTAAAAAATAAAAAAAAATTCTCGGATGTGTACTTGACAGGGATGGAGCGGATGTGAGAGGATATTTTGCATGGTCGCTTTTGGACAACTTTGAGTGGGCTCAAGGTTATACGAAACGCTTTGGGTTGATTTACGTGGACTACAAGAATGGGCTATCTCGTCACCCAAAGTCGTCTGCGTATTGGTTCCTGCGGTTTCTGAAAGGCGATGCTGGAAAGAGTGGGAAGGACGAGTAGTCGATTCTGTACTTTCTCCTTTTGCTCTATCATTCTAAAGCAATGTATTGGTAAGTATAAGGAGATTCTCTGCTTTACATTGGTTCTCGGCTAGCCGACGTGTGTAAAGGCCATCTTCTTTGCAGCAGAGCTTTGGCCGTTAAATACTGGGACCGCATCCCATACGGCCTGTTACCCCTATCGTAGGGTGTTGAATCATATGAATAAAGGTCATCATGCCTATGGTACAAAATTTCAAATGCCTCCCACTATTTTACTTTTAATAGCATCCCAGTTATACTTTGCATATGTGAGCCCATACTCAGGATCACACGGAAAAGAAAGATGGTTAAAATCCCTTCTTATATTGCATTTGTCTTCTGACAGAGATGTGTAGTAAAAGTCGAAGAACTATTGTTCGGACGGTACACGCTTAAGTCACTGTCTGACAATTATTTGATTAATTAATTAGGTCAATTTATTTTTTGAAAATGACTCGATGAAGAAATAAACAAAGATAGCCATTGGAGAGATGGTTATAACATAATCAAAGCTAAACGGATGATTGGTAAAGAATTGAAGTTCAGGGGTGGCATCATCTCGTAGGGGGATTTAGCAGTTTATGAGAATTTCGCATTTGGAGAAAATTGTACGTTAGCAAAGTTACATTGAATGGGTGTTGTTGCCAACTCTTTTTCGGGCCATAAAGTCATTTTGTTGTTGAGATGATAGACCACTAGGTAATCGACTCCATCGCTGAGGATGCTCAAATTTCATCGTAACTACGCCGAATGCCAGTACTACTTTCTTTTGGACTGAGCTTCGCAATCAGATGCTGTAGATTGCATGCAATAAACTGTCACCAAAACAAATTATTTACACAATTTGGCCCACTTCCAGTATCCGACATTAAGACAAGGCATGCCTAGTTCACATTTTATAATGAGCACGCAAGCATTCCCTCGCAGTCAAGGCAACAAAGAATCAAAACGACAAGCAACATCAGTAACAAATAGATTGAAACAGGAGTCAGCTCAGGACACCCACATAATATGGACTAGATCAAACAGGTAACTTCAACTTTCTACTGCAATGGCAGACTGAACTATTTTACATATATATACAAATTATTACAGGATTACAACACTAGCTACATGTCTACTACACCCAGTTATCTAACAATATAAGGTTAACAGCCAAAGAGTGATTATATAAAGTTAAAAACAGATTTTCGGAGGGGGAAAGAAGAACCTAAAATGCATGCTTCGCACCACCTGGATATGGACAGGGTCTTGACAAGTAGATGCCTTTCATATATCAGAGATCAAAAGTCAGATTTCATCAACTTGACCCCAGGCCGGATAGTAAGGTTATCGAATGGTGTTTCCTGCTCCACGTGGATGTAATCCCTTGTTTTAAGAACCTGCAAGCATGTTTTTTCCACACATCAAACAGGGAAGCAGGAAATACACCGCTTCCAACATTCTCAGTTGTAGTCATTGGAATACTATAATCCTTTGCCATATTCACAATCGTGAAGCAGTCATCTTGTATGATCTAGAAAGGTGGAGCATGTAACCTAAGAATAATGCCTTAAAAGAAACAATAGACGCCAGAGGAAAAAGATACACTTGGAACGAAGATTTTCTACTTACCAGTGATTCGAAAAACAGCCTTGATGCTTCTTTGCGAGTTTTCCCAGCCAACAAAGTTTCCATCGCAAGACCCCTTTTAGCATGTACGGCTTCTTTGTGAAATAAAGTTTGAAAGTACTTTGCAACGGCCCTGTGAGCACAAGGGAAGGAAAACAAATTCTTAAGGAGACCCTATAGCAAATGAGATGATGAAACGGCAGCAGCATGAAGTGGCAAAGAGAGAGTTGAATTTATGATTTTCTAAATCACTTTTCGAGGAAGCAGACAGCCAGATGACCCACATAAAATGTACAAAATATGTGCATGTGCGCGTGCATGCATATATTTGTGTGTGTGTGTGTGAGAGAGAGAGAGAGAGAGAGAGAGAGAGAGAGTAAAACTCATTCATGCAGCCAGGATGATCAGGAAAGAGGCAACATGAAATTTCAAAAGTTTGTCCTAATTGTAGTAAATAAAGGAGGGACCAGCCAATTTTGAAGGGGTTTAGACCAGGCTTATAATAGATGAACGTATGTACAAGAAGCAAACAGACAATGGGGCCTAGAGGATGATAGTACAGCATGACAACATAAATGGACTGACGTAAATTTTGCAGACTATAAATGAGAAATGCCAGCAATGAGTGAAAGATAATAACAAATAGTAACCATGGCAACACAACTGGATCCATACAATAGGAGAATGTAAAAATTATGAGGTCTTAGAAATTGTGCAAGATAAATCAATAGGCATATGACAGAGAAAAGTCCCAAGTATCAGGAGGGTGATACAGTTCCTTGCCAAAATATATAATCCATGATAATCCAGGCATAAATCAACTCAATACAGCAGACATGGTTTGACTTCGGATAAATGACATTGCCAGAAACCCTCTAAAGATGAGATCCATTCCTGTCAATTGAGTTGACATTCATTTAGTAACATTTTGGCCCAAGATTTTTACTCCAGTTTCTCATCAAGCGTTCAATAAGATCATGTGAGCTAAGAGAGAATACACACAGAACTCAAAGCCTATAATTCTTTATTATTTGTATCTAGAAACAGAGACACCACTGGGAAACTAATAAGTTGACAGGTCAGAAAGAAACAGATCCAGGAACTTCCTGAAGAGCACAGAGCGCATTCAAAGTATGAAACTCAGCTTTACTGAAGACCATTAGCATTCTGAGAGGAATCTTGGGAAGCAAGAATAGGACAGATTGCTCATGCACCTAATAAACCTAGAGATAATATCAGAATATTCCCAGGGTCTTATGAAGGTTCCTCAGAAAAGACACTTTAATCCTTTTCTTTAACCCTTTGTAACATAATTGAAGTAAGACTTACTTAAAGGGTATAGATATCGGTATCACCTATTGATAATTCGTTAAGATAAATAACAGGCAATCCCAAGATTTATTTGAATTGAATAAAAATTCCTCATTGCATGAAATATATCCCGATAATCATTTTCTAATGAAATAAAGACCTTGTGCGAGAAGACCATCCACTGTTTTCGAGAAGCTGTGACTCTTCTGGATCAATCATGGTCTCATCTTCTGCTACTTCATCATCATCATCCACATTCAAAAATTCTGAAATGAGACAAGGACAATGTTTAAGTTAGACCTCTGTGACAACATATCAACTCTAGAAAACAAGAAGAAACAAAGAATAATCTCAGATGATTATTCCAGTACACACAACATATTAAAAGCAGAGTACAGTATGGCGAAATAACCTGTATCATTAGGAGCGGCAGTCATATCTTCAAAATCCTGCAACAGTTAGCCAAAAATACATAACCCGTGCTTTTAAAAAAAAAATTATATTAAAAAATAAGTCCAGCTTTCACGATCAAGAGAAAGTATAAAAAGAACTACATCCTTTTTCTGATTTTAGCACATCAATGCCTGAAGAAAAGAACCGCTCAAAGAGGAGAAGATTTTAAACCTAGAACAGACATCTACAAACAATCACTAGTCATTACTTTACCATATCATCCAGTGTAAGACCTGGCAGCATGCTAGCCAGAGAATTATATTCATGCAAGCTTTCATCAAATGATGCTTAAGGACTATTGTACGGCTTTTACCAAAAATTACAATATGAGCAGATATTGTACTTTTAACCCATTCAAAGCTCAACCTCTGTGTGCATCTGATCCTTGTCATGGATGAACAAATATCCTTCTAACCTATCCACCATTTGTCCTTTCATATTCCACAAAAATATTAACCCATCGGTTTTTTCAAAAATATTCCTAAAAACTAAAGTCAAAATAATAGCAATAGCATATCTTAATAGTCATTGACAGTACTAACTTTGGAACCAATTAAGACAGTACTAACTTTGGAACCAATTAATAAATATAGTAGACCACCAAAATCTAGCAGTCCCTTGGTTTTCATTTAAGTCCCCCAATGCATACTCCTGCCATTTAGATGATGGCCTTCCTTGATGAGCACACAAAGTAACTTCTATCTATTACATCACATGGTTTTTATATGAAGAAATAAAAATGGCTGGATTCTTACACCGCCACATATCATGTATAGAAACATGATTGCCACTTTATTAGCTGGGTAAAAATTAATCATAATGTAGCATCTGTGAATGGACCAGGAAAAAAATACAGTAACATGGGAAAGGGACAGAGAGGTTTCAGAGAGAAGGTAAAAATGCAGTTTATGAAGTTAAATGAGAAATAGAAGCAACTTACACGTTGGTCATCAATGACAGTTCCGTCAAGTACAAGAAATTCTGCATCCTTTCCGCTATGAGCATCGCAGGTGCCTGTATTTTCCTCATTAATCAAGGAAGCACTAGAAACATGCCCATTATCAGCCAGCGAGTGAATAAAATCATCTTTTGGCTCACTGGAGCTCCAGATAGACGACTCTTCAATATTGCACTCCACCTGCACATCTTGAACTTTATCATTTGAAAATTTACTCATTTCATCAGCCGATGTGCCACAATTTCTCAAAACTGGCTCATCAAAATCACCAGCCAGTGTCACCGCAGACAGCAATGGTACATGAGCATCATTCCCAGTTGAACAATATTCAGAATCAATTCCGGCATCAAATGTGGCACCACACTTCTGATCTTCCGTAAAACCTTCGTTCATCATATGAGATTCAATTTCAACACCAAAATCGGTAACACTAGGTTCATCTATTTTAACAGCGTCAACTCCATTTCCAATCAATGCATCACCTTTAGGAGAATCCTCCTCAGCATTCAACATGTTAGATGAAGGACACAAATCATCCACATTAAGAGATTCATGGATGTCAACCCCTTTATTCATGAAATCTGACTTCTTAACAGAATCAACAGAAGCATTAACTGAGTTCTCTGGAAATGGACTTGTTAAGTCTTGTGAATTAGCCTCAAAAACAATAAGGTGCTTTGCTGCATCACCATCTGCAATTCTCTCTCCCTCCACTTCCATTTCAGTCATATTCACCAAATGTTCACGTTGAGATTTCAACACTTCAGAGTCAACGCTTGGATAATCACCAATGCCTTCACTTTGCTGGTTCTCTGTATGTCGTGAAGTCTCAAAGGCTTCTGGCTCATCTCTAATGATCAAAGGTTCCAGGGCACCGCCCATTTCAGTGTCCTTATTGAAGTCAGGCTTATCAAAAGAATCTACTCCAGCTGCAGCTATAGGATGTGTAGTACCCTCGTCATGTTCGGAGATTTTGGTTCTGCTCAAATCATAGGCTTCTTTATGCATATAAAATAGATCCATTGACAAACCTGAAAGACAAGTCCAAACTTTCATTTCTGACACTTACACAACTCTCCTTGAGCAAGACCAATGTGTAATGATCAATAACATCTACCCAATGACATAACGCATCTGTCTGTATTAGTGCATGCACACAGATTACATGTTTTCTTTATCACCATTTAAAGGAAAGTGCTTGGCTGTCAACATGTAATCACATGGACCTGTTATGTTTCTCAATAAAAGAATCTGTGGCACCATAACAAGGCTACCCAATCAAAGGGGAATGTGATAGAAAGCAAGACTGAACAGCAGTGCTTGGAACAAAAAATAACTAGAAGAAGACTAGCAAAGGAAGGGTGTGACACAAAAAATCAAACAGAAGAGACAGACAGCAGCATAGCAGGAAAAACAAAGCACATGAGAATGGCATTGCAAGCGACACTAGTGGCAATACTTAAAGTATTTAGCAGTGCACAAACCACAACTAGAGCCAATAGAAAAAGAACATGGTCAGAAACCTCTTGTAACACATTATGAACTCACCAGTATGTATAGGTTCATTAAATATCTCATCTCCCACAAAATTTCTTTGAATCACTGATATCTCAGGAAGGGTGCAAGGCGCTTTCCTCCGAACACGACGCAAGTCTTCTGTGTTCATCAACTGTTGCCGGATTGCACTACATAGCAAAAAGAAACCTACTAAGGCAATGATGTTACAGGCTATAGAACTATCTTACTTCACAGAATGGATTAAAGATTATACAACATCAAACTGTGACATACTCGCCATGTAAGACCATGGTATCATCTAGCAGAACCTTCCTTTTGTAAGCACTAGCTCGCTGAGCAGTCTTCTGACGTTTAGATACGTTGACCTCAGTGGCTGCTGGACTAGGTTTCATTTTCAGAACTGAAGATCTTCTTCCCACTAAAAGAACCAATTAGCTTTTCAGTCATATAACATAATAAAAAGTAAAGTAAAAAATGATTCCAACCTTGGTAACAAAGAGAAGGGACGGTTTTCACTCATCATAATAGAGAATAAAACATTTAGGCAAATTCAAGCAAAATCACTTTAATACCTAATATAGAGGACAATAGGTCGTCATCATCAGGAATGGACTCAGCCGTTCGCTTGAAAAAGGCCAACTCGAATGATTCCTGCATAGTCACTGTACTTTCAGTAAGATTGCGTTTTCTTCCCGATAAGTGTCCAATGCCACCTTCACCAAGTCCAGCTTCAAGAGACTCCTTATCTGGTGTTGACTCTTCTAGAAACTTATTTGCTTCATCAATAACCTCATCTCTCACAGAGAGCAACTTCTCTGGAGGAGGCAAGGCTGAAGTCGCTGAGTTCATATTTACTGATTGATCATTGATTGATACATCCTCAAGTTGCCCATCTAAATCCCCATGATCTTGTATCTTTTGACATAGAGAAGGTTCTGCTATATGGTTAGCATCTAACACTGATTCAACAATGGCAGCTGCAGGGAACTCATTTTCGCCTCCAACAAAAGATATGCCTTGGTCACTAATGTTGGAATCACAACATTGACGGTCATGTATGTGGTTTTCTTGAATTATGTCAGGCAAAGCTGGGTTTTTATTATTCAGATTCTTTGTATTCTCACAGACGTCATGCTCAACATCAGGCGAACATGCCTTTTCCACATTTCCAGGTTCATGATTGGGTTCATCTTTCTCTGGTTCAAGAGGTATGGGAGACAAAGCACAAGTTCCAACAACTTCGTCAGGTCTTGCATCCGCTTCTGAAGATTTAGTATCAGCTCGACTGTTGACGCATCCACCTCTATCCTTGATGCTTCCAACTGCATTATCAGCACCTCCCACTCTATCTGAAACCATCATTAAATATTTAGACATTTTCAGGCCAATAATTGCAGACTGGCTGGCTCAACAAAGTTGAAAGGGGAGTAAAGATGAATGACCATCATTTCCTTCTCTATTAGCTTGAGTGACCTCCATCTCGCTAACAAGAACGCCATTCTCCTCAGCAGCCACTCCTAGAAGATTATTGCAATTGAAAAAAATGCAATCAACAATCATCTGCGCTTGTAACATAATAAATTTTTGTCTCACTAGATAGACAAACCGTACCTTCAATTGCAATCGATTCTGCCATATGATCATCAGAGACAACGGTGTCCTTAATGCTATGCAAGTTTGCCTCTCCAACTAATCCAGGAGTTGATGGAGCCTCAGCATACTCGATGAATTCAGAATTGGTAGCTGGAGCTTCTCCCTGCTTTTGAGAACATGGCAGTTATTACGTGAAAATACTTGGGAAAGAAACAGCGCATGTCCTTAATTGACAAAATGCCAGGCACCTGATCTCCAATGCAATTTTCCAACTGTTCTTTCTGATTACCATCATCATTATCATCTCCTTCAAAGTGCATCATAGACTCGGTGTGTCCATGAGGATGAACTCTGTAATAAGTTAAGCATATATGACTAAATTCATTGAATAGCCTACCACAGATGAGATTTCAATGAGACTGAGCAATGTTGAGGAGGCCGACATCAGCATTTAACATGATAAAAAGAAATTATAAAAACACATCTTTGTCAAGCAATATAATCACAACCAAAAACAACCTATCATTGTCAAGTAAATCATCTACTTCTGAGCCAACAATATGAAAGTTGATATGATGATCAAGCTGGGCTACAGCAAACTCCAGATAGGTTTTGGACAAGTGAAAGGAGAAATAAGGTACTTACGACCCCGCAGAGTCAAACTCCCCCAATAACAAAACATTCCGAAGGAAGTAAGAATGCTACTTTTTTCTTTTATTAGTAAGTGAGAATGCTACTTGTATCCATCCATCAGCACTACTACTTGCAATGGAAAATTCAATGAATAGACAGAAAATGACAGCACAAAAGCAGGTACTGAATTGCCCATGCCTAGAGTCTTTGCCATTGAAAGTAGGTTCAATGAATGCTGCAGTTTAGCAGGGAGTATTAAGAATGGAGTGTAAGTTAAGTGGTGGCAGAAAAAGAGTTATAGGTTGTTTTTCAAATCAGGTGGTGCTGTAAGTCAAATCATGCAAGTGTGGTCTTTGTACTGCCTCTGTATGGTCTATACTCAAGAAGTTCGAAAAAGACTACGAAGAAGAAGTACATATACTATACTTTTGACTTTGATTCTGATGAGTAACTTGATCAATTGCTTATTTACATTCGATAAGGTGATGACTAGTGAAACTTACTGCAACAGAGTTAACCAATCACATTTAAAGAATATCTAGAGTTCACAAGCAGCCACTATAAGAGCATTAGCCTACGATGTTTCTACACGGTCATTAACTTCTTAATGGTGCCATCAGCACTCAGTAGACTACATCCATCCCACACTTCTGCCAAAGAGAAAGATTGTGTGTGAGGCTTCACTCAGGCAAAACCTCTATCTTTGGAATTTGCCTTAGGAAGAGGTTATCACAAGTTATAAAACTACACACGGGTCCCTTTTTTTTTTTTTTTTGGTTGGGTTGAGGACCAACAAAAATTGAGAGCATATAGTTTACCAATTTAAAATTTTTATATTTAGAACTAAGAATTCATGCAAAAATCACCAAGGATCTCCAACTTTTGACATATCTTACCACTTGATGCTTTGATTGAATTCATAGAGAAAGAGAGAGATAAAAATAGCACAGCCTCAGCAAATACAAAACAGAAGTACGTGCACAAAAACATTTTCAGCAATGTACGACAATACATGTATGAATTTGAAATGAGGAGAAAAGCAGAGTAAGCAGAAATAGAACTTACTCAATATCTCTATCAAACACTGGAGCTGCAACCTTCTCTTCCAAAGAATCCTGTTTGTGGTAAATATGATAGCAAAAGCCAAAAAAGAAGTCAGAAAGGCTCAGTCCTCATTGAACTGCATCAGGTATGACCTCAAGATCTTGTGCATGTCATGTCAGACATCATTTTCTTTGACAGAATTTAAGATTGCAAGCCATATATGTGTTTCTATACCATCAATAGCAGAAACTTTTCAAAAGATTATACCATTCTGCACACTTTATAATGAGCCTACAGCTACAGACAATCAATCCTAAGTAAGGATGTTCTGTGTGCAAAATATGCCAAAGTATGTCTAACAAGTAATAAAAAGAACTATTATCCCAGTTAAGAAATATTAATATAAATTTTTACTTAAGTGGACATATCAAACATTCAGATCTAGATTACTCAGCACAACTATTGAATCTGGCTTCCTTGGCACAATTTCTGTCAATAACTTCAAGTAAACAAAAATTTTATGAAATCGAGTACAAAAGAAAATTGATAATCTATTAAACTTCCAATCCACAATCCAACCTAAATTCAGTAACACAGCATACAAGGAAATTACCTGATCAAGATCGAAAGTGATTTGACAAGTATCACCATCGCCAAAGCGTTCTGCAACCAGAATACATAACGCAACAAATTTAGTATGCAGACAACACGATGATTCAGAAGTTCAAATATGCAGCAGATGAAAATGATGCTAACCATCCAGGCCAAACTGAGATGTGGGGTAGACCACACCCTCCATGGTGTCTTGGAGAGTAATGTGCTCCCTCGCACTAACATGATGGTCAACATAGTTTCTGCAAGTAAGTAGAAAATTGAATTTTTCATAATGCTCACGAATCCAAGGCAATCAGAAGATGATAGCCATTGTTTGCCCACTGCCCAAGCAGGGAGAAAGAAAAAGACAAGGAAAGAAGATTCTTTTCTTTTTCTTTTTTTTTTTGGGGGGGTGGGGGGTTATTGATTTTGTGTATGTGCCTATGATCCACAGCTAGTCTGGCGACCAAGAAATACACAACTACAAGCACATGCAAGTAAAAGGAAGGAGGGACCCAAAGGGTTTCTTGTTAGTAAGCTCGTTGGAAGAAAAAGAACATCGAGAGAAGAAAGTCACAACTGATTTCATACTACTTATCACCTCACAATTCAGTTCAGACAAATAAAGTGTTGGCTTATGGTCAGAGAATGTCTGAGAATCTAAATCAAAAGTTTGAAGAAATAGCATTATATGTAACGCAACGCACTGCATGCTAAGCACATGTCAACACAGAATTTTGACCTTAGGATAGCAAAGTTAAAATGATTTGTCTAAAAGTTTGATAGTATAAAATTCTTCAGAAAAACATTTCTGCCCAGGGCTTCATCAAACTTATAGCTATCACTACCTGTAGGCCTACCACTCAGTATTACAATGAAACATTTTTCTGATATTACCAGGGAAAAAAATCAATAACAAGATGTCAAAACGTACGACATCGAACTAAAAGTTTGAGTACCAACCCCTGCAATATTTCATTGTCTGGCAGCTCAAAGTCATCGAGGTCAAAAGTCTCTGGCAATGTGATAGAGTGATACGGAGCAGTAGATTCTTCTGGAGGCAAATCAACAGCAGTGGATCGGAAAGCCTGCTTTACCTTTAGCAGAGCTTCACTGCAGTCATCAAAAAGGTAACCGACCTTCCTAGAATATATTCTCACCACTCCAAGCAAGAGATGGCTAGAAAGCCGGAGGGCAATGGGCACTTCAGGGAAAAGAATTGAATCTGTTCATAGAAAACAGAATGTGGAGTTATTCAATTTAAGCACATAGTTTTCGACCTTACAAAGGGATTCACAATGGCACCAAGAGGGTGATAGCCCAATACAAAAACTTGATCATTGTCCCAAGGTTTAAAGGCTATAACAACTAAAAGTTGACCAGTCTTTTGGAGATAATCTGATGAGCTTTGTGTATACTCTATTTTATGCCAGCCATGACTGCATTTCTCCTAGTAAATAATAGAAATTTTTCCCTCACATGAGAAGTCTTCGTGATAGACTCCAAGAAATATGAACCATGTCAAAAAGTTATATGCAGCTGAACAATATTAAGAAATCATTGTTTTGCTACGCATTATTGGGGCTACAACTCCACATCTGTTTCCCGCTGAGACCATCGCTCCATTCTTTAGAACCAGACAGTATCTAGGGAATAATACATCACAGAAAATATAGTAAATGATGTTATTTCAAGGTAGAGAAACAGAATATATATACATGCATGACTTGTTAATATCATATACTTATTGATTTGCAACTTAACTTGGCATGAGGGATGATCATGAGTAAAAAAATAGGATAGATTTCTTTCTTTTTCCAGAATTGGTTCTGAGTAGATTTTACTGGTGATCTTCACTAGTACAAAAAGCAGCTTGCCTCTCTGGTCATGGCATGTAAAGTGCAGCACATAAAATTTGCCGAAGAACAGCTTCCTAAATATGCTTCTATAAGCTTGTACAGCTCCAGACACCTCCAGTCACGCAGTCTTCTCATTCTTGTTGAAAATTGCTTTTTAAATCGTTATATCGTACGATCTTACAATTCTAAACTGACTAAATGATCTCAATCGTCTCCAAAATTCAAAATCACACTAAGATCACGATTCAAGACCGTAAAATCAGTCAGATTGGAAAAATATAAAATCAAACCCACCGTAACACCCGTTCATTTTATGATGTGCTTAGCTCCCAAAAGAAGAATTTAGGTCCAAACAAGTTAGGCTCCCAGCCTGTTTTAGTGATCTTGAAATAACAAAGCATATCTTGGATACAAGAACTCAACTATTACTATCCTAGGTATCCTAGGACACAGTAGACCAAAACCATCAGGAATGTATTTTAAATTTTCCTTGCAGACCACAACCGTCAGATTCAAATATAAAGTGTGAGTAATTTGTTGTAAAAAAAGTTACATTAAGATGGGCAAACCTCAGCTATTACTGTAGATAACTGAAAAATCTGCCACAGTATCATTGCATTGCTGGCAATGACTTGTGCAATTGAATAGCCCTTCCTGTCTAAGTCATGGGACAGCAGGGGTTTCATGCAAACATTAGATGCGAGAACTTCGATAATTTATCTTGCCCGGGAAGATATGAATGAAGAAAACAAAAGCTGAAAAGCAGCGAATTATGGACCCACTCACCTACAGAGACGCCGATGTCGGTGTCGGCAACCTGGTTCTTGCGAAGCTTTCTCTCCAAATGGGCAGCAATCCAAATCGTCCCGAGCGGACCTTTCTTTGCCAATATGAACTGTGAATAGAACATCCTTTTCTCCTCACCACTCACCCACCCCTACGATTCATATACACCTTCGGAACGGGAAAAAATGGAGAAAAATCTCCCCTTTCACACCGGTTCTCCAAATTGAGCCCCGTGCACCAAGACCTATCTCCGACTCAGCTCGTGAGCCACCCTCCCAAGCGAACCGAAACACATGATTCACCTCATCCCACCGGGGCGCCCTCGAAAAACCCTAACTTCAAACCACCCACCTCCCTCCAATTCGCTCGTCCGAAACCCTAGGTGACCACCAAGAGCCCCAAACGAAATTGAGCGAGACCGACCGAAATTGGAGTCGCGGAGCAGCAATTGAAGGCGCTAGCACCGCAATGGAGCCCGGAGCTCGCGCGAGACAGCCGCTTCAGCCGGCGAACGGCGAACGAGGGGACCGGCGGCCGGGAGCCGACCCAGGAAAGCCGACGGGAGAAGGCGCAGGAAGCGAAGGGAGGAAGTGGGTACGATGTGATTCGAAGGGCGGAGGCATAAATTTAGAAACTTTCGTGCGCGAGAGACGGTCGAGTTGCAGAAGAAGAACAAGAACAAGAAGAAGAAAGGCGAGAGAGAGAAAGAGAGAGAAAGAGGAAGAGAGCAGAGAGAGAAGCGCCTTTCGGATTTTCGAACTGAGGGGCGAGTTAAGCTGCAGGCGTCACTTGCGTGCACTCGCTCCTCCCCCACTCCGTTGACTTGAAAGGTCCCCGGTCAACATTTTCGGAGGCGCGGGCCTGCACCAATAGGAGCGCGCCAGCTCAGCCAAAGAGGAGGGGACAGAACAGGAAACCGACCACTGTCCTAATGAGTTGTAAGGAGATGAGAGGACCAAACCAGCAAACGTTGGTTGGGTCGAGACCCGAGGAAGGGGGCGCCACGTTGTTTAATCCTTGGGAATGTTCCCTCTTCAATAGGAGGCGATTTCTTTTGAGCTTCCACATATTTGATTCGCAGAAAATAAATAATTGATGGAAATGAATTTAAATCTCGGAGAAAACTATAGTAGTTAAAGTTTGTGAAAATGATTTTGCTATCGTGAAATGGAGAGATCGTTTCGCCGAGATCCTTTTCCATACTTAAACTTGCATAATAGAGAACCATTCTCGCATGAAGTTTTATAAGCAACGAGAGATTAAATTTTGTAAATTATTTTCATTTTTTATTTTATTTGTTGGCATCCTTTCTTAAGTTGCTTTCTTTTGATAATAAAGAAAATTAAAATTTATGTTTCATATATCAGTAATATGTCAAACAAGGATTTCGATATCATTTTAGCATTTTATATAAGGCTAGAGGTATTACCACCTCTTTATTGGTTCTTTGATTTGACTACGTTATCTTTTGTGGGTCCCATTCTTGATTTTAGATTATTTCTTCTATTTTTTTTTTTTTAGACTAAAGATTAATGGCTTTAACTTTACATTTTTCAGTTTTTCAACTCTTTTCTTTTTGGAATTGGATTTGAAATAGAAATCTTTTAGTACACAATTTCATTTTTTTAATTTCTGAACAAATTTTTACTTCAAAAATATATTTGAAAAATAAATCAGAAGTAATATGAAATAAAAACTCTTTTTATCACTTGCTCTTACTACCACTCCCCCGATGTCTCTTCCTCTATCCTTTGCCAAAGGTGAGGGGTTTGCCTGGAGACGACCATTTGAGAATGTTTAAGTGTTATCAAACATCGGGGTTTTGGATCTCTCGTCTAGAAATAAAAATAAGAAAATCATTAGAATAGAATGGTTATCATTTGCACCATAAACTTCATGATCCTCTAAAAATTTAAATTCAAAATGTAGGCCCACTTTTGATTTAAATTATTTCTTGCCTTCTTTTCTTCATCTTTTTTGATTTTTTCCTTTTTTTTTCTCAATTTGGAACAAAATTAGTGTTCTTCTTTTCCCTTTTTTTACTTATTTGGTAGATGACTAATGAATTATTATGTTAATGAGTTAATACCACTCATTTTTTTCAAGGAAAATATAAATAAAAAAATAACCTGATTATAACTAAGAGTAAAAAGAATCATCTATTTGTTTTTGTACACATTTTGTTTAATTATAGCTTAATACGTGCCATCATATTAGAGTCCATGTATTTTAACTATTCAACATTTTTTTTTTATTCAGCAAAATCTAGTAGTCCATTATATTATAGTCCATGTATTTTAACTATTCAATTTTCATTTTTTTTCATGCCATCATTGTATGCTGATTTCAAAGATACTTTAAAAAAAATTAAAAATAATAGAAAAAATTAAAAATATGACAAAATTAAGCACATAAAAGATTTAAAAAATTATGGTTATTATGCAAATGCAAAAGAAAATGCTCCCTAAATATCATCATATAGAATACTACTTTGCCATGACATGATAATTAACTTTTGACAATAAGTAACGGCAATTGTAATTGCATTATAAGACAACTCATTCAAACCATTTAAAAACAGCTATTTTTTGTCAATTCTAAATGTATTAGAATTTTCATAGAACCATCGATAAGAAGAAAATTATCCTCACAAGTACAAATGTATTGCAATATTAACAAGTTGCGCATGCCATTTAATTAAAGAAATTGTCTGTTTAGCTTCTTAGCTCACCTCGAAAAAGGCTACTCTCTTGAAAATGATATTTTACTTGAGTCAAATAATAAAAAAATTTAATTACATTAATAAGATAGTCATTATTTACTTAAAACATACATATATGTATATCAAGGAATAATTTTCAATGTTGTGGCAAGTTCCAACCTTAAAATATGTATTTTGAGTTGAATTTTTGCATGCTCAAGTCCTCTATGCCTACAATATTTCACCACCATGGATTCCAATGACCTTTAAATGTGAGTTTGATCCAAGATCTTTGCCTTTTGATGTATATGTTCAACTATTATGGCCATAAGCCCTACCAGTACCACATTTGTCCCCCTTGTCAAGAATCTCAAATGTAGAAGGATTGCATCATCTAAAAGTTGCTTCTGCTTTAGGTTTTGAGTTGGAAGGACGATCTTTATGAGATGTAATTATGGGCTCAATTAAGAAAGGATCACTCACTTGTACAAATTGCTCAATCTACTTTCAAACAGATTCCTTTTTGAATAGTGACCATTCTTGATATCTCATTTTTAACTCATGAAGTAGTCATAGAATTGAATCTTCTTCATTATTTTGCATAATATCACGATCTAAAAAGGACCTTATATCAAGCCTCCATTTCTAATTATTCCTATTGGAAAACGTAAATCTTATTTCATGTGCACATGGAAGGCTCATGGATTACATAAAATGCTAGGTACAAGCAGGTAGCTCAACCTCACTTTTAGCAACTCATATCTTGCTTATGGACCTTATCTAAAGCAAATACCGACAACTGAGTAATCAATTTCTTGAAAAGAGGAATATGAAGATGATGAGGAGCTTTTACTTTTTTACTTGACAATTTGATTTTGATTTCTTAAAATTGATTCTCAACTACAATAAAAAATTTTGTTTCACCTCAACTAAATTTTCCATTGAAACTTTTGACATCCTTTCAAAGTTGAATGTGCTCCTTCAACTTTTGAAGTAACATGGTTTCCAAAATACATGAGTAGGTTTGTCCAAACAAGCACAAAAAGCTCTTTGAAAGAAGTCATGTATTTTTAATGTAATTAAGAACCAATGAGCTTTCCTTACTGTGATCTTCAAAATGCCAAATATTTTCACCATATTCCACTTCACTTTGGGAGTTCATAGCCTTGGACCAAATAGACTTAAAGAATCCCAATATGTTCCTTCTTCAAACTGAGATTTACAGTTTACCACAATATTATTCTCAATGTTCCAAACACATAAGAAGTTCTCACTTCTAGGAAAAATGTTTAAATTTGCATTCATCAATACCAACTCTCCATCAATGACAATAGCTAAAGGTTGACAATCAATACCCAATATGTTGCTAAACATTGTTAAAACCCAAAATAATCTTCCTCTTCAATCTTTTTTAAATGAAAAGCATAAGTAGAAAGAACTAATAAAGCTGGAAACTTCAATAATATCCATCAAAGCATTTTGTATATATTATCTTATAAAAACCATCCGCTACAATAGAATGTGAGAAAAATAAATACATCGGTGACCATCGGCATCATGTTAAAAATTGTAGATGAATCCATATGCGCTAATCTCCTCCAATAAAGCTTGGACTACAGTACAACTATTCAGATATTCACAATAGAATTTAGCATCATGTTGAACACGGTTTTAGCAATAACTTGAATGTTGGGATTATTTTGTCTCAAGAAAGAAAGAATTTGGCGAGAAGGTATAGTGGCTTTAAATGTCTAGACATATCACTAGAAGGATCATGACTATGAGATGCATTTAATATTTTAAGTGACCATGATCCATTCTTTTTATAACAACGAACTTCAAAAGGACGGTCAATAAAAAAATCTAGTCTTTCTTTTCTAATGTGTGATAGAAATATTATGTTGATTATGATAATTACCTTCCTTGTCGCAACCAAGAAGAACTTATTTTTCTCTCTTTGATCTATTTATAGAAATAACATAACCTTGGCAAGAAGATGCATCCATACACTACACAAAAGATTCCATCATATTGAAAAATTACCCTATAAAATTTGAAATGAACTTGTTGACATGAGTGATTGTTGTTTTCCATTTGCAGTTTTGTCATTGACAGATATATATAAACAATTTGATTTCTATAGCGACTACAATACAAAAACAATACAATGATAATTTATGGAAATGAAGTAAACAATTTGCTAATGTAACTAACATTTTTTTATTGCAATACATGATAGATGCTTGCTCGGATTACAACAATGGAGAAAACGTTTAGAAGAAAACAAACATAAAGGAAATGTTGAAATTTAATGGGTGTGGAAGAAGCGACTAAAGTGAAAAAAAGTTGTTTGAAAGGGATGTTGATAATTTTGTCTTTTAGTAAATTGAAACAAAATAAAATGAAGAAAAAAATGTAAGAAATAATCTTAAATCAAGAGTGGGATCTACAATGAATAATATAATCAAATGAATGTAATATGGGGCGGTGGAAGCCAACAAGGGAATGGAAAGTGCACGAATCTTATATAATGAACCAAAGTATAATTATCGTGAAGAAGATAATTTTTGAAAGTAAGATCTAACCGTCAACAAATATTTTCCATTTGACTTTTAAATACACCACCAAACAATTGAAAGCTAATAATTTTCCTTGAAAATAATTTTTAGAGAAACCATCTTCCTCAAGTAAGAATTTTTTTTTGCATAACAAATACACAAGAAGTTTTTTTGCATAACAAATACACTCTTCTTATCGAGGAAAATTTCGTGATAAAAGAATATACTTTTCAGCAAATCATTTTTAGGAAAATATTTTCTTCCTTTTAAGGTGGGAAATTATTTTCCCAAATCTACCCACATATATTTTTTTTTACCGTAAATAATTTTTCATTAATTGATTATTTTTAACAAACCAAACGTATGAAACTCTAAAAACTAATATTTTGAAAATTCTTTCATTCAAATAAATACACCCTAAGTAATCCTTAGACATTGCTAAAAATTCTGAGATGGGATTTATTTACCGAGCAACTTGATTGGATCAGATTTGATTTTTTAAACGATTGACGTTAATTCGCACAGTGATTGGCTCATTTAAACACTTCACGTTTCCAAACCGCTTGGTAAATAAGCTTCAGCAAAAAATATTTTTTCGTAAAAAAAGCTTCAGAAAAAAAGTTAATTCTGAAACTTTAGGATTCATTTGTTTTATCAAATATGCATAATTTGGAGAATATTTCCAAATAAAAAAATTATTTATATCTTTCAGACAAATTAGTTAACTGAAAAATGGTTTCTTTATCCCAAAAAAAGAAAAAATTTCAATCGATATGGTCATTTTCAATGTTTGCAGTGATTCTAGGCTTCAGTAGCAACTTATTTCAATCGGTAAGTGATCACTCCGAGCACCCTTATACAGGTTCCTCTACCTTTTGTGAATATTTGGCGCCAAAGCATTCGTAATCAAAACTGCTACAAGCAGAATAATTGAATCCATGAGTAGTTGGAACATCCCTTCTATGATTTGAGGGTTCCTTTTCAGACTTTGCGCTTAGCTTATATGAATTGAAGGAGTAAGATTCAGTCCAAAAATTGACATCAAGACGATATTACGTTTAGGTATGAACAATGTGAGAAACATCTCCAGAAGCCCCCGGCCAATGATGTTGCCAACCCTGAAAGGCAGATTGCTCTCCTGTCATCTCTAATTCCATTGCCAAGACGAAATGTAGTTCCAGTATTGTTCAAATTATCACGGGCACAATTTGAGGTTCTGAGCTTAGCCACACCAGAGACAGGATCGCCAACTTGAGCAGACAGGTCGACCAATGTCGGTAACCATATTGGAGTACGTCTTCTAAGCCCTTTTCTCGTCGCCTGGATTGTCATCTTCTGCCTCACTTCCCATCCGAACAAGGTCTTCAACAAGAATTTTCCCTTCTGTTCAAGCAAAATCACAAAAGCACAATAATCTGTCAACAACTCTTTTCATTTGTAAAAACAACTGACCATTATATTCCAGATAGAAGATGCTGGATATATGGAGAGTCCAATCATTCATCAAATCTTCACAAAGTATTCTAAAACAATCTCCTATTGATGTGAAAGGTGAGGGACTTCAAATCGATAGTGTCCTTCAATTTTGTGCAAGTCTTATAGGAATAGTTAGCTACAGTGATGCATCGACGAAAAATACTTCTAATTGATAGTTACGTAGAACCGCAATGTCAAAAGATGCTGAGAAGTTTTGAACAGACTTCCAACACACCAGATATTTCCTGATCACCATTTGATGTGCAGAGCCCACTTGGAAGAGAAAACTGCAATCTTTTGTTACTAACCTGTGTCTTTGGAAAGGTTGCTAATAAGTTCTTTAATGCCGTCTTTACCGAGGGTGTCCTTTAGGAACATAGCTGCAGATGCAACCTCCTCTGGAGTAACTTTACCATCATAATCCCTGACAGATGAAGGGTACAATTGGGCACTTGAGATAGAACAAGGAGAAACAAGTAATCAACTATAGAAATCTAAATCTTCCCAATAAAAAGGGGTGTTACTAAATGCAAGTGGTTAACAGACTTGTCAAGCAGTCTCCAGCGGCTTCCGATTTTTTCATCGACATCATCAATTTCTTTTTCAAGCTTCTGGAGCATTGCATCAACCTGAGATGAAGAGCCATAACCACAAATCAGTCATTTTGACATTGCAGAGTCAAGCGTTGAGAGGAACATTGTTAAGTTGCTGCAGAGTGCACTTAAAAAAAACAAAAGCTAATATTAGAATCCTTCAAAACTGGCATTACCCTGTCAATTAGGACAGAGGAAGCCTTGTTTCCGATGGTCATCCCCGCAGCACGGTCACTATCCTCTCTGGCCGCTTTATATGCCTGTTTTGCTGCTTCTTCACCTTCCAAACCCTCTTTCTCCACCATTGTGTTATACAAATCTATCTGGGGGATGATAACAAAGAGTTAGGAACTAACCTGTGAAAAGGAATCTACACAAGACTGTTGAAGCGAATAAAGAGGACTAATATAACTTCTCCAGGTTTTGATTTATCTTTTTTCCTCTTAATGCAATGCAAGAAATTAGATTTGACCTCATCAAGAAAGGTTACTCCATCTTGTTTTTCGATAATTCAATAAATTCTATTGATACCAAAGAGACGGAGAATTACATCCCTGACAAGCCCAAGTCAACAAAGACAACTCTAGCCCCCTCAACTCAAGTCAACAAAGAGAGTTTACTCTGTTTTGTGACAAAGACCAAGAGAAATTAGTCACCCCATTCATGATGAAGAAAGTAATTATATTATGCTGAGCAAAACTGTTAACAGAGTGGAACACAGATTCCCCTTTATGTGCATCCTTTGTGTATAACATTCTGTTTTACTTCTGATAGCCCAAGAAAATGCAGCAGCTCCACTCGGCTCAAAGAAGGGGAGAGAAAGAGTTGTATATAGACACTTAATTTGAGAAGGGGCTCTTGCAAAGTCTAAAACACCTTTTGATCACTAATCAATGTAAACAACAGATGCACTGAGAAAGAAGTTCAAAATCCAAGGAACAAGGGCCTCAAACCTTCAACACAAGTGTCTCACCCATCACACAGTTAACTATGCAGTTGTAAGATAAAATTAGATCATGTACAAGGTAAAATATGAAAGAGGAATCACCACCCAATAAATTTGTATGGATAAAAGAATAAAGAGTTATTTAGATAAAATTCTTGCCACCACATGCGAGACAGGAAATGAAGACTCAAGATAACGTATTGGATATGTGCATGCTTATATTGGTTAGTTCTCTCCTTGATGTATGTCCAGGTAAAAGTACATATCTGTCATGCTAGATTAAATTGCCTACCGACCAGAAAATGGGAAAAGATATTCTTCAGAAGTTTTTATCTAAAGCAGTCTTCATAAATCCTGGGAAGCGAAATGCAAATCCACCCATGCTGAAGGATTAAATGTAGACTTTCATATGAAACAACTGAAATTGGAATACCTCCTTCTTAACAAGCCTCAGAAATTCTTCACGCTCTCTACTCACTGACTGAAATCACAGAAGATAAAAACATGAATCAGATGAAACACCAAAAATCAACAAAAAACTGCCTCCTCTTTGTAGAAACAAGTAAAATATGGATGCATACAGATGCTGAAGCTAACACTGCCAATGCACGGCTAAGCTCACAAAGCTGCTCATGTTTTTCCAATGTTTTTGCTTTCGCCTGTTCTACCACTTCTCTGGACGTAGAAGCAGTCATTTCCTCCAAAGCGACATCCTTTTGGCTACTAACTGATTCTTTCATCCTAGCCTGCTCCTCCTCTTCCTCTTCCTCCTCCTCCTGCACATCAATCATACATTATAAGTGAAGATTAAAGCTAAATTCAAACATGAGATATAACGTTCTCATTCTTGTAGCAGAAAACACAAACAAATAAGTTCTCACTCTTAGCTTCAAATACATAGACATTGCATCAAGGACATTAAGAGGGAGAAACCCACTTCCTAGCAGAAACATCAACCAAATGCATTCTCAAAGCAAGACATAATGGCAGAATTGGACATTGCATAGGTAACTGCCACCAGCTAGCCTAGGCGGTAAACAGCCTTGACAAACTCGTACTACAACAAAACCTCAAGAAAGATAGTCAACCTTAATAAGTTCTTCCTGCATTTCCAGGAACTCCAACTTCCTCCTCCTTTCTGAAACAGAATCTCCAGATGGCAAAGCTGTCACTCCAACAGTGTCCACAACCTCGTCTGGCAGAGATGATAGTGTTGCTTGGACAGCTTCCTCTGGCCTCACTTTTCCAGATACAGAGAAGGCTCTGTCAAAATGAGAACAATGTCGCAATGAAGAAAATGACATGACACACAATGTGACATCCAAATGCACAAAGGTTTACCTTGAAAGAATTAAAAGAGAAGACGGTACAGAATGGTTGAGAGACAAATCCAGCCAATCACGCAGCTGAAAAGAGAAGCCACAATTTAAACATCTAGATTAAAACATTAAGCTCATTTACCCAGGTGGATAAACCAAGCATAATGATGTATCTAGATTCGGTAAATCTTACGCAAAAACTCAACTGACAAAAGAAGTTCCTTGCAAAACTACTACTCAAATGAACAATCTACCTGGCTTGTGACATTGTGTGTTTGAATTGATTTAAACTTGTAAAATTTCATTATGCCTTAAATTTTTAGAGTTCGGGTTTTTTTTTTTTCTTTTAATTTTTAAAATTGAACCATCTCAGATATGTAAAGATATATAGATATGGGCATTTAAACTCATTAAGGTTTATTTTCCACAAAAATTTAAAACAACTTGGTAATGAAGGCAACTTACAGCAAGCATATTTTTTAAGTGGCCCCAGACACCCCATAAACTGTTCATACAAAACCCCACCTATTACAAGGAAAAAAAATTAACACAAAAATGGAAATGAAGAGCACCTGTTGCCGCATTTCTTCCACAGAAAGTAATCCCAGCAAACCTCGATCTCTGCAGGCATGACGAAGCTCCTCCTCTGAAAGAGACTCCACACCTTCTGCTTGAATCATCTTATCATCATTCTTTATCCTGACAAATCCAACAGATAAAAACTACATTACGCCCTCAATCAAGCAAAGGTCCACTTCCCTCCTATATGACTCACAGCAGAAGTTCTCCCAGACCAAATGAAAGATTCTATGTACCAGCTAAAAATTGAGTAGAGGGAAGTTATTAATAAACAACTGTCATGGGTATCTACAGATAAGTTAAATTTTTGTGAAGAACATATTGTCTCACTCTTGCAGTCGCTTCCGGAGCATAAAACGAAGGTATGCATCTGTTCCAAATGGGCTAATTCCCATATATTTGCACATGTTCACTAGTCGAGGCCTGTAATCACAACAAAATGGAATAACAGCCACGTGAAATTTCAATTCGCTTGCAAGCAAAACCAATCTTAGACAATGGCCAAGAACACCAAAATTTAAAGAAACACCAACCTGCTGATGTTATCTAAGGTAAGTTCATCATTAAATAACTTGGCAAAGCCCAAAATTTCGTCATTGGAAACACGAGCACCTGTTCTTACCTGTTTAGAAGAGAAGCTAAATATACCTACAAACTGGAGTGAAATGACCTAATCAAAACTGTAAATAAAATGTCTCTTTACCTTGTTCAGAAATTTATCCAGGTCTTCTGCGGTCTTCTTAGTTTCTCCACTTCGTGAGCTTTGAATTTCCTTTGCCATTTCTTTGACCGTGTCCTGAAGAAACTTGGCATACTCTATCCTAGCAATGAGCCGTCTTTTCAGTGCCTCCTACAAATCAAAAATTTCTTCTGAGGCTGAAAGTTCACATAACTGGAATAGTGTAGTTGCAAGAATAGTGGAAAAGTCACATCTGCAGTGTACATCTTATGGCCGAATTTAGACGCAGGTTCTTCCTGACAATGGCTTATGAATGACCAAGAAGCAGCAATACAAGCAGGTTTAGTTCTGTCCCAGGGACAAGATCGATATTGCTATACTTATAATCATCCAGCAGCATTTGGAAACCTTTGGATGTGTTCTGCTCATTATGCCAACATTTCATCAAACAAAATTTTTACATAATAGCGGTGAAGAGTTTGATTGGTCATTTTGCTGCCCGACTAAAGCATTAGGAAACAAGTGGCGCCAATTTATCAGGCATTGTAGAAGAGGACCAAGCTTACGAGATTTGAGGGAAAATCTCTGGAACGAAAAGGTAAGAAAAGATTAATATACTATAAGCACATATTTTGCACAGATATAAGCCTACTTGCACTCTCCATCAAAAGTTAACAATCCATTACCATTACCATGCAAATGAAGCCCAATTGGTTCAGGCAAAAATTTTCAAAAAATAAAATAAAATTCACAACTTCCATTGTTGAACGATAAGCACTTTTCTAGCAACCTAAATACCTCTCTGTAAGGTGTGATTCTCAAGTCCCACATGGAACTGGAAGAGGTTGCAAATGATACACATGTAAACACCAACCAAAAATCATGCATGAGATTGTTTTTTGTTTTTTTGTTATTTTGGGTTTTTTTTTTTTTTGGAGGGGGGACTCAGTGGTTTCAAATGATTCTGGAGCATAGAGGAGCACTTCATTGAGATCGTACATCGGTATTGATGCAGCACAGTAGACTTGCACTCCCCAAGTCTTCCACACACACAAACACACACATAGAGATTATGAAATGGTGTCCACAAGTAATAATCCACCACCAGAGGTCACTTGGAAGTACCCTTTCCAAAGGCTTGGCCTCGTATTTCGGCCCTGAGGCTACCATTCTTGATCAGGGGAAAGTGCTAAGCAATTATTTCGTTCAAAGGATGGTTGATGCTCTTTATCTTAAGCACTGCACTGTTGCAGAATGTTCTCATGAACTGTAATTTAAAATGCCACCTATGCAAGTACAATAGAAATGAAGATGATTACATGAGAAAGCAAACACAGAGCAAGCTCACCTCTTCTTTCATTTTGTCCTGGAATGTTGATGGCAACATGTTTGGAAATAGTTTCAAGAACACAGGCAGCAGAAACTCCATGAATGGGACTATAATGAAAACTGCAACAGGAACTAGCCTGAAAATATCAGCTGTAGTGCGAGTAAGTTGTTGCCTTTCCCTCCTAGAAAGACCCTTCCCATTTGCAAGTTTTATGAGCAACCGCGAGCTAATCCTAACATCAGCCCATAACAATTTTGTGCCCAACCAATAATGCCGCAGGGTAGATATAAACTCATCCTTCCAATGGTGAATCTTTTTAGCCCAGTCCTCCCTGAACAAATTATAGATGATAAGAGACACCATTAAAGTCTTGAACCAGTATAGCCATGAGGCAAGAATATATAAACCTGCTCATGGAAGCAATGGCCCTCAAAGCAGGACCAATTCCCAAAAGTGTAGCCCACATTCTCTTCAGTATAGATTCATCACTCTTCGGGGATTCTAGGATTTGTTTAGCCTTTGCTTTCGCTTTTGCTGTACTCAATCCTTCAACTGCCTGGTCACAATCCTCAGGCGAAGCCTCCTTTACCTGTTTAGAAGCCTTTTCCTTGCTTTGACCATTTCCATTACGAGTTTCACGTTGGCCAGCTGTTGCCGTAGAAGCATGCCGCACCAGTTCTGACATCCTTGTTACTCTAAAAGAAGAGACAATATTTTTCCTATCTAGTATGTGGTCCAATGTCGGGACCCCATGTGCCGAATGTCTGAAAAATCGTTGCATTGCAAAAGTGGATGACTGATATTTACTTCTGTCAGCCTTAAGATCGGTATCAGCAAATGCATGGCTTGGCGTACGACCCAAATCCTGAGGGCCATCACATAGGTGAGGTTGGCCATGCTCAGAAAATGAGAATGCCCTGATTAAGTAAGTAGGGCGATTGAGAAAGTTGACGAGGTACTTTTGCTTGCGCAAGATTGCTTTGGAAGCCATTCCTACGAGGTCAGGCAATGCAGCTACCAAAGAGCAGTTTACTGGCACATCCTGATCATCAAGCCCCTCTTCCGTCCCGGTAATCGAATCAGTCAACAAAAACCACTTCACTGGAAAGAAATGGAGGGACTAATCCAGCAGCTCTATATACAAGTTTCTGACTTGGAGATCCATAACACAATCACCCGCCTATGTTTCCCTATCCGCAGTCTGCCAAAAGGAAAAAAAAAAGAACCATTCATCCAATTGGGTTCGTCTTCAACCAGACACCATTGGCAAACAACAAAACAATGAAACCCAAGAATAAATTCCTTCCCTCAAGCGCAAAAAGAATCAGACATCAAAAGCTCGGCAGACAAAGACGTTCGTTCGATCCTCCTCCACGGTTTGAAGCCCCGGGAAAAGCGGAGCCCGAACGGAAACGAAAAGAGAGATTCAAAGTGACGAGAAGAAGGATCACCCAAATGACACAATCCATCACCCACCATCCTCACGAAAGAAAGTACCCTACTTGTGCAGAAGCGGGAGAGGAACGACGCAGCCCACAAGAAGGAGCACTTACCCAAGAACGGAGGAGCCGCCGCCGGCGCGTATCGATCGGAGCTCAACGAACGGGAGAAGGAATTGGAGGAGTTCTTGGAGGCGTCCCGGTTCAGAAGGGGAGAGAGAGAGAGAGAGAGAGATACACAGGCACAGTGCGCGGAAGATCCCCCGGCTTTCTAGTTTCCACTGTTGTGTCGACGACGAGCAAACAGCAATCAAAGTCGTTTTGGGCAACAGAAGATGCGAATATTTTTAAGGAATAAGTGCATCAAGTCTCTGAAATTCGTAACATATGTGCTTGCAAGTATTTGAAATTGCAATTAGGTCCTAAAACTCAAAATATTCGCGCAACTGTTGAGTTCATTTTTTTTTTCAGTTCTACTCTACTCCTATTCTAACTCTTACTCTCAGACTTTTGCCTTGCCTTCTTGTAGGGCGTGGGAGTCGAAACCCACTCTTGAAACTTACTTCATCTTTTAGCTCCATTTGAATTGATGGACGGAATTGATAGATAGCAAATAATGACATGATGTACTTATTGATCTCTCTCCCCCACATAAGCATCACGGGCCGATAGATTTTTGGCTACGAAATAGCTCGTTTGGTGTTCAGTGAGTCAAGAATCCTAGGCCAACTTTCTTTTAATAGTTATTCTTAGAAATAGTATGGCGAATCGCATCGTTGTATTGAATTGTACCACACTCAGTTTAACTTGAGCATATTGTCCTTCGAGTGAGATATACATAACACTACAGCACAACGACTAGTTTTGAAGAAGAGTGACATTAGCTCTCGACCAGTTCGTGCACGAAAAGCCAACCCCACCTTTAAAGTTTTTCAGAGTTATAACCGTTTTATTCTAGAATTCCTAGCATGAACACCTTTCCACTCCTACGAACCGATTGTATCATCTCCTTTGTATCACTCATTCTTCACCAAATGCTACAAAGCTCCACTTTTACAAGGATATGAGAATACTGAAGAATTTGGTGTGTGTCATAGGCATTTACTATTGAGTCTTCCACGGTGTATTGAAAAACCCGCTTCTTCCTCTTTAACCATTCAAAATGGTAGTTAGCACTACCAGATCATCCTCTCATCTATGCAATGCCTAAAATTAGTGTGTCCTAATTGAAGAGACTAGTTAAAAGAATAATCAGGAGTAAATGTGATATTAAGTCAGTCCAATATCAAGGCTGAGAGTCTTGAAGATGCTATAGAATAGTTGTGCAAATGTATGACTATTTGAGGGAGCTTAAACTGCAAGCATTATTGGAAGGAAAGTGAAAGGCCATTGCCAATTTCCTACCATTTGTTAATAAGACTTTCATATGTGTGACATCTGGAAATTTCAAAATAATATTTAGGATATAAAGATGAGTGTTATTTAGTTTGGAGCCAATTTTTTTAGGCATAGGATGATTTTCCCTTATCGCAATTGTCGAAAGTTGATGCATTAACCTTAGTGATAAATATTGACATGTAAGTACGCAGTGTTGAGTAACGTCATTAATTATCGTCATATTAGTCATAGTTCTCCAATTGCATATTTGATGATATTTAAGTTTTAACTTATTAAGTTAAGATTTTCCTAGCATATGTTATTTTTCACTAATGTCACAACCCCTTTACTCGGAGGTCGAGCTGCGGGTTATTTTGCGACATTCTAGGTTTTGTTGCCATCCTGAATTCATTTGCTTCTTATTTTTGCACATGCGGAAATCTTAAACACACAATCCTCGACACAAAATAATATGGGAACGTGAGATATAAACACACTAACATACTTCATATATTACATGAGTAGTGATGATTACAAGCCTATCTTACATACAAAAGTGGCTTGGGGTATCCCTGTCTCCTCTACGGCGGGTACTAACCAAAATTGGGAACCCTTCTTCTTTTACATAGGGCCGATGCACCTATCTTAGTCCAAAGCCTCGGACGGTTCATCCATATCACTGAGATTCGAGTTCGGATTGTCAAACCTGTGGAGAGGTCCTATCCATATGTCCTTGTACCTTCGATACCAGGCTTCGACGTGTATTAGGACAAGCTCACCTAGGTCATTTTCTATCCATACAACGGATGACACTTTATAATAAGTAATATCAGTTTCTACATCTATCACGTTTGTCATAGTAGTATCTATCTTTACAGGGCAACCAAAATGCATAGTAGCCATGATTCTAAGTACCTGTAAAAGAAACATGGGTGAGTACTTGGACTACTTAGTAAGTATAGCCTCTGGCCTTCGAATAGAACATCGATTCATCATGAACACTAGTCAATCATTTCATGCAAACCATGGCGAAGGCAAATCAATTGCAAAGATGCAACCAAGCTTCAAGCACAAATGAATGACAATTCTTACAATCATTTGTGCATATGATGCATGCCTTGAGCTTATGCACTCTAGCCTTTCTTTCTTACTCATACATGCCATGCTTATTAAGCTTTTCCCTTATGCTCGGGACTCGAACGCAAGTCTTCCCGGAGCCGTCTTGGGACTCGAACCCAATTCAATTTGGGCTTTTTGACCGGGCTTCTAGGTTTTTACCGGCTTCTGGACTTAAACCCAGTTAATATGCTCGGGACTCGAAGCCAAGTCTTATAACAGCCTCTGGGACTCGAACCCAGTTCTTGTTAGGAATTCGGGGACTCAAACCCCATTCTTGTCTTTTCTTATCTTTGCTTGAGCACTAATCCCTTCTTCAAGGTGAACTCAAGTCTTATGCACGTGCCATGAACTATGCATTTTATGCTCGAACTTAATGCACGTGCCGTCAAATCATGAATTTCTTCATCAACAACATCACGAAGGAGCCTAAGCCCAAGGCTCCGCTCAAGAAACAAGCATAAAGGAACCTTACACCAATCCAAGACGTGAACTTGGTACCAAATCACATTATATGGCTATGTGCGAACCTTGACTTGTACCAAACAAAAGCTATGAACCATAGCTTCGTTCTAATCATACAAAGATTCAAGAACATGAATAAGTCATAGAATACATCAATCATCCAAGAATCAATCGACCTACCCTCGGCTTGTTCGCAAGAGGATTTCCTAGAGTCGAAGACGTCTCGAATGTTATTAAAAGAAGGGAGAAACTATACTTACCTAGATAAATCTCGAACTAAGGCTCGAACTACACAAGATGGGCGGCTTTACTTGGAGGCCAAGAGAGAGAGAGAGAGAGAGAGAGTGAGAAGGAGGGCGACTAAGGAGGAGGAGGGAGGAGGAAATGGGAGCAAGGTGATGGAGATGAAGAGGGGCTTCTCCTATTTTGAGCCCTTGGCATCATTACTACTAAGCCAAGCAATCCATTCTAATGTTTCCAAGTGTTCTGCCTAAATTCCTTGGGTGGTAAGTCTACTTTGCCTTATGATTACACCTAGAAAGTGAGTTGGCATGGCTAAAAGCCTTGTTTGGCAATCTAAGCTCCTAGGCATCATCGATGATGGCCCACTTTTCGCTCTTCCATTGGTCCACCTATATGCCACATTTAATGGACATTTAATGAAGTTTGACAATAATTGTACCATAGTTGCCAACTCGGCAATTCTAGAACATTTGGTCATTAATGAGGGCTCGTGTATCACTCTCTAATTGGTCCACATATGTGCCGCCTTTTTCTAGAATCTTTAAAGATATTTTGGCCGCCATCATGACTTTTGACTATTCAAAGAACAGCTCACCCCTTCATTTAATGAGGGGTTTCTAGAAATTTCTTTACTTTCGTTTTTTTCTTCATTAATAAGGCAGTCTAGAGAATTCTATCATCCAAGTTGGTTTCGGGGTCGGAGAAGGAATTATTAGGTATACCTCGAAAAATCGAATCACGTACACCCGAGGTTCGGCCATCACGTCCCATATTTGTTCAAACCGTTCCTTTGGATGGTCGGTTGATCAATAGGGTTGGTTGTTCTTTGATCGGTTCAAGACCAATCCTAAGGCTACCCATGGCCTAGCACTAAGCCAAGGCACTCATGGACCTTAGAATTAGTGATGGAATAGCCGGGTTTATCCTTGGGCTCATTTCGGTCGACACCCGATCCACCAGTAAGGTTCATGGTCGGTACGTTACCGATCCATGATTGGACATCACCAATTCGAGATTCCATTCCAATCACTAAGAATTAGATAGGGAATGATGCATTTTTGGTTGGAAGACAGTTGCATTTGATCAATTTGGATCGTCTGTGTATCGATGCATAACTAGGCAAAATCACCTGCAACCAGAAATTGCAACCGGTTAGATCGACCCATGACCATCCACCAATCCAAAATCATCCCGTGACCAATTCTTGTGATAAAAAAGTCATCTTATGAACTCATGATTCTATCCCATCGATATGGTCGGTAGAAATTCACGGCCGACACCTTGACCAATTTGTGACTAGTCGGTCGGTCGGTCGGACCATGACTAATCCGCAATTCCTTGCTGATCAAACCGATCGATCCATGGCCAATGGCCTATGATCAATCCTTTTAAGACCTTATGGTCGATCCTTATGGGGTCGAAATTGAGGATGTTACAATTGATTTCCTTGTTTACATATTGATTTACTAGATATTTAGATAATTTAACAAAATATATACTTTGGAAGCCATGCAAGTGAGCCATTTGTCTCTTTTTAATTCGTACCATCTCTCTTCATTTCTCCACTAAGTATTTTAAGTCACATGTCTTTAATTTGTGACATTGAACTTAGTTTAATGATGACTTCATGGATTATATCATTCATGACAACATAGCACATTAATGTCTTGATGATTCACTCACCTTACTTGGCTAAGAAGAAGCCATTTTTCATTTGAATCGAAATATCTCCTTGTGGTTAATGTTATTAGGCCACTTGCACTCTAACTACTCACTTAGGGTCACTTGAAGCATTTCTATTGAAACACATATCCTTTCTACATTTAGACCTCATGATTTTAACTCAAGGTCATTATTACTTGGTTCATCTCCCTTTGCCTTATCAGTAGATGGAGTCATATGTGTTAGGGAAATCCCTTATGATGTTTTGAAGATGACAAAATAAATCAAAGGCTACTAATGCGTTTAATGGTTGAAGTAATAGACTATGCAGATGATAGAACATGTAAAGGATATTGTCGAAGTCTATGCTTGGAAGAACCAAAAGACGGACGCTATGCTAAAGCTGAACTGGATATAAACCTTAAAGCTAAATCTGTTCAGAAGCAGAATATGTTCAGACTCAGATTGCAAAGTCTATCGCACTCAGACTCAGATTGTAAAGTCTATTGTAAAGTTTATTGCTCTCAGACTTTACATCCAGATTCGACAGAACATAACACAAGCCCCAAAGATATAACGGCTAGTGATCTGGTTTGGATTCTACATCAAGATTGATTTGATTGACTCAATCTAATTGATTGACAATTAGATCTTGAAGACAAGAACTTTCTATACGAAGAAGCTTTACTTATGGAAACCAAGATTTCGTTTGTATGGGCGATCGGAATTAATTTGGGATTCTACTTTTGTCACTCAACGGCTACCAAATCTTCTAGATACAGATCTGTCCAATGGGTAGATTGGAAGACGATCCTCGAGATGCTGTCCAACGGCTAGTTTGGAAGTGGAGGAGTATTTAAGGAGATGAAGGACCGATGAGCAAGTAAGAGACGGAGCGTAGAATTTATAATTCCAAAGTCTGAGCAACTTCGATCATACACTTGTCTCTCGTGAGCTTAAACGTTTGTGATCGTGAGAGAAATACCAAAAGAGTGACTTAGTGAGATAGTGTGATCTACTACTAAGTGTTTGCACTCAAAGTTGTAATCTCTTGTTGATTGCATAGTGGAATCCAGCCAAGAAGGCTGTTAGCGTGGGAGAGTGGACGTAGGCTTGGATTAAGCCGAAGCACTATAAATCTTGTGTTCTTATTCTCTTCCCTCAACTCATTTATTTTATTCCGCATATATTTGCCAAGGTTTTGTTTAAACACCTATTCACCCCCCTCTAGGTGTTCATACTAGCACTTTCAATATGATCATGTCACTTGTGATTATTTAACTTGACTAACTCTTTTGCACTTCCACCTAGCTTTTTCTTTGACTTCAATTTATCATTTCTCTTAACTTGAGTTACTTGTTTTTACCTCCCTAGGCCTATAAATAGGTCTCCATATTTCTTCAAGTTTCAAAAAGAATTTCAAATTGTTCTTGCAAAAAAAAGAAAAAAAGATCTTCTCCTTTTATTTTCCCATTCCAATCTTTGTGTAAAAGGAAAAAATCTATTCTTGTGTTGTTAAGGTTTCAAAATTCAATTTTTCAAGAGCTTACAAAGTAAACTTGTGGATTATTCTCTTTTATTAAACTAGTTTTGATAAATGGTCAAGATATGTTAACCTTTGTTCTTGATTATATTGTTTTGAAGGTGATTAAAGTTTTGATCTTACTCAAGTCTTCTATTTGAGGTAAGTGAAAACTCTAGGGGTAAAGTTATATTGATCTAGTTTGTACTCTTGACTTGGTTAATTGTTAGTTGTTAACTTGTATTTGGCTTTTGTTATCAAGCATAGTTAAGCTGCAATCATGGTATGTGTATTTCATGTGTTCACTTGAATTGGATCATTAAGCTTGTTACATGCCTATGATATATTTGATAAATTTTTAGCGGGTACTTGATTGTTTCTCTAAAATATGATGGCAATCTTTTGGTGATAAGAATATGGAACGACGAACATTAAACCTAAAAGTGATATATTTGTAATTTGACTAAGTTATTGATTTACTAGCTAAGTGCTGTCAATATTAATGTTATCGATTATTTGAATTGTCGATATTCACAATATCGATTATACAATTTGTCGATGTCACGTTGTCAGTGTTATGAGGTAATTTAGGGATGCCGAAGCAAGACCTTCTCTAAGAGGTGTATGGTTTGGGGACGAATCGGGTGGAAGTTGGTGGGCTTATTGTTAAATGTATGACTCGAGTTTGAGATTCACTGGACTTTTGACGGATTTACAAAAGAGGAAATAATTAAAAGAGGAATTTTTCCTCTTTGGAGTGAAGCTGTCGAAGCCCCATGTGTTGCCGAAATCCTTTGGCATGAAGCCTCTGCACGTGAATGGAAAATAGGTGGGCCCAGAGTCAAAGTGTTGACTCTGGGCACACACACACACACGTTTAGCGTGAAGCCGAAGCAAGGAGCGTGAAGCCGAAGCAAGGAGTGTAGGTGGGCCCAAGGTTGGGCGCACGATTTCCTTCTTTGGCGTAAAGATGGAATCCTCTGCACACGTCATCCACACCCACGTATAAAAGCAGAACTTTGCAGGTCTACTTTCTGGCTTCTGAAAATTGCCGCCAAACCCTACGTACGTAGCCGCACGTTCAACGATCAACGAAGCCGCAAGTCCTCTGTGAGAAGCTTGAAGAGATACGCGATTTCGTACGTACGCGAACCAAGTGTACGTAGAGTGTTGTATTTTGAGCTTGAACGCGCGGTAATTTTGTGCGGTGAGTTTATACCCAAGTGAGTTGTTTATTTATAAACACTTTGGGTTTTCGGTTAAATTGGGGTTTGGGAAACACCGAGAGAGTGTTTGAGTGACTTGAGTGTGTAATCTCCTTATATCACTTGATCTATAGTGAAATTCGCTGCTGCTCTCCCAGTGGACGTAGGTCTTTACGACTGAACCACGTAAATTTGGTGTCCGATTTATTTTCTTTTTCTGTCTATATTATTGTTTGATCGCTCGCCTTATCGCAACAATTGGTATTAGAGCCAAGCTTGGCTAAGTTGGAGCGAATCAATGGCGATAGAAGAAGTAAAAGTGAGAATCGACAGATTTGATGGGAAGGATTTTAGTTTCTAGAAGATGCAGATTGAAGATTATCTTTACTAGATGAAACTGCACTTGCCCTTATCTGGGGAGAAACCGGAGATGATGAAGCAAGCTGATTTGGGATTTGCTGAATAGACGAGCTATGGGTGTTATTCGGCTGACGTTGGCTCTTAACGTCGCGTTTAACATCTTGAAGGAGAAGACCACTGCTGACTTGATGCAAGCCCTGTCAGATATGTACGAGAAGCCCTCTCGCGATCAACAAGGTCTATTTGATGCGACGTCTGTTTAATTTGAAGATGAGTGAAGGTGCGTCGCTTGCAGATCATATCAATGAATTCAATGTGATTGTTAGTCAATTGAGTTCAGTTGAGATTGACTTTGAAGATGAGGTACGTGCTTTGATTCTGTTATCCTCATTGCCTAATAGTTGGAATACTACTATTATTGCTGTTAGTAATTCCTCTGGGTCAACAAGATTGACGTTTGATGGGGTTCGAGATTTGATTCTGAGCGAGGATATTCGTATAAGAGAATCTGGCGAACCTGTATCTGCTGCTTTAGTAGGTGAAAATAGAGGAAGATCTAGAACACGTGTGGGTAAGAGTTTTACTAATATGAACAGACGTAGTCAATCTAGGGCTGTTGATGTTGTCTGTTGGAGCTGTGGCAAGAGAGGGCATCTTAGAAGGGATTGCCTCAAGTTGAAGAATGAGAAGGGTAAGGAAATTATAGTTGATTCTGCAGATAATGTTGCAGCTGTAGCAGATAATACTGATTATGTCTTGTTTGTGACAAATGATTTATCGTTTGATGGATGGATTATGGATTCTGGTTGTTCTTTTCATGTCACACCAAATAGAAACTGGTTCATCACTTATTAGTGCACGGGTAGTGGTAAAGTCCAGTTAGGGAACAACGCTGAGTGCGATGTTGTGGGTGTTGGTGATGTTAAAATCAGAGTGCATGATGGCATCGTGAGGACATTGATTGGAGTAAGACACGTTCCAGAATTGAAAAAGAACTTAATTTCCTTGGGTGCCCTAGATTTAGCTGGTTGTAGGTATTCTTCAAAAGGTGAAGTTCTGAAGGTTGTTCGAGGTGCCTTGGTGATAATGAAAGGAATCAAGCATGGAGGCCTGTATAAACTTCAAGGTGAGACAGTGACAAATTTCGCTACGGAGACGTCGGATGCATTTGTTCGAGAGTCTATTGACTGCTCGAGGAAGACCAGGGTGTTTGTGCCAATGCACAAGTTTGATGCTGGTGTCAAGATCACGCAGTCAAGAGCTTTGATCGAGATGGAGACTGGTAAGTCGATCAAGCATGTGCAGACTAACAATAGCATAGAGTTCTGCTCGGAGCTGGCAAATAAATTCTGCATGAAAGAAGGCATAGTGAAACATTGCACTAGTGCCAGTAAATCACAACAATTTGCAGAATTGATGAGCAGAACATTACTAGAGACGGCCCGAAAAATGATCTCTAGTGCTGGTATTGCTAGGAGAATCCTAGCTGATGTGCTTAGTACGATGAGTTGCTTGGTGAATAGGTCCCCATCAACTGCTATTGAATGGCGGACTCCTAAAGAAGTGTGGTCAGATAATTTTGCTGGTTATTCTATTATTAGAATGTTTGGTTGCCCGTGTTATTTTCGAGTGAGTGATGGTAAGCTCGATTAGAGGGCAATGTGCATATTCCATGGCTATGCACAAGGTGAGCGGGGCAATCGGTTGTGGTGCTCAGATATAAATTCACCTGTTAATAGTAGAGAAGTTACCCTTGATGAGTCTCCAGTACTTCTGGCTAGGAGTGATTATAACAGTATTCAAACTGTTCTTAACAGTGTTTAGCTTGAGGTGGAGTTGCGACTAGAAACTCCTGAGGTAGCGAGTATGATTATTAGTAAAGTAATCGACACAGATGGTGCTTGTAGCGAGGTGAAGCCTATAGAGCCAATGGTTGCTGTAACTGCTGAAATTAACAATGTACGTATTCAATCTCTTGATAGATATGGATGCAACAATGGTTTTGCTTTATCCGCGGTTAAGGAGGTTGCGTTGGAAAATCCTTGCGGAGCAGTTAAAGGTGCATGTGGAGTTGGTATTTTGATGAGGTCCTCGGTTATGGCGAAGTTCAAGCGAGGCTTGGACTTGGATAAGATTTGTGGTAGTTGAGCCCATTGGAGGCTATGGAAGAGTAGCGGCAGAGTTTGAATTTTTTGCGAAGCGATTGCAACTTGGCTCAAACGTCGAGCTAATGTGGAGATTGTTAAATTTATGACTCGAGTTTGAGATTCACTGGACTTTTGACGGATTTACAAAATAGGAAATAATTAAAAGAGGAATTTTTCCTCTTTGGAGTGAAGCTGTCGAAGCCCCATGCGCTGCCAAAATCCTTTGGCATGAAGCCTCTGCACGTGAATGGAAAATAGGTGGGCTTAGAGTCAAAGTGTTGACTCTGGGCGCGCACACACACACACGTTCAGTGTGAAGCCGAAGCAAGGAGCGTAGGTGGGCCCAAGGTTGGGCGCACGATTTCCTTCTTTGGTGTAAAGATGGAATCTTCTGCACACGTCCTCCACACCCACGTATAAAAGCAGAACTTTGCAGGTCTACTTTCTGGCTTTTGAAAATTGCCGCCGAACCCTACGTACGTAGCCGTACGTTCAACGATCAACGAAGCCGCAAGTCCTCCGCGAGAAGCTTGAAGAGATACGTGATTTCGTATGTACGTGAACTAGGTGTACGTAGAGCGTTGTATTTTAAGCTTGAACGCGCGGTAATTTTGTGCGGTGAGTTTATACCCAAGTGAGTTGTTTATTTATAAATACTTTGGGTTTTTGGTTAAATTGGGGTTTAGGAAACACCGAGAGAGTGTTTGAGTGACTTGAGTGTGTAATCTCTTTGTATCGCTTGATCTATAGTGAAATTCGCTGCTGCTCTCCCCGTGGACGTAGGTCTTTACGATTGAACCACGTAAATCTGGTGTCTGATTTATTTTCTTTTTCTGTCTATATTATTGTTCAATCGCTTGCCTTATCGCAACACTTATAATGATTCGGTCCAATGAAGGTGAGGAGTGGTTGTTGTGGCCAGAGGGCTTAGATAAGAAGCGGCTCTTGCCAGACTTTTAAGATGGCGAAGCAGGAATAAACTAAATTACACATTGAATGGGAGAATACTGTGTTTTGGGATGCCTTGGGAGTGTTTAGGATCCCTCATGAGTCGAGATGGGTCCTAGCTAATGATAAGTATGGACTTACTCACGTGTGCTTGTGAGCTTCATGATAAGTATGATTTACTTATGTGTATTCTTGTGTATAATGATGACCTACTAGGTGATACTGGTACATCATAAATTATTATGTCATTTGCTTACTTTTAAGTAAATGAATTTGCAATGTTGTTAATGATTTCCATTGGCATATCATGATAGAATAGTTTGAGTATTTGCTTATGCATTTGTTAAACATGGTTATTTTTGTATTGCTTTGAACTCATGTTGTTTGCTAGTGGTTTGTTAGTACATGGCATGTTGATCTCTTACTTAAAATTTAGAGATTGCATTCATTGGGTTTCGGCTCACCCCTTATTTTTCAAATTTATAGGATTATCCCTTGGACATGTCAATGGAAAGGACAAGGTGATGCTTGAAGCCATCAACCCTTAAGTTGGATGGTGGTTTGGTTAATGTCTAAACTCGCTTTTGGTTTAGTATGGAAGTAGTAGTGTGAGGTGGTCCTGACCTTTCCTAGAGTATGTATTTTGTTTTGATGATAACTACCATGTTTATATAAAGTTGAAGATCTGTATATTATTCCACTGGTGGGATTTTCTAATAACGGATGTTGTGATGGCTTTTATTGCGGAAAGCAAGTGATCGAACAATGAAATAGGCTGAATAAATAAAATAGATCAGACACTAGATTTACGTGGTTCGGTCGTAGTGACCTACGTTCACGAGGAGAGCATTGACGAATTCCACTATAAATCAAGCGATACAATGGAGATTACAACTACACTCAAGTTACACAAACACTCTTAGTGTTTCTCAAGCCCCAGTTACTCCCAATAACTCATATAGTGCTTAGCCTTATAATTCATCACTAAATAATCTCTCAATCTTACAAATGAATTATACAAAATTTACCACAAGATTTAATCGATTTCAACACTAAAATTTCTTGGTGTAATTGCATGAACAAACCCACATAAATAATCTACGCCAAGCGCTCGTGTAGATAACGGCACTTTAAGATTTACAATAAGTTACCAGATTTCACGAAGAAGCTTTGTATACCAGCTTTGCATTCCAAGCACTTTAGCGCTTGAATGAAGAAGCAAAAACATCCCCCAACACAATTATATATATAAAAAGGCTATTAAGAGAATCCTTTGTCGAATCCTAATAGAAGTTGACTTCTATTATTTCCTTTTTTTTGTGATTTCTTTCTTACACCCACTTTGATCAAGTCAAAGTCTTCAAGTCCAATTTGGAATTTTCAATTCTAGTGATTTCTTGCCGATTTTAATATGAAAATCTAATTTTGAATTTATTTAAATAAAGTCCACAATTAACAATTAACGTTGAATTGGGTTTCGTCTAACGGACTTAAACTTGAAACAAAAACAATCTCTACCTTGGCTTGACATTGGAGACTAGTCACAATCACTTCTTTAAAAAAATTTGAACTATATTACTACTCTCCCATAGCCTTTAATGGGCTCAACCGCCGCAGATATCTTTCAAGTTTAAGCGGGCTTTGAACTTTGCCATAATTGAGGACTTCATCAAAACACTAACTCCACATGCACCTATAATTGCTCTATAAGGATTTTCCGACATTATCTTCTTAATAACAGATAAAGCAAAATCATTGTTGTATCTACAACTATCAAAAGATCGAACACTTACCTTGTTAATATCAGTAACTATAATAACCATTGGCTTACCAGGTTCCACCTCGCCACAAGCACCATTTGTGTCTATTACCACGTTAGTACCCACTAGCTTAGGAGTTTTTGGTGGCAACTCCACCTCAAGCTAAATAACGTTAAGATCCGTTCGAACACTACAAAAATCATTTCTAGCAAGAAGTATTAGAGACTCATCAAACGTAACTTCTCTACTAATAAGAGGTGAATTTAATTCCCATAACCACAAGAAGTAACCCTGGTTATCTTGTACATAACCTAGAAACATGCACTTTCTTGCATTTCTATCGAATTTACCATCACTAACTCGAATATAACATAGGCAATCAAATTTGTAAGAACAAAATAATCAATAATGTTATCTGACCACACTTCTTCGGGAGTCCAACATCGAATTGCAGTCAATAGAGATCTATTCATTTGGTAGCTTGTCGTATTAAGCACGTCCACCAGGAATTTCCTAGCCATACCAATACTAAAGCATTTTATGGGCCGTCTCTAGTAACGTTCTACTCATCAATTTCACAACATGTTGTGATTTATTAGCATTGGTGCAATGTCTCACTATGCTTTCCTTCATGGAGAAGTCTAATAGCTTTAAGCAAAATTCCATACTATTGTTGGTTTGTACATGCTTGATCGTCTTACTAGTCTTATTTTCGATCAAAGCTCTCAACTGCCTAATCTTAACCATAGTATCAAATTTATGCCTAAGCACAAACACCCGTGTCTTCCTTGAGTAGTCATCTATAACTGTTAGCGTAAATCTAGCACTCTTTCTCGAAGATAACCGTGACAATCTACGAACATTTAAGTATATTAACTTTGCTATATCCATGGTTTCTTTGATAGTCATACTAAATTGTACTTTCCGCCATTGATATAAATCACAGTACTTGCATACATTCAGCTCGTTAGCAACATAAATACACAATAGATTTCTCACTTAGAATCTTCAAGTTTATCTCGCTAATGTGCCCTAAATACGTATGCTACAATTCAGACTCTCAAACAGATGCATCCGACATCCCGGCAACGAATTCTATCACTATCTTACCTTGAAGTTCATACAAGTCACTATGCTTGATTCCTTTCATTATCATCAAGGTACCTCGAATAATTTTCAAAACTCTACATTCTAAAATATATCGACACCCAGCTAAATCCAAGGCATTCAAGAAAATTAGGTTCTTCTTCAACTATGGAACATGTCTTGCTCTAGTCAATGTCCTGACGATACCACCATGCATTCTTATTCTAACAACACCAACACCTACAACATCCAATTTAGCATTGTTTCCCAATTGCATTTTACTATTATCCATGCATTGATAAGTAATAAACTAGTTTCTATTTAGTGTAGAATGAAAAGAATAACCATAATTCATAATCCATTCATCAAACGATGAATCATTAGTGATAGACAAGGCATAATCAAGACTATTCGAATTACAATCAACTGCAGCTGCAACATCATTTGTAGATTCAACTAAAATTCCTTTACTCTTGTCGTTTTTTAGCTTAAGGCAATTCCTTCTAAGATGCTCCTTCTTACCATAACTCTATCAGATAGCACCATTGGTCCTCGACGGATTATGTTTGTTCATGTTTATACTTACTCCTGCTAACACGTATACTAGTTATTTCTCTATTTTCATCTGCTAAAATAGCCGATATATGTTCACTAGATTCTGTTTTATGGATGTCTTCACTTAAAATTAAATCTTGAACTCCATCAAATCTTAAACTCGTTGACCTAGAGGAAATACGGCAGAAGGACCCCTGAAGTGCCATAACTTGACAGAAAGGGACACTTAAGTGTCATAACTTATGAAAGGTACACTTAAGTGTCAAAATTGGAGCAAAATGGATTACTTGAGTGCCACTTCGACCAAAATCCGGCCAAAACGCTGACGTGTCAATTTTCCGGCGAAGTGAGTACGAAACGGGGTTGTTTTGGTGCGACGTCGTAAAAATTTAATATAAAAATTAATTAAATTAAATTTAAAAATAAATTTATTTAAAACATTTAAAAAAATAAAAATTAAAATAGTAATAATAATAATAATAATAATAATAATAATAATAATAATAATAATAAGGGGGGAGGCGGTTGAGGGATTAGCCCTCGGCCGCAGCCGCCACCGCCCGCCGGCGGCGACGGGGGGTCGGGTCGGCGGGTCGTCGGGCCCTTGGCCAAGGCTCGGTGACCCCGGCCAACCGGCGGCGAGGGCTCGCAAGCCCTCGCCCTAGATTAGGGAGGGTCGCACCCTCACCCATATTTGGCGAGGGTCGGCGGCCCTCGCTTGGCCGGGCCGCCGACCCTCGCCGGATCTAGGTGAGGGCCGCGAGCCCTCGCCACTCGCCACGGATCTGGGCAAGGGTCGCGGCCCTTGCCTAGATCCGACGAAGGTCGGCGGCCCTCGCCCCAGATCGGGGTGAGGGCTCATGAGCCCTCGTCGTCGGTCGGCTGGGGTCGCCGGCCCTTGGCCAAGGCTTGGCGACCTTGGCCGACCCTCCCCGCCGTCGCCACCCTTCCCAACGGCGGGCGGCGGCGGCGGTGGGCCGAGGGCTGATCCCTCGCCCGCCTCCCCCTTTTCTTTTTTTTTTTAATTTTTTAAAATTTTTTAATATTAAAAATTATTATTTTAAAATATTTTAAATAAATTTAATTTTAAATTTAATTTAATTAGATTTTCTAATTTTTTTTTACCATGTTAGGTGCAAAATGACGCTGTGTTTGCATTATTTGGCCACGTCAGGGTGCAAAACGGCGTCGTTTTGCACTCACTTCGCCGGAAATTGCACACGTCAGCGTTTTGGCTGGATTTTGGCCGAAGTGGCACTTAAGTGATCCATTTTTATTCGAATGTGGCACTTAAGTGTATCTTTCGTAAGTTATGGCACTTAAGTGTCCCTTTGTGCCAAGTTATGGCACTTCAGGGGTCCTTTGCCGAGGAAATACTAATAGTAGTAATAGTACTATTTTAACTATTAGGTAACGAGGATAATAGAATCAAAGTATATACCCTATCTTCAAAGTTAATCTCAACTGAACTTAATTGACTAACAATCATATTGAATTCATTAAAATGATCCGCAATTGATGCACCTTCACTCATCTTCAAGTTAAACAAATGTCGCATCAAATAGACCTTGTTGATCGCATAGAGCTTTTTGTACACATCTAATAGAGCTTCCATCAAAATCGTAATGGTGTTATCTTTTACGATGTTAAATGTGACATTACGAGCCAATATCAGTTAAATAACACCCATAAGCTCGTCTATCCAACAATTTTTAACTAGCTTGCTTCATCGTCTTTGGCTTTTCCCAAAACAAGGGAAGTACAATTTCACCCGGTAGAAATAATCCTCAATTTGATTTTCCATAAACCAAAATCCTTCCCATCAAATCTATCGGTTCTCACTTTTCCTTCTTTTATTGCCATCGATTTGCTTCAACTTAGCCAAGTCTGGCTCTAATACCAATTGTTGCGAAAAGTAAGCAATTGAGCAATAAAATAGACATAATAAAAAAAAAAAATAGATCGGACATTAGATTTACATGATTTGGTTGTAGTGATCTATGTCCACGGGGAGAGCAATAATGAATTTCCATAAATCAAGCGTTATAATGGAGATTGTCACTCAAATACTTTCGGTGTTTCCCAAGCCCCAAATACACCTAATAACTCACATAGTGTTTAGCCACACAATTCCTCACTAAATTATCTCTTAATCTCATGAAGGAATTATGCAAATCTTACCATAAGATTTACTCGACTTCAACACTAAAAGTTCTTGGTGTGATTGCACAAACAAACCCATGAAAATAATCCACGCAAAGCGCTCATGTAGATAATGGTGCTTCAAGACTCTTGGTAAGTAAGCAAAACTCATGAAGAAGCTCTGCATATCAACTTCGCATCTCAAGCACTTGCGGTGCTTGAATGAAGAAGCATAGTATCTATTGAAATATTATCTTATATCGATTGACAACGAGTTCTAAATACTATTTGTATTCTTTTGGTCTCCCTCCACCTATTAGCTTAAGTTTTTCGATTGGACTTTCTAACATGGTATCAGAGTCAATTACCTTTTATGCGAAGGTGTGTGGTAAAAATTCCACATGAATGTGCGTAGTCAAAATCCCATGTGCAATTCCTATTCAAACATCTAATATGCACGCGAGAAGGGGTGTTGAAATAGTATCTCACATTGATTGACAACGGATCCTAAATGCTCTTTATATTCATGTAGTCGCCCTCTATCTATTAGCTAAAACTTTTGTGTTGCACTTTCCAACTACATCCCCAGACACGATTAAATATATAATGTAGGCTATTAAAAATACCCTTTGCCAAATCCTAACAGAAGTTGACTTCTGTTATTTCCTTATTCTATTGTTTCTTTCTTGCACCTACTTTGACCGAGTCAAAGTCTTCAAGTCCAATTTGGACTTTCCAATTTTGCTAATTTCTTGCCGACTTCAATACGAAAATCTATTTTTGTATACATTTAAACAAAGTCCACAATTAACAATTAACGTTCAATGGAGTTTCATTAAATAGGCTCAAACTCGAGACATAATTTAACAGCTTTAATGTGCTTTCGCATGTGTAATTATAAAACATCCGTTGTGAGCAACGTTCTGAGATGTCACAATATGCATTAATGCTTGTTAGAAAAGAATTTATAACAAGATGTAGCAAGACCATTGGACTAGATTGTTGTTTCTTGAGAGGCTTGATCAAGGGCAAATTGTTGCCAACTGTGGGGAGGGTTGCCATCAATGAAGTGCATCTAGGGGCATGGGTAGTGGGTGAGAATTCAAAATAAGGATACATGGAGTCGGTTTGTGAACTTGTTGAAGTCGTTCCTAGATATGAATAATGTTCTAGGTGGGGGCTTTCATAAGTGATTAATAAAAGGTATGCAATATTTACACTATTGCTCATCTTGAAGTTATAGTATATGCAATGCTTATTGATATTAATGTTTTTTTCCCCTTTTTTTGTTATATTTCTCAAGGTCTCATCAGTGCATGTTGCGACTCGATCTCCCCACCACCTAACCCTTGGGGAAAGGAAGGGAGAAAGGTTGGATTAAGGGATACTTGACCATGAAAGCTCCCTCACAATTCTCACCATAGAGGCGTCATCACCTTGCCTCCCGCGCAAACCTCTTATGAGTTCACTTGGTTGTAATTGCAAGCTCTCCTAAGCTTGTACCCCGCATGACAGTGGAAGGTGTCGTGACTCTACCTTGACGTTGTGACATGTCTTGATTGACAGTTTTAAGGTCAAAAGGAAACTGGATGTAAAGATGAGTTTAAGGGTACTTTTACGACAATGATAGCCCTCCCAAGATGTACATCTATCAAAAATGGCATCACTTCATCTTTACCAGCTTCACCATCTTGGGTATGCTAAATCACGACCGTGAACCTTTTCCAAAGGTCCATGCCCCTCACAACAGGTTCTTAAATGGTCTAGTTGTTTTAGACAATCTAGAAATAAAATGAGAAGTGCCACTAGCCTCGTTTTTAGGGGTAGGTTAGAGAACCCAATTGAGGGTTAGGCCTAGTCCCTCGATTTCTACGCAACTAGATATTTAGGTTCGGGAACTTGCGTTACGTTAATATTTCTATTAACACCATTTCGATACCTAATAGTATGTCATGTTACCTAAGGTATCCATACATTTTTTTTTTACTTTTTGTAATCATTTATCCTAAGCTAGGCGACCATGCATGAATAGTCATTTTTGTGCTATAAAAATGAAAAGAAGGCAATCAATTGAATTGAAAGTGCAAAACGGTAACTAAACAACCAAGGAAAGCAATAAATCTGTCATGCAATCCTAAGAAATATGAAAACTCAAAAAGGTAAGCGAAAAGGAAAAACTTGCAACTTGTCGGGTGTTTATACAAATAAGGAAATTCGAGACATATGTCGGGGATAAATGGTACAAAATCATAGTTGGAATGGACATCGACCTTCCACTGTCTTTGTGTTCTCTCCATCTTTGGGATCATAATCTAAACCTAATCTAAGAACTATAACTATGTACATATAATGGAAAGAAATAATCATACACATCAAAATAATAAAAATCATGACATAAGACCAATATCAAACAATCCAACGAAACAAGGTTTAAAATCAACCAAATTTGGACCTTGGGGGCAGTCTTTGCAATTCATACGTAGGTCCCTCTAGACACCTATTGATTCATTTTTTATGAATTATAGCCATTATTGACAATTTGTGTTTTCGCATGGCTAATAACGCTTGTAAGTCCCTAATAAGGCGTTCTATGTGATCCTCAAGATTTTCTCTTGATATCATGCATCGCCCCTAACATACATCTAAAATTCACACGCATTGCACGAATCAAACATACATGTAGGCCTTTTAGGCCTTATTTCCCAATCAATTAACCAAGTGAGTGAACCGTCAGCGGGTCACTTATTGTTAGGGGTGACAAAGTGGGTCCATGACCCACTTTTGGACTCATATTTTTTACTAATGGGTTGTATGTGCAATATGAAGATATAAAGGCCAGTTAAAATGGGTCCAAAATGTTTTTAGTTGAATTTATATGGGTCGAAAATGGGTCACATGTTTTGACCCATTTTCGACTTAAGTGGGTAACCTAAAAAAGCACAAAACTTCCTTATGCCCTCTTTGGTAACCATCCAAATAGTGCATAATTCTGATTTTTTATTCTCGGGAGCAGTTTGGGAACAGAATCGCATTTGGTAAAATTTTTGTTCACGAGAACAAATTTTTATTTTTTTGTTCCCATCATATTTCTCTTCTTTTTCTCTTCTTCTTCTTCATCTATCGCCATCCCGCGGTTGCTGTCCGCCGCCGTCCGCCGTCCACACCGTTCGCCATCGTTCGTCACTGTTTGCCGTCTGCGCCATTTGCCGCCGGTCGCCGTTGTCCACCGCCAGTCGTCGGCAATCGATCCGGTGAGCTTGTCGGAGGCTCGCTAGGCCAGGGCGAGGTCCGGCGAGCTTGCCGGAGGCAAGCCTAGCCACTGGTGAGGCTCGCCCAGCCCCGTAGGTGGCCAGGTGAGCCTCGCCCAGCCCCGATGAGGCTTGCCCAGCCCCGTTGGTGGCCAGGTGGGCCTCGCCTAGCCCCGGCGAGGCTGGGCGAGCCCTGCCCAGCTGCCGGCGAAGCTCAGCCAACAAGGGCCGGCCTCGCCGAGGGCTGGTGACACTTTGGTGAGGTCACTGGCCCTTGTCCGGCGACCGGCCACCGGAAGAAGAAGAACACGAGAGAGAAAGGAAAAAAAGAAAAGAAAAAAAGAAAAACATGAGCATTCCTATCACTACTGTTGCCTCATAGTCGGCCTTTAGCATTGGAGGATGCATCCTAAATAAATATTGTAGTTCCCTTTTGCCTGAAAATGTGGAGGCTGAGTTGTGCACCAAAGATTGGTTATTTGGAGTTCTACCTGAGGAAGATCTTGATTACGAGTCTCTCATTGTCGACTTCCAAGACTATTTGCATTAGGTACTTTCTTTTATTTGTAAAGTTCACGATTAAATTATCTCTTTTGTCTCCAGATTCAGACTAGCATGGTCAAAATAGTTTTTGTCTTGTTCTTGCAATGTTGTAGGTTCTTAAGGATCAATATGGAGACTTGATGTCTATGGAAGTTCTCACATATTCATGATCAGCGTGATAAACCTAGCCATAACAACAATGTGTAGCGACTATTGAGGTTATTGCGGTCTTCATTTAATGTAGACATTCTGGAAAGCATTACTTTGGCACTCTTCAATTGTAAGGCTACCGTGGATGCGTTCTCTTGTTAAAGTTTGTTGTCCCCCGTTCATCTCCATTTTCCAAACGATGAAATTCCATGACCTATATGCACATTCATCTCTAGTACGGTCAATTAATATTAATAGCCAGAGAAGAGCCATATATTCATCTCATAATTCAAACCTATTATGGTTTTAGTGTTCGACTATCTTGTTCCTTTTGGTTGATTGAACTTGGAAATCAGTGTCCGGAAAATAGTTGAATTCTTTGTTGCCAAATTTTTCAAAGTCTCTTGATGCATTTATTTTTACTGCTCAAAGGAACATCCAATTTCAGATTAGATGAAGCTCGCTGAAATCCGACTTGCAAAGACTATTTTCTTTATGGCCTTCGTGGACGCTTCATTAGATAGTGTTCAACTAGTTAATACTTAGTTTCACGTTGCAGTTTTTAGTTTGCTCAATAGTATGTTAACTTTAGATAAGAGAAGCATGTGCATGGTCTAATTCTTTATAAATATTTCAATTTATAGGTTTTTTTAAACATTTTTTTATCGTATTTACTATTTTTTTTATTTTATTTTATTTTATAATTTAATTTGAGGTTTTTATCCAATTAGCATATAACTTAAAGTGGGCGCAAGTTTTTCTAGAATATTAATGACTTTTAGCAATATGGGTTGGGTCGGGTATGGGTTGAGTCGAGTATGGGTCACTAAATTTACACTACAGTATTATGGGTCAAAACGGATTAAATGGGTCGGATATAGGTCAACCCGTTTTTGAACAGACTCACTCAATTGACGGGTCTACTTATTTCTAAGACATGCGCCAAACACGAACACACACATTTCTAATAAATGATGTGCATATGCATGAGGGGTACATGTGATGTTTCAAAAATATATTTGAAATCACCGGTAAGGTTTTAAGACAAGGTAATGTTTTGGCTAAGAAATGTATTTAATTGCTAAGGCTAGCTTGAGACTCGCATAAATGCACTCATGGGCATCGTAGATATTTTAAATACAGTCCAAACCAAGAATTTCACAATGTCAAATCTAAGTTAAAAAAGATCTGAGGACAATTTGGACTAAGGAATATCTAGGTTATAGAACACATTTAATTGCCAAGGTTAGCTCGGGGCTCGTATAAATGCACTCATAGGCATCTCATAAATTTTAAATATGGTCCAAATCATATTTTTCCTAAGTCAATCAAGTATTGAAAAGAATTTTTAAAAATTTGCTTTTGAAGACATCACATGTACCGAAGTGTTTCAAAGTGCAATTTGGAAAGTCCATCTATTGAAAATTATTTGATAATGGAAATTGAAGGATTTGAAACAAATTTTATGAAGATGATATGTCCTAATACCATACACAAACTAGCCTAAAAGGCCTAACTAAGCTATCACAACCAAAGGCTTATAATAGGAATTTTCAGACCAAGCACAGTAAATCAGCAAAATTGGATGGTATCCATTGATGATCTAACTATGAAAAAAATTACTTAACATGCAGAATCTGATATGGAACAACTTTCATGAAGAAAGTTGTCCTAAAAGAGCTAAGCATGATTTTATAAAAATCGAATAATGAGTAACAATGCATTAGGAAATTGACAAATCAGCATAACACCAAGTCATTGCAACTAAGATTGACCCCTACAAAATGAAGTCTAAAAATCATGAAATTTTACCACAACACAGATAAAAGAGTAACAAACAAACTTTATTGAGAGATCAACTCAAGAATACCTATCGAAAAATTGGTACAAAAATTAAAAAAAAAAAAAAGGTCTATCTAAATAGGGGTAAAAATAGGAGTCTGAATTTAGATAATCATCTAGCCTTGAGTCGGCATGCGAAAATGCCATACGGTTCAATGTCAATATAAGATGATGTAAGACTTATAATGACATATTTGAAAATTTCTAAGTGTAACTAGCACAACTGTGACATGATTTTCACATACGAAATGGCATTCGATTATGGTGAACCACTTATGCATTCTATTAATCCTAGGGGTGTCAACGATTCGGTTCGGTTCGATTTTTTTGAAAAACCGAACCAAACCAAACCGTTAGGAAAAATTTCTGAACCGAACCGAATGAGACCCGAATCAAATACGAACCGAACTGAAATTTCGGATCGGTTCGGTTTTTGGTTTTCAACTTTTAGTTTTCGGTTTTTGCATTTGTTTTTTATTTTTTCGTTTTTTTTTTCTGTTGTATTTATAAGAAATAAGCTCTTAGTGGTTTGTTGGTTCGGTTCGGTTCGGTTAACCGATAAAAATTGAACCAATAAAAAAAATTTCGATTTTTAATGAGAACTGAACCGAATGAAAACCGAACAAAAAAAACCGAATTTTTCGGTTCGGTTCGGTTTGGTTTTTGACACCCCTAATTAATCCTATATCAAGATCTGCAAGCATGCTTGATTTCTGTCATTTAAGAATGTGCACAAATCCAACAAAAAAATTGACATGCAGAATGAATGATGATACATATTTTCTCTTAGGAACTCAAAATCTAATTATGATCATACGGATGATGACAAAAACGACAAAATAGATGCACATCACTAACCATCCTAATTGTAGCAGCACTCATATATGTTTACATATGCGATTCACATATTGAATGGCGATAAAATCATGCAAATCATATATCGATAGTAAGCACACAACATGTATTTCTTCTTCATGAAAGTTCTAAGGTCAAACAAGCTCATTTACATGCTTAATTTTGCCTAATTATGCCTTGGATTAGTGCATAGTAGACCGACCCACACTCAGATTTAAGAGGTTTGACCTACCAAAACATGTCCAAAAAATCTGAAAAAATTACATGACGTTCTTAAGACAATTTGGAGCAAGTTTTATGTGACAACTTTGTCAAAAAACCATCACAGAAGCTAGGAAAAAAAAAATAGCAAAATGATAAGGCGGACTAAAAACAAAACCTAAAGAGCACCAAAAAATCTATGGAAATTGAGCAGATTGTAAAGTGTTTTTCGGGCGTCAAATGTTGAACATTCGGGCCATGCAACCTATCGATTTGAAGGTCTCGGAATGTGCTTTCTAAGTCTAAAAGGTCTCGAGTCGAAATAAGGCCATCTAAAACCTCCTTTTAAGCCCAACAACAAACATGTCATAGAGATCCGAAAATTGCAGATTTCCATTCCAAAATCACATAATCAACCATAAATAATCTTCAACCTTCATTCAATTTCAGCAAGTTAATGATCTACTCTATCAATCATGTATCTAAGCATTTATGTAATCCTCAAATGCGAATTCTAGCCCTGGTTAGTTATTATAACTTTGCTTCATCATATTGGAGCTTAGAATACCAACTTTTTGTGCGATTTTTTCAATTTTTGACGCGATTGGACGAATCGATCATCACCGGAGTTCGATCTAACCTTCGAGGGACAGATCAGGATGCCTCGAGCCACCTGAGGGCTGGTTGAAACGCTGGTTTGCAACTATTACGGAACCAATCCAAAATGGATCGGTTTGGGGACCGCCACAGCTAAATCGGACCACCGGAGGAGATCTAGCGATCCATCAGCCAGGCTCCGATCGTCCAGACGTCAAGGACAATTTGAGGAGTAGATTAGAAATGATATGGTGATAGCGGCACTACTGTTGGCCACCTATTTCGCCTAGGAGCAACATCGGTCCAATTGGACTGGTCTTCAACTGCCGCTAAAAGAGCAAGTTACTGGAGTTATTCCGGTGACTTTCTGTCTGAGCCTCGACAACCAGCTGGTTGAGGACACATCTAGTGACTGATAAGCGGTGATCGATTCACGTAAGAAAGCCATTGAGGCGCCAGTTCAGGTGGCTGATCTGAATGGGAGCAAGATCGACAATAGCGTCGGTCCTTGAAGTAGCGCTAGAAAAGCTGCTGGGCGAGAGAAATGGATGTCGGCCAAGACTTTGATGGATAGCGATGGGGACAGAGGGAGATTTAGGAAGCTGATCATGGCTGAGAGATGTCGCCAGTAGAGCTCCGGCGAGTGCCAACTGAGTGCGATGGAGGGGGCCGATTTGCGTGCAAAGAAGAGAAGTGGAGAGAGAGGAGAGCTGGATGGGAAAACATCTAGAGAAGAGAGAGATTTGATTTGAAGAGGGAGAAGAAAACTTGCAAAAATGAACCCCTTTCATTTTGGAGGGAAAAATGATATTTATACTACCCCAAATCAATCGATTTCAATTGTTGGTTCGATCCAACGGTCAAAATCCTAATCTAATGGGAAAATCATTATTTTAAAAGTCTAATCATTATTAGGAGGTGTTGAGTAATCGATCAGATGGGCCCGATTTGCAAAAATCCGAGCTTAAAACAAGAATTGCACTTAAGGGCCTAATTAGGGGTCAAATTGTAAATTCACAAAATCCAAGGGCCAGTTTGCAAAATCGTGGAAAATTGAGGGTGTAGGAGTGAAATTGGCACGGTGAGGGTCTTGGAATCGATTGTTGGAGGTCCAGAATCAACCAGCAAGGGGCCAAACCGGCCTGACCTGTCGATAGCAAGTGGGATCGGTCAGATTGGTTCACGTCGATTTGACCAGTTTTGGCTAGTTCATGCATTTGTGACCGTTATGGATTCAAAATTTATACAATTTGGTCCAAGATAACTTGCACGATTTGAGGAGAAATTGTCTGATTTTGATTCAATTAAGCCAATTAAACTTCGTAAATGTGATCTATGAACCCTCTATTGACTTAATTGATCAATTATCACAAAAAACAATGGATTAAAATCATGGATACTTAATAAGCAATTTTTCAATTCATTTGTTGAAATTGCAAATTAATTAAAATTGAATTCAATTAATATTGCAATAGACCCATTTAACTAATTGCTCATGTGTAAGATCACATAATGTATTCAAATTGTTTTTTTGAATTGAAGTACAGAGACTTAGACTAAAATGAATTGGGGTCTAATATTAAAATTAGACCTAGATTCATGTATTGAACCCTAGTCTTGAATGGGTCAACCTAAATTTCACCGATTGAAGCTTAATGGTTCGATTTTTGTACCTTCAAGAGAGCGAAATCCCTCAATTCAGGAGATTCTAATGCGAATTTATCAAAATTGACTTTGGATTCTTAAGAAAATAAATGGACAACAATTATCATTTCGCAAGTCATGAAGAATTTATTTTGACCCCCTAATTAGGGCCTACAATGGTAGTTTGCCTTTCGAAATGGCAATTCGTGAAATTAAATGCACGAGCGAATTTAGAATAGTCTCTAGACCAAATGTTATAAAAGGAGCCACATCTAATTATGACTAAAACAAAAGTAATTTTATTTTTAGTTGATTTAGAACCTAAAATCGAAAAATTCCAAAAACAAGATTCTTAATCGAATTTTGTGAAATTTTTGACATGCAAATCAAATTGACACTAAAAATAAATATTTTGTGGATTTTTATTTTTATTTTTAATTTTTTTAAGTCAAAGGTTTGACCAAGAGTCAATCTTTTAGTCAACTTTTTCTAAAATGTTGATTTTTGAGCCAAAATTTTGGATTTTTGAAAAATTGACTTGAGAAAAGTGAAATTAAAACTAAATGGAATTTGTTTTGGTAAAAGCCAATTTTTGACCTAAGGTTAACTTTTAGTTAAAGGGTTGATCAAAAGTCAATCCGAAAATTAACAATTTGACTTTTTGAATTTTTCTTAAAAATGAAAAAACTAAAAATTCAATTTTTTTTTAAAAGAAAGAAAAGATAATATAAAAATAAAATGAAAATTAGTTTGGTGGAAGAAGTTATGGAAAATGATTTCCATTTTTGAAAAATGGAAAACATTTTCCTCACTTTTGAATGTGTTTTTTTTTCCAATAGCATAAACCGTTTTCCTTGATTAGTTTATATCCTATAAAAGGAACATCGGAAAATCTGGAAAATAATTTTCAGGAAGTTATTTTCCGTGAAATGAATGGAACCTAAGTTTTTGTTTTGAAAGATGAATTTCTACATAGTAGATGATGTACATTCCACTTGAGGTTGGAAAATTACCCACTCTGGTGGTCACCTACTTCCTTTCAAACAGAACTAGATTGTTAGGTGTTTATTTCACTGGTAGGTGACTGTCTTCATCACTAAGTTTTTGCTTCCAGTGGTAAATCTATAGAATATAAACAAATTGATACCTCACTATTCCATTATTTTGGAAGAAGAGAAAGAAGATGAGGGGAGGAGGGATGGAGAAGAAATTCTTGCCCATTTCTCCTCAAAGGAAGGCCCAGGTATACATGATTTCATCCTCTTGATTTCAGACCTTTCAGTACCAAACGTGGGATCCCTTCTTTTTCTGCGCGAGTAATGTGCATCGCATGAGCCTTGACTTGGCTGTTCCTTTTCAGTGTTAACAACACTTGTTTTACTTGGTCTAAATGAGGGCGTTTCTCAACATGATCTTGGTGAGATGATAAGCCTCAGGATACATCTTTTTCCAATAGGTGATTTTCGCATGCACCTGGATCCCATTAAATTCAATCAGAGGTCAGGCATAGAGTCTGGAATTTTCCAAAACCCAGTTGCGGCTACGAAGGCAACGCTACTTTGCCATGTACTCGAGACATGACCAGCACCCAAGAAAGACTATACTTATCGCACCAGTATTTAAAGTGGCTCGCTGTTAAAGTATCAGCATTGGAAAGATGGAATTGGAGTGATCTTATGCCCGGCTCACCGGTACTTTGAGCCCGAACTGGGAAAGGAAAAGATTCTGAACATGGTGCTTGGATGGGATAGGCCCTCACACTTTTTCCCTAGTTTCTACCAAATTCATTAGCCATCCTATGGACTGGCAACATGAATGACCTGCTTGCCGACATTTCTACCTGAAAACAGGCCAACGAACGCAGCTGGAGCATGTTCCAATCCACGAACCATGTCTTCCATATAAGTGATCTTCCCCTGCTTGTAGTATTCCGTGACTTGGTTGAAGAAGAGGGGAAAGAGGTGCAAGTAGTCGCTTTGCAGGAACCCCTGCATCCTGATGCGCTTCGTTATCATATTGAACAAGTTGTGGATACCCTGTGGATTGGTTTGACTATGCTGTGATACCATGCCGCAGACTGCAATGCGCCCACTGACACGCATGTTGAGAAGTGCAGCATCCAGCATGTCTCCCCCAACATTATCAAAGTAGATGTCGATGCCTTGAGGAAAGTACCTGTTAGCCCACATTTATTGTTTAGCCACTCGTTTGAATAGACAAGGAGGAGGAACGTACATAAGTATCTATGATCTTTCCCAGGAAGTATATAAGGAAAGACGATCAAGATGATTTGTCCACACTTAGCCTGTCAACAAGCAACAGAAGCAACGCAAATGCTAGTAGCACTGACCTCTTCAAGGCCGCATCCAGGTCTGGCTCTTCTTTATAGACAAAGGCTTCATCAAATCCAAGTTTATTCTTCAGCAAGTCAACCTAAACAGTTTGTACTCGAACTTATGAGATGTTTCTCTCTGCAAGCCGCAGTTAAAAGAATGACACTGTAATTTCCATTGACTAACAGACTTACCTTTTGGCTTGAGCCAGCACTTCCAACTACATAGCAGCCATGCAGTTTAGCAAGTTGGCCAACAAGATGTCCAACTGCTCCGGAAGCTGCAGAGACGAGGACAGTATCTCCTTTTTTAGGGGAGCATATCTCATGAAATCCTACATATGCAGTAAATCCTGGCATACCTGCATAAAATCTATTATTTAGGAAACGCAAAGAGGCTTGTGCTACCATGAAGAAGCTTGTGCTAACTATACACCAGGGAATTTTTTATGCTATGAAAATTTGCCACATCATTGAGTTGAGTATAGTTTGTTTTATTAGACATACCATGAGAAATTCACAAAACTATTTGCACAATGGGATTCCACCAAATTCTGTAATAAAGAGCGGCTACTGGAAACTATGCTCTAAAACAATTTGCACCTGTATGACGATTACAATTGCACATTTGATGGCAATTTCGAACCCTCTGAACAAGTCATTCAACTTTTTGACCTTTAGCTGCAAATTCTACTGAAAATGGTATCATTATTCAAGTGTTGCTGAAGCGACCATTTGATTAACTGATGAAAGGAGCTATGAGTCGACCCAAAAGTTGGTTGATTATAAAACTTACGGTAACATTCATCCTACGCCAGGTTCCCAATACTTTTTGATAAGGGAAGCTTCTGATGGTAGCATCCCAAAGATCGTATATCAAGCAAAATTATCTTTAGCTAAAGAGTCTTGCAGGAGAATGCAATGTGGCTTTAAAAGTAGACTAGATAAGAAAGGCTCCACTAGTATCGTTTACAGGGGCTCTTTACCTATCAATGAAAAGTTATCCTGAGAAATGTATCAGACAAACTCATTTGAGAGATGCTTCATGCAGTAAGCAGGTATAGTAGGAGAAACATACCGAGAAGGCCCAGGTGATATGACAGAGGGACATCATGTTGCTCGATTTTTCTCAACTGGTTAGTCTTCCTTATCAAGCTGTATTCTTCCCAGTTAGTGAACCCTGAAACTATATCTCCAGGCTTGAAGTCTGGATCATCGGAGTCAATAACCTTGGAAACACCGAACCCTTCGATGGGCTGCACCGGGTAAAACGGTTGGTGGATTACAAATCTCCAAGTTGAATTTGTAAAATATAGACAGATGATTACGAAACAAGTACAACGCGGTGACTCCGCATATAGTGTTTCGCCATTTCATAACAAGGAGGGGTCCGGTCTCCATTTGGAGACGAGCAATGCATGAATAAAGTTAGGAGGACCGATTCCCACCAATAGAAAATTATGTGGCTGCTGAACTTATGGATATTGCTATGGAACGCGAGAAGAGAGCAGGAGCAAGAAGAAAGCAAGGACACAGACCAGGGAAAATGTACCTGACCAGGAACGAAAGGGGGGATATAAGAAGTGCGGGAATCGCGCATACGTCCCCTCATGTAGGGGTCGCAAGAGAGGTAGAGATTCTTGACCAGAAAAGCACCTGATCCTGCAGGCGCCTTGAGATCGCCACTGATTCTTCCCACCTTCAACTCCATGTCCGTCTCCCTTGGAGCCCTCTCTATGAAACCCTTGAATATCACTTGCCTGTTCTCTACCTGTGGCTCCATGCCCGTCGCTCGAATCGGTCCTAGACCACCTCTATTCAGCTTGCGTTTGAATTGCACAATCCACAGTTCACAACCACAGTCCTGAAGCGCTGTAATGGCAAGTTTGGTTGAACCCAGAATTTCAGGCTAGAGAGAGAGAGAGAGAGAGAGAGAGAGAGAGAGAGTGAGGAGATTATCATATTCATCTGGACATGTGAGTGCTGTCGGTGGTAGCTGTACCTCGTGTCCCACACGTTTGGTGCGCAATAATGCCCATCAGAGCAAGATGGTTACGAGGAATTCAATGTCCAATTAATGTGAAGATCAACTTGGGGTGTTAGGCTAATTAATCTTCCGGGACCTTGTATTTTGTTGAAATATAATACGCGAAAATGATAGGATCTTATAATTTACATCAAACTAAAAAAGAAAAAATAAATTTGAAAATAATAAATTTCATGTTTAAATTTCATTTTTTCTTTCATTTTTCTTTTTACACAATATTTTCGATTTTGGCCACGTCGTTTCTCAGCCATGGAGAAGAAAATTACCAAAAGAAATAATCTATCATAATCGAAGAATAAAAAATTTACAATCGTTCACACGCTCGAGTGTTTCCCACACCTAGATTTAACCCAAAACCCAAAGTGTTTATAATAAATAATTCACTGCACAAAAATCACCGCGCGTTCAAACTCAAAATACAATGCTCTACGTATGCCTGGTTCGTGTACGTATGGATTTGCGTTCTTCTTTCTTGATCGCGTAGCACTCTTCAAACGTTCTTTATGAGTGGCTTTGTCTTCTTCGTAGGGCTCCAATGACTCCGCCAGAAAGAAAGAAAATGCATGTTTTGATATGTGTGCCCAAAGGTCAAAAGTTTGACCTAGGCCCACCTCCTTTTGGCTCTACATGCAAGAGATTTTTTTTTTTCATTGGATAAAAGAAACCCAAACCTAGAATATTGTGTGCCCAAAGTCAAATATTTGACTTTGAGCCCCACCATGGATAACCTGCAGAGTGATTATACTCTAGATAATAAAGGAAACCTTTATTTTATTTTATTTTATTTCCTCCTTTGTGTAATTATAAGGAGTCCAAGAAAAAAAGGATTCTTCATCCACTTTAAAATCTACTTGGGAAATCTTTATCAACAAATTCAACAAATTGTTATCCGAATTCAAACTCGATATATTAATTTAACAATTCTCCGCATTGGCTCGATGTTTGAAACAAAGTTATAGTGCTCATCATCCATGATGCTCTCCTAACGCCCGACGGACGCTTACTCTCCACAGACACCAATAGAGCTCAAACGGAGAGCTTGAGCTTTGCCAAAGGAACAGATTTAGTTATCATGTTCCAGGGTTATTTTTGTAGCAATTTTTTTTTTTATAATAACATTACTCTTAGCTAAGACATCTTGGATGAAGTGGTACCTAATGTTGATATGTTTTGTTCGCTCGTGATAAATTGAATTATACGCCAAATATATCGCACCTTAGTTATCACAGTGTATATCTACACTTTTATGTTCTAACCCAAAGTCCGAAAGCAAACTTTGTAACCAAATCGCTTCTTTTGCTACAAAGGTTAGTGCCATGTACTCTGCCTCAGTCGAAGACAAGGCAATATGATCCTGTAAGGACGCTTTCCAATTAACTGCACCACCTGCTAACGTAAACATGTATCCTGCTAAAGACCTGTGATCATCCAAGTCACCAGCGTGATCTGAATCCACAAAACCAGTGATCTAACTGTAATTGTTGTCCCTCCGGTACACTATACCCACGTTTGTTGTCCCCTCCAAATATCTAAGAATCCACTTCACAGCTTCCCAATAAGCTTTACCAGGATGCTTCATATAGCGATTAACCACGCTCACAATTTGTGAAATATCAGGCCTAGTGCACATCATAGCATACATAATACTACCCACGGCACTAGAATAAGGAACACTGGACATATGCTCCTCTTTCTCCTCAATCTGCACTGATAATTTATTTGAAAGTTTAAAGTGCTTCACTAAAAGCATACTTACAGATTTTGTTGACTACATATTCAAATATGCCACGATTTTCTTCTTAATATATTTCTTCTGAGATAAACTTAAAACTTTTGTAGTCCTATCACGCAAAATCTCCATACCCAATATTTTCTTTACAGTACCTAAATCTTTCATCTCAAATTCAGCATTCAACTGCCTCTTCAGTACATCAATATCATACATATTCTTAGCTGCCATCAGCATATCATTAACATATAATAGTAGATAAATCAAAGAACCATTCTCCAATCTCTTAAACATAGCTATCCATTTGACTTTTTAAATAGTCTTGACTAGCCATGAAAGCATCAAAACGTTTATACCACTGCCTAGGAGATTGTTTTAGCCCATACAAAGATTTTTTCAACAAGCAAACATGATCTTTCTTACCTGGAATAGCAAATCCCTCCGGCTGCCTTATGTAAATCTACTCCTCCAACTCACCGTGAAGAAACACAGTTTTCACATCTAGTTGCTTTAACTTGAGATCTTACAAAGCAACTAAGGCAAGTAAAACACGAATATAAGTATGTCTTATCACAGGAGAGAACACCTCATTATAGTCAATGCCCTCATGCTATGTATATCCTTTCGCCACAAGTCTCGCCTTATATCTCGCTACCTCAACATCGGGAATGCCCTCTTTCCGTTTGAAGACCCATTTACTTCCAATAATCTTTGGCTTTTGGATACTTTGACCAGCTCCCATGTCTAATTTTGATGGAGTGATTCCATCTCTTCACTTATAGCCCCTAGCCACTGCGACGACTTAGAACTAGCTATCGCCTTATAGTAAGACAAAGGCTCATCCGTCTCCACCTCATCACCTACACTCAATGCATAAGCAATATATGTATAACCATAACGTGTTGGTGATTTAATTTGCCTTCTTTATCTATCTGCGGCTTTGCTGGTTGTTCACTATCACTGACTTTAGGAATTGTGACCTTATCTACAATCTCAACTTCTATTACCTTAAAGGTCTCGGAGTCTCCACCTGAAGCTCCACCTCACTAATAACACCATGATCCGTCTTCTCTGCTGGTTGTGTCTCAGAACTCCTCTGTTGAAGCATTACAGTCTCGTCGAAGATCACATCTCTACTGGTTAGAAAACTCGGTAATTTAGGATCAGTGCACCACAGCCGGTAGCCTTTCACCCCATGTGCATAACCCAGAAATATGCACTTCTTTGCCCTTGGCTCAAGCTTACCATCACTCGCATGAGCATACGCAGGACATCCAAATATACGTAATCCAGAGTAATCAACAGGTTTCCCCGACCATACTTCCTCAGGAGTCTTCCACTTGATAGTAGATGATGGAGATTGATTAACCATGTAACATGCCATGTTTACCACTTTAGCCCAAAATTCTTTGTCAAGTCCTGCATGCGAAAACATGTATTGAGCTCGCTTGAGCAAAGTTATGTTCTTCCATTTTGCCACGCCATTCTACTGTGGTGTCCTAGGTACTATGCGGTGTCTCACAATACATTTTTTCTCGCAGAACTCAGTAAAACCTTTACCATATAACTTTATGTCATTATCGGTTCTCAGGCATTTGATTTGTTTATATGACTGCTTCTCAATTAATGCCTTAAATTTCTTGAACCGATCAAATACATCATATTTGTTCTTCACAAAGTATACCCATATCTTCCTCGAATAATCATCGATAAATGTTAGTATATATCGGGCACCTCCTTTTGAAGGAATCGAAATGAGCCCCAAACATCTGAATGAATATATTCAATTGGTCACTTGGTTGAATGAATAGTTATAGTAAACTTAACTCAATGCTTCTTCCCAAAAATGCAATGCTCACATAAGTCCAGTTTCCCCATCTTTTGACCCTTCAACAAGCCCCTTTCACTTAGTATCGTCATACCTACCTCACTCATATGCCCTAAACGTATATGCCATAACTGAGTCAAGTGAGAGTCTGACTCACCTGATGAAACTGCAGTGGTTCCGGTCATGGTCTCTCCCAGTAGATGATAGAGAGTATTCACTTTATTCCTTTTCATCACTGTCATGGCATTTCGAGAGATCTTCAATACTCCACCTTCGGCGGTGTACCTACACCAGATGTTGTCAAGTGTCCCAAGAGAAATAAGGTTCTTCTTGAGCTCCGGTACATGCCGCACATTTGTCAATGTGCGCACCACCTCATCATGCATCCGAATCCGAATTGTTCCCATCCCCACAGCTTTATAGACTGCATTATTCCCCAAAAGAACTCTACCACCATTTGTAGTATGGTAAGTAGTAAACCAGTTCTTATGAGACGTCATATGATAAGAACACCCCGAATCTAGCACCCATTCATCTCCTGACGAAGTAGTAGTCACACATAAAACAGCTTTTGCATCACTATTGCTCCCTCGGCAACGTTTGTGACACTGCTTATGGCATTCTGCCAATCAGCTTTATTCCTCCGCTGTGAACAATCTCTCCTGATGTGCCCCTCCTTGTGACACTCAAAGCACTTCATGTGTCCCTTGGACTTTCTATGGCGTGATTTTGATAAGTTTTTACCTTTGTTGCTACTAGGCCCTCGATGTTGTTTTCTACCCCGAATTGTCAGTGCTTGTGCTACTCCTTGCGTTAGACCCTCATCTTGCAACTTTCTCTACCACTCCTTAGAGAATAAGGCGGACTTTACCTCTTTTGAGGTAATTGTAGTATGCCCTTGCAATAGTGAATTAGTAAAGTTCTCCCATGACTTTGGTAAAGAGGCTAACAACATCATGCCCTGTTCTTTATCATTAAGTATTTTACTGACGTTCTTCAGATCCATCATGAGTTTATTAAATTCATCTAGGTGGGTTTTGATAGACGTACCTTCCGTATATCTAAATTGAAACATCATCTTTAACATGTATAGGCAATTGTTCAAACCTTTCTTCACATAGAGTGCTTTAAGTTTTACTCATAATGATGCGGCATCATTTTCCTTAGCAACCTCTATTAAAATCTCATCCGGAAAATTTAATAGGATTGTGCTCTTTGCTCTTTCCATTAACTCTACCCTCTCAGAAGCTTTCATTATAATAGGCAACTCATCTTCACCATCCAGTGCCTTGGCCAAACCTTGGGTTGTCAATAACGCCCACATCTTGATGCTCCATAACCCAAAATTATTCCTTTTGTTAAACTTCTCAATTTCAAATTTCCTCTAAGATATAATTGCAATAACTGAATTTCCAAATAATAATAAGACAAGTAAAAGCTCCAAATCACAATCAAGAAATCTGATTCCAAGCTCCGATACCAATTGTTGGAATATAATACTTGGAAACGACAAAATCTTGCAATTTACGTCAACACGCAAACTCAAGAAAAATAAACGAGAAATAATAAGGACATCAAAATTTACGTGGTTCATTCTGAATATTGGTACCTACGTCCACGGGGAGAGCCAGCAACAAATAATCCACTATAATCGAAGAATTAGAGTTTACAATCACTCACACGCTCGAGTGTTTCCCACACCTAAATTTAACCCCAAACCCAAAATGTTTATAATAAATAACTCATTTGGAAATAAACTCACTGCACAAAAATCACCGCGCGTTCAAGCTCAAAGTATAACGCTCTATGTATGCTTGGTTCGTGTACGTACGGATTTGCGTTCTTCTTTCTTGATCGTGCAGCGCTCTTCAAATGTTCTTTATGGGCGGCTTTGTCTTCTTCATAGGGCTTCAGCTACTCCACCAAAAAGAAAGAAGATGTGCGTGTTCTGTTTTATATGTGTGCCCAAAGGTCAAAAGTTTGACCTGGGGCCACCTCCTTTTGACTCTACATGCAAAGGCTTTTTTTTTTTTTTTTTCAATCGGCTAAAAGAAACCCAAACCTAGAATATTGTGTGCCCAAAGTCAAATATTTGACTTTGGGCCCCACCATGGATAACCTGCAGAGGGATTCTACTCCTCTAGATAATAGAGGAAACCTTTATTTTATTTTATTTCCTCTGTGCAGCTATAAGGAGTCCAAGAAAAGAAGGGCTTCTTCATCTAATTTGAAATCGACTTGGGAAATTTTTATCAACAAATTCGATTCAACAAATTGTTATCCGAATTTAAACTCGAGACATTAATTTAACATATTCATTGGACGGATATTCTTGAAACTTGCCCGTTTCAAGCTGTATTTCATGCAATCACCAATGGCCACTCTTTTTACATGGGAAGGGAGAGGTGGGGGGTCGAATCCCCACATTCTCGAGAGGGGCTGGGATGGTGACGATTTAGTAGTAGGTTTGGGTTTCAACTCTCACGTTCTGTAAGAAGGCAAAACAAAAGTTTGAGACCGAAAGTTAGGATAGAAGTAGAGTATGACAGACAAAAAAATAAAAATGATATATTTCATGCACATCATCACGATAGGAGTAGAGTATGATAGACAAAAAAAAAAAAAAAGACTGTATTTCATGCATGTCATCACAATATTTTTCTACAGCTTCGAAATACTTTCATTTGTTCCTTCCATGAGCAATGCATTTCAAATGCATCGCTCGGACGTGGAGATTGATGGAAACGAATTTCAAAAAAACAAAAAAAAAAACAAAAAGGATACTCGAACTATCGAATGCTAAAACATGAAGGCATATACGGGCTCGAGGATACTGGATACTTATAACATCGATCAAAAATATCACCAAGATGGATGTTTCTTGTTTGCCACGGATTAAATACTATTGTAGTCTCAAGAGGGATCAATTAAAGCTTTTGAGTTCTTTTCTTGAGAGAGAATACACCGATAATGATAACTTGAAGAACGTACATTATGTTTTTCATTCAACATTCTTTTTTATACAGTAGTTTATTTTACATAAAAATAATTGCCCTCTCTCTTATGGGCCATTCACTTACAGGCGTAGTTTGGTCCAACATATACATATGGGCCTAGCTTGGCCCAACATATTTTATTAAAGTCCATCATCTCCCACTTACATATGGTGGGCTTAACATAACTATTTCTTCTCATCTCTACAACGTTCATTCTAGTAAATAATTAGTACGACCAACATACTTCGAGAGTTCATTGCCACACATCTATTAGGAATATATAACAACTTAAAATGGGCATTACGTTTTTTAGTAGATATAGTATGTAGTATCCTAAATTGATCAATCGCATTTATATTTCTCTTGATCTCTTTTTAATTACGATATATGGTATTCACAATTATGATTATCCCAAACTAATCATAGTTAGTTGACCATTGATTAATCCCAAACTCGATCTTCCTTTTTCTTTGAAATTCTCAATTCAGTTCGACTTACTTTTCTAGAAATGTCTCATTAGATCGATCAATTCATAATCATTGGTAACATTTTAAGATAACAAATATTAAATGGAAATCTTGAGAACAAATAAGAGTTATGGGGCACTTAGTTAAGAAACTCTTTTCTTCAATAGTCTCACATGGCATAAAAGTTGAGATCCAAACTTTTGATATTCTTACCGGTCATCTCATGCATATATAGTATGAAATACTTATTATGATATTAACTCATTTCCCATGAAGCGTATGTCTTCACTTTCAATACCATACATATTATATTTTAGATATATTTAATGTCTAACTTGAGTTCATGTATCTACTCTATCAAAGAATCCATTAGAACTCACCTCTGGCATTAAAGATAGACAAAGTAAGATATATGAGTTATTTTACTTTCGGATATAGTAAATATTTGATCTTTATCTTAACACTTAATTAAGATGATAAGCTTGAGCTATTGATTATCACCTAGTTAATAAGCTTAAAAATTGTCTTATCTCTATTTATCACACAATAAATAAAGGCGATTACCTGTATAAGTGGGTTAATATTTTATCTGTCCAACATACTTTCTAAATTTTATAATACACTAAGCATTAAGATGTATAAATGTTAAACAAATCCTTATAGGCATTAATAATGAAAGATAACTTCATTAAATGTGAACACTTAAGGAAATTATAATAGTTTGTATATCCGCCTTTACACAATTCTAGAGATTTTACATGACCACATAAAGCAATCTAAATATTGGTTTCGTCATAAGATCTGCTATCATTCTATGCGTAGATATGTACTTCAAGTTCACATCTTTTCATGTATGACAAAGTTATACTTTATATATATATATATATATATATATATATATATATATATATATATATATATGTTTTGTCTTACCATAATATTTCGAATTCTTAGTGTACGTTATTGCTACTTGGTTATCTTAGTTAACTAATAATGAGTTTGAGCATTTTTAACAACACCTAAATGATTAAAAAAATCTCTTAAACCAAACACCATCTTGTACAACTGCTGATAATATCATGAACTTGGCTTCCATCGTGGATAAGGCTATACACGTTTACTTCTTACTACTCCAAGATATTGCGTCATTATTTAGTAAGAAAACAAATTTAGAGGTAGATTTCATTTCGTCTAAATCTCCTCTCCAATCAGCATTGAGTAACCTTCAAACCGCGGATCCTTTCCCTAATAACTCAATGAATAATCAGTAGTTCCCTTAAGATATCTCAACATTCTTTTGATGGCTGTCTAATTTGCTTGACATGGATTGAATTGGTATCCATATACCATTTCAACTGCAAAATATATGTCAGATTTGTACACGTCATGGCATGCATTAAGCTTCCAACAGCATTAGTATAAGGAACACGTTACATTTGTTCATTTTCTTGTGGAGTCTTTACACACAGTCTATGGCTCAATTTTTCACCTTTTACAATTGGAGTATCTATAGGTTTGCTGTCTTGTATACGAAATCGTTCAAGAACCTTGTTTATATACATCTCTTGCGAAAGAGACAATGATCTCTTCAAATGATCTCTTGAAATTTTAACTTCAATAATATATGCAGCCTCATCCATGTCTTTCATCTTAAAGACGGAAGATAACCAACTCTTAATAGTATTAACAAACTCTATATTAATTCTAGCAATCAATATATCATCAACATATAATGATATGATTTCAAGTTGATCTTTGGATCTTTTAATATATACGCAATGATTCTCATCAATCATCGTAAAATCATATGCCATTATGGCATTATGAAAATATATATACCATTATTTTGATAACTACTTAAGGCCATATATTGATATTAAAAGTCAACATATATTTTGTTCTCGGCCTTTTGAAACGAAACCAATTTGTTGTTTTATATAATTTTTTTCTTCTAATTATCCATTGAGAAAAGTAATTTTTATATCTATTTGATATGGTTCAAATTCATACTAGCAATTATTGCCAAAATAAGGTAAATTGAGGTAAATTTCATTATAGGAAAAAATGTTTACTCATAATCAATTCATTACTATTGATTATATTCATTTGCCATAATGTGAGCCTTATATCTCTCCACTAAGCCATCAGCTTTACGCTTTATTTTGAGAACCAACTTATTCCCAATGACTTTGCGTCCTTTTGAAAGATTAACCAGTTTCTAAACATGATTTGATTCTATTGATTCTATTTTCTCTTCCATTGCACTCATTCATTTTTTTTCTTATTAGGGTAATTTAGAGCCTCATTTACATTCCTTGACTCATCTTTATCTTGTGGAGCAACCATAAAAGTTTCCTCTTCAATGTCAAACGTTGACGGAGAATACTCTTGTGACTTATTCACCATATGAGAGATTATACACTTTGCACATTATTCTCCATTATGCTCCCACTCAGATTAGATAATGACGATATCATATCATCAAGTGTTTATTGTTGAGACCGAATTGAATTTAATTTCTTACTTCTCACATTACTTCAAGTTGGACAAACTCTATTAAGTTTATTATCTTGATCCAAGGTTTCAAATAAGGAGTAGTCCTCACCTATTTCATTTTTAAGAATGTGATATCTCGTGATTAAAATTCAGTTATACTCACATTTTCTTACTCACCTATAAACATATATCCTTCAAGTGCTTTGAGTATCTTATAAAAATATTCTTCTTGCCTTTGGGACCCGATTTCCCATACTTGTGAGATGGTTCGTAAGTATAGGCAATATAACCCCACAATTTAAGAAAATTTAAGTTGGATTTTCCACCTGTCTATAACTCATATGGAGTAAAAGTAATTGATTTAGAAAGTACACAACTAAATATATAGGTAGTAGTCAATAAAGTATCACCTAAAAGATGATAAGTAAATTAGCATGCGACATCATAGACCTAACCATTTTTAATAGGATTTTGTTTCTCCTTTTTGCAACACCATTTTGTTGAAGAATATAGGAAATAGACAATTGTTTTTCTATTCTTTTTTTATTACATAAATTTATGAATTCATTAGATAGAAATTATCAACCTCGATTAGATCTTAATGCTTTTATTTTCTTATCTAGTTTATTTTCTATTAAGCTCATAAACTTCTTAAAATAACTTAATGCCTCAAATTTATGAGAAATCAAATAGACATGTCTAGGTCAAGTATAATTATCTATAAATGTGATGAAATATATAGCCCTATGTCTTGTTCTCACATTCATTGGACCATAATGTCAAAATGGATTAAATATAAAGGAAATTCAGCTCTTATTCATTTTCTAAATGATTTTCTTATCGTTTTCCCTGCTAGGCAATGCTCGCATGTGGGTAAATCGACTTTTTCAATATTACTTGATAAGCTCTCTTTGGCTAATCTATTCATTCGTTATTGGCCAATATGCCAAGTTTAATATGTCATACATTCACATCGTTATCATATGGATTAGAAGACATGAAGATGGAATAATAAACATTGATATTACTATAGTCAACATCCAATACAATAAAACTATCTAAAAAATAACTAGAACCATAGTAATTTGTACCTAAATACTCCATACCATTATTATGGAAATTCAAATCAAAGTCAAGTTGAACCAACACTAAAACAAACACTAAGCTCTGATAAATTTCTAGAGCATATAGTATATTATGTATGAGCAAAGTGCGTCCACCATGCATAACTAACTAGCGGGTGCCAATCTCTTTAACTTCAGCTTTTGAGTTATTTCCTATATAGATCCATTTTGTTCTAGTCCATACTCGTCGGAATTCCACGAAAGTTTCTCTATCATTCACTACATGGTTTGTTACTCTCGAATCTATAATCCATAAATGATTAAATTTAGTTAAAAATACAAAACTTGATGCATAAGTAAAGCTCTCAAGAATAAAATCGGCATTTACCTTCTTTGGCCCGCCACAATCGGGAGCATAGTGACCCTTCTTGCCAAAGTTGTAATATTTCGCCTTTGACATTCTCTTTACATGAGGACGCTTTCCTCTCTCAAGTTGGCCAACTTTTGGTTTCTTGCTTGAATAGCTGTTCCCTTACCTTTCCGCCTTTTGAATGAATCAAGATGTTTGCGCTTAGACTTAGAAGCCCCTTGTGAGCTAGAACCAGCATAATATATATCAATTTTCGGCTTAGTCGCCAGGAGGCAATCTTTTTTTAGCTCAAGGTAGCACACTGCACCCTCAAAGGTTTTAATGTTCTTATTGTAGGTCAAGTGCATTTCATATGCTCCCAACTTTAAGGCAATGAACATTGCTTGCATTTGTTGCTGGTCAGTTAGAACGTGGCCAACATCTTTTAGCTCATTGATCATGTTTAACATCTTTTTCAAGTGTTGCTTCATGGTTTAACCATGAGTTTTCCTGTACGAGTCAAATCTTATAGTGAGCTATCTCAACTTGGTCACTAATGTATGACTAAATCTCGCTGCTAATGCTTCCCACATCTCTTTGACATTCTTAAAATACTTGAACTTTTGCATGACATCATTCTCCATGCTACTTAATAACGTGATGCAAGCAAGCAAGTTCTTTCTTTTTCATGTAGTAAATGCATCCTTATCTCTTTTGTGTTGTGCAGTATGTTTTCATCTTCAAGCTCTTCCAAAACCAGATTAAGAGTTTCTAATGTCTCTTGTTTTTCTAGCACATAATGGATTTTCATATGTTATATTTTATAATTATCACCATTCAGCTTGCCTTCTTTGTTCAATTCAACGACTATGCTTTAAGTTGTCGAAGCCATTGAATCTGAATATATCATACACACATGCACGAATTATTAATGCCTATTATTTATGCATCTATTTCACATAAAGTAATCATATTAATGAATAATTTTAAATAAGATTTCGGAATCAAAAGATCACGATTGTTTCCAATCATCATCCAAAAATCCCAAATTGAAATTGTCATTAATATAATCTTTTATGCAAAAGAAGTTCTTTATAGCTACTAAAACTTCTTTAAGTACCAACAAGAATCAATAGTAACAAAAGCAATTGACATTGAATATCCATTAACTTAAAAAACACATTTTTACAAAATGTAATCAACACATCAAAAGACACAACAACATCAACATGGAAGAAACTATCTATATGAGATATCTATAAAACATCCTAAATAAACACAAATTCAACTATGCCAAGTTAACTTATGAACAGGAAAGACTTAAAAAAAGTTTTAGTAAACTTAAGTTCCATCTTTAGCAACTAAAGGAAGATAGATAAAAATCTCTTAGGGTTTCTCCCTTGCACAATCATTCCCTGCCGGGTTATACTCATTACTAGGGTCGAAGTCTTTGTGATCTCAATCCTGTAGTATTCCTTCAAAAGAAACCATTGCAGGCTTCTTATAATTTGGAACCACGTTGCAACACTACTTGCCATTCAAATAGAAGGGTGGTAATCAGGGACTGCACCGTCTCAAAAGCTAGCATGGGATAACCATTCCAGATGATGTCTTGTATCATCTTATTGACCTTAACCACATGTTCCATTCTCGTTGCCACTTTCCTATCGATAATCAACCAACTCAGCTATCATCCTTGCAAGTCTAGCCATTTGTCCTTCGGACAATGTGTGAATAGGTGTACACATGTGACAGCGAGCCATTGTTTTTGCAACAAATGCAAAACAAAATTGGATTACACATAATCCATAATGAATATAATTGAAAAACACATTTTATGGTTTTTTTTTTTGTCAACGGTCAACGACCATGGTCAATGGTCAATGGACAATCGAGTCGGGTCAATAGGTTGGTGAGTCGTCAGGTTGGGCCAATTGGGTTGGGTTAGACCAACCGACCCAACTGCTGGCTGACGTCACAATGGCGTTTGCATGCGCCAGTGGTTCTGCACCCACTACACACGTGTGACATACGTGCCTGGCACCCCGCCACTTTTGGCCGTGGCGTGTCCAGCACGCCACCCATCAATCTTCTCGTCTCAACGAGAACTTTGATTTTGTACTTTCAAAAACAAATTTTGGTTTAGGAAAATTTGAGAAAGGGGCGTCGAACAGTATATCGAGTGTTGGGATTTCCGCCCTTGAATGTTTGCTGGCTTCGTTTCTCAAATTTCAGCCATAAAACCAATTATAAACAACAACAACGATTGGGAAACAACAACATGATATCAATGACGAAAATGGATTTCAAAAGAAAAAGATACTTGAACTATTGAATACTAAAACATGAAGGTAGAAACAAGCCCGAGGATACATGTAACATCGATCGAAAGACACATCACCAAAATGGACGTACCTTATTTGCTATGGATTAAACACCATCATAGTCTCGAGAGGGATCGATTGAAGCCTTTGAGTTCCTTTTTTGAGAGAGGATACACCGACAGTGAAAACTTGAAGAATGTATATTCTGTTTTTCATTCAACATTCTTTTTTATACGACAGTTTATTTTATATAAAAATAGCCGCCCTCTCTCTTATGGGCCTGGTTTGGCTTAATATGAGCAGGACGAGCCCGGCTCGGCAGAACATATTTTATAAAACCCATCAGAGATGTTAGTGTTGCTTAAAAAGAATCATAAGGACTACCAAATTGAAGTAGACGGTAGTATATGAGTGTTCGTCGTCTTAAGTTTCAGAACCAAAATAAAAATAGGCAGTACTAGGAGTGTCCACATTTTCATATTAGTCACTCTTCATTCTTGAAATCAAACAACAAATTTTACCAAGTTTATTATCATTGGTAAATTGAATTCTGCGACATTGATAGCATGATACAGTCCAAAACCCGGTCTTCATTTCTGATGGTTTGAGGCGTTGTGTCCCGTCCGTTGAACCTCAAGTCCCAAACCTTGTTGGGGCAGAGCATGAAAATCCACTCGGTTCATGGGAAACCAGTATTTGGTCCAGCAGGCTTGCCTGCTTTTCGAGCATTCATTACTTTCTCCACCATCCTACTCCCTAGTAATACCCGTGAACCGTTTCTTGTTTGAATGGTGCCCCTCAGACGAGACTGCGAGGATGGTGCCATATTCCCTGTGACATTTCCGGATTTTGGTTCCGGTTTCCGACCCCTGGTCACACTTGGCGAGCATGACTGTCTTCTTTGAGTTGCAGAGGGTTCTGGTGGTTGATGAATTACTGATGATTTTGCATTATTGCTTGGCCGACCACGTGAAGTAGATGCTGGACGATCTTTTCGGAGATTAGAGGGAGTTTCATTGGAGAAACCTGGAAACTGGGCGGTTATCGTCAATCTTGTTAGAGGCGACATGCCTCTCTTATTGTTAATACTGATTGGCTTAATTGCATTAGATTCTGCTCCCACAGATTTGGCAACGCTGCTGAAACGACCGTATCTGTTGCTCACACTGGCAGGCTTTGAAGCATTGGGAGCTGCATCAGTCTCTTTGGCAAGTACCAGCTCTTTAGTCATCTTCTGATTCAGAATAAATAAAGCCGGGGACCTACTAGTGTGATCGGCTGAAGAGACACTGTTCTTTTGGGTTACTGATGCAGATGCTGGGGGAGTCTTCGGCTTGTTTCGTGGAGACTTTTGGGTTCCGTTGGTTGCTTCTCTCCCACCCACAATTCCTGCAAACTGGTTATGATGTCATGAGTCATCAGGCTTCTAAACTCGACATTGTGAACAGTATAATCATTTTATCCCAGCATAGTACAAGGGGGTTATAGTTGTGCAATAAGATAACTAGGTGAGTTTAACGTTGGTTCCAGAAATTGAAACTGGTGCTACTCCTCACATGAGTAGCCTATAGAAGTGAACTTTATGCTAGAATGTTTTGTGGATTTTTTTTAGGCTTGTGAAGATGACTCGCAATAGATTGCCATGTCATTTATTAGTTTCTGGCAGCGGATCTTAGATGTGGCATTGTTATCTATCAAAATCAATCCGACACAAGCTGCATGGCATTATACATTGTTGAGGTGAATAGTTCCTGTTTAGCTATTTACCATAAAAGCGATTATCTCGTGTGTGCATTTTGTCTGCAGAAGACTAGCTACATGTTTAAAAAAGTTTCCAGAACCTTAGTAAAGTGAACTGGGAAAATCCATGCGCTCGAATAAAATAAAACCATCCGTGCATTCTGTGCATCATGCTTTTGAAAAATCAGTTTAATGTTGAGTGTATTGCCCACATAGCTCATGTCAGAATATTCGTGAGGCTGCAATTTGAACACGGTTTACATATCGTCCTGCTTCCAGCAGTCATGCACGGAATAAAAAGTTACAGTTCAATATAGAAAGCTGAGATGGCCGTTGTCATTGATAGTACAATTACCCGTGAAAAAGGCTGCAAAATCGGTATTTCCCGCTGCATCGGGTAGTACACTGCATTGGCTTCCATCTCTAATGAAGGGAACAGAGGAGTTGCCGGGGGGGTCTTCAACCTTAAAAGGAGTTCAGCAGCATCTCATGATCCACAATTTGTATGAGCAATTGAAGAGGGCACATATAGGAATGTTGCTAAAACAAGGATGGTTGAGAAGGGAAGGGAGGAAGGACGACTTAACGTACCAGTCGTAATCATTCTTGTCATTCTCGGCAAGGAATTCACTTTTACCCGAGGCGGTTCTGTAGATAGGCAGAGGATAGTTGCCTGCATCCAGATCGAGCCAGAGCGTGCCTAATTCAGAGTCTTACACACAAGCACAAAACCCAAGTGTCCATGCAGAGGGGGCCAAGTACCTGGGATCCCATTGGGCTCGAACTCATTGGAAACGGGCAGGAGGAGGTTCATGGTGCGGTCCTTCTCGCGGCGGTGCAATTCCCGGAAAAGGAGGAGGTCTTCATCCTTGTTATCCTTGCGGCCATTCTTGGGAGGTGGGCCGGCGCCTCGGTTTGATCTTCTGGTGTCCATTTCTGATGCTATGTAATTCCTCAGCTGTGCTTGGTGTATGGTCAAAGCAGAAGGTTTATATGCTTTGGAGAGGCCGGCAGTTATTGAATGGTACAAGGTAGAGAGAAGCCAAAGGGCAAAGACAGAAGCCATTGGGGGAAGCAGGAGGAGGCTCGGTCAAACTCAGGTCCACAAGAAAGAGGGAGGAGACGCCTTGATGACATTTGGACACATTGAATTGGAATATTGCATGAGACAGTTCCGGCCATCCCTCCCCCACAACCTCAGCTTTGTGCACATAACTTATCATTTCTTAGGAGAAAGTTTTTTTTTTATTTGTAAATTTTCCAAAGTAAAATGAAAAGCTACTAACTTTCCTAATTTTTTAAAATAAAAAGTCGGCATAAAACACTTTCCAAAGCAGCCACGAAATGGGTACTTTATTCGTGTCAGCACTAGAACCCTGTTTGTGCAATAATTTCAGTCACTTCATTAGCTTATTGAATAAAAGTTTTTGTTGGATTTACACAACAAATGAATACCTATACCTTTCGACAAAAATCATTGTTCATATATCAACTTCAAAGACTCGATACGGTTCTTGTCCATGCTCTTGATCAATTTCTATGTCGGGACTTACATGGGATCTACTAGATCCAACGATGGAGAAAGCGCATTTTAATCAATTCACAACTGCAAACCGACAGATTAAGGTGGGCAAAAGCTGAAGTACGGGAAAGCCTTGTTCTCATTTTAATAGTAGAGCAGCATGTAGATTACCAGTTCTCAGTCCCATAAAAGAAAAGGTAAAAACGAGAGATCATCACACCACATGAAATTTAAATTTGCCTAGGCGGATGCAGTTCACAGGGAAGAAATGACAAAGGTTGACTTGTTGGTGGTGGTGCTGGGCGGTGGATCCTTCAGCAAGGCGTCCAGCTCCTGCACGAATATTCGCATGGCCGGGGCCGGCAGGCACACCGGGATGACGATGCCATTCTCGCCCTGCTGGTTCCTGAAGGGGATGTAGAAGCTGGCCACCCCGGGGATGGCCCCGACTCCCCCCTTGGCCGGGCCACCGTACACCGGCTTCCCCCAACCGAAGTCCACGTCCCCGAACCCGGCCTTGGTCGTGTCCGACACCAGGAAGGACCGCACCACCGTGAAGTGGGGCCTCCCCCTTAGCACCATCAGGTCCGCCAGGGACCTCATGTACTCCTCCGTCACGTCCGCCTTGGCCTTCTTCACCAGCTCCAGCGCGTATCCCAGCGGGTTCTGGCGCAGCTTGTCTGCCCTCGTCACCGCCACGGGGAACGCGAAGGCATTCCCGTAGTAACCGGCCGGCAGGGGCGGGTCGAACTTGGTCCGGGCGTTCACGATGCACAGCACCCGCACCTCCTCCTCGGGGTCGGGCTGGATCGCGATGGTGCGGCATCGCCAGAGGCACGCGGTGAGGACCTCGAACGTGGAGCTCGCGCGCTGGTGGGGAGGCACCCGGCTGCGGAGTGCAGACATCTGGGCAGCCCCGAAGAAGAAGGAGCGGTGCTCCATGTCATCGAGCGGGATGAGGGTCCCCTTGGTGTCCTCCACCTGCTCGTACTCCCGGTGGGTGCACGTGATCCGTGGTGGGTCTCGGGCGTCCAGGAGCTCCCGTTGCCACACGGGGAGGACTGAAGGGGCGTCGGCGCCCTTCGCCATCTCCCCCACCGCCGTCATGAACTGGACCAGCCCCGCCGCGTCACTCATCGCGTGGTTGAGGCGCACAGCGAAGATGAAGCCGCCGCACTTGAGACGAGTCACCTGCAACACACCATCACGACGCGTTCCGCACGTCAGCACTCGCCAACAAAACCCCGCCACATCATTTACCATATTGATTCAAACCAGCAGAATCAGCTCAGATGTGGATGGTCCAAATTCTTACACGCGAGTAAGTTTAATAATTAGTCATATTCCCAGGTGGGGCTCGGTATTTGAGCTCCCTTTTGGATTCCACAACCTTTGGTGGAGGCGTGGTTCACGGAATGTACTGTGCATGACTTTTGCCCATTCCTTATCCTGGTGATAAAAAGGTCCCGACATCGAAAAGAATTTTCTATGGACGGCATTTTTTTCCCTACATAATTTGATTCTTATGATCGAAAACTGGTGATCGGTTCTCTTTTTTGAGACGGTTTATATTTGGATAGTTCGAACTTTCAAATTACGAAACCTGATCATGACGAAGGTAGAGCGTGCCATGTTGGCCTTTAAAGGGACAAACTTGTGACTTTATGAGTGGACTCTATCGTGCTCTCTGGGGATCTGCTAAAATCCCAAGCCAAGCAACAAAGGACCCATTTGAAAATCCGAGAAGACGACGACGCATGGGCACCCTATGCACTACTAATCGGTCGTGAACTTTCATTTACAAAGCGTTTTCTCAGAGAGAAACGGTGCAGGGAAGTCATGATGGAGCATGCAGCTCTAACGGAGTTCATGGAGATCATCGACCGACCAACCCTTTTTGGCAATCGAAAGAAGAACCTCGGACCGACCTTTGCGGACGGCGGACTCCTTTCGTGTGCGTGAAAATTGGAACAGGGCCGTTCGCGGTTTGGATGGGAGAATCTCCGTGTTAAGTGAATTGACGTTTCTCTTTTAGAGCCTTTAATTTTTCGAGCACGAAGAAAGCCACACGTCGTGGAACCTCACTTTCCGGCATGCGCACGGTCTATGATGTTTCTCTTTTAAGTGTCAAAAGACAGGGTTTCATGTGCAGTACCTGAATGAGCATGACAGGGGCGTCGAGGACGGCGGAGGAGCCGGGGACGTCGAAGAGGAGCTCCTCCAGGCAAGGGAAGGGAGGCTGGAGGAAGTCCCCGAACTGTTCGAGGGTGACGTCCGCGTCAGCCTCCAGGAACATCACCCCTTCTTCGTTGCAGTCCACCACCAGCTTCCGGCTACCGGGGAGCTCCCTCAGGCGGCCCGCGAAGGGGTAGTAGAACACCAGCGCCCTGGCGAGCCCCTCCCGGATGGCACGCGCCGGGTCCCGCCCGGACCCGTCGCCCGAGTAAAACTGGATCGCAGGGATATGGAACCGGAGGCCCTCCTGGTCGTCGACGTCCGACAGCCTCTTGTGCTCGTGGGGCGTCGGCCTCGCCGGACGGACCAGCTCGGCCTCGCATCTCCGCACCTTGAACACCAAAGAATCCTGAGGCGCCATCGTCCGTCCCTAACCTGATGATGATGGCTACTAGGCACTAGTGCAGATATGATGGCCTATAGGAATTGTGCGTGACGCTTGTGAGCTTCCATCGCTCGCGCTCTGCTTATAAATATACAAGGGAGTGCGAGTGGTAGTGCGAGTGGGACGGAGAGGCGGGCCCCGCTGACAACTTCGTTGGCTGCTTCATGTGCGACTTGACCCGGAGCGATGGCTTTTGTATAATTGAGGGAAAGTTGCCTCCTAATTGCTCGGCTGCTGCGACCCCTTTTCCCTATGAATTGACCATTTTGAAGGATCGAACGCATGGACTGCTGTGAATCAAGGCGTTTGTACGGATTAAGACCCAAGTTTAACCGATTTCAGGATCTATAAGGTGTTTTGTGGGTTTTCAATTAGCTCTGAGTCTTCAAGTACAGTTTACATTATTTCCTAGCTCATAAACCAGAAATCATCCCCGTTCTGAGTTTAACAAATCTAGTGTAAACTACTATGAATCATGCCCATCTATATAGATTAAAGACCCGAATTGAATCGATTTATTGGACCTATTAGGTGTTTTGTAGGTTTTCAATTAACTCCGAGTCTTCATGTACGATTTACATTATTTCCTAGCTCATAAGCTAGAAATCACCCCATTCCGAGTTTAACAAATTTGGTACAAATTGCTCTGAATCAAGGTCATCTATATAAAGTAAAGACCCGAGCTTAACCGACATCGAGTGTTTTGTGGGTCTCTAATTAGCTCCAAGTCTTCACCTACAGAAGCGACTTTAATCAATTTACATTATTTCCTAGCTCATAAGCCAAAAATCATTTCGTTCTAGGTCAAATAAATAGAGCGCAAATTACTCTAAATCAGGGTCATTTGTATAGACCAAAAACCCAAGCTTAATCGATTTACAGAACCTTTAGGGTATTTTGTGGGTCTCTGGCTAGCTTTGAATCTTCACATATCAATGCTTCCAAATTCCTGATTAAGAATGTCACGGATTAAGGATATCAACATCCATATCAATAACTCACCGATCAAAGTTGTTGGGAATCCGATGTTACTGTGCACGTAGCTCCTTCATGGCCCTCCTCCCGTATCCATCAACCCAATTTCCCTATACAAATCAAAAACCCGAATTTAATCAATTTACAAGTCCTGTAAGGTGTTTTGTGGGCCTCAAGTTAGCGTCTTCACGGCCGTGCACCTGAGTCCCCAAAAGGAAAAATTAATATATTTCCCTCCGACCATATCACCCATTCAAAGTCATATGAGAAAAATATCGATGTTCATATTGACAGCCCGCCAATTAAAAACGCGATACCGACCCTGGCGTGCGCGCGTTCGTGCTTCACGATCCTCCTACCTCTCGGGCCACCGACCTACCCCACCTCCCTACCGCAAGTCCTTCTCAGTCCACACTGTCGCTGGTAGACCGGACTGGCTTGAATTTGTGATATCCTATTTGCTTCCTGCCACACTCGTTTCACGCATCGGAATCTTCAAACGACTGCCTGCCCTATGAATTTAAAAATCTCTCCCTAATGTCTTTTGGTGGCAGCAGCAGATCAGCCCGTCGTCTTCTGGCCATTAAAGAAAGAAGACGAGAGGTCTTGGTCGTCGTCTCATTAGCATTTGTTTTTCATGGGATTAGGAAGGAGGTCGCCGTCGTCTGAGCTATGGGATCTGATATATTTTCTGCGCCCCAAAGTCTCGGTCAGCAGGTTGATGCACCACTCAGGCCGAGCCTTTAGTGATTCCTCCACCAACCGAAGTCGCCGCTCAACTTCCTCCGAAGTTACCTCGATGGACCCGCCATCGCCATCTCCATCGCCGGCGTATTATTTTCGGACAGGGAATCTTGTACCGGGTTCGCGCTGCTCGACGGTTGATGTGAGGCGGGCTCACCTGCCACGCGTCCGTTTTACACGGCTTAACTATAAATTGACGGCTTTTCGTGGTACGCTCTGACTCTTCAAGTCCAAACAAAGCGTGCTCACGTCAACTGCCTTTCACCTTACATTCCACTCGAGAGCACAATATCATTGCTTTGCGCATGGAGGCATGGAAATTTAGCGCAATAAAAATGTTAATTTTGAGCCAAATGAAGGATAATTTTTCTTATCAACCATGAAACCGTTTAGACATAAATTATTGTTAATGATGAACATATTTTTCATTGACTAATTATTTCAAGTGACACAAGCCGGTTAGTTTTAGAAAAAATATATTTTAAATTATTCATTTTTCGAAAAACAAATAGAGTCAAAAGACGACTTTTCGTGGTAGCTTTGACTCCACAAGTCCAAACAAGCGGCGAGCTCACTCATGTCAACTGCCCTTCACCTTACATTCCATTCCAGAGCACAATATCATTGCTTTACGCATGGAGGAATGGAAATCTAGCGCAATAAAAACGTTTATTTTGTGCCAAATGAAGGATAAATTTTTTTTTATCACCCATGAAACTGTTTAGCATAAATTATTGTTAACGATGAACATATTTTTCATTGACTAATTATTTCAAGTGACACAAGCCGGCTAGTTTTAGAAAAATATATTTCAAATTATTCATTTTTTGGAAAACAAATAGAACTAAAAGACGGCTTTTCCTGTGACTCTACAAGTCCAAACAAGTGACGAGCTCTACTCACGTCCTTTCACCTTACATTCCATTCCAGAGCACAATATCATTGCTTTACGCATGGAGGAATGGAAATCTAGCGCAATAAAAACGTTTATTTTGTGCCAAATGAAGGATAATTTTTTTTTATCACCCATGAAACTGTTTAGCATAAATTATTGTTAATTATGAACATATTTTTCATTGACTAATTATTTCAAGTGACACAAGTCGGCTAGTTTTAAAAAATATATTTCAAATTATTCATTATTTGGAAAACAAATAGAACTAAAAGACAACTTTTCCTGTGACTCTACAAGTCCAAACAAGTGACGAGCTCTACTCACGTCCTTTCACCTTACATTCCATTCCAGAGCATAATATCATTGCTTTACGCATGGAGGCATGGAAATTTAGCGCAATAAAAATGTTTATTTGTGCCAAATGAAGGATTATTTTTTTTTATCACCCATGAAATTGTTTAGACATAAATTATTGTTAATAATGAATATATCTTTTATTAACTAATTATTTCAAGTGACACAAGCCGACTAGTTTTAGAAAAATATATTTCAAATTATTCATTTTTCAGAAAACAAATAGAGCCAAAAGACACATTTGTGTTCTTTCATTTTCATTTACCAAAAGAAAAGGTTAAAAATAACATTTTTTTAATGTATTTCTTGCCAAATAAAAAAAAAAACATTGTTAATGTACTAGCCATGTGCATACATGTCAGTCCTAATTTGTTCGTGTTTTACTTTAATATAGAAACACACATTTTTCATGTGCACAAGCCATGCAATTAGGTGCTACGAGGGAATTAATTTTTTTACTTTCATAAATATTATATTATTTCTTAAAGAACTCATAATGTGTACTGTAACCCACACTTTTCAACTTGTCATGTACCGAAGATTATAATTTGAAGAGATCGCATATTATTTTTTTTAACGACCACAAACACGCATACAAAATAAAAAAATTTCCTTTGAGAAAAAAAAACATATTTATTTTCGGTCAATGATTACATATGTTAAGAGAGGGTTAGTAGTTCGAGTGATATCGTGAGCAGATCTTTAGCCAGTTTCTATTCGGAGCATTTAGTATCTTATGTGGGGAAAACTCCTCACTTCAAAATAAGAACAATATGAGTACTATAATTTTTGTACGGCTTTCACTTAAATGTCATAACTTATTTTTTACTTACTTAAGTACTACTAATTTGAAAAATCATCAATTAAATATTATTGACGATTTGCCTCGTCCGAAAATCGACGTGGCTTTAAAATAAATTAAATCATCCAACCTGGCGTGCCGACAAGCTATGTACTCAGGTGTTATGATGGAATTGAATTTTTATTTTTATTTTTGTAAACAGTATATAGTTTCTTAGAGATCTCACAATGTGTATTGTAATTTGTAACCCACAATTTTTTCAACTTGTCATATACCTAAGATAACCTAAGATTATAATTTGAAGAGACCGCATACTATATATATATATATTTAACGACCACAAATACACATGCAAAATAAAATTTTTCATTTGAGAAAAAAAAGGCATATTATTTTCGGGCAATGATTATACATGTTAAGACGGGTTAGTAGTTCTAGTGATGCCGTGAGCGGATCTTTAGCCAATTTCTATTTAGAACATCTAGTATTATCTCGTGTGGGGAGAACTCCTCCCTTCTAGCATGCTAGGGGAGATGATATAGTGATTGGTTCATCAACCGTAAGCCTTTGGATCACGGGATGGATTATTGAGTAATTATAATTCAACAAATATTTCGCAGCAGCATGAGATCTTCAAAGAAACACCCAAAAGAGTAAATGCATCGGTCGTCCCTCTCCACCTTTTTTATATAGTAAAAAAGAGACGTATCATTCAATTAATACTATGAAATGGAAAATCCAAACTTAATAGACAACATTACGTCAAACAAATTTCACCGCTAGTGTCTTGAAGCATGTAATAAACATGTATGATGCGATAAAATCAAATAGTTAGATCTGGTTCATTAAAAACGAGTCAAGTATAATAGCGTATTTTATTTTCCCGCATTTAATTCGTTTAGGAAAATAAGTTAATGGAAAATATTTTCCTAATCAACGGAAAATTTATGTTAAAATGTAGGAAAGTGATTTGCTCTTTGACAAACCGAAAAACATTTTTCTAAAAAATGACTAGGTATCAATGCTTCACCTTGAAACTCTACGCTTAAGTACAAAAACCCCCAGTACCTAAGCCTAAATCCATTGAGGCCGGGCTTGAACTCTTGGTGCTCATACCTGATGCCCTGGCACCCATGTCTAGGTCTATAAAGGTAGTGCTTGGGTCCTTAAAAGTCGAGCTATGGTCCTTGGCACTCAGCCCCAAGTCCACAAATGTCGTGCATAGGCTCTTTGTGCTTGGGTTTGGGGCATTGGTTAATGAAATGGTCTTTATTATAAAAGTATTTTTTTTGAATTTTTTTTTGAATTATTTTTTTTTTTATTTTTTTTTTTCTTTTTGTTTTTTCCTTGGCCGGTCGCTAATCGTGGCCATAGTTGGCGATTGACAAGTGAGCTTGAGCTTTGCCGGCCCACTTGTTTGAGGCATGATTCTTCGTTCAAGTTCATCGTCGTCCACGTGAAACCCTATGCTTCTTCCATCATTGGTCTTGTTCAAGCACGAGTGGACGATCGACTTGTGAGGCCTTGAGGTTGCCATGACTTGCCAACCTTTGGCGAGACTCGAGCTCGCTAGCCTTGAGTGAGCTCAACCTCACCGAATCTGGTGAGGTGGAGCCTCACTTGAGCTTAGCTTGTCTTGGCTCAGCTTGTAAGAATCTAGTGAGCTCGAACCTTGCTAGCCTAGTGCAAGCTTGTCCCTCTCAAGCTAGTTGAGGACAAACCGATAGAGGAAGGAGACAGGGATGGTGGCGAGGAAGCAGAACACAGGGACAGAGATGCAGATGGCGCGGACCATGGATCCCATGTCGAGCTCCATGGTGGTGGTGGTGGTGGTGGTTGCATTTGAGTTAAGGGTGAGCATATTGGACCGACTGAATCGGGAACTACTCGGATTGGACTGGATCAGACGATTTCGTTCAGTTCTCAAGGGCGTCGGCTTGGTTCTTGATTCCGTAAAAAGGGAATTGATGATTTTCGATCCGATTCCAACTTCAAGAGGGAATCAGATCGGACCGAACTGACACTTTTTTTTAAATATTTTTTAATTTATGAAAAATAGTAATAAATCCTAAAATAGTAACAACTCCTATATTTTTTAATTTTGTTTTGCTAAGTGATCAATTCCATTCCTCCTCTTCCGATTCTTGATTCTTAGGTGGGACCAGACCGAACAGGAAACCGATCACCTCTAGTCAGAACCATGGAAAGGAAGAAGGAAAAAAGAAAAAAAAAAAGAAAAAGAATAAAGAAAAAGAATAAAAAATAAAAGTAATTTAAAAAAAAATATTCAAAATTTTGAATTTATTTTTTAATCAAATTAGATTCTCCACATCAAAATGGGGGAAAATATTTTCTAATTGATTTTCAATTTTCACCCAAATATCAGAAAATATTGTCATTTTCTTAAAAAATGGCTTTCTAAAATATTTTGAAAAATATTGTATTTTTTTGTGAGACAAATGGAGCTTTCGAGTAAGAAAACAAGACATGTGTAGGTCACAAAATGATGGCAACTTTTCATCAGTTTAATCTGCAATTTATATGGACCCTCTCATTTTTGAAGTGTGTTTCTTGACGGGGGTCCTCGTGGACATTCGTACGTATGAAATCGCGATTTCCACGGAAAAGATGGCTCGAGATGAACCTCCTCTGTTCCCACTTAGGGGCTCGTACCGTGTGTGGAGTTGTCACAGCTAGGTGGGAAATTATTATGAAGGAATTGACCGTTCACTTTTAAATCTATTGTGTGCATACCAATTAAGTTCTAAATTTTTCGATTTTATCAATTTAATTTTAAATTTTTATGCTAAGCTCCAATGTAGTCCTTCATGCCGATTTTTATCAGAGATTACTGGCATAATAGTATGCCATGTAGGACAGTTATCGATAACGAGAACGTTACGTTAGCAATTTTCAGTGAAATTGACCAAAAAGAGTGTATTCGAATTTCACATAAAGATTTGAAACAAAATTGAGAAAATCTAAAAAATTTAGGGTGGAATTGTCATTCGTATAATAAATTTAAGATTTTTGTATATAAATTTAGGATTGTTTTTAACTGTGATTGAGGTACCACGTAGCATGAAGTTGATGGATGGGCATGCTTGTGTCTGCTCCTGGGTGAGGGATGCACGGTTGCAAGATCAGCCACAGAAGCTGCAGCACGACACCTAACTTATCAATCCCGAGGTTCACGATGGGTGGGGCAAACCAGTCGAGTGCAAAGCGTTGTGAGCCACAGCTTGCCCTTCTTTTTCCGTCTGCGGTTGCTTTCTCATGGCTTCTGGTCCCGCCGGACAACTTTGAATCCGCTGCAATTAGATGGGTATCGGCATCGGCATCGGCGACGTACCGTCCAGGTGTATGGTTGTGCCGTGACACTGGGACACACAATTTGAGTCTTATCTGGACGTACCGTCCAGTTATCGCTTTCTTATGGGATTTATATGATCTCCTGTCATTTATTATAATTTTACTCGCAACCTAATTTCTTTATTTTCTTGATCACATTCTTGAAAAAGATTTACCTTCCCTTCATTTTGCGGAAAACATTTTTTGCATTTTCAAACGTACGGTTTGCTTACAAAAATAAGTCAACAGAAAATCTATGTTTAAAGTCAGGAAAATGATTTCTCTCTTTGAAAAATCGATATAAAAAGCGAAAAATGGTACTTTCCGAAAAACCGATATTTTCCTGTTTGCTAAAACTTGAAAATGTTTTGGAAAATATTTTCCGATGTTCGGTAGAAAAAATTTTTCCACTCACCGGATTAGCGAGCACGAGCGTCAAGCTCGAGGCCGCCGATCGACGAGCGCGAGGTTCACTTTGGCCTAACGACTACCAAGAAAAGAAGATGGGAAAGCAAAAACAAAAATAATAATAATAATAAAAAAAAAAAAAAAAAAAAAGGAAAAGAAAAAAGAAAATTAAAAATAATTCGAATTAAAAAAGAAAAAGAAAATTAAAAATAATTCGAAATGAAAAAAAAAAAAAAAAAAAAAAATGGGAGGAGGAAATCATGATTTGTAAAGGTGTGAGATAAGAGAGATCAGTGAGGAAAATGTTTTCCACTTTTTAAAAGTGAAAAACATTTTCCCTATTTAAGACTTTTTCCTTTCGATGGAAAACATTTTCCTCAAGCGAATTCATTTTTCGTAAACGAACGCCGGAAAATCCAAAACCTTTTCCTAAATTATTTTCCGCGAAATGAACTAACTCTAAGATCGGCGTTTGAACCTGAGACTCTACTCTTGGATACGAAGACTCTAATGTTGGTTTTTGGGTCTCAGCTTTAGGACCAAGTCTCCAGCGGCCTAGCCTGAGCCCTTGGTGCCCATGCCTGGTCCACAAAAGATGTGCTTGGGTCCTCGATACTCAAGCTCTGACCCACAAAGACCATGCGTGGGTCCTCGGTGCTCGAGCTCAGGTCCTTAATCAATAAAATGTTTGTTCTTATAAAATATTAAAAATTTCAAAACTTTAATTATATTTTAAATTCAAAATTTTAAATTTTTTCTTTTCTTTTTCTTTTCCTTTTTCCCAGTGGCTCGCCGCAATGAAAGTTGGTGATGCCTGGTGACGGTTGGCGACCGACCACAAGCCAAGGAAGAAAGAGAAAGAAAAGGAAATAAAAGAAAAAAAGGAAAGAAAAATTTAAAATAACTAAAAATTGAAAATTCGAACTTTTGGTAATTTTTCCCTAGAAAATCTAATTTCCCTATTAAATGGAAAAAAAATATTCATTTTCAAGTTGCAACCGAATCTATAAAATATTGTCATTTTCTTGGAAAATAATTTTTTGAAAAACATTTTTAAGAAGCGTCACATTTTCCGCTAAAATGAACGAAACTTTAGTATATTTCAGCACGCTCTTGACACCAGTCTCAATACTTGGGTGCAAATTGTGTTTTAGTCCTTTGAACCCCCACTTTGATTTTCAGGCGGATTTTAGACAATCAAATGTTGTTTGTCCCCTTGGTTGATGGTATCATGTTAGATGATTGTGAGTCAGCTTTAAAATGGTTGGCGGCATTATTTTATGTGACGGAACGTTGCCTGGTGCCTTGAACAATCACAAGCATGACAGACTATTGTCCTATCCTATACCTAATGCTGGAATCATACTCGGTCACATTCTCGTTCGATCCCGTTTATCAACTTCTCCTCCTCACTTTCGTTGACGGTGACGCATTGAATTAAGGGTTAACACCATTTAAAATCTCATATTGATAAACAACGACACATCAATCAAATAAATTATGCCATAAAAAATTTCTAATTGATATCTCTAACCCATATTTAGACTTAGCATTTTGTCCAATACCCCTTCAAATGTATACGTGTCACCAAACTAATGCAAGATGGATCTAACATGGAAAATGCATTTTAATAAGTTATTAAATGGAGTGCTAATGGAAGGTGAAATTTGTGTCAGTATACGGGTTTGATTATTTAATGAGACCAAAATCAGGCATGTCATGAAGATATGAGATTCCAAAGGCAGGAAATGACGAGACAGGTCATTATAATATTGATGTTCTTGTGGCTATTTCTATTGTATCCCAAAATCAATTTCTGTAATATCCCAAGGCTCCATGGCACCCTTAATGTTTTTTACAACTTTATTTCACCGCTCAAGAACCTTTAGGATCAACCCAGCAATTCAGAATTCATCACAGTCCGAAATTATAACTTTACCAGGGAATTCTCTTCTATTAAAGGAATCAAGACTCGGATTTCTTATTGAACACTTTAGAACGACATTGATTTGGCCTATCGAAGTGTCCACGGCTTGCTTAACTGAAACCTCGCCTTTTCTCTGTCGCGGTTCCTCTCTCTTTTGTGTTCTTCTTCCTTTTTGTTTTATGGAGAACACAGTTTCCTGAAGCTCTGGTTTTGCCGGCTCGCCTCTCCTCTTCTTTACTTCTGTTTGATTGCACCCGCTGCGATAGTGAGACAATTGGATTGAGAAATTAAGTTAAAGGGCTTGAGAAAGAAAGTCGGGCATTAACTTATTTTATTTTCTTTTGTTTTACATGCCCATTTGTCACATCCTACCTTATTTTAAGAAAGCTTTATCCGAGCTTACCCCAATTATTTAAAAAAAGAAGAAGAGTGTTTACGCCCTACCTCCTCTTAGAGCCCCCGATTGGCCTCTCTCTCAACGTGATTTTGCCATTAGAATTTCACAAAGGAATAGTTCAACACTGCAACACATCATCCTCTACAATGGTAATGCGAAGAGATTTTTTTTTGTTTTTTGATCGGAAATAAAACTTTCATTTAAGATAAGTTAAAAGTACAACCGGAAAGAGAAGCATCAACAAGGAGAAGGTCAAGTAAAGCTAGAGGGGGAGAAAAGCTTTCGTGGGCCGAAAACGAGGTACCAGCCTCGCGCCCAATCGCAGGTAGGTTTGCCATCCGGTAGCGGTGTTGCGGCTTTCAGTTGGGGAAAGCAAATGGCGAGCGGCTGCTTCGTTGATCAGAGCTCGCAGTTCCCATGGAGGCGCACGATGTCCGCAGATGACTTCAACCAAAGGCAAGCAGTCAGTTTCCATCTCAAGCGGAGTTTCATGGAGACGTCGATCGAGCAGATGTTGCAGGGCTGATATCAGGGCTTGGATTTCTGCTTCGAAAGCCGAGTAAGCCTGGATGCGTTGGGAATGAATGTCGTAAGGCGTCCATTGTCGTCTCTGTAGATACTAGCTACGCTTCCTTCAGCACTGCCTGGTTGATAGCTAGCATCAATGTTACATTTGAGGGTTCCTTTTGCAGGGGGGCGCCAGAGATGAGATTGGTCAGTGGAGGCGAGGGGAGATCTGAAGTGCGAGGGGGCCGAATGGAGCTGATACGCGCTGAGATGAGCCGTAGCCGTCTGCACAATCAAGGATGGATCCGGAGGCTGATTGCGAAAAAGGAAGTTGTTCCGCGCGCGCCAGATCTGCCAGAGGATATTAGCCACAAGAGGAAGGGACGGTGAAGGCTGAGGAGTAGTCGCCCGTGCGAGGATCCAGGTAGCAAAACTATCATTTGTTAGTGTTGTTGGGTAGAGGTTGATCTGATGGTCTGTCCAGATTTGATAAGTCCAACTGCAATGTAGGAATATATGCTCTGTGGTTTCTGGAACATGTTGTTGACAAAGATAACATCTAGAATATGTAAGAATATGCCTATGGAAGAGATTTGCTCGGGATGCCAAGGCATTATGGCAAGCAGACCATAGGAAGATTTTAATTTTTGGTTATGTGTGCATTCGCCATATACTTTTCCATAATGCTGAAGAATATTGAGTCCAGGGATAAGGATTACTGTTCGGTATAGTGGCTTCGAGTTGTCTGATAGATAGGTAATTGCTGCGCACAGAGTGGGTACCATCTGCCTTAGCCGACCAGATGAGTTGATCTTCGGTTAAGTGAGGTCTGAGTGGTATTTGAAGGATCTCTGCAATGATTTGAGTGTCAAAGAACTGTTGAAGTATAGACAGATTCCAATTATGGTGGATGGGGTCAATAAGATTCGCCACCATAAGAGGTTCTTCCTTAGCTCGAGGTCCATATAGAATACCCATCGGTAACCATGGATCAGCACGGATTCTAATCTCTCGTACTACCATTCCCAATGCACCATCTTAGATTAGGTTGGATTGCTTCTCGTCCCAAAAGCATGCTTTGCCAGCCCCAAGATGGCCTCGTACCTCTATTAGCTGTAAAGAAATCGGTCGAGTGATAATATAAGCCCTTAAAAAGTGTACTCCATAAGGATTGAGGTTGCTGCAATAATCGCCATGCCTGTTTACCAAGCATTGCTCTATTAAAGGCGATTAGATCTCTAAAGCCCATACCCCCTTGCTGTTTGGGGGCTTTCATAAGGTTCCATTGCAGCCAATGTATACCAACTCTATTCTGATCATTTTTCCACCAAAAGCGAGCAATTCGCTGTTCAATAGATTTGCAAAGAGAGAGCGGCAATTTAAAAATAGACATGGCATAGTGTGGAAAAGCCTGGACTACGGACTTGATGAGAATTTCCTTACCCCCTTTTGATATAAATTTTTCCTTCCAGCCCTCTAGTTTGGAATGAACACGAGCCAATATCCAGGAGAACATTTCCTTCTTTGAGCGGCCCCATTCAGATGGTATACCCAGATATTTGCCATATCGTTGCATAATAGGAATCCTCAGTTCTTGAGACATATTATCCTGAAGAGTGAGAGGGCAGTGTTTGCTGAAAATTAAGCCGGATTTGTTGCGGTTTACAAGCTGTCCAGTTACCGAGCAATATAGGTTGAGAATGTTTGCCAAGTTCTGGCTTTCAGATATGGTACCATTAAGGAAAAAGATCGCATCGTCAGCAAAAAGGAGATGAGAGAGGGTAGGGCACCAGCGATTCAAACGAATACCTCTTAGATGGCCAATACTCACAGCTTGTGTAAGGAGAGTGGAGAGGATATTCATCATCAGAATAAAAATGTATGGAGATAGTGGATCGCCCTGCCGGAGACCCCTGGATGGGTAGAAGTAAGGTAAGGCTTCCCCATTGAATTTCACACTGAAAGCCACTGTAGTAATACATTGCATAATCCAGCTCACCCATTTAGAATGAAAACCCAATTTCAGGAAATAGGCTTTGAGAAAATCCCATTCTACTCGATCATATGCCTTGGTCATGTCTATTTTTAAAATGGCATTGAATCGACTTGTTGGCTTTCGGGTTCTGAAATGATGAAGAACCTCTTGAACAATGAGGATATTGTCTTGGATCTGTCTGCCTTGCACAAAACCTAATTGTTCTTGGGAAATTAGAGTAGGCAAACACGGCTTGAGACGATTTGCAAGTACCTTTGAAATGACCTTGTATGCAAAGTTACAGAGGCTGATGGGACGGAATTGGTCAAGCTGTTCAGGTTGAGGAACTTTTGGGATCAACGTGATAATTGTATTATTCAAACCTGTAGGTAATACTCCTGATGTGAGGAAATTCTGAACTAAGAGAAACAAATCAGCTTTGACAATGTCCCAGTTTTTCTGATAGAATAGCCCATTCAAACCATCAGGACCCGGGGCTTTAGTCGTCCCCAGTTGAAAAGTAGCTTGCCTGACCTCGTCCATAGTAAGTGGGGCAATGAGTTGATCATTCATCTCATTAGTAACCGTCTGGTGACATTGAGTTAGGAGAGGTTCATAGTGCCGATAGCCATCGGATGTGTATAAACGAGAAAAGAAAGTAGTGGCCATATCTTGGAGAGTAGGGATATCACGAACCCATTGCTGCTCCTCAGTTTGCAACATTGTGATTTGATTGCGTCGCCGGCGTTGAATCGTAGTAGCATGGAAAAACCTTGAATTCTTATCACCCCCTTTCAGCCATTGAATTCTGGAACGTGACGCCCAATACTGTTCTTCTTGCGCCCAAATTCGAGAGATTTCCGCTTTAAGTTGAGAGGCCTCGGCCCGGTCATAATGAAGATGTGGCTGATTAGTCAGATTCTGTAACTGTTGTTGAAGCTGGGTTACCTTTGTGCGGCGATTAGAGAATTTCCTCCGACTCCATGCCATTAAGTCCCTGGTCACCCTGTCCACTTTAGCGAGAAAAGTAGGATATTGTTCATCTTCGAGATTCCAAGCATGTGAGATGATTTCCTGGCATTCCTCATCCTCTAGCCAATAACTTTCAAAGAGAAAAGGTTTCTTGATGCGGTGATAGTCAACCGACGTGTAAATAAGGAGAGGGCTGTGATCAGACCCTACAGCTGGAAGTGCATACACTCCTGCCCCTGGAAATAAAAGGCGCCATTCCATAGTACAGAGCACCCTATCTAATTTTTCTTTCACGAGCTCCTCACCCTCTCGATTATTCGTCCATGTGTATTTACAACCATGGCTGTCCAGTTCAGTTAATTCACAATCATTCATAAAAGCTCTAAAAGAAAGCATTCGAGATTGATGAGCGGGACATTTACCTATTTTCTCCCAGGGATAAAGGATCTCATTAAAGTCACCCACACAGATCCATGGGTGGTGGTTGCTAGCCTGTAGTTGTCTGATGTCGTCCCACAAAAGCTGACGTTGTTGATAATTGGTAGGGGCGTGAATAAAAGTAATACTAGTAGGTCGACTTCGTTGTCCCTGAGAAACACTGGTATGAACCAAATTAGGAGTAGAAGAGAGTACCTGAAACTTAATCGGCTCATTCCAGAATAGCGCTAAACCCCCAGCAAAACCAATTGGATTAATAAAGAAGCACGTTGAAACTTGAACTTATGCTGTATTCGTTGAAGCTTCACTTCAGGTTGTTTGGTTTCCATAAGAAAAACGGTGTCGGGCTTATCTTTGGCCAGAATGGCCTTAAGGGCCTGAACTGTCAGGGGATTGCCCAAACCCTGACAGTTCCAGGCTAGGATTTTCATTTGTGAACCGGTGGCTGTCTAGGGCCAGCCACCAAAGCCCGGATTTTTGCTTCGTCAATAGTCAATACAGGAGTATCCATAAGCGCAAAATCATTGTGATCCTCTATTGTCACACCTTTTCCTTCATAGGGGCTGTAGCGTCGTTGTTTCTTGGCAGACCCCAAAGTGGGTTTGGATCGTATATTCTTGCCCTTCTTTGTCGCTGAAAAGGCCATTGTCTCGGTCTGAATACCTTTGAGTTTTGTGTCTACAGGTTGAAGAGTGGAAAAACTAGTGGATGGTGGTGTTGGTGAATACAACTGAGTGAGGGAGCAGCTGCAGATAAAGGATCGGTGGAGGCCGAACTTGGCTGGACTGGGGTTGAGGCTATAGTCCGGGGTGGCGGGAGCAAAAGAGGAACCATTGGTAGCTGTGACTATGGAGTTTCAGGAACTGTTGCTTCGGGTTGATCCGATGACTCATGAAAATCATAAAATGTATGCCAGTATGGACTGTGTTCCTTCACTTCGGCTCGAAGCCACTGGCCATAGGCCATCTTCTCTCGGCCCTCATGTTTCGCCTCAGTGTAAGGTACGTCTTTGCAGTAGGTGGCATAGTGGCCCAACTTCCCACAGGAATAACAAAAGTAGGAGAGTCTTTCATAGCGGAAGTCGAGCCAGAAAGGTGTACCTGCTATCCGTATGAGCTGTCCAGTTTTAAGTGGTTCCTGAATATCGAGTTCAACTCGGACTCTGCCTGCTCTAGATGATGTGCCATCCTTGGAGTCGACCTTAACCTCTAGGACTCGACCCACATGCTGCATTGCCCTAATTAACATATGTTCAGAATACCATTCTAAAGGGAGACCATACACTTGCAGCCAAAATGCACATTTAGAGAAGTCATAGCAATGTAGCGAAGTGTTTGGAAGCCAGGGCTTGAATATAACCAAGTTGCCCGAGAAAAGCCATGGGCCGCCTTCCTGAATTCTGGTTTTATCTTCTTCGGACTGAAAGGTAGCAATGTAGATGCCTTCCTCTCGCTGCTGGAAAGTAACTTGGTCAGTCCGCCAGGCTTTTTTCATGGTGTTTTGAAAGGCAGAAAAGTTGATGGTCGGGTTGGAGAGTATTTTGCCTACTAGGGATAATCTGCACTCCTGTAATTTTTCAGGAGAAGGATCCTTGTCCCAATCATCTATGATGTGTTCGGTGGTGAGGCGACCTAAACTATTGCAGAGGGCTGCCAATCGAGAGGACGCTGAGTTGTCGGCCGAAGTCATCGCAAAACAGAGTAGGGCAATAATAGAACAGGTACTAGTGAAACTTCAAGAAAGACCAAAAACAACTGCCCCAAAGTCTATTCCAAAGGACAGCGAAGCAAGTGGAACCCTAGACTTGCCGGATAGAGAAAGATTTCTGTTGACATTGCTAATATATTTATATTGACATGGCAAGAGAGGACAATCGGGGACATGCAAGGCAGAAAGAAGTCTCGCAAGTGCAGACCTGTACACAAGGAGCCATGGCTTGAGATGCTCCGACAACTTCTCCAATTGGGTAAGAGGCACTGCGTAATCGCCAAAACCCAACCAGCAAGATGGAAATTGGAGCTTGGGGACGTGATACGGTGAAGGGAGTTGGGGTGTGGTTGTGTAGAATAATAGTTGGAGAAGAAATTGGGGCTTGATTATGGAGAAGAATAGCTGGAGAAGACACGCCCTGTTGCCATATGGGGTATCCGTAAAGAAATAGAGTGAAAAAAAACCAGGGTGCAAATCGTTCAAGAAGATGAAAACCAGCAAGTAAAGGCGATGAGGGTTTCAGTGAAAGGAAAACTACCATAAAGGTAGAGAGAAACTCGAAAAGACGAGAGTAATGCGAAGAGATTGCTCCTCATAAATTAAGATCTTCTTTAACCTCAAAGTGTAAAATCTAGCATATATTCACAATTAGGTATACATTTCTGTAATAAGAATACATGAAACACATTATGTACGCCAGGTGGAGCTAGGGACAAAGCAAGTCTATATTAATGTCAACTCTAACTTATCGTGGCGTCAACTCTAACTTATCGTGGCGCCAACTCTCATAATGTGCTTCATAGGGGAAACTATTAGAAACATGTGATCCCAACAATAATTATTGTGTGGCTCACGTGATATTATTAATTGATGATTTAGTAAATATTTAATGTTAAAATGTATTTGGCTATGAGGAGTTATGATTTTAATAAAAATGGTACAATCCTCATTGAAAAGAAACCGTTCTTTTTTGAAAAGGTGCGACTCTCACAGAAGTTAAAATGCTCTTTGATGTAAGGCACCTCTTGATAGCATATATAAATAAGAATCCGGTCCTCTCTCCACCCATAATGTGAGAAACTTACGTTGTATTCTCCATCATACAGAATACGTTAAGGAAATCATGGATTAAGGGAGAGAAATTTGATTTCTTCATCTCTTCGATTTTTTCGCTGCAGATACATTGAAGTTCCACTATGGATAAATGTATGTCTTCATCCCTTTTATCATGAAAAATCATGAAGATTGAAGATCCCATGTTTTGTATTTTCTATATTACAGAATTACGCTATTGCTTACGGTTGGTATCAAAGCATTGTTTAAGATCTCATGATTTTTTCCGATTATTAAAATATTATGGTTTATGGATGAAGATTCGTTGAACATTGATGATCATTTTCGTGTTATTTGATGTTGTTGAAATGATTTTGTTAGAAAATACTTGAATGGAGGAAGGCATGATGGAAAATGGGCGAAAAAAACAAAGAAAGAAACAGCGAACGGCACGAGGAAGAAGGCACGTGGATACAATGCACACACGCGTTGGAGGGCGAGCGCGCGGGATCACACGCCACACGCCCCACACACGCGCAGCATGGTCAGGTGCGTGTGTGACGTGCCGACATGTTTGTGACACACGGCCAGCGGTAGGGCAGGCGTGTGCCTTGTGTCACGGGCCGATCGATTGGGATCGTGACCGCGCGGCGACTCGGGCACTTTAGGATCGGTTTGGATCACCGAAGCACCTAAGCCAAGCCTTGCTCAATCGAACGCTCACTCGCTCGCTTACCCGGATCGTAGAGAGAGAAAGAATCTAGAGAGAGGAGCTCTGGAAAGAAGACTGCTTTATATTGCGGAAGTAGTGGATGATTACAAATGAAGGAGGACACCCCTTCTTATAGTTGAGGGCCTCGGATTACAACCATCGATCTAGAATTTAACCGGTGGACGAGATTGCACCGCCTCATCTACCGACACTAATGGCGGCTACTAACCACCGACATTAAGACAACTACCAACTACTGGCTACCGACATAAATACGGCTAAGAACTTCTAGAAGCTTCGGGAGAAGGCTCGTTGGGAATCCGAACGAGCACGGGAACTTGACCACGGACGACAAGTCACGGTCGTACTCGGAGAACCTCTTGGATCGGCCTTCATTCGGCCCGTGACATTCTCCCCACTCAATCGAGTCCTCGTCGCTCACGTCCTCGTCGCTCACCGCTGACGATCGGCCTTCTTGGCACGAGCACGGGCTTTGGCACAAGCTCTTTTGTTTCGACCTTGTTTGGTGCGGACGCTCACGTACGATGGACCGCAACCTTCTATGATCAGCTTGGACTTGGTGCACGGCTCCACCTTCGGTTTGGTCGGAGCATGTGGCGTGTACTCAACCTCGGGGAAGAGCACTTGAATCAGCATGGCGTGTGTTGGAGTAGGATCCAACTCTACCTTCGGCTTCGCCTCGGCCAACTTGTTTAGTCGTTTCACGGACTTCAAGTTCTTGTCAAGGCGTCGGATTGACGCGATGGTCTTGGTGTCGACCACCCCTTTGATCATGAGGATGATCATCAGGAATTTTTGGTCGGGGACTATGATGCATTTGGTCCTCATGTTGATCATAGCTCCCACACTTTCGAAGAATTGCATACCCAAAATGAGATCATAATTGTCAAGCGGGATTACCTCGAAAGTCATCTTGCCTTTCCATCCGCCAATCCTGACATCCACATCAGGAGATGCTCCTACGCCACAGAAGTCGCCCGAATTGATGGGCTTGTATGACCTCCCGGATGGCTCCACGCGAAGACCCAAGGCTTTTGCCGCCTCAGTCGACATGAACATGTTCGACGCCCCCGTGTCAACCAAAGCGTAAAGCGTTCGGCCGCACACTTTGACCTCCACGAAGAACATGTCCGTGTTCGGTGCAATTCCTCCTTCTTTGGTTGGCGATTGGGCTTGAACGGAGTCGATCATCTTCACCGCTCCAAGCCGGACTTGCCTTTTCTCTTCTTTGGGCTCCTCCTCTTCGATGGCAAGGAGGGCGTTGATTCGACCCTTCTTGGGGCACTTTTGGGTCCAGTGCGGACCTTTGCAAATAAAGCAAGGAGAGGGCAGAGGTTGATTGAACTTACTCGCGTAGTCCGTCGGTGGTCGACCCCTTTGGAAGGACGGCTTAGAAGTTCATTCTCCCCATGTTTTGGCTCGGCCGCCTTGATCATGCGCGCCTCGAGGAGTGCTTCTCACTTCGTCTTCGCAAGGTCGATCCGACCTCCAGTCCCTTGGTCTACTCCTTGGTTCGGTTCTGGTGAGGTCGACGAGCGACTCGGCCATGCTTAGCGCACGTGCAAGGCTACTCACGTCCCGCCGCTTCAACTCAAGTTGTGCCCATGGCTTCAATCCATCCATGAACGCTCCGAAGGCCTCCTCTTCGCTTAGGTTGCGAATTTGGAGTTTGAGCTCCGTGAACTCCTTCACGTACTCTCGGATCGCACCTCTTTGCTCGAGGCGATGGAGCAAGCTACGAGCTTCTTGTTGAGCGAACTCGGGGAAAAAGTAGTCGCGGAACTCCCTCACGAAGTCGTCCCACGTGCTCACGGGATCGGCACCGCGTCTAACCTCATCGCACCTATTGCGCCACCAAAGCATTGCCGTATCAGTAAGGAACATGGAAGCGGTTCGTACCTTGATCGACTCGTCTCGGATGTTGACGGCGCCAAAGTATTGCTCCATGCTCCACACGAAGTTGTCCACCTCTTGGGCGGATCGGTTGCCTTTGAACTCCTTTGGTTTCGGCACCTCAATTTTGGGTATCGCTTGAGTAGACGCTGCACCGTTGGTGATGCTAAGCTTGCATAGGGCGAGCTCGGTCTTGAGCTCTTGGATCTCCGCCTTCATGACTTCGACCTCTTCCCTACACGGGCTTACCTCCTCGATCACTTGGACGCGCTCGTTCAAACCATCGATCGATGCTTCGAGGGCTTCGTCCTTGTCGAACAACGGAGCCGTAGCTTGGTTGATGCCGGTCGTGAAGTCTTCACGGAGCGAGCCCTCAACCTCCATGATCCGGTCTCGCACATCGTCAAGACCTTCCATGAGTTCGAGCACGGCACTCCGGACCTTCCCGAGCTTCTCATCGAACGCAGCCGCAAAGCATCCACCGAGGTCTCCCTCTTCTTTGATCGGCCGCGGGTCTCCTTGACTTGCCCAGCCTCTCCAACTATAGCCGCATCTTGGCTCGACATTCTTTCAAACAGTTGGCGCTCTTCAATCTCCGGAAACGGATCTCTCTTTTGCTCTGATACCACTTGTCACGGGCCGATCGATTGGGATCGTGACCGCGCGGCAACTCGGGCACTTTAGGATCGGTTTGGATCACCGAAGCACCTAAGCCAAGCCTTGCTCGATCGAACGCTCACTCGCTCGCTTACCCGGATCGTAGAGAGAGAAAGAATCTAGAGAGAGGAGCTCTGGAAAGAAGAATGTTTTATATTGCGGAAGTAGTGGATGATTACAAATGAAGGAGGACATCCCTTCTTATAGTCGAGGGCCTCGGATTACAACCATCGATCTAGAATTTAACCGGTGGACGAGATTGCACCGCCTCATCTACCAACACTAATGGCGGCTACTAACCACCGACATTAAGACAACTACCAACTACTGGCTACCGACATAAATACGGCTAAGAACTTCTAGAAGCTTCGGGAGAAGGCTCGTTGGGAATCCCGAGCGAGCACGGGAACTGACCATGGACAAGTCACGGTCGTACTCGGGGAACCTCTTGGATCGGCCTTCATTCGGCCCGTGACACTTGCATGTGCCCATTAGCGCCCATTAATGATTTTATAGTTTTGCCGTTAGCTTTTATTTACAATTCTGCCACTCCATTTATTATTACAATTTTGCCCTTACGCCATTATTTATGTTTCTACCCCTCTCTTTATTGTATAATTACGGTTTTACCTCGCCCTCATCTACTGGATAATTACGATTTTGTCTTGGCTGATCATTCACCATTTTCCCCTTGAATGTTTGGTTTACGATTCTACCCCTTTGGAATTATGATTTTACAATTTACCCTTATGCTTTAATTGCGATTTCAACCTTGGGTGCAATTTGGCGAACATTTGTGCTTTACAATGTCAAAAATTCAATAAAGAATGGTTGTTAGTCACCAAAGTGGCCAAACCTTAAGGTATTTTGAATTTTTGATATTGTAAATTATTTTTTTCAATTACCTATGATTAATTGATGCTATGATTGAACTTGATATGTTAATATCCTTATTGATGTCATGGGTATATTGAAGTTCATTTATTATAAAAACTTATGGATTAACTCAAAGGTTAATGAATTTCTTATAATTCATGGACATAATAGTTGGTAATTAATATTTTTTAAAAAATTTGTTTGTATACCCAAAGTTAGCAAATAAATTTTAATAAGATATATTTATAATTACCAAATAAAATTTATTAGCATCATTATAGTTTAATGTATATTTGTGTATCATAGGATCGCCCGAAGGAGAACTATGATGAACATGTATCGTTTAGTTTGAATCTAATTTTGTGATATTCTCAAAGCATCAATGTTTGAGTATATTCTTGCATATTTGCAATGTTCGTACCCGTTTCATTTCATTTGCACGTTTCATCTGTTCCTTTGTTCACTAGAATGAATTTTTCTGATTGGAGTGAATAAATCCAATTTCACTTAGGTGTCTTGGATCTTAATTTGGCACTTCAAGTTGAGAAACTAACTGCTATTATTGATGAGAGTAGCAATGATAAAAAGTCTTTCCATAAAGCCTGGGAAAGATTGAATAGACTAAGCTTAATGTTCATGCGAATAACAGCTGCAAACAACTTAAAAATTACTCTTCCCAAAACTCATAGTGCTAAGAAATTTCTGAAATTTGTGGAAAATCCTTCTCAAACTATTGACAAGTCACTTGCTTGTACATTGATGAGCCATTTGACCACCATGAAGTATGATGGTGTATGTACTATGCATGAGCATGTTCTTAAGATGACGAACTTAGCAGCAAAGTTTAATGACCTTGGAAATGAATGTGCATGAGTAATTTTTAGTATAGTTCATATTTAATTCATTGCCTTATAAACAATATGGGCTATTTTAAATGAATTACAACACTATAAAAGATAAATGGAATGTAAATAAATTGGCCAGTATGCTTGTTTAAGAGAAAACAAGAATAAAGAATCAAAAGGCTCATTCTATTCATCTCCTAAGTCATCAAGAAGCTGAAAAAAAAATTCCAAAAGGAAAGGTAGAAGGAGCAAGAAGAAATGATTACATGTCTTGAATGAATCTTCTGAGGCTTCTCAAATCCACAAGAATAAACACAATCCCATTAAGTGTCACTTTTGTAATAAAGTTGAACACTTGAAAAAAGATTGTCTTGAAGCGTAAAATTTGGTTTGAAAAGAAAAGTAAGGCTTATGCTTTAGTATGTTTTAAATCAAATTTTAATAAAGTTCCTCATAATACTTGATAGATTGATTCAGGTGCCACCACTCATGTGTCAAATCCAATGTATGGATTTCTTACGATCCAAACCATAAAGTCAAATGAAAACTATGCAATAACGGGAAATAGAAACAAAGCTCCAGTTAAATGCATTGGCACTTATCGTTTATTCTTAGAGACTGGACATTAGTTGGATTTATTTCGAACCATTTATGAACTTATATTTTCCCGTAATTTAATTTCTTTGTTGAGACTTGATGTAGCAAGATTTTCTTCTAATTTGGTTGTGGATCTTTTAGTTTGTTTAAGAATGATAATCTTGTTAGAATTGGAACTTTATGTAATAGTCTTTACAAGTTTAAACTTGACAATGCTTTTGTTAAGATCTTAATGACCTCGCATCATAATGTTGGCACTAAATGATGTTTAGTGGATGAGAATTCGACTTATTCATGGCATAAATGTTTAGGTCATATATCCAAGGAAAGAATGCACAGATTAGTGAAGATTAAAATTCTTCCAAACTTGGATTTTACTAACCTTGGAATGTATATCGATTATATTAAAGGTAAGCAAACTAAACACATTAAGAAAGGTGCCACAAGAAGCACACGGCTTCTTGAGATTATACACATCGATATATGTGGTCTTTTTGATGTTCCATCTTTTGGTAAAGAAAGCTATTCATCACATTTATTGATGATTTTTCACGTTATAGTTATATTTATCTATTGCATAATAAATCTCAATTGGTTAATGCACTTGAGGTGTATAATAAAAGAGGTTCAGAAGCAATTAGATAAAAAAATGTGAAAATAGTAAGGTCGGATAGAGGTGATGAATTATGGAAAGTATGATGAATTGGGATAATGTCTAGATCTATTTATTAAATTTATTGAAAGACATTAAAGAAAGAAGACGAGAGGTCTTAGTCGTCGTCTCATTAGCATTTATTTTTCATGTGGTTAGGAAGGAGGTCGCCGTTGTCTGAGCTATGGGATCTGATATATTTTCTGCGCCCCAAAGTCTCGGTCAGCAGTTAATGCACCACTTAGGCCGAGCCTTCACTTACTCTTCCACCAACCGAAGTCGCCGCTCAACTTCCTCCGAAGTTACCACGATGGAACCGCCATCGCCATTGCCATCGCCATCCCCCGAGCTGGCTTCGTCTCGGACGAACATGGAATCCTGTACCGAGCTCGTCCTGCTCGACGGTTGATGTGAGGTGGGCTCACCTGCCACGCGTCCGTGTTACACGACTTAACCATAAATTGACGGCTTTTCGTGGTACGCTCTGGCTCTTCAAGTCCAAACAAAGCGGCAAGCTCTACTCACATCAACTGCCTTTCACCTTACATTCCACTCGAGAGCACAATATCATTGCTTTACGCATGGAGGCATGGAAATTTAGCGCAATAAAAATGTTTATTTTGCGCCAAATGAAGCATAATTTTTTTTTTTTTTTTTTTTAACCATTGGGGTTTGCTTCAATGGTCACCCTTCCAACTTGAAGGGGGAGGTGGGGTGGGGAGGTGGGAGTGGGTTTCGACTCCCACTCCCTATAAGGAGAGGCATGGCAAAAGTTTGAGATTGAGTTTTAGAATAGGAATAGAGTAGGACCGATAAAAAAAAAAAAAAAAATTTATCACCCATGAAACCGTTTAGACATAAATTATTGTTAATGATGAATATATTTTTCATTGACTAATTATTTCAAGTGACACAAGCCGGCTAGTTTAAAAAAATATATTTTAAATTATTCATTTTTTAGAAAACAAATAGAGCCAAAAGACGACTTTCCATGGTACACTTTGACTCTACAAGTCCAAACAAAGCGATGAGCTCTACTCATGTCAACTGCCTTTCACCTCACATTCCACTCGAGAGTACAATATCATTGCTTTACGCATGGAGGCATGGAAATTTAGCGCAATAAAAATGTTTATTTTGCGCCAAATGAAGGATAATTTTTTTTTATCGCCCATGAAACTGTTTAGACATAAATTATTGTTAATGATGAATATATTTTTCATTAACTAATTATTTCAAGTGACACAAGCCGGCTAGTTTTAGAAAAATATATTTCAAATTATTCATTTTTCGGAAAATAAATAGAGTCAAAAGATGCAGTTGTGCTCTTTCATTTTCATTTACCAAAAGAAAAGGTTAAAAATAACATTTTTTTAATGTATTTCTTGCCAAATAAAAAAACATTGTTAATGTACTAGCCATGTGCATACATGTCAGTCCTAATTTGTTCATGTTTTACTTTAATATAGAAACACACATTTTTCATGTGCACAAGCCATGTACTTAGGTGCTATGAGGGAATTAAATTTTTTACTTTCATAAATATTATATTATTTCTTAAAGATCTCATAATGTGTACTGTAACCCACACTTTTCAACTTGTCATGTACCAAAGATTATAATTTGAAGAGATCGCATATTATTTTTTTTAACGACCACAAACACGCATACAAAATACAAAAATTTCCTTTGAGAAAAAGAAAAAAACATATTTATTTTCGGTCAATGATTACATATGTTAAGAGAGGGTTAGTAGCTCGAGTGATATCATGAGCAGATCTTTAGCTAGTTTCTATTCGGAGCATTTAGTATATTATGCTTGGAAAACTCCTCACTTCGAAATAAGAACAATATAAGTATTATAACTTTTGTACGACTTTCACTTAGGTGTCATAACTTATTTTTTGCTTACTTAAATATTATAAATTTGAAAAATCGGTCAATTAAGTATTATTTTTGATTTGCCTTGCCCGAAAATTGACGTGGCTTTAAAATAAATTAAATCATCCAACCTGGTGTGCCGACAAGCTATGTACTCAGGTGCTATGATGGAATTGATTTTTATTTTTATTTTTATAAACAGTATATAGTTTCTTAGAGATCTCACAATGTGTATTGTAATTTGTAACCCACAATTTTTCAACTTGTCATATACCTAAGATAACCTAAGATAATCTAAAAGTGATCATGGTTGAACACGTCACCATGGAATTCACGGTCGTGATTGATGATTCAATCCGGCTCATCCGCATTGCGGAGTCGTTAGCATTTCTTGGTTGTCAATAGTTCATATCCTGTTCCTCGACTGCTTTATTTCCACCATGGGTCACCCTTATCGTTACTTGCACTCATTTTACCGATTCCGAATCAACTGGGTGCATAATTTGATCCACAAACAACAGGAATGGAAGGTGTGCAGAAACATTAGGCCGGACGAGATGAAGAGTATTTTTTTTTTTTTGTCATAAGATGATGAGTGTTTGAATATTTAAATTATAAATCACTTCTTCATCTAATAATTTAAATTTTTAGAACAGTTAACTGCGATCTCATAAAATCTTACTAAAAATATTTACATAGATATTTTGATCCTAATTTGAAGTAAGCATCTATTGGAATTGAAATTTGGGGGGCGCATGGGAAGAAGAAGAGCAGAAAGGACAAGATTTCCCGAAAGCTTCAAGCCCTGTTTCAGCAGAGAGCATTAATTCCCCTAGAACCTCTCTTCCATTAAGAAAGCAGGCAAACTCAAAGCCATCAGCCATCATGCGGAAACTACCAATATGAGCTGGAACCCAGCTACTGCTATATGGTTGGCAAGCTAGGCTTTACTATCCGTCCTAGTCCGGGGGCACTTCTGCTTATTTTATTCAATTTCTACTTTCCTCTGTAATTTATGTGTCGCCCCGTTCTTTTCAGCTATGAAGCCCGAACACGTCGCCGAAGCTTTTGTGTCGTGTCCGACATATATCGGAACATGTTGGACACCTCGACACGTTCGGACACGCGTTGATCGCGTGTCGGATTTTTCGACACGCAGTCAACTTTTCTCGACACGCGCGTCGGAGCGTGTCCGAGGGAGAGGGATTGTTGAAGAAGACGGAGGGTGGAGGCGAGACCGGGGAGTAGAGGCAACGCCATGATGGCGAGGGAGGGCCAGAGGAAAAGCAGGCAATCCAGAGCGCAGGCCCGCGATTGCGACGCTGCGATGGAGGGCTGACGGCGAGGCTTCAAAGATGTTCGAGTTTCATTGATCTACTTAGATATCTTTTGGTACTCCTCGTCCACTTCATCCGCGACCGATCGAGGTCAGGCTCTTGTACACAGGAGACGGAGTCGGGCCGGAGGTATCGTCGCCCTTGATTCTGCAATCCCCTTCTCCCCCAACGTGAGAGCATGCGAAGGGAGAAGAAGACAGCTTGGGGGGTTGATTGATGGGGGAGGGAGAGCAGGTGGTGGCGTGGCCATGTAGGTTGGGGATGATTGATGGGTGCGGGGTGATTGATGGGGGGTGGGGAAGGGAGTAGGTGGTGTCGTTGGGAGGAGGGGAGAGAGAGAGTAGGGAAGAAACCGAAAATGGGTAGAAAATATTGGAGAAAGATTGGGTGCCCGGATTTTGGGGGTGGCGTGGGGGATTGGAGAGAGAGAAATGGGGGAGGGCAAATAATTTTTGGGGATAAGCGTATAAAGGGAAAAAAAAAGAGAGGAAAATAATTTTGAGAGATTTTTTAGGGGAATAACTTTTGAGCGGTAAAGTTATTTTTATTATAAAAATAAATAAATGAGTTAAAAAATGATTTCAAAAAATAAAAATATTGAATGTTAAATAATGATAAATTTTGATGATTATAAAAGATCATAGATTTATTTAAATAAAGTTGATTATATTTTTTTGTTAGTCATTAGTTTTATTCATAATTTTTGTTAAAGTTAAAAATATGTTCTCAAATATGGTTAAGCATTAATTATGAATATATCTTTCAAATTTTCTATGAATATATCTATTAATATTATTAGTGCAAATTCATTATAAGTTCTTGTTATTTATTTATTTGTAAATTTGAATCAAATTAATTAAAACTAAAAATATTTATTCAATAATAACGTGTCCCAACGTGTCGGAATTTTCTATTTTTGAGAAATGACGTGTTGGTGTATCGTGTCGTGTCGTGTCGCGTCGCGTGTCCGTGTCGCGTGTCCGTGCTACTTAGCTTTTAGGTGATAAGAAAGGGCTGTTCATAGATGGAGATGCTGAGGTGATTTAAGGAATCACAAGGCTGATGAAGTTATTTCACTAGTGTTCATAGATGGAGATGTTGAGGTGGTTTAAGGAATCACAAGGACGATGAAGTTATTTCGCGTGTCCGTGCTACTTAGCTTTTTAGGTGATAAAAAAGGGCTGTTCATAGATGGAGATGCTGAGGTGATTTAAGGAATTATAAGGTCGATGAAGTTATTTCACTAGTGTTCATAGATGGAGATGCTAAGGTGGTTTAAGGAATCACAAGGCCGATGGAAGTTATTTCGCATGTCCGTGTCGCGTGTTCGTATTACTTAGCTTTTCAGGTGATAAGAAAGGGCTATTCATAGATGGAGATGCTGAGGTGGTTTAAGGAATCACAAGGCCGATGAAGTCATTTCACTAGTGTTCACAAAGTCATCATAAGATTGTCAGTGTCGTGGGCCGTGACTACTTCTGGTCGCATCCCAAATCAACTCCAATAGTCACATCCCAAATCAACTCCTATAAAATTTCACGGCTCCACGACGCCCATAAGTTTCTTTGACAACATGATTGCATGGCTCAACGGCCTTTGAAAATCAATCTAGCATAACAGAATCCATCGCATCCGAAAATTACATCTTTACTAATGAGCTCTCTTCAACTAAAGGAATCTAAGACTTAGAATTCTTATCGAGGGCTTTAAATTGGCAATGATTCAGCGTATCAAGGTGTCCGTGTGAAACTTTGCTTTCTCTCTCGCGGTTCCGCTCTCTTTTTTCTTTTCGGGTCGTAATTTTTTTTGCCGTCCCTCCTCTACTTTCTTGCTTTCTATTTTATTTCGCCAGCAGCAATAACGAGAGATTTGGACCAAACAATTGAGTTCATGGGCTTGAGAAAGGAAGTTGGGCTTAATCGTGTGATTGGGCTTTAACTTATTTTGTTTTGTTTAAGAGATCCACTTATTACATTATACTTTTCTTAAAAGAAATTTTCGTCTTTAAAAGTTGAACTTACCTCAATTATCATACAAATGAAGGTACTCATGCCTTGCATCTACTTCCAGTGTCCAGGTGGCCTCTCTCTATGTATGGTTGGATTTTCACGTGTGGAATAATTTGGTGTCCCTACACTTAATTCTTTTTATCAGTTGATTCGAATAGGTCGCTCCCCGTAAGGTAAGTTCTTTTTAACATCAAAGGTATAAAATCAAGCAAATGTTTAAGATTCAATGCATATTTCTGCAATAAAAGCACATGAAACACATTATGTACGTTGATAAAAATGGTGGCAAAGCAAGTTTATAATCAATATGACCAATCTTCTCCAAAATTAAGAATAGTCACACATATCTTAGACTAAACTTGCCACATGTGCAGAATCTCATAACTCCCTTCATAAGAGAAACTTTTACGAACACGTGAGCCCCCACACTAAATTTCACTATGCACCTTTTATGGTATGCATTATTTTTCTAACGATTTTGCGCTGCTTTAACCCATGCTTCAATTGACTTGACTTTCTCTTTTGATTGTTGAATAAATGAGAAGATTACCAATTCAATTTTAGACCTATTGTATGGATATCAATTCAATCTTAAACTTTTCAATTTAACACACGTGGTGCTAAGCATTTGCACAAAATTCTAATAGAATCCTTCTAGTCAATTGCCGCCGAACGTACAATGCCATTTCAAGTAAAATTATATATATATCAGTGTGCCACAGATTGCCATCGACGATTGGATGCCATGTTAGCAATTACCTAAAAGGACGATATTAAAATTTTATGCGAAAAATATGGGACTATACTTATCAAATCTGACTTACCATATGGCGAGATCCTACTCATCGACTGCCATAACCCTTCACCCTCTTGCTATGAGCACCTACACTCATTTATTTATCCGAGGCTGCGTAGGAAAGACTTTGCCAGACCTCTATCATTTGAATACGTAATGACCCTCTAGGGAAACCATTACAAAAACCATATCCTAAACCACTTATTATTCCCAAATACGACATGATTAACCTCTTAATGTTGAATATTCCCACGTTACAAAAGCTATGTGTGCACATATGGGTTATACTAAAATTAAATCCTGCAAAAAGTATCAATCAAAAACTAAGACTTGACATCAACATTTGCTATTGATGAACTCGTAAGTAGGGTGTCAAAATCAAATCGTATACTCGAACTGAAACATGACTTGACGTGACCCGAATTTTTCTGTTCGGGTTTTATTTCTGTTCAGGTAAATGATTATAAAATAGATGTACTTTGTTCGGTTCAGTTCAGGTCACGATTGGAGCCGAACTGAGACACATTACTCAATGGAAGAGACGGTTGCAAACATAAGAGGAGGGAAAGCCTACATGCCATGCAAGTTATGTTTCCAAGTAAATGAATACCCAACCCGGCCCGTGATTTTCAGTTTGTGTTCTATTCGAGTTTCGGGTTAGGTTGGATCATTACGAAAACGCACACTTCATGTTTGGTTCGGGTCGAGTTTGCTGGAAACCCGATCGGATCCATTGACAGCCCTGCTCGTGAGAAAGCACGGCTCAAGGAAAACTGAGAACGAGCCCACAAAATTTTCTCCACCCTCCAACACCGACAACCAAAGCAACACAAATAAGCGCTGCGGTCAAGGCAAGCGCAAGCTGATGGATCATCTCCCGCCAAACACTCGTGACTAAACCAAAACTGAGCCCTCGGGTCGCCAAAAGTACCGGCCGCACCCATTCAATCGAATCTCCTCGAAGCATGCGGAGCCCGAATCAATGGCCTACTTTGCCATTATCTGCGTTGGGCTTTCCCAGTTTCAGGGCTCGTGGCATTGGGGCTCCCACAACTGGGCAAGCTCCTCTAGCAACCGATGATCAAGGCCGGAGCCCATAGGACTAGATCGAGCAGCCCACGGCAGGGATGAATCCATAAAAAAACAATTAAAATAAGGGCGCGTCAGGAATAGACGACCGCAGAAGCATAACTTGAAAAGTTTGAGAGTGAGAGTTAGAATAGGAATAGAGTAGAACTGACAAAAAAAGAAGAAGGAATAGACGCTGTTTTGTGTTCAGCCTATTGAAAAAATAAAGTCGCGTAGGATTAAAAGAAATGATTAAAAAAAAATGTCATGCTTGCATTTCCGTCTACTTGAAACTCACGGACTCGATGTAAAGATTGAACTGCAGGAATGTTCCAAGTTTTATGGCTGAAATGAAAATTTTAATGCTGAAGTACACGAAATTAATTGGACTTACGTTGTGATTATCCCAAGGATACAGGCTAAAATCAAGCCCACTAAGAAGAGGTTTTGCTTATTATTATTTTTTTAAGGGAGACAATCGCAATTTGTTCTAAATTCCATCACATTGATATAGATACATTAAAATTTGTTCCAAAAGAGAAACAAGTAGCAAGGTTTAATACACAAAGAAAACAAGTCAGGAATCAAAGGAGGATACAAGCATAGTAGTAGTTAATGAAGCAAGTAAACGAATTTGAATTAAGAAATAGAGTCAAACTACAAGACATTATTAAATCAAGGTGTTGTACTAAGAAAGCATTATGTTTTTAGAAAATTGAGCTTGCTTGGACTAAAAATTGACCAGGTCGTCCATATAGATAGGTATGTGATTAGATATTTAGGTAGTGTTTGTTTGTGTTCCTCGTTTCTGTTTTTGAACAAAAATTCTCCTTTTTTTTGTTCTCGGAAACAAAGAAAGAACAGAAACACGTTTGTTTACGTTTTTGTTCCAAATCTGTTTTTTGTTAGAATAAAAAATGTAAAAAACAAGAAACAAAAAAAAGTTGTTTCTTGTTTCTAACAACTTTTGGGAACAAATTTTCTCTCTCACTATTTTCTTTTCTTCTTCTTTTTTTTGGCCGGTGAGGCCGAGCATCGCCGGATCTGGGCGAGCTCGAGCTCGCCAAGCCTCGAGGCGCGGGGCGAGGCTAGGTGAGCTTGGGCTCACCTAGATCCGGTGAGGCTGGTGAGCTCGGGCTCGCTTAGATCCGACGAGGCCGAGCTTGCCCAGCCAAGGCGAGGCCGAGCCTCACCCAACCACGGCGAGGCTTGGCCTCACTGGGGCCGGCGAGCCTCGCCGTGGCCGGGCGAGGCCGGCGGCCCTCGTCGGCCGGTCGTTGGCCATGGGCGAGGCCGGAACCGGCCAAAAGAAGAAAAAAAGAAAAAAAGAAAGAAAAAAAATGAAAAATAAAATAAAAATATTAAAAATTAAAAGAAACAAAAAAAGAACACAAATTTACTAAACATGTTTACATTCTTTTTTATTCCGAACAAGTTTACCAAACGCATTCTTTTTGTTCAAAAATTATTCCCTGAACGTAAATATAAACAAACGCACCCTTAGAGAACACTAGGATGCGGTTATGAAATCTCAAATTTGAAATCACTAGTGAGTGAAGCTATGAAGGCCGATAATTCATGGAGCAAGAATGGACAAGGCAACACACATGGCATGAAGAATCAAAACGTGATTTTAAAGGAACAATCGCTTGAAGACAAGATGGTAGAATCATGAGAAGATGGTGTGCAAGATTCTTGGAGATATGGAGGCATGAATATAACTGCAGGAGAACTGCTCTCCAATGGTCTTGGCATGAACACTATAAATAGCATCGTTCGTTTACTAGAGACCCTCATGCACAAACAAATAAATGTGTTAGTTTTTAATTCCTACATAATAGTTATAGTTTCCAAATTCACTTCGTTGATTAAATTTTGGTGTGTTTCTTAATTGTAGTTTTTAGATTCATATTGTCGATTAAATGCCAACCTGTATCTTTTATGTATATCTTGGGTGCCTCATTGTTGATTAAATTCCAGCGTCGCATCTTTACTTCCTTAGACTTTGTCATCAATTAAATTCCAATACAATTTGTATGCATTTGGTTCCGTTGGAAGTGATTACATTCTTAAGTTTTGTCGTCAATTAAATTCCGGTGGTTTGTGCACTTTTAGTTCCATTTTAAGCGAAGTTATTGGTTCTTTTATCTACATATGATATTTCCTGTTTGGAGTCACCATAGAATATCTCTTCTCTAATAAAAATTGAAAAATTAGTTTTGGTGAAAGACATTTCATTATGGAACTTCAATTCGAGCGAAACAGAACTTAATAAAGGAAAACAAGATATAAAAAGTGCACGGTGGAAGGGGAAGACCAGTTTTGTTTTAGTTGGAATGTAGATCAGGCAAAGACGGCAACAACCTATGAAGCACGGACACGTTGCCCGTGCTTCCGTGTCGTGTCCGACACGTGTCGGAGCGTGTTGGACACGTCGACACGCTCAGACACGCGGTCAACGCGTGTCGGATTTTCCGACACGCGGTCAACTTTTCTCGACACGCGTGTCGACGCGTGTCCGGAAGACTCCGGGTGGAGGCGAGGGAGGGGGAGGGAGCAGAGGCTGCGAGTGACGGCGAGAGACGGCCAGAGAGAGGAAGAGAAGAGGAAGGGATCAGGGCCCGAGGGGGCACCGAGCGGCGGCGGCGGCGGCAACAGCATCTCCTCCTCCTTGGCGTCGCGTCCACTCCATCTTCGGAAGCTGAGAAACGATACGAGGTGCGAAAGAGGGGAGCGAGGTCTGCTGTCTGCGTGTTTGTCTTGGTCCGGTGTTTTTTGTGCGAGCGGTAGAAGGAGGAGGAAAAAGAGGGTCGCGAGCGAGGTCTGCTGTCTGCGTGTTTGTCTTGGTCCGGTGTTTTTTGCGCGAGCGGTAGAAGGAGGAGGAAAAAGAGTGTCGCTAGGGTTTGTGATAAGGGAGTAAAAAATAATAAAAAGAGGAGGACGATGGCGTGTCTTTTGAGTTTTGGGGGAGGGGAAATAAGGCTGACAGCTTGTCTGCAGTGGTTTTGGGAGGGAAAAAAGTAAAATAGGTTTGGGTGGAGGGAAATGGAGGGAAATCTGTAGTGGATTTGGGAATTAAATTAATTAAAAATAAAAATATTTATTTAATATTCAACGTGTCGCAACGTGTCGAAATTTTCTATTTTTTAGAAATGATGTATCGACGTGTCGTGTCGTGTCGGACACTCGTGTCGTGTCGCGTGTCGGTGCTACATAGGCAACAACACAAGCACGTAAGACCGTCTCAGCCCCGTATTATTAGCACGCTGTCAGATTTGATTCTCTCTGTCTTCCTTAAAACTCTTCGGCTCGAAATAATGAGCGATAATTATGATCTTGACCTTCTCAGAAATCCGAGCTCCGCCACTCCTTAGTAGTCTCGCCCCTTCTTGAATCCCCTCTTCGAGTCTTCTTCTTTCTCGGAAAACTGTCAACACCTAAATTTATTGCATAGAAAAATTAGAATATCTTAACTTTGAATATGCATATTAAGAGCATTATCATAAGCCCACATAAATTGCATTATAATTGAAATGATTTGAGTGGGTGGGTTGTGAGCTTATTTGAGTTAATTGGACCAAGCCCACGAGAATGAGGAATTCGGCCAAGCCCATTATTCCTTTAAATGGCCAGAAACAATTTAACACCCATATTAAACCCATTTATAACATACTTACTAAATGTAATTAACTTATATATTTAAATATGATTTAAGAAATGAGTTTATTACCCATTACGACAATTCTATTTCTCAACAGAGCTTGAGTACTATAGGGCAAGAGTCTGCTCGCCATAACCCTCTTTTTTTAATTACCTGAACTCATGTATTTATTGGTATTCAGGAGAGCATTGGCATTTGATGCCAATAGACATAATTATGGATTGGGCAGCCTCACATGGGCCACAAAGGCCCAAACCTCATATATAATCCTAATATAACCCCCATACACTTAATATAACCATAACACCTGATGGGGACATAGAGACAAGTAATTCGAAAAATAGGATTGGGCATGGTGGTGAAGACACAACAACCCAAGGAAATTTGGAGACTCAGATTGGTGTTGAAAGTCGGCCAGCAAGGTCAAAGATGAAACAGCGATTGAAAAACAGGGCCAAGGATAACAAAGTGCGTCCCCATGCCAACAAAAGAAAGAAACTTGGCCACAAATAAAGGTGACCGTGAATTTCACCTCAATGGTTACCGCTTTATGGCTTTAATTTGTCATTTATCAGAATTGAGCCATGAATTAACTGTCTCTGACTTTTGTAGCTTTAGTGGTGGTGGCATCGGGCTTGCTCAATTGGGCAAGCTCCTCTAGCAACCGATGATGATCAAGGCCAGAGCCCATATGACTAGGTGGAGCACTTTAGTAGGGACGAACCCAGAAAATATAATAGAGGTGTCTAGACCTGATTTTTCTATGCAATTTGAATTTTGAATAAATATAATTTAACCTCAACTGATATACACAAATTTTGTTTTGGCTATTCAAAATGAAAATCCCCATGAGAGAAGATCCACCCCTACTTTTATTATACACTCTGATATAGTCCTTAAAAGAGATCTCGCGTAGCACTAACCTAAAAGTCCACGAACTCCAACTCAATCTCTAAGTATAAAGCATGAGATACACTCACCACTCGATCCGAGAACACAATAACATAATAAGAATCAATAAATAATATCACATATCAATGTCACTAGTGAAATCAACAAATTATTGAAGTTCATTTAAGATAATGTGATATAGGTGTTATATAAATTACTATATTAATGTGTGCAATGAGTACACATTGATGCCATGAACTAATCTTTAGTTTGAGACTCAAAAGCATACGAATGAACATACTAATTTCATAATGCACAAGTACCATATAGGAGCTTGCCGATATACATAGATGAATATCTATCTCAATTAACGAATCATTGTCAAAATATTGTGTTTTCTGTTAGGTCATAAAAAGATGAATTCCATATTCATCGGTTATGCTCAAAATAATAGCGCATACAGATTTTTGATTGACATATCTGAAAATCAGAAAATCCATGCCAATGGAAGAACATGAAAGATTTAAGGTCAAAGGACAAGAACACAGAGTGTGTAGACTTGTCAAATCATTATAGGGACTTAAATAAGCACCTAAACAATGGCCTAAGGAGCTCGTTTGCCACATGGAAAATTTTTATTTGGGGGGGGGGGGGTTGTTTTTATCGGCACCTCTCGCCCTCTCCCACGGGCTTCATGAATTGGACGGGCCCCGCCACATCGATCATCGTGTGTTGAGATGAATTTTCTCGGAGCAAAAAAAAAAAAAAAAACAAGGTGATCATGCAACAATTTCTTCACCATTAGTTGTTGCTGCGTAAATGATACTTCTCTTTTTAACTTAGAAGACCGGCTATGATGTAAGTTAAGCCACCAAACTCCACCGCACCACAAAAAATGATATTGTAACGTAAATGTCGGGTATATCAAAGTCGATCTGATAATTAATTAAAAATATATGCAATAATATGGAAAGGCAGGGCCGAATAGAACAAATCGGTCAATCTTGTGAATTAAAATCTGGTAGGCTCCAGTAATAAACCGGTGCGGATTCTATTGTGCTTGAGCCTCATGGGTCGGCTTAAGGGCCGGATTGAATTGGCAAAATGGACTGGATCTTTGATATTTTTTTTTTTTTTGGGTTCATTATTTTGTGTGTGTATATTTTTTGTTCCCTTCTCTATTTATTTAGTTTTACTAAAATGTGCACTTGATTGTCGACAAAATTTCAAGTATCGATATAATCCACCGCCAGCTTCTGGCTTGGCCACTCCCTTGGGTAGCCCATGAAGGGGTAGTAGAACACCAATACCTCGACTAGCCCTTCTTGGATGGTCCTTGCCGAAGCCCTTCCTCCCGTGCCGTTGCCCCAATAGAATTGGATTCCAGGGACTAGATCTAAAGGCCGCCCTAGTCATCGACGTCCGGCAACCTCTTGTACACGGGAGGCGCAGGTTTTGCCAAACAAGCTAGCTTGGCCTAGCATCTCTACACCTTGAGGCCAATTCCAAGAGGCCATTGTCATCCCTCTTGATTTTGACTATTAGTGAGCCTGCTTGTTCACTTCCCACTCGTATGTTGGCTTGCTGATACATTTTGACAATGGTAAAATGAAAATTTGTAATGAGCAATTCGAGACACACTTATAGCAAAATGTAATACATTAAAATCTCACACTTACTATTACAATATACATTTTCTCACCACACACAAAACACTCAAAATGAATTAGCTTGTACAAAGACACCCCCTTCTATATTTTTTTTCTCTCTCCCTCACACTTTTTGCTCTTGGGGCTTACTCCTAAACTTCACATGAAACTCTATTTATAGAGCAACGGTAGGCAGGCATGGTAACAAAAGCTGCTGCCGGAGCAAAATATTGCAGCCAAATAATTGAGATCTTTGAGAAAGAACCACAATTCTTCAACTTGTCTTCTTAAGGAATTTAATGCTTGTCCCCCAAGCTAGGGAGAGGTTTTCCATTGATTTCACAAGGCGTCGACAATCCAACAACCAAAACCAACTTTATTGTAATTTAAAAATGCTTCGGAGGACTAGAGTGAGTGGGTGGAGAGTTGGGCCCTACGGCCTACCCAGCCCATATGCATCGACCAAAAACCTAAGCTTAATTGATTATGAGGCTTGCAGAATGTTTCGAAACCCTTCAATTAGTCAGGTCTCCATGCCTGTACTCTTGAATAGTGAAAAGGAAAATATTTCTCTCCGATCGGATTGGAACGGAACTCCGTCCAGCTATATCGTTGATTTGTAATTAGAAATTAGATATCACACATGCAAATTTAGGCAGATTTAAGGATAAGCTGAGTCCAAACTTGTAACCTCTCAATCAAAGGCATGATTGGTATGATAGGAGGAAACTCTCTCCAATCTAGTTATTGGAATAGAGAAATGATTACATTACAATCTTTAATGTATTGTGAGAATAATAATCTATTTTAGGCAATAAAAAATCAAATTACAAATAATTATAAATTGTTATGGGAGTCAATTCTTTAAGAATTTGTGACTTACAATAGATTGTGATTCCCACAATACCTCAAGGACTGTTATGTTAGCAAAACTTATTGGAATATAATTGTCTGTTGACCCAATTTCCCTATATTGGTTTCACACATTACCCACAGTTCAAACTGCTCACATATGTTGGATCATATGTTGCCAAAGCAAAAAAGAAGGGATTTTACGGTTGCAGCTTATTGAATCATGGACCAACTCATCATATGTCAACTAGAAGAAGAAGTGAATGCTTCCGGATCTATATTCTGGACTCACGTGTTAGATTTGTTAGAAGAGGAGAAAAAAAAATTAAGGGATGAATTATGTATCGCGGGAAGTGGAAGTCAGAAGAGAAAAGAAAACTAGGTTTTTTTCTTTCTCCATTTATTATTTTTATTATTGTGTTTTAGTTTTTCATATATATATATATATATATATATTCTCATTTATTCAATTTTTAAATTTAACCTTGATATCAGAATCACGTGCCGGAAACTCATATATCAGAATTCTGACTTGAGAGTTAGAGAGTGTCGCGAAAATTGACCAGGTGTCGGATTTTCTGACACGTGTTGACCGAGTGTTGGAGAGTATTCGAGAGTGTCGGAGAGTATTGGAAACGTGTCGAAGACACGACATGCAAACTCTTAAAGAGTGTGGGTGCTTCATAGGCCACCTATGTTCAAAGGGTACTGGCTGCTTCAATGGAATGGAAGCAATCGGAACTCATGAAACGATTGGCTGCTTTCTATTCGAATCAAATGTGGGCCTGAAGAGGACTCTGTACAGCAGAATCCCTCAGTCCTTGTGGAAAAGGAGGATCTATGTCTAACATATTTCTTTCTATGTCGCCGATACTCTAAACTTGTGCCGACATCGAGGGTGTCAGTGTCACAATGGGCATACTTTAGGGGTTTTAGAGACCGAAAGAAAGAAATATTCATATGTAAGCATCGAGATAATCATAATTTAGGATTTTCAACGGTATAAAAGAAAAGGCTTAGCGATATCGCTGCTTTCTTTTATACCGAAGGAGGAAACTTGCCTAGTAGTCGTTAATCAAGTAAGTATATAGAAAAATGAATTAGGAAATGTAGTAGAACTATTGGATGTGATTAAGTCAAGGTGTTGCGCAAAGAAAGGACTATGAAAATCAAACATCTTAATTGTACCAATTAACTGTACTTAGAAAATGGGAAAATTTCAAATAACGACATGAACTATGCTTGTTTTCTAAAAAAAAAAATGATCCAAAATGGATATTGTCCTAAATAATGACTTGAAGTGGTCAAGTCAATCTCAAATAAGGTTTTGAGCTCGCTGGCTTGCTAAATTTTCTCTGGCTGGCAAGTTTTTAATTTTTCAAGCGGCTAGACATGGCAATTTTGTCCAAAACAAAATATGGATAAAGATTAAAACACATAAAATTGTAAAAAGAAAAAAGAAAAAAAAAAAGGTTAGAGAGGGGTGCACGGCCATTTTAAATTTGCCAACGGGTGTCGACGACCCCCGTTCACGAATGCCGGCATTGCACTCGCTGCACTACCACTGGTGGCAATTTTAAGTCCTCGTGGTCATGCTTCATCGGAACATCGCATTGATTGTTTTTCCTTTAGGGCAAGAAGAATTCACGAGAGCAAATCAACGGTAACGATAGAATGGGGAGAGAGGCGTTTTAGGCCAACATTAGAGGTGGATTGGAGAGATTGATTTCGAAGGGATAAGAGTTCGAGAGATTTAATTAGAATTTGATTGCAGTGAGTGAAGACTCTCTTTGTTGGAAATTAATCAAGAGAAAACAAACTGTTTGTTGTAATCAAAACATTAATGTAAAGAAGATGATAACAACTTTATAATATCATTCATTTTACAAATCTTGGAGAAGAAGAAAATAAGATATAACATAAAATTGGAGGTGAGGTACGGATATCCGAATCTCCTCAAGGCGATTAGTTCCTGCCAATGGTGCTCCGCAGATTCACGAATTATGCCTCCCAAGATACAACACCTCGAACCTGTTTGGATTAGCACTATGCAAACATGACTCAGTCGAACCGTTCAATTGAACCAGCATACTCAGAAAAAACAAAAGAGTAGAAAAGTATATCAAAGCCTTTTTGGAATCAAGTTGGAAAAACCAAAACCAAAACCCTTATGAAGCTCTATGTTTCTATATATTTATAGAGCTTTTTAGTTCATGTACAGAAGAGATACATGAATTAAATAGACGCATGTATCCACAAAATTCATGAACCAAGAGATACGTGAATCCAAGAGATTCATGAATCCAGAGACACGTGAATTCAAGAGATTCGTGAACTCAATAAATACATGAACTAAAAGATACATAAATCTAGGAAATTCATGAATTCAATAGATACGTGAACAGAAAAGACGTATCTTAATTTATTGGCTTTCGTTGATCCATTAACCATAATTACAACACTCTTCTCGGGAGCTGGCCTCATGTCTTTCTCCCTCACCTTCAATTTATGATGGCTTCATTCTGATTTTTCATTTCATTCTGCTGATTCGAAGAAGAGGGAACCCAAACTCACCTCTCTCATCATCATCTTCATGTAGTCTTCTTATTTCCGATTTGGGATAATGACATAAATGATCTATAAACTTTGGCCAAGTATGTAATACGATTCATGAGCTTTTAATTGTTCGATATGGTCCATAAACTTTAGCCCAATGTGCAATTGATCACTGAACTTTTAATTAAATTATTCAAAGTAGTCTTCCCATAAATTTAAGATCCAGGACAACATTAAATAATTTTATATAGTCTAGGGACTAAATTGAATGTGTATCAAAAGTTCAAGGACTGTATTGAACATGTATCAAAAAGTTCATGGATCACATTAAACAAACTAAAGTTTATGAATCACATTGCATATTGAGTTAAATTTCATATATCATTTGCATCATTATCCTTCTGATTTTGAGGTGATGCTCATTTTCGGCTCCCTCATCTGACCACTCTCTCTTATTGCCTCACTCTATCCTTGATCTTCATCATCCTCACTCTTCATCATCCTTGGTGGTCATCATTCCACCACCTGTTCGAACTTCACATTTGTACATCACCATCTCTTGTCGGCATAGTGGAGGCGCCAGCACATACTTCTGTTTTTTTTTTAGGGGGTTTAGTTTTTCTCTTTTCTTTTAAATCTTTATCTAGATTTTATTTTGAACAAAAATACCTTGTCCAGTCAATAGAAAAATCAAATGTTCGCCATCCAGCGAGCTCATACTCTAATTTGAGATAAGATCCACTTTGGTCCATTTTTTGAGAAAATGAGTTCATTTTAGACCCTATTTTGGAATTTTCCCCCTAAAAAATTGAAATAAAAAATTTATAGTTGGAGAAAAAAGAAATAAGAAAGGAAAAATGACACAAATGGTTCAAGAACTTTGGCTCAATGTGCAATGTGGTCTGTGAACTTTAGCCCAATTTACAATGTCACTCATAAAATTTTAATTTGTTCAATGTGATCCCTGAACTTTTGATACATATCCCCAGACTTGAATTAATAAAAGGATAAGATAAACATTTTCATATAATATAGGGAGTAACTAGAATATGTATCAAAAGCCTAGGGATACATCGAACAAATTAAAATTTAAGAACAAAATTGTACATTAGATTAAAGTTTATGGACCACATTAGATAAATTAAAAGCTCATGAATCATGTTATACATTATGGTATCAGAGCCCGACAATTTCCAACATATTACTAGTTTTAGGTTGAATATCCAGCACCCTTACCATGACTAAATCTTTCAAAATTTCCACTCTTACCACTTAGCCTTACTTTAGAACTTCGCACTAATGTCTCTAAAATTGACTATCTTTATCGGGTTTCTTATCTTAATAAAAAAGTGAAATTTTAGAGACTCATGTTCCACTTAAAATCCATATTCTGCTTTTGCCAAACCCTCTTCCTTTTGTCTCATCCATTTTATTAAATAGCTTATTAAGCATACCCCTCAAGAAGTTAAGGAATATGTTCAGTCCTTAAAATTTGATGAACATCTTATTCCTTCTACTTAGCAAAAACATTTTGTAACCCTTCAAATTCCTTCACTTTCTATGGCAATGGATATAGCAAGGATATACACACCATCACTTTGGTGCCATTAGACTTGTTGTATCCTTTCATGGAAGGAAAGTGTTACCCATGGTTGTTCATATGGCTCTTTTAGACACCCATTTTTTTTATTACTAGCATGCTTGCATTGATACCATTCAGACTACCCTTAATGCAGGAACAATGTCTGTTACACCATTTTCCAAAGTTTAATATGGCTCTCTTAGATCCACAGCTTCTCTTAGCCCTTGAGGTTTAGCTACAGATGTAACTCCCCGATTACAAGTTGCAGGGTTATCTTTGTGACGTCCCAAGCATGTCGTTGTCCCATTCCTTTTATATTTTCATTAAGAACATGTGGAAGCGTACATACAACACCCAGACAACAAGTAGCTTGGAAAACAACTTTTGAATACAATACTTCTTATATTACATGAGTATCTTTTACAAGACCCTTTCTACAGGCCTTTTTCCTTTTCAACACACGACATGTATCCACATAGGCTAGGGAAAATTCTTATCTCCTCTAATGTTATTGCAGCTCCCAAAATTGATGTGAGACTTCCATGCCTACAAGTCTAAAAAACAACGGAGTGAGTCGAGGATTCAGTGAGTAAACTTACTAATCCTCGGATAGGAGCATGCCTTGCCGTTGAACAAACACATGAACATAACCACGTCAAATGTCGATGGCAAATCAATAGCAAAAATACTTTATCAATTCAACTATGTGCAAGAAAAGAGTTCCTCCTACCTTTGTGGCTCTCACAATTCAAAAACATCACACTAAAACAAAGAACATGCACAAGACGGTTCATTTATTATTATAACCGTTCGTACGGTTCTTCCAGAATCCACTAGGCAATGTTCCCTAATTTAAGGGTAACAACTATCATCCAATATCCATCGGGCAATGTCCCCTAATCCAAGGGCGATAACGATCCTTTGACAATGAATCCATCGGGCATCCGAACTTAATCAAGCAACATCCCCTAATCCAAGGGTGACGGCTAGATTTGTTTTCTTGCGTGACCATACAAACAAACATCACAATTCGGCTTCTTATCTTCATTTCATTAGCTAATACAAGCAAGGCCCAAGGGTGTGAATAGTGCCAAGTGTATAACATATTTTACATTTTTGAAACCATACATCATGCTGGGCATGGCACAAGGTTCATGGCCTAAATCAACCGGTCAAGACGCCGACCTATACAAAGAAAGGCTTTGGATCGATACGCCTCAATATCAACCAGCCAAGCGAGGTCCGTTTCGACACACCTCAACGTCAATCTCGACCAAGCGAGACCCGTCCATAGCCCGGGCGTGATTCTAAACGTATGAGCAAACCATTCAAAATTTGCACATAAGTGAGCCATGGAAAAGCATCTGTCAACATAACATACATACAAGGCACGGTACATGAGCAACTCATGAGCCAACTATAGAAAATTACTCTTTAACATAGGCATACATACAAACAAGCACGATCAAGAATACGATCCACTCTATTAACATAACACACCCTAGCCAAGAGTTAGGAAGTTCACTTACTAGCAAGGAACATGAGCAAACTATATAAAATTACACATGAATAAGCCATGAGGAGAGCATTCATCAATATAAACATGCATTCAAATAGGGGTGTAAGTGGTTCAGTTCAATTTTCAATTCCAATTTGGTTTGGGTCGATTCAGTTCGGTTTTTTGGTTTTTGCTTTGTTTTTGTTTTTTGTTTTTTTGGATGTTATATATTATATGATTATTTTTCCAATCAAATGTCTTTTGCTTAGCAAGATAAAAACTTCATTGATTTTGATAAGAATTTCATTTTTTTTTAATTAGGTGAGAAAATAAATTCAATATACCACTATTACTTTTCCAAATGAAACGCATGCTACCACGTAGAGATAAATAAAATGCAATATAAACAATTAAAAAGCGTTTAAATTTACTCGTATTTACACTAAACTAAATTGAATGCGTCGAAGAATTTAGTTTTTTTGTTTGCACATACATTTGCTTATGAATGGCGTTGTATCTTTAGGTAATTTTCTTTCTTTTTTACTTTTCAAGTTGCGCATTTTGTCATGTAAATTAACGCATAACTCTTTCTATCATTTTTTGAAATTTTTAGATAATATTTAAAGATTCTAACAAGAAAGGAAAAGAATATTTTAGCGAATTCATCATATCAGCAAAACTAGCATTCAATGGTTGCAATTACTCAGTTCCTCTGGATGAACCCAGTTAAATCAGCTAGCTGCAAGTTCCTAGAAGATTATCATGACCTTGCGACATATTAGAAGCATGCATTTATGCAAAGATGTATGGACATTAATGGCACCATGTTAAACCACTACCAAGTGAAGCAAAAAGTATGAACGCTGTCATTAGAGCCTTATGTAGGCAATGTAAAACAAACCAAGCAGAAGACATGACCTTACCTTGGTCTAAAGGGATCTATGTACAATTGAACACTAGATAATGATGGAACATAATACTGCTCCACAAGCTCAACCCCAACAGTAGAGGCACTCCGTCTTCAAAGACGCTCCACTCTTTAAAAGCTTCCCATAAATCCTCAAGAAAATAATAAGGGAGTGGATCAGCTTCACGTATTCGCCAACGCCTCGATCTCAACTGTAAAGTATCGGTCCACAAGACAAATAATGCCATTAATATTAGCACACTATAAAAGTCAAGATACTACAATAATAAGTATAAAGGGTTACCAGATGGTGCACATTTGAATAAAGAAAATTGACATGCGATGGCAAAATCAAAGGTTACTTGTATGTCGACATGGAAAACAACTCCCAGATAAACTTTGCAAAAATGTAGAACATGAGAACATCAAGGATAGTCCCATCAATCAGGCAAAAGATAAGAATGAAAGATCCAAGATTCCGAATTTGAAGTAAGCTCTGAAACAACAAAAGTAAATCATAACAACTTATGTTTAACCCAGCATACGGTCTATGAGGAAAGCTTCAAAATTGAAGCTGCTATCCTCGTTACTATACTCAACCGAAGAAAACAAGATGAGTAACAAAGCAACAGATCCCTACTTCAGTAATATCAAATTTCAATGTCGCGATAAAAACAAGAGCGTGTCATCAGAACACTCTTGACAAGCAACACTCTAATTTTCTCAGCAACCCAATAGAACACACCAATAAACTCCACAATCAGTACACACTTCGACAAGTGCCTACAACAATCGAAATCAGCACGGCCATACTTAGAAAAGTAAAAAGGGAAATCAACACAAACCCGAAAGAAGACTTTGTCTTTGCGGACACTACAACAACAGTACACTCAATCGAAATTTCACAATTGCACGAAAGTTTAATCGAAATCCACGATGCCCTTTATCAGACACCCACGACGACGACGACGGTTATCATCCAATGAAGACCATACCTCTAAGAGCGAACGAGGAGGGAGCAGATTGTTCGAGCCATCGCTGTCGCCATCACCATCCTTGTCCCTATTGCACCTCTGTTCGGTATTTGGAGAGCAGAAGATGAGAGGAGAGAAGTAGGATTCGATTCATGGACGAGAGAGATTATTTAGATTTTGTCGGTTTGGTTCAGTTAACCAAACTGATAAAATTCGAACTAGTTAAAAATTTTGATTTTTAATATTATCCAAACTGAATGAGAACCGAATAAAAAAAAAAACCGAACTTTTAGGTTTAGTTTGATTCGGTTTTTGACACCCCTACATTCAAGCATGGTTCGAAACACAACCTGCTCAACCAACATAACACACCATCCTAGCCAAAGGTTAGAAAGTTCACTCACAACACACCTAAAGGTAGTGGTCGGCGGTGGGTGCGAGTGGCACGGTGAGGACACGAGTGAGAGAGGGGGTCCTAGAAGGAGTGGGTGATGGTGAGGGAGAGGGAGAGAGAGCGGTGAGAGAGGGATAGGGAAATAATGGCAGATGCCTCTATTTATAAGTAAGTCATTCATCATTTATACTTTTAAGTGGAAAATAACCTTCTTTGGAGTGGCAACCCTAAGAGAAAGAGGTGGCAAGCCAAGAAAAGATAAGCGGCAAGCCTAAGACCTAAGGCGATACTTGCTCCTTCTCTTTGGGCCACCTAAGGTGTGAGTCACCCTTATAATGATGACTTGGAATGATTAAGGGGACACCTTTTCTAGATGACAAGGCTCCTTACATTAAATGCTTAATCATGAGCTTTAGATATTATCACATGACCTTAGCAAGACTTGCTCTTCAAGTTGTCTCTCTTTAGAATCTTCTACCACGCCTATGGCCTCAAACAAGACTTAATCTCAATATAGTCCTAATGATGGCTATGTTCGATAGGTGACACATAAGTGCATGACTCACCTCCCTCATTAAAGACTTATCATCATTAGGCTAAACTTGTCTCTCAAGTCTCCAAATAGAGTGATCATAGCTAAGGAGGAGAGGTGGCACCTAGTTTGGGTTGTGTGGCGCCTAAATCCCCGGAATAATGATTCAAGTTCCAATTGGTGTCTTGTAAGACCACCAATTATTGGTCTTTTCTTGTCTTGATTGAAGAAGCAACTCTAAATGGCTAAACTTGTTTTACAAGTCTCAAGATAGGGCAATCATGTCATAAAGCCTTTAATGGACAAATAAGCTTATGACTCACCTCTTGAATTTATGGACTAATTTCCAAAGTCATTAATAGCAAGCTTATCTTCAAGATAATTTGTTCTTCAAGTAGTTCTTCCCCTTAGGCGTGTTCTTCTTATTCTTCCACTAATGTTTATCCACTTCCAAGGCTCAACTAGGCTAATGATGATCCTGAATTTTAGGGACACATAAGCTTGCATTGAATGGCTAGATTCCAAGAAGAATTAAGGCAACTTGTCTTCCAAGAAATCTTATAGGTGTGAGTCATATTCTTGCATCAATAGTCCTTGGATTCTAGTTCATTGACTTAGAGTAGACTAATCTTCAAGAAGGCTTAGGCTTGTGGCCTTATCTTGCTTAGGTGGACTTGTTCTTTTCTAAAAGGCTTATCCTTAAGAAGACTTGAAGTTGACTTGCTATTTAATTAGCTAACTTCCAAAATTCAAGACATTCATGAGAAAGAACTAAAATGGGTGTCGCCGTAACCAGACAGGAATATCTCATGTTGGTCCATGATCGACACCCTTATCCAGATTGAGGTTTGTGGCCAATTCACGATCGAACGGGGTCCAACGTACCCTAGATGGATCAACAAAACTAAGTCAGCAATTCATTCAGCCCTCATTAGGGGTGTGCAAAAGAACCGGGACCCGCCCAGACCGCCCGGAACTGGATCGGAACCGCTCAGAACCGGTGGTTCTTGAGGGGACCGGTCCGGTTCTCGGTTCCAATTTATGGGAACCGGTGGGTACCAGTCCGGTTCCCGATTCCATGGGCGGATCCGCCCACCCGCCCATTCGGACTGGACCGATTATATTAAAATAATATATTAATTTTTAATATTAAAAATTACGTCCTGAGCAACTTACGCCTAAAACAACAGGATGGTCAAATGCAAACATGAAAGACAATTCCAGCAAAAGATAACAACACATAATTGTACGCTTCTACACCATATAGTGAACTTTCCAAAGCACATTCCATGTAATCACATGCGACTCAACCATGTATAGGATGGCCAGGACTAGAACACTCAAGATTCATTCCGGATGTATTTATCGGTGCCTGAAAGAACGGGATAATGAATCCCACGCACTCCTCAACTATATCACACTAGCCTAAGACCAGATTCCGATCTTGATTCTATCACCCTAGACACTGAACCAAAAAGAAATTCACTCAATCGCCCTAGGAGGACGTAATAGGAAGAAACCCGAATTGTGACCACAAAAGACGAACGGAACAGTTTCCGAAGCCGGAGCAAGAACGAAGCCAAAAAAAATGTGGGGAAATGGACCTAGAAAGCAAATCGTGAGAGCGAGAGCAAAATACGGCATACCCATTAGAGCAGAGCAGAAACGGAGGCAACCCAGAAGGGAGGGAGGAGTCGAGGGACAGGGGAATGCCGGCGAGCTTCGCCGCCGCGATGACGAAGAGAGGAGGGGAACTGGTGGGTACCGGTCCGGTTCCTAGTTCCATGGTTCGGACCTCCGATGTTGATATTATTATTATTATGAGACCGGTTCCATGGATCCACCCGAGAATCGGACCGGACCGGCGGTCCGGTTCCCGAGTGGATCCATGCAACTAATGGGTGGATCCCGGTTCCAATTTTTTGGAACCGGTCCTTAATGGGCGGTTCACGATTCTAAGTTGGGAACCGCCCGCCCGGACCATGCACACCCCTAGCCCTCATGTGGCCTAGGTTGGTTTGGAATCGATCCTATTTGAGTTTAATTAATTCATGGTTGACCCTCGGTTGTCATATAATCGTTTGGGATTGATTGACCCGACTTGTTAAACGGTCGCATGGAATTTGTAACATCCTCAACTTTGAGCCCTTTACAAGATAAATGAGAAATTCAAACTTGGTTTCACCGATTATGCCCGGTTGTGTCCGACTCTATCCAATCATAGTTTAGGCACGAATTTCGAGGCCAATAAGATAGTTGGTCACAATTAGACTCAATTAACTCCTTGCCCAACGAGATGGCTTTCTAACTTAGGTATTTTCCAACTTGCATTTAATGCCTTCGTCATGTAGTAATTTAAGGAGCGTGACTAAGCATGGACACTTGATAAATTGGGCCTTTGCCTTAGAAGATAAGTTTGGACTTGGACTTAGACCCATTAATGAGGGTGACACTTGGGTCTTGGATTAGTCAAACCTTCCTAGAAAATGAGTGTGAACAAGTGTGAAAAGCATTAAATGAGCATAATGAGTATGGGGGCTTATGTGTCCCAAGTAATTAATAAATGGAGGGTGACTCATGACCTAAAAAATGATGACAAGTGAGCTTGAAGCCAAGTAGAGTGCCACCTCTCCTCCAGAGACTTGCCACCTTGAGTTTCATAGGTTTTGACTTTCCAGTTTTTTCGAAACTACTAGATGTTTCCTATTTTCCAACTTTATAGAGCTCCTCATGCTTCAAATTTGGAGAAACTTACTTCATGAAAGTTGTTCAAAACATCTTAAACTATAACATAATTAAATTTCATATTTTTCTGAGGTGAAATGGTTGGAACAAATACTCGATCAATTACCATATAGAACCTACCCAATATAATGGAAATGGTAACCATGTTGCTTTCTCGAATTTCTATAAAATATTCCCTTTTGAATTTGGATATGTTTCCTTCACAAAAGTTTTAAATGACATCCATATCTACAACATATTAAAATTTCAAAGAGTTTTGTGATTTGAATTTCAAAATGAGTCTTTCTTTGTAGCCATTGGATCCGCTCGACCAACAAATTGTTGAGTTATGTTCAGTGACTTGCTGCTCTTTCCACATGCTAAATTAGATTTAGCTTCCTCCATGAAAAATTTTTAAGATCTTTTCTACAATACATTAAAATTTCATAATTTTTCAAGTCTGCTTCATAAGATAATGACATTAATTTCAAAAGTTGCTTAAAACTGTTTTCACCTTGGAATGGGAGAGCCACATGCCTAAAACTTGGAGTGGGAGGGGTTGCACGCCAAACTTGAGGAGGAAGCCAATCTAGAGTCTTCTTGGCTTAAAGATAAGAATGCACTAAATGCTTTTGGACCTTAACGTGTTAAAGAGAAGAACTTTGGAGAACAAGTTGGGTAATATGAACACATCTAAGCCTAACGATTGCACAAAATCTAAGCAATTAATGAGAGAGGTGAGTCATCTAGCTTAGGTGTCCCCTAACAGAATAGGCAATAATGACACCTAACCTAAAACTTGAAGAGCAAGTATCCATTTCATCATTACAAGACTTGGGTGGCCCAATAAGAGAAGGAACAAGTGTGGCCCTAGGGAGTAGGCTTGCCATATCTTCCTCCTTAGCCTTGCCACCTTATACACTTAGGCTTGCCACCCAAAGAAATCCTATTGGTCCATTTGGAAGGGTAATGATGAGAGGTTTGCCTATAAATAGAGGCATTCCTCCCCATTACCATACATACCACCTCACTTCTCCCTCACTTATTCTCTCTTTTTTCTCTCACGCCCTCTTATTGTCGCCCCTCTCCCTCTCTTGACTTTGCTTGCCTACCGCCTCACAAGACGATCTCTCTTAATAAAGCCATCTATAGTTTATCGAGATTCATAGAAGGTAAGTAGAATATCTAACTTTTGGCTAGAGTAATAACCTGCGTTGTCAAATTGAGTAGTGTGCTCACTCGTGTAAGCTGTGTGTATGTTGTAATGTTCTTTTGTGTGGTTTGCTAATGTTTGCATGCTTGAGTGTGTTCACGCTTGGGACAAGGTTGAGGTTTGCTCGGCTTGGAATTGACGTCAAGTCACGACGGCCTAAGCTATGAAGCCTTAGATCGGCATTGAAGCATGCCAATTCCAAGTCTTGCTTAGTGTAGACATCGGCCTAGATGCAGCTCAAGCCACGAATCGAGAATCGTGCCCGGCATATTATATAGTATGATGTTAAAAACCATGGCACACTCACTTAAATGAGCACGCCTTCGGACCATGTATCAAAGAACTAAGAAGAAAAGTAAGAACCGGCTTATGTGATGCACTTTTATGATGCACTTAAAGAGGAAAAAGCGTTTGTCGCCACATAACTTTGACACGATGCCTCATTCATTGAATGAGATGCCCTGGTTGAGCTAGGATGCCTGGATTTGAGCCTGGATGCCTCGGGTAAGCTAGCCCCGAGATGTCCTAGAAGAGCTAGGATATTTGGGTTAAGCCCGGATGTCTTGGTGAGCTAGCGCCAAAATGCCTCGGTTGAGCCTAAATACCTTAATTGAGCCAAGAATCCCAAGAAGAAGCTAGAAGCCCCAGTCGAGCTAAGAGGGCCTAGTCAAGCCAGGACGACAATAAAAGAATCATGTTATGAGTTTTGGTATATGCATAAACATGATATGTTGATGTGTTCATTAATATGCAGAAGGTAAGCATGCATTGAAATATACGGTAATTGACATCTGCATGTAGTCGAGGTGTAGCAATAGGTTTGCCATTGATTTGCCATAAATATTGTATTGCGACTGTTGTGCCCGCTAGATTTTGATAATGAGATGCTATTCTAGTAGAGAATTAAGGATTTTACTTACTGAGTTTATAACTCACCTTGTCATTTTTCAGAATTGTAGGTATAGAGGAGTTGTAGTCTCGATAGAGGAGCCAAGGTTTGCCTCGGCCATTTTGAGCATAGAGCATGTAGTGATTGTAAATATAACGGCCGTGACAAAATGACTTATAAATATAATTGATGTAATTGTGTACTTGCAAGTGGTTGTTTTTCCTAGCTACTTGTTGTTGTTTGGGTGTTGTATGTATGCTTCCGCATGTGCTTAATGAAAAGATAAAAAGAAATGGGATGGCGACATGCTTGGGATGTCACTAAAATAACCCCCGCCACTCGAGATCCTGAGGATTGAGTTAGGGTCATGACATAATCAGTCTATGATCGTTCACGACTGGTATAATGACCATGCGGAATTACCCGCAACTGATATGTAACCATATAAAATCGATTCATAACCATCCACTAGTCGATTTGTGATGGTATGTGATTGTCCCAACAATCAATCCTTATGGTCGAGCAACCAATCCATGTTGAATACTCTAGTCAAATGTACATCCGAGCCTTACTCACCTTTCTTGATCAGCTAATTGGTCCATGACCGATCCTTGAATCGATTCATGGCTGATTTTCCGTTATCAGTGTATCGATCCTTAGACCACTTCTCATGACCGAGATAGAGGGTCTAAACACGATGTCACAACAAATTACTGGATCTCCTCAAACTTCAAATTATATTGTTGCTACCTTGCATTATCATATAGTTTATCAAGTTTAAAAATTATGCGATTGACATCAACTTCCCCGATTTTGAAGATGCCTTGTTCATTTTGGTGAACAATGATCATACTTCCTTTATCTATATGTCGAGACAAGTTCCTCAAGATCAACTAATTAAGTTATTCCCAGGACTTGGGTAACAAACTATGAAAAGATCATCCAAAACTCCAAGTCGATCCAGTCCATAGAGTCTAGTTCACCAAGAAAAAACAACAACATGGTTGTCATTAAATTTAGTAAGGAAAATGAAGAAGCCATTTCTTCTATCTTTCACACTATTTTTATGATGCAATTTTCTGCAATTGAAGTTCCAGTTGACAATGGTCATGCAAATCCAAAACCCTTCATTGAGTCTTTTGACCAGAAGGGATGGCCCATTCATTACTACAAGGATCCCTATATAAGACATTGTTTTTTAGACCTCCATTGCTAATGTTCCCTTTTTACAAACTGTCCATATGAAGAAGATGATGATAGACTATCCTAAAGAAAGAAATGGTCAAAATGTAGTCTTTACCAAAGGTATCTTAATGGAAATCCCACTATAGGATCTCTTGGTGAGGATGGAAAAAATTATTAGTTAATGGTCTCATACGGACCACCTTGATCACAACCTTCTCCATTAGTCCCTAAATCATGTGAGCCTTCTTCGCCACCTCAGTCGCCATCCAAAAAGAAACCTTCACCGTAAAAACCAATTGTTTCACTTTTTTATAAAACCATTTACAAATGGGTTAAGAGAAGTTCTTTCCCTTTAAAAATACCCATAACGCCTCAACCTCATGTTTTCCAAAGCCAGAACTGCCACTTGTCCTTCCATCTGTTTGTACATTCCAACTTTTAGACTTTCCATCTTTGGAAAGATCTAATTCTAATGCTCCATTCCCAACATTAGAAGGATTTACATATGCTCAACATTAGTTCCACTTATATGCCTAAAATCCCAAACCCTAGAGATGTTGATGATCATGATAGACAAAATAAAGTCATTGCTACTAAAATTGTTCTGAATTGGTAGTCAAAAAATGCCTTGGCCCAAAATAATGTTCTTAAGACAATTGATTCCAAACTTGTATTGATCATGTTGACAAAAAGGCTAATCAAATGGCTTTGATCATAAATAAATTACTTGAGACATTTCAACATATACCACAACAATTGGAATCTGGCAAGTATGTTTCTCATCATTATCTAGAAGATCAAATTATTGAAATGAAAAAAATTGAGGAGACAAATCAAGCTCGTACAAGAAGGAAAGTTTGGTCATCCTTTAGACTCATAATCCTTGCCTTGGAGACCAATTTGAATGCAAGTGATTTATCCTAAGGTTACAGCAATTGCCTCAATCATTGAAGAAGCTCCAAAGACAAATCAAAGTGATATTGTTACACTTTGAAGGGACAGTTCAAGGAATTTGTAGACATCCAAAGATTCTTCACCATTCATATGAACATTTTAGACCCTATCATGCAAGCAAAATCTCACTCAAATTTTGTTCAAAAGTGCTATGGAAAAATCCTGACTTTTTCATCCATCTTTTTTTCAAAAGAAATGATGATGTCTATGACATCCTCAATCTGACCCTCATTTTCAGAACGGAATTACATCAGTAGTCAATCTTCGGACGAGATTACAATGAAAATCGGTAGACCCTGAAAGCGCCGAAAATACCACTTTGGGGAGAAAACTCGATTTTTCATCGGCAGGATATAAAAGTTCAAAATAGTGGAAACAAGCCACGAACGAGGACCCATGTGGCCCTAATGGGCCCTTGGACCCATGAAGGGTGGCCCAATGGACCTAAGCCTAAGGTAGGCGGCCCACTGGGCCTCACGCCCAAGATGGGCGACCCAAAGGAGCCCATGGGCCACCCACGCTCTTTTTGGTCATTTCAAATCCCTTATTAATGAAAAAAAAAAATCCCTCATTAATGATCCATGTGTGTGAATAGTGCATGAACAGTATCCAAACCTAGTGAAATTATCATTTTTCCCTTCTAGCCTAATAAACAAAACTTGGTGTATTAAAGGAGGTGTTGGGCGTTCAAGGAGAGGAGGAGAGAGAAGATGACATCACCCCTACCCTATTTACCCTATTTCTAGCTTAAGTATTATGGTGGCATTAAATGGGACTTGGGAAGAAGTCTTGCAAGAAGCAATCTTGGCTATCCATTCTAAACTTGGGGAGCAAGGACTCATCTTGGCCATCCAATGGCCAAGACTTGTGTTGCAATATTTCTCTCTCTCCCCTAGCTCATTCAGCCACCTTTTTTTTCTCTCTCATTCTCTCATTTCTCTCACTTTCTCTCTCTCTCCACCCATTTGGATGAATTTTCCCTCATTCTCTCCCTTTTCCCTTGCTAGCCAAACCCTCTCATCCTCCCCATCCCTCATCTCATGCCCACATCCCTCTCATTTCCTCTTGGTTGGAGTTGCCGTGAACTATTGGAAGCCGCACGCCCTTACCATCGTCATGGCTAAACCATTGTCCTCACCACCTCACGCTACCGTCCCTTGGCTTTTGTGGCCTTGCCATGGGCTACCAAGCATCGACTAGCCACCGCCAAGCCTTGCCAAGCCTCACTGTGAGCTATACCATCGCCCATAGCCTTGTCATGATCTATTTGGAAGGTGACCAACCACCATCAAGCACCACAACAGCCGTCCAGCTTTTGCCGCACCTTTGCCGTCACTTGCCAAGCTTGGAATTGGGAGTGAGTAGCTTTCTAGCCTTTGAATAAGGTTGTTATTGCATTTTGTTGTTAGTTTAGGACTAGAGTAAGGTTAAATGGTGCTTTGTTGATGTGATAAGTAGGTTTTGTGTGATAGGTTATCATATGGTTCCGATAGATTATCACGATAAGTTATCAAGTTTTGGGCGATAGGTTATCGAGGTTCATTGATAGGCTATTGTGATAGGTTATCAAATTTTACCGATAGGTTATCACATTTTGTTCAATAAGTTATCATTATGCGATAAGTTATTAGAATATGATAAGCGGATTATGATAAGGTGTTATGATAAGTTAAAATGAGGTGATGAATTATATTGTAATGAGATGTGATGTGTGATTAGTTGTAGTGAGATGTGATATATGAAGTGACGTTGCAACAAGGCATGTTATTAAAACATGTTATGGTATTGTGATATGTTGTATTAATAAAATATGAGTTATTTGATAGTTTATGATGGCATGTGATAAGTGAATTTAATGATTTATGTTCAAGTGCAATGACTTATCCTACTTTGATGAGTGATCTATATGCCATGGGCTTGTTAATTGGATGGAGCAATTATGTGATATAATATGAGGCATGCGTATGACATGATGGCATATGACAAAGATTGTTGCATACTATGTGGGCATTATATTGATTAATGCGAAAGATATGAAATGAGATGTGTGATGATATGCCCGTGTGATCACCTAAAAACCCTTATGTGTTTACATGAGATAGTGAACCCGTCCTGATGTGTTTATGTGAAATGATGCCCGATTCAATTTGGATGCCCCCAAGCCAACAAGATACCGTTCGCGGATGGATTTCAGAACGATGCTCCTTATAGGAATGCCATCTTGATGCCTTTACATGGGATGTTACCGTGCTTGCTAGGGCGAGACGATGCCTGATTACGCCGGATGACTACCGACCTTCGGGTTAGCCTTGGGCCTTGAGTGTCTGTAATAATCTGGACATATTTGTGTGGAAAGTGCATGAGATTTAATAGTGATCATTGTGCCTGATTTTGGGATAAAACTATAAGGCATGGTAAGGGATGGGCCAAAATGGGTTTTACCTTATAATCGGGACACATGTAAATGCATTGTGCATAAGAGTTATTGGAAATGTTCTAATTTTGCTTGATACTTTAGGAAAGCTATGGCACGTTATAAATTTGATTGTATGCAATGCATGTGCCAAGGCGAGGTAAAAATACTTGTGGTGTTTGATTTGATAGCTTGGGTTGGTTGTTTATGATTGAAAGCTAGGAAAATGATGTTTGAATATGTCTAGATAATTAAAAGATATTTGCACAAGAGACATTGCATGTTCTTATTTCTACCTCATAAGTATGTGATTTGTTGTGAAAATTGCCTATGTTTTATGTTATGATGGTTTGAGAGGGTGAGTTAACCATTCCTGTTTTTAGTTAAGGCAAAGTAGGATATGCTTTGCTATTGATCTTCCATCGATAGATAACTTGCACATTTAGGCCATTTCGATGTGAATAACCTCCCTATGCAAGGTCTAGGAAGTTTACTCATTAAGTTTATCTCATTGTTGTTGTTCAAATGTTTTCAAGCCCTAAGCATGTCTGAACCGTTCCACTACATTCGTTTTGGGGTGCCTATTGATCAGGACATTGAGGTGACTTCCTATCCGGTTGAGGGCAGGGACACTAGATACGAGAAGTAGATGACCACCATTTGGGTTGTTTAACCTAGTGCCCCATAGGTTAGAAGCCTAGTACATTTGGTTTAGAAGGGACCATTGGGGTGTTTTGATGGATTTTCAGGTAGGGGATTCGAGTGCGCTGTTTGGGACCCCATGGTTGTAGATACCCTCGGTAGTGGGGTCGCTAACCCGAAGGTGGACTTAGATCTAGAGTTGGACCCCAAGCTTGAGCCATGGTATCATAACCTAGATGTGGACTAGATGCGTATGGGATATCACCCTTTTGAAGTCCCCCTCGTAGTAATAGAGGTGCTAGGTTAACCCTGAACCTTGTGGATGTATGTATGGCTAAGCTTTTGGATTGTATATGAAGTGACGTATAATGAGTGATACATATGTTTAAATGGAAGTATGTTGTTATAAATTTATATAAGTGTATTTTATGCTATCCCTATTTTGAATGGTTGGGTGATTTGGTTTTTGCTTCTGCTTGCGCATAATTAAACGATAACATGAATGGTCGGCAATGCCTCCTAGGACATCACAATTGAATGACCTAAGTAAATCATAAGCGTAGATTGTTGCGCGTTTGGAGCGGGTTGGGGCGTGACAATGTCAATCCCACAAAAGCCAATCACTGTGGAATGAATCTGGAACATTTGCTTTTAGAACTAAAGGGATGTTCAAAATTGCTTCATCAAAATCAATTGAGCTCTCAAATTTTCAATGGGATTGCAAGGTATTTTATGTAAACAAGTGTGTTGAGTAGAACAGACTGGTCATCAATTACTAGCCCTTCAATTAATTCCTACAAGATGATAAATTTTCTCTGCCACATCAAAACTTTTGATTCTCTAACCTTACTCAAGCGAGAGTTTACTCCAAGTTTGATCTTAAAGCTGGATTTTGACAATTGAAGATAAGTACAAAAGTGGATTTTGTATCCTAAATCAGCAGCATTTCCAATGGATGATGCTAGCTTTTGGTCTTAAGACAGCTCCTTTGCTACTTCAAAAGGCTATGTGCAGAATTTTTCAACTTATTATGGCCAATGCCCAAATTTACATGATGATATCTTCCTCTATAGTCAAAATGAGGATTCTCATTGTAAATTACTGGCCCGATTTGCAGAGCTCATACAAAAGTATGGGATTATGTTATCTCATAGAAAGATAGATGCACTTCAAAGATGGGACATATTATTCTGGCCCGCATATTGTTAAAGAATTGTAGAAGTTTCCCAATGATCATCTCACTTGCAAGCAGGTTCAACAATTCTTTGGGATAGTTAATTGTCCTTAGGGACTTTGTCCCAAAAATCACAAAGTTTGTAAGTCCAATACAATAAATACCCAAGAAAGATGCTCCTCCAAAGAGGCCACAACAAACCAAGTGTATAAGCAAATTTAAAGAAATTCCACAGCATCTTCCCCCATTGTAAATTCCTTCCATGGGAAAAAGAATCTTGCAAACATATGCCAATGAGAAATATTGAGCCGCTATTTTCTTGGAAGAAATTGATGGAAAGCGAAGAGTCTGTGTACACAAAAGTGGAAGATTCACACAAGTAGAACTGCATTACCGCTCTACATTTCAAGAAATTATAATGGTAAAATATGGCATCAAGAATTTTGAGTTCTATCTTATCGGACATCATTTTCTCGTGGAAATGGATATGTCCTCTTTTTCTCATATGCTGAAATTCAAGTAGAAGCAAGTACCACATCCTCAGCTTCTTAGATGGGTAGAATAGTTTTCAAAGTATCATTCGAAACCGAACATATTCGGGAAAAAAGAATAAACTTGCTGAATTTTTCTCCTGACCAAAAGAATTTGTCACCACCACATCCATGAATATGTATGTGGTAAGAAATCCAAAAGGAGATTTTAAGATTTGAGAAATGAAGTCCAAATAGCCTTCATACTCGTACACACTAGAAGTCCCTAAGCTCATCGAGGACAACACCCTCTTTGACAATCTTGAAAGTCTTATGTGGCAATACTATTTCCATATTTTTAGTGGTTATGGAGTCTAATTCTTTGCTCAAATCTGTCTTTCTCCCTAGAAGGGGAACTCCTAGAAAAATTCAAATGATTTTATTGGGATTTGTTTAATGCCTATACCATTGTTATCGGGTTTCCAACAGTTAGGATGCCCTTCATCATTAGCAGAATCATTGGAGGAGAAGGCAAACATAAATAATTTTGGGGAAATGCTCAATTGGTTTAAACCATTGGGAGAATGGAGAAATATTTTCCAAGCACAACTTAGAACATGCAGGCCTGACATTGATCTCCTTATAGTTATTTACCATGACTATTTGTCAAACCCAATGGAGATGTGTAAAACCCTAGTGGATGTTGAAGTATCCACATATAAACACAACCTATTCCAAATGAGATTTCTACAACCTTTCCTTGTAAAATGTCAGCCTACCCTCGACAGTGCCAAGAATTGTAGAGGATACTGTGCCAACACAATTAAGTCATTCCACCAAAAGCATGGCCAACAAAATTTGATAATTTTCTTAGGATCATTATGATGATTACCATGCAACCCAAAAGATGATCAATATTTGCTTGGGAAGATACTATGGAATTGACATGTAGGTTAACATGGACAATTTTGTGTTACAAATATCTTCACAAGATCTAGCTTCATCATCACAAGACCCATGGGGAGGACCATTGTCACAATATTCTTTTGACTATAGTGAATTACGACTTGCACTCCATTTTGGCCTCGATAAGGAATGCCCATCACTCTAGCTCGAATATCTACCCCAGCCTTGCATTCCATCAAGCTCCACTAATGTTCCGACAAGTCTTTATCAGCCTTCGAAAAGACAAAAGTCGTATAAATTAAAAGCAAAAGTTGCCTTAGAAATTGAGAAGGTGGAGAAGCTCTTTGAAGAATGCAGGCAATAGTATGAAGATAAACCTGAGACCAATATTTTTTTTGAGTTTGCTAACATCCCATTAAATTCTCATCAGCCTATAGAGTTCACAGAATATGACTAACTCGAAACCCTTGAAGTTGAAAGACTCATAAGAGAATACAAAAGGTAGAAGAATGGAAGTGATTCCGACAGCTCATATGATAACTCTAAAGTAACCAATTCATAAATATGATATGCGAGAGAGTTAAACACTCCATGTGAAGATGTTGCAAAATGCAAAATATTTAGCTTGAGTTACTGTTGCAAAACATTTTTTCGTGTACTGTTCATAGCACTATTCATCACTCTAGCGTGCTTTAGCAGTGTTGTAGCAAAAGGCAAAATTGCATGGTAAGAGTTTGTCGAGCATAAAAGTCATGTAAAAATTAGTTTGTCGATGCAAAAAGTCAGTATGTACAAATATTTGGTCATTATCGGCCATAAAGAGTTTGTACAAATTATTGGTGATCTCCAGAATTATCACTAATAATAAGATATTTGATATTTGTCTTCTGTATTTGTTTTATGCCAGTATAAGACAGTGTTTGTAAATGCTACCAAGTAGAAAGTACCTTCCCAAAAAATAATATTACGTGATTTGTTATGAATCCTTAAAGCTCTCTCCTATCTTTTTTTTACCTGGTATGATTCTTTAAAACTATAGATATTTTGATTGATTCTGGTTCTGCATTTGCCACAATGTGCAATCCATGCATTCTATCATAAAATTTTCTATGATATGAATCAAAAAAGGAAAATGAATTTGATGACTAACACGCAATTCCTATTATGAGGTCAGAAGGGCCATGCGTGTATAATAGCATACCTACCACGCATTCTGTTTTCGTTTTCTCTAGCTCGCATGGCGAATTGTATAATCATGTGCTTGCCTCAATAATGGTAAATAAAAAAAAGGTCAACTCTGGAAGTGGAAGCCCACTCTTTTTTTTTTTATCTTAGTCGGGTGGGAGAGATCACGCAAAGACGGCGACAGCATAAGCACGTCAGAGACACCGTGTCTCCGCCCCTGAATTCGCGCGCTGCGCTGTCCGATCCGATCCTCTCGCCGTCGTCCTTCCCCCGATTCTCTCTCAACCTCCGCCTCGCGAGGGGGAGGATGGGCGACAATTACGATTTCGACCTCCTCACGGGCCCGGGCTCCACCAGCCCTCCCCCGCCGCGGCCCGTCTTCACTACCCGCTTCGAGCCCTCTTCCTCGTCGGAGGAGGAGGACGGCGGCGGCGAGGAGGAGGATGGCGGCGGCGGCGACATCGCCTCCACCACGCGGCGCCTCGATTACATGCTCCAGTTCTTGGATCGCAAGCTCTTCACCTCGTCCGCGTCCGACGCGGCGCCTCCCGCGGGCGGCGAGCGGGATTCGAGGAGCACGGCGGCGGCGCGGCGCTGCCGGAGTTCGTGGCCCGGGGAGGGGGCGCGGGCGTCTTCAAGCTGCCGACCCGGGCGGCAGTCCATCCGGGGCGGCCGCCGTGCGTGGAGGTGAGGCCGCACCCCCTGAGGGAGACCCAGATCGGGTGTTCCCTGGGGGCTCTCGTGGCCACACGTTCTCAGCTGTGGGCCGGCGGCGAGAGGAGCATCAGGGTTTGGGACTTGACCGCGGACCTCTACGCGGCGGCGGCCGCGAGCGGCGAGGCTGACCACGCCGAACCCGACACTGTGCCCTACAGGGAGTCGGTGGATTTGATGTCGCCCGCCTTGTGCTTGGTGGCCGACGAGGCGAGCCAGCTGGTGTGGAGCGGTCACCGGGACGGGAGGGTCAAGTGCTGGAGCATGTCGTTTGGTTCTTCTTCTTCTTCTTCTGTTGCTGCGTCTAGTAGTAAAACTCGCTTCAAGGAAGCACTCTCGTGGCTGGCTCATCGAGGCCCCGTCCTCTCCCTCGTGATCTCTTCTTATGGTTAGCTCTTCCTGCTCGACCTGTATTGATATGATTCTAGATTCTGGTTGTGCATTAGAGACCATGTTGTTAAGGCATAACCATTCGGTTTTACATAATGGAGATCCACTTGCAATGCATATCTAGTGCTAACTGCAATGTCACAGTATGTTAGCTGCAATGTAACAATATGTTAGCCTTCCAATGCACTATCCTAGGTTTCGCACTTGTGCAATGATGAGTGTTTGATGATCTAAAAGAAAATTTGACTTTCTATGGAGATGGATGGTACAACAAATAGGGAAGACCTCAGAACCCGATGTTTTGAACTTTCGTACCAGATAAAGCAGAACAGGTAAAAGGAGCTGATACATGTAACTTTGCTTAGTGAGCATTGACTGTCATTGTTCATTATATATTTTACAAAGACCAAGTCCACAAAATCAAGGGTAGCCAACTAATGGAGAAAACTTAGACGAGAAATCACGTGTGTTTTCTCCCTTTCAATCTTTTGTGTCTTAGAGAAATGGAGTGAATTATTTTGGCTGAGAGGAATTCCATAGTTGAAGAGCTTCTTTCCTCTTTGAAATGGAAATAACTTCATCTACAAGCATCCATAAGCTGCATGTCTCCCAATTGATGTAGATACAGGGTTCATTTTTTCTGCCCTGGAGTCTGAAAATTTGTTTAGTTTCCTTCTTTCATAGCTTTGCAGCCAATGATCTGAAAGATCGTTGTGAAGTTGCAATAATTGATATGTCAATACTATTCTTTTTACTAGTTATATTGCGTACACAATTGATGTGGGTGTGTGTGTGGTGTCTAGAAGTCTATTGGTGCTTTTGCTACCAAATAGTCTCATGGGCTCTCAAAAAGGTTTGTAAGCTGCTGTATGCAAGTTACAGCTGCAGACACCAAATTGAACCTGCTGATATTGCTGCAATTAATTGAACTGTTAAGTGTGTAAAGGGTTTATGGTGCATGTTTACTCTTTGCTCGATTTCAGGATTGTAGATTGTGAATGGGTTTACCTGATGGATATGGACTGAATTTGTGTTTAATAAGGTAGTGGGGCTGCATTTGGTTGTGTTTGTGATGAACTCGGGGCCGAGTTGTGTCCAGTGCACTATTCTTTGACAGCTGTGAGAATATTTTAACTTCTCATCAAAGAATGTCACGATGATTTGCTTAATATACTGATTTTTATTTTTTTTTTACTGACAATGGTGATAGAGTGTGGGACCAGATAGATGCTTTAGTGAATTGTCAGGCATGTTCTTTTTTATATAATTGTGTGAGATTCGGCAATCTCTCTGATATGTCAAAGATTCATTGAAGGTTGCTTTTTTTTGCTTGGGGAGCTGCTAGGGAACGTATTTGTACTTTGAATAGTTTTTAAAAGGGGAAAAATACTGGCTAATAAGGTGATTTTTGTGCAAGACTGAAGAATGGAGTGTGAATTACTTACTTTTAAATTGTAGCTGTGAACAATAAGAATTTTTGCAATGTTAGAAGTAAATGGGTGACCTCAGGCACGGTGCAGAGAGGGACTTTCAATTGGTGTGTTGGAAAGAAACAGATTACTAATGATTCCTCTCTTTTTTTTTGGCTCATTTGGAGAGAGAGGAACAAAAGGGCATTTCGAGGAGTCAAATCCTCTTGGAACTTTTTTAGGGATAATTGGTTGGTTGTACACTCTTCACTTTTGGTATAGTTGGAAAGTTCAATTTGATGCACCTGGTTTGTTGGAAATGTTAAAAGTAGTCTTCCGTGCATAAATTTGTATATGGGTTGCTTCAACCTGAAGCCATTTTGTATAAGGGTGGTACCCCCTCTGCACCTTAATGCAATCTTATTTATCATTACAAGAAATATTTGCATGAGAGCCAGCAGAATTTTCTAAGTGGATAGAGACTATATGATAGAAGTACTCGACAACACTAATGCATCAGAATGTTCAACCTTTTGAGGCAAATTTTTCTAGGCTTGGTTGTACAAACTTAACTTTTACTCCCAGCTCTGAATCTATGTTCTGTTTAAATACTTCTTGCACCACTGGGATTCTGCTCTTTCATATTATGGTATTTTTCCCCACTAAACTTATTTGTCCAACTGTTTGCTGAGAAAAATATTGTCAGGTAGGGATTATTGTTACTAGGTTAACTTAGAAGTGGCTATAATTTTTTTCTCGGATATACTAACACGGTTCCTTATTTTGTAAGAAATTGATGTCACTGTAGATATGTGATTTCATTATCAAGAGCATTATTTTCTTAGCTTTCATTGAACCTAAGTCAGTTTCTCTTCAAATCAGGGGATCTGTGGTCAGGTTCAGAGGGTGGTATTATCAAAATTTGGCCATGGGAAGCTATCGAGAAATCTCTTTCTTTAACAGTGGAAGAAAGACATAAGGCTGCTTTCATTGTGGACAGATCATATATTGACCCTCGGAACTATGTTAATGCAAATAATTTCGGTAACAGTTCAGCAGCTGATGTTAAGCACTTATTTTCAGATAATTATGCAGGCACAGTGTGGAGTTTTGGATATCAGTCATTTGTCCTTTGGTATGTGCATTCTTTTGATTTTGCTATTGGAGTTATATATAGCTTGATATGCTCTTCCAACTTGTTATCATGATTATTTTTTGTTTAATCAATTCTTCATAATTAGTTAGATTTTTTCGTGAATTCTCCCAAATGGGTGTCTGATTTTCCACTTTTATATGACAATGAGCAAACATCACTATTCAAATTCAAGCATGGAATCTTTAATTTGCATATTACCATGGATATATTTGCGGTGTCTCAGATGTTTTAATATAAAGGTAATGTCGATGAACTGCTTCAGTCCTTATCTGGGCATAGGCAAGACAATTTGGGAGGATGGAGGCTTGTATATCGGTAGTTGTCAAGTCATTTTTGAACATCCCTAAATTAAATTTGAATGAGCTTTTGCAGATGAAGCTATTGAATTCATGCACTTGAGACGTGTTACTTTTAGCACATGTAATTTTATATGCTTTATTTTAACAGACCTGTTTTCCTTATTAGGAGAATACCTGCTTAGGAGATCTTTTGCATCCTCTCTTCAACCTAGCTATGGGTCTCTCTGTGGTCATCCTTTAAGTTTTTGCTCTTCTTTTTTCCCCCTTTCATCTGGTTGACTATCTGCAAAATGTTTACCTTAGCAGCTCTGGGTCTCCCCTTTCTTAATCATAAAGCTTGCAGATTTTCAAATTTGAAATCTAAGTTTTGTTTTTTGGAATAATTGCTTTGTGTAGGGATGCTCGTATGAGGGAGTTATTGAAAGTTTATAGTGTAGATGGACAGGTAGAGAGCCGAGGCGACATCTCAACACCGCAGGATTTTTCAATGGAATATATTTCTAGTCCAAGAAAGGAAAAACCACAGAACTCCTTTGGTTTTTTTCAGCGGTCTCGCAATGTTATATTAGGAGCTGCTGATGCAGTTCGTCGAGTGGCAACAAAAGGGGCATTTGGAGATGAATCTAGGAAAATGGAAGCACTTGTTACAACAATAGATGGGATGGTTTGGACTGGGTGTGCGAGTGGCTTACTGATACAATGGGATGGAAATGGAAATCGTCTGCAAGATTTCCAGCACCACTCTTCCCCTGTGCAATGTCTTTGTACATTTGGACTTCGCATATGGGTAGGTTATGCAAGTGGTTATATACAGGTACTGGACCTTGAAGGGAATCTGCAAGGAGAATGGGTGGCCCACAGCAGTGCTGTTCTAAAATTGGCTGTAGGGGCTGGATATGTCTTCAGCTTGGCTAAACATGGAGGTATACGTGGTTGGAGCATTACATCTCCTGGACGTATAGACAGCATACTACGTTCAGAACTGGCTGGCAAAGAGTTTCTGTACACTAGGATAGCAAACATAAAAATATTGGCTGGCACATGGAATGTTGGACAAGAAAGAGCTTCTAAAGACTCTCTCATATCATGGCTGGGCTCTGCGGCCTCTGATGCAAGTATTGTTGTTGTTGGGCTGCAAGAAGTTGAAATGGGCGCTGGTTTTCTTGCTGTGTCTGCAGCCAAAGAAACAGTAAGTCACTTCTTTTGTTAATCATTCACATGGACTGTTCTCTGCTTCTTAGAGTCTGTTACTGGAAATTGGAAAAGAAAATGACTTTTTTCCCCTATCATTCTGAATAAACATGTCGTTTATGATATCCAATGTTCCCTGCCCAAGCAATTAATCCTCAAGGAGAGTGCATCTTTCTGTTTTAAATCAACCGTCTGACTTTATGGGCATTCAAAATCTTCTCCTATTCCACTCTTCTCAAATGTGAGTCAGAGAAATCACTAGGTGTTTCTTCTATCCTGCTCTCCCACTGTAATTTGCAACTCTCACTAAATTCAATGAAAATCTGATAAGACTCTGTGCAGTATATTTGACACCCTATGCAGCAGTGATAATGTTTCCAGAATGAAATAAAATCAGGAGAATTACATCATATATCCTGCATCAACTGATTTGTTATTTCATTTATAGGTGGGGCTTGAGGGTAGTTCAGCTGGACAATGGTGGCTGGATATGATTGGCAAAATATTGGATGAGGGGTCAACCTTTGAACGTATGGGATCTAGGCAATTAGCTGGCTTGCTCATTGCCGTGTGGTCAGTTCTTTTCTTTTCTCTTTTCCTCTGATCACACTTGATATGGAATGTTCCTTGTCCCTTCATATTGGCAAAGACCCTTTATGATATGAAGAAATCGAAATGTATGTTTAACTGAGTTGCTATTGTGTATCAAAAGCTCCTGCATTATATTAAGCTCATTTCTATAAACCGCCTCAAAATTAATCAGCGATATGTAGGCCCATATTATTTTTACCAGGGGCAAGACACAATATTAAATGGTAGGGATGTCTGCATTTTCATCAAAACTTAGAGTATTCAAGGAAGTTGTCTAAGTTAACCATATACTACATATGTAAGCAATTGCATTTTCCTTTTGTCATATAATGGCAAGTCTCTCCTCCAACGTGTAAAGTGTCTGTCAGGGTCAGAAATACTCTAAAACCACATGCTGGAGATGTTGATGCTGCAGCAGTTCCTTGTGGCTTTGGGCGTGCAATTGGAAACAAGGTATACACTTTTGGCTGGTTCTTGTTGCTTATTGCTTTGAGAATGTTTCATCGTAGTAATCTCATGATACAATGAACTTTCATGGAGGAGCTTTGCTTTTAGTTCTCACTCTGTCATTTTTGTGACTATTTCTTATATGTTTAATCTCTGACTGACTGATGACTTCACTTCTCTGTTATTCTTAAGAAGAGTAAGTCGTATTCTTAGGATGGTGATTTTTATTTAGGACACAATAGGACAATAGATGCCGTTTGTTACATTTGGATGGGATATGGTAGGATTAAGGTGTTTAAAGACTAGGATACAGAATTCAGTTTGAGGGGTGAGATAGGCCCAGTAAGTAGATGTTGCATTCCATGTGAATAATCTGTGCCTAACAGTAAAGAGTATATGCTATGCCATTACTCACTGGTCAAGCTCTGTAAATGGTGAACTTCGTGCTTTTTGTCCTTTTCTTGCCTGTCTTGCTCTCTTCATGGTAGTGAACTGGTGCCAGCATCTTCGTCAAAAAAGCTTCGACCATTTTTGTCAATGGTCGAGTTGTTGAAAAGGTTGAATTATTTCTTTGGTCGCTTTTTGGTTAATAGATTTTAGCTTACATTTGTGGTTTGAGAAGATACGCCTGTCAGTTCACATGTTCACTTTTAAATGCTCTCTACCATCCCCAACCCCCCCCCCCCCCACCAAAAAAAAAAAAAAAAAAAAAAAAAAAAACGAAGAAAACCTCTTCTCTCCTCTTCTTCCTTAATTTTGGATTATTGTTGTTAACGTGGTTGAGATACAAACAGGGAGCTGTTGGTTTGAGGATTAGAGTGTATGATCGAATCATGTGCTTTGTGAATTGTCACTTTGCTGCACATGCTGAAGCGGTTGCTCGTCGGAATGATGATTTTGATCATGTCTATAGGAGTATGACCTTCACCAGAGCATCTACGTTTTCCAATGTGGTAGCTGGTATACCATCAAACCTGTTATTGTGTTGTAAACTTGCCTCCACGGTGTATGTATGTTGGCTTGCTTACAGAAATGGCTTGCCATTGATCCTTTCTGTTGCAGTCGGTGCATCTTCTGCTGTCCAAATGCTCCGTGGAACAAATGTAGGTATAAAATCTCAACACTGGTATCATTTTTATATGATCTAGTTACATGTAATGACCTATGATGTTCTGGTTGGTACTGATTAGTATTTATTCTTCCAGTCAGCTGAAGTAATGCCGGAGTTGTCCGAGGCAGACCTGGTCATATTTTTGGGCGATTTCAATTACCGGCTTGGTGATATAACATTTGATGAAGCGAGAGATTTTGTTTCTCAGAGATCTTTTGATTGGCTTTGGGAGAACGATCAGCTCCGAATAGAGATGGCAGCTGGTAATGTTTTCCAAGGAATGCGTGAAGCAGTTGTTAAATTTCCTCCTACGTACAAGTTTGAACGGCACAAGGCTGGATTAGCAGGTAGTTTCTCAATGTGAATTTTGTATCAGCTGTTGATTTACCATGTGGTCTGTCATTGCTGGTATATGTAGCCAATGAAAGAAATATCTTACTGTCCCCTAGTAAACCAGGATCCTCTTTGTGGTTGCTCTTGTAAAGTTCCTATGGCTAATGATGTTGAAGTTCTGGAGCATTAAACTTTCTGTTTGCTCTAGGGTATGATTCTGGTGAAAAGAAGCGCATTCCTGCATGGTGTGACAGAATTTTGTACCGCGATAGCCGTTCAGCTCCGGATTCCGAATGCAGTTTAAAGTGTCCTGTAGTCTCTTCAATAGTACGGTAAGTTTTAGTATTATGGTGTGTAATGCTATTCTGTTAAAAGGCCTCCCAACATGACAACCTGTTGGAGGCATGTTGCATTTGCTTATCATGACCTTTTAGTGTGCGTGAGCATCCGGTTTAACATGGTACATGCAAGCATTGGTCTTCCATGTAAACCTCGGCTAATCTTGACAGGTCCCAACTATATTTCAATAGAATTTGGTTTCTCATAAATACATGACAGGATTTCTATAAGTAGCATTAACTCAAGCACCTGTAGCCATTGGATTCCATCTCCTCCCCTCCCCCTCCCCCTTCTTTTTCTTCTCTCTTTTTCCCTCTTTCTTTTTTGTCCAAAGCATACCTCAAAACTGTCTAATCTCTTGGATGCATGTTCTTTCAAGAAATCAGCGGAAGTTGATTCAGGCTTATATTCATAGATCTGACTATGCATAACTGCTGTGGTTTTGCAATGTTCAATTGCAGATATGAGTCTTGCATGGATGTGACAGACAGTGATCACAAACCAGTTCGTTGTATGTTTAATGTGGACATAGCTCGAGTCGATGAGTCAGTGCGAAGGCAAGAATTTGGTGAAGTTGTTGCCCAAAATGAGAGAGTTAAGTCTATGCTCAAAGGGTTACTTATGATTCCAGAAGCCATTGTCAGCACCAACAACATAATCCTTCAAAATCAGGACACGTCTATTTTGCGAATTACAAATAAATCTGGGAAGCATGATGCTTTATTTCAAATAATTTGCCAAGGTGTCTCTATGATCAAAGACGATGGACAGGCATTAGACCATCACCCAAGAGGTTCCTTTGGCTTTCCGCAATGGCTTAGGGTAAGACTCTGGCTCTGTATTTTGTTTGATCTTATGGTTTTAAATGTTCTTTGAGGAATTTGACTTTTTATTCATTAATATGAAGACATCAGTAAAAGAACAAATCGAGCCTGGGAGCTGATCTTGAAACTGTTAATGGTAGTTGATCTTCTGAAGATGTGGTAAATTATCTAGTATATTGTTGGGACTTATAAGGTGGGTGTGCCCTCTAATTGATTTGGCTTTGATTGACTTAACTTGTAGACTAGGTTGGAAGATTTAGCTCTTTAAAAAATCTTTTATAATTGTCAGTTAGGTTCAGTGGCACTTTGAGGAGAAGGATAAGAAAAATTATTATTTAGATGAATGCAATGCTCTGCAGTGGTCGACTGTGACATCTTACGTTTAGAAGCTGTTGACTAATGGGATGTCATGCAGATATTTTTTCCAGGAGTTTTATCATCTCTGTTGGTTGTTGGCAGCCTTTTGTTAAATCGTTTAAGTTAATGGGAGGTGGAGTTGGCTAATTTAATTTTTGGTATTTTCATTAAACCAGGTTTGCCCCGTTTCTGGCATTATTAAACCTGAGCATACCACTGAGGTATCAGTTCATCATGAAAAGTTCCAGACCTTGGAGGAGTTTGTTGATGGTGTCCCTCGGAACTGTTGGTGTGAGGATAACAGAGACAAGGAAGTCATATTAGAGGTGAGAGTGAGTGGCAGCTACATGACTGAGACACGGAATCACCGTATTCGCGTTCGGCACTGCTTTTCATCCAAAGGGAAACAAGTTGACCTTATATCTTTGGATTCCAAGCAAGCACAAGTTAATCTCCTTCACCGATCTGATCTCCAACGACTTAGTGATTCCTATGACGTGGTTGACCACTTTCGGAATTTACATAGTCCATGAAATGACAGGTGGTAGAGGAGCATAAGCTCATGCATGGTTGACTGGGTGAATTGCTACAAGCTGACGTCTTACGTCTTATGGCACTCTGGTTCACAAGCATTGCCACCTTCCACCAAAACTTAGTTTGTTTTCTTTCTCAATATGTACAAAACTTGTTTTGTATTGAGAGGCCAGCATAAGCTATTAATGGAGGCAGTTACTGTTTTGGACATTGGATCTTGAGGTGTAGTTGCCACTGGCTTCACCATGGCTTCATAGGGTGGTGTCAAGCACAAACAAAACCACCAGTGCTTCTGGAAGATAAGCCAGTTTCTTGAGGTAAATTAAATTTCATATCAAGTGGCTGGAAACGAAGGTTCATTGTGCTTCTGAAACTTATCCATGAATAAGTTTCTCCATTTTGTTACATACGTGCATCTCCTCTTGAGTTATTTTAAGCTTTAAGCGAGTGCGAATTTTTCAGACATGGAAACGAAGGTTCATTGTGCTCTGGGTGTCGTTCAGTCTATTAAGCCAACATATTCTTTGTGCTTCATTTTTTCCTTTAACCCGTAAGAATTTTAACTCTGGAAGTTGTGTCCAGTAGTGTATGCCTACCAATCACACTTGGGCTAGTTTGTGTTATTAGTTGAAAGTCATTTTCTCAATTTCCTGGTTTCCGAGCCAGAAGAATGCGTGAGCCTTACATCTTCTGTAAGTTGTGACTAAGATGCGTACGCATCGATGCATTAGACTCAAAGATGCAAAGTTTCCTTTGGATAGGACATTTGTATAATAGCAAGAATGACCAAAATGCAGTTATCATGGGTCTCTGCATAGGTTGGCGATGATTTTTACACGAAACGAAAGTATATATTTGCGAACTAAACGGCACAAACCGACGCCTGTTTGAAAGTTAACTCTTTGGTGTGTTCAACAATGATGTTTCCAGCATAACACTGGTCGAAGTTGCTAATGCAGCGAAAATGTTTTGATAAGTCGCCGCTTCTGCTGAGAAAAGTCCCAACTACTAACTTATGGAAATTGGAGATATCCCAATAATGTCTATCTACGAAAATTTAACAAGGATTTTGATATGCTGCGTAACTTTTTGCCCGAACTCTAGCCCAACAGTCACGTCACGGCAAGGAGCAGGAATGCCTCGCGCTCTATTCCAATCCACCGTGATTCGCCTGAGGACAAAATCAACGACTGCTCGAATGTCCTTATGTTGTGCATGCTTGGTTGTCTATTAATCGCAGCTCATAGAATTAAGGTCCTTCAAAATAACCTAAGAGACAATACCCGAGTCAGCACTAAACGCAACAGAGGAGACGGACATATATGTAGCAAACACGAACAAGCTGAAAAGCTCAAAATGGTTGTGCCAGTGTTCTCCCTTTGGCAGAGATGGGTGTGGACCAAGAACCTCTCCTCCATTCCAAACTACCAGAAAATCATTTCCCTAACTAAGAAAAGGTTCCCTTGATGAATGAGAGGATTCAGAAAGTATGGTTATGGAAGAGAAAAAGTTACCTCCCCTCGTCTCCAAAAGACGTTAAACAAACACGCAGCATCAATACAAAGACGAAGATCTACTTTTTCACAGGAAGTATCTGTACCAACTACATTCTAAAGGAATCATCAACTCTAATCCAGCTCTTCATCTCTAAATTACAAGTGAAACTTGATGCTGCAGTAAAACAAAATGCGTTTCTTTTTAGCAACTGGCACAACATCAGTAAACTAGTTTTACTTTTTAAGTAAACAGAAAGTAACGTGTACAAATCACTACACCTCAAATTGTCCTTTGAATTGTTATTGGTTGTTTTGCCGGACCATGTTGTAGAAAGGAAATATTGTGACTAAAAGCAGACGCAAGACATGCTCTCTCAAAACTTCCTATTCTTCTGGGCAAAGCGGAGACAACAAAAGCTCGATACATGTCTCTCTTAAGTAGAATTGATCTGAGTTAAACTTGTCACCATCTCCTGACCTGTAACATCATGTATCTAAGCCAAAGAAAGAAAAGTGCCAATACTATGTTGCACGATGGTTTCAGCCAAAATTCCCATCGGTTGTTGATAGACTCAGAAAAAAAGACTATGTTGAACAAAGGGTTCAGCCAAACATCCCATTTGTTGTTGATAACCTCAGAAGGATGTCCAAGGCATGTCGGGCTTAACCGGCCAGCTAGTACCAGTAGTTTAAGGAACAGCTGTTAGTTCTGTGGTGTCCATCGCTTCGCTTTCCAATCCTTTGACGGCTTCTATGAGCCCCCGCGTGATTCCATTAAGATATAGTCCTCTCTCTTTCATTTCTCCCAACAATTTCTCTGCCTTCTCCCAATCCAACGCCTTCAAGCAAAGCGACTGAATCAGTTTATTATATTCATCAACATTAGGCTGCACTCCATGATTCTTCATCTCACTAAGTAATTCGAGGGCCTTGTCGAATTCTTCAAGTTTGCAATAGCCACGGATGAGTGTATGGTAAGTCACCGGTGTCAGCTTAGAGTGCTTCTTTTGGGCTTCCAACAGGACTTCCCTGGCCTGATCCATCTCACCACTGTTTGCATAACCACTAATGATGACAGTATAAGTAAACACATCCGGCTTCAATCCCCGAGCTTCCATCAATTTCACCAACTCCCTAGCTAATCCCATCTCCTTGGCCTTGGAATAACTACTAATCACATAGTTAAAAACCGCATTTCCTGGAGCTGGTCCTTCAGCAATCATCTTATTGAGCAATTTCTTTGCCCCATTGAGATCTCCACTCCTACAAAGACCGTGAACGACAGCAGAAAATGGCTTGATAGCATATTTTCGCGCCTCCCCTTTTAAGTCACCCAACAACTCCAAGCCTAATTTCACAGTCTGATCCTCTCGACACAACGAAGCAATCAAAAAGTTTATACAGGATTGAGGGGGGGAGTTGCCGTCCTTTGCGGCTAAATAAACTGAGTAGGCACCTTCGGCTTTCTTCCCCCTGCAAAGCCAAGATATGATCTTCCCGACTTTATTGCCATCGGGCAAGTGTCCTGCATTAAGCATCCTTTCACACACGGACCAAGCTAGGTCATTCATCGAGCGCCTACAGAGCGCTTCTATAGCAAAATAATAAGACATCTCGTCGGGGACGCATCCGAACTCATCAAACCTGTCGAGCACCTCGAGCGCAGCCTTCCCTTTACCCAACCTCGAAAGAGAAGCTATCAAAGGGTTGAGAACAGCGGCGTCCAACGCGCCATTCCCCTTTTCCCCGACCTCCTTGATCAAATCCCACAACGAATACACATCTCTCCGCCTCAAATCCCCACCGCCGCAAACGCACCGGACGAGAGCTTGGAGAACAGGGGCGGTCGCCTCGAAATCGGAATGCTTGGAAGAAGCCCACCTGAAGAAGCGAAGGACATTGTCGCCCACGAGGAGCCGGGTCTCGAGCACTCTGATGACGAACTGCGGATGCAGAGTCAAGCGCATCCCATCGAGGGTCGACTCCAAGGAACCGTCGGCGGTGCTCTGCAAGAGAGACAGCACGCCCTCCAGCTGCTCAGGGTCGATCTCGTCAACCTCCTCCTCCTCCTCCTCCTCCTCCTCCACGCCTCCGTCGCCGCCGTCGCCGTCGCCGTCGCCGCCGCCCGCGGCTTCGTCTCCTTCAGCTGCCAAAACGCCCGTCACCTGGCCGTCGGCATTCTCGTCGAAGCGCGGCGCCTCGTCGTCGAACCCGCTCGTCTCGCCGGAATCGAAGGATTGGTGGGAGACGAATCTGGTACTCCAGTTCAAGTTCAAGGGAGCTCCGGGGAGGAAGACGAGGGGGCACAGGCGAGCGGGTGTCGACGCAGGGGTTTCGGACGGAGCCGCCGGAGAGATTCCGACCGGATGCGAGCTCCGCCGCAACCGGCGGAGAGACAACCTCAGCCCTGATCTCCACATTCTCTCTCTCTCTCTCTCTCTGAAACTCTCTTTCTAAAACCCTAAAGTCTCCAAGCAAGTCATAGCAGCAGAGACGCGGCGGCGAAGTTCATCAAAAAACTGCATTTTTCTTGGGAAATATTTTCAGATATACCCCTGAAATAGTGAAAATTTCTCAAAGTCCCCAAGAGTAGGCTTTGTTACAAAATACCCTTAGATCGCTAGAAGTGGGAATAGTTTGGATGGATGGTTTCACCTTAAAATCGGAAACTGCTCACTAAGAATCGATTTAGAAAATGAACCATTTGTTGATTCCATTGACCCACTTAGGAATTGACCCACCAATACCGTCGAACTCTTAGGTGGGTCCGTGGAACCAATTCCATCAAGTTTCGAAGAATTACACAATGGCATCACATCACCAAAAACACTTCCAATTAGAGTCAATGGTTCATGTCACAAAGTGTGCAAATAAGATAGCACACTCACCAAACTTGTTGTGAATGGGCAAAAGCATATAGTTATCCAACACAAAAACTAGTAAGGCCCTGTTTGTTAATGTTCTTTATTTACGTTTATAAACAAAATTTACATTTTTTTTTGGGGACAAAAAAAGAACGCAAATGCGTTTGTTTGTGTTTTTGTTCCAAATCCATTTTTTTTTTCGTTGTTAATAAAGGTGTTTCTTTCTTTCTATAAATGGGAACAAATTTTCTCTAGACCCCATGGCCGGCGATCGGCATAAGCGACGCCATTGAGGGCCGGCGACCTCGCCGGGCGTCCACCGGCCTAAGCGAGGCTTATCTAGGCCGGCTTGAGCTTGCCCAAATCCGGTGAGCTCGAGCTCACCCGGCCAAGGTGAGGCCAAGCCTTGCCCAACCACGAGACTCGGCCTCGCCGGGGGCGATCGTCGTGGCCGGGCGACCGGCCGCCCCTCGTCGGCGGTCACCGAATGGCCAAGGCGGCGACCGGCCAAAAGAAAAAAGAAAAAGAAAAAAGAAAGAAAAAAATAAGAAAAATAAAAGAAAAATATTAAAAAATTAAAATAAACAAAAAAGAACATAAATTTACCAAACGTGTTTCAATTTTTTATTCCCAACAAGTTTATCAAATGCATTTTTGTTCAAAAATTGTTCGCCCATAAACCAACACTTTTTCTATTTACGTTCGGAACAATTTTTAAAACGAAATATTACCAAACGCGCCAAGTAGCCTAGGGATTTAGGATCTTTCTTTTTGTTGTTAATAGAGGTGGCAAAATGGGTCTTAAACCCATATATGACCCATTTAAATCATCAATGGGTCATATATGGGTCACTTGTTTTTTGAAGGAACTAATTAAATGGGTTTAACAATTAAAGACTTAAGATAGGTGAGTATTAAGTAGGTCTTAAATAGGTTAGATTTAAAATCCATTTTCAACCCAAACCACACAATCTCTCTCTTCCCTCTTTAACTTTACAAAAATATTATTATAAAAATCGAAATTATATTATTTTTTATTTGAATTTTTTTTTTTTTTTTTCCTTTTTTTTCTTTCTTTTTCCTTCTTCCAATGGCCGGCACGGCGATGGCCTCGAGTGATGACGCCAGGCGAGCCTCAAGCTCACTGGATCTGGTGAGGTGGAGGCCTAGCCGATGTCCAGGGAGGCTTGAGCCTCGCCGATCTGGTGAGACTCGAACTTGCCAACGTCGGGCGAGGCTTGAGCCTCGAGCTCACCATATCTGGCAAGGCGGAGGCCTCGCCGACATCCGGTGAGGCTCAAGCCTTGTAGATCTGGCGTCCGGTGAGGCTCGAGCTTGTCGATGTTGGGTGAGGCGGAGGCCGACTCGAACTCACTAGCGTCGGGCGGGCTCGAGGCTTGCTCCAACGATGAGCTCGAGCGAGCCTTGAGCATCGCCGAGCCGCTGCTTGTGGTCGATCGCCGCCTATCATCGTGGCTGGCGGCCGGCCAAAGAAGAGGAAGAAGAAAAAGAAAAAGAAAATTAAAAATTATATTCTTAAAAATAAAAAAAAAAATAATTAAAATTCGATTTTTTAAAATAATTATTTTAAAAATTATTAAGATTGTCCATTAAATTTGTGTTGTATAAAACCATGTTAGCAATACCATTTTTAAAATATATATAAGCTTTTTAGGTTTCGTTAAATGGGTCGAGTATGGGTTGGGTATAGGTCGGATCGGGTATGGGTAAAAAAATTTCACTACAATAAATGGGTTATAAACGGGTTAAATGGGTCGATTTTGGTCCGACCCAAACCCGACTCGATCCGACCCGCCCGTTTAACAGGTCTAGTTGTTAATTAAAAATCAACCCAAACAGGTGGGTGGTTTCAAACGTGGAGTCGAGAATCGGACTAGTACCCATTGATCCTTGAGCAGTCTGGTCCAGTTCTGGGTGGTTTGAACGGTTTCTTGTTCCTTTGCGCAACCACGCGAACTGTGACAACTTTATTTCAAGGGTAAATAACATAAATTATCCTTAAACTTTGGCCAAATGTGTATCATGATTTTTAAACTTTAGCTTAATGTGCAATGTTGTTCCTAAATTTGTAATTTGTTCAATATGATTTTTGGATTTTTTATACATGTTCAATTTAATATCTGTCATTGTAGCAGCTCTATTCAGATAATCCCTCAATTGTGATATTCCTCTTGAAAAGCCTTGTGGCTCTGCTCGCGTATGATTAGGAAAGCGAAGCTTCTTGATTATTTCAAAAGCTTGAACTCCACTTACTCTCGGTTCAACAATTATAATCACTTGAATTCTATGCAACCGAATCAAGTCCTAAGCAGTTACTAAAAACTTTTCACTCTCCAAACTCCGGCAATTCCACATTGACAACCACATTAAATAAAAAGTTTGAATGAGAGGAGGGTAACTAAACAGAGCCACATAGCATCATAGGATAAACCATATCAATATCCTCATTAGGCATCAGATGAGTTGTCTCCTCAAGAGAATTTGGAACCTCCGACACAGTTGATGATCTCCCCCGACCTACCAATATCATCAGGTGGTTCTGGTGGTGCTTGTAGGACATTCTCCGAAACCAAAGACCCATTTTGATTTGAAGAATACTCTTTACTAAAGAGATGCACAAGGGGAAGGATCATGTTGTCCAGGTATGATTTTAAAGAATTAAATGTCAATGTGGATAAGTCATCTTGAGTGGAAGAAATTTGTTCAAAGACCCCATTACTATCTTTAGGAGGAAGGCATGGCAAAACTCTGGCTATTTGCTCGCGAGGCTGAGATAGTCCCAAACTCTTGTTTTCTGTGAAAAAGCCCTCACAATTTTACGGTTCTTTTTATTTTTGATTATGGCGACGTTTTCAACCTTTGAAATATGTATTTCTTGTTGAGGTAAACAGTTCGAATCCTCATATAAATCTGATCGAGGTAACACTGAAGAGCGAGACCTCGAAGCAACAATATGTCCACCTATCAGCCGATGCTTCTTTTGCTTGTTGTCTTCAGCCCCTTCAGGTTTTTTGCACAACCATCCACAGGCCAAACTTATCTATGGGCTACTTTTGAACTTTCAATTGTTTTGTTATATTCACTGCAGGAGAATTAGGCATGAAGTTACCGTTCCCAATTTCTTCTACCATTTTACCCCCTTTAGACCTAGAGTCATCTGATCCGTGGTCATAATGATCACATTTGAAACAAATTGCATGCATACTTTCATACTTCATACGTCTAAGTTTTCTTTCAAGAAAAATCAAACGTGTTAAAGGGTGTATTAAGTCAACCGCAACACAAAGACAAACATACTTCCCTTTAATAGCTAGAACTATAGTAAAATCTGCTCTTAATGGTCTTCCAATCAACAAACCGAGTTGCATCGGAAAAGCCTCGTGAAAAACTCAATGGAGATATTGGGAAACCTAACTCGAAGCCTTGACCCTATTGTTACGTCTGGATCGGAATTAGGATGCCATCTTCTAATAGCCAAATAATAATCAAATATCACCCAAGGTCCTTCCCTATGCTTAAATTTGTAATAAGGACACTGGAAGTGCAAAAATGTTCGTACAACACTCACTTTAGTACAAAAAGTTTTCGCCGGCTCACTAAATTGCCAAATTAGAGAAAAACAATCATTTAAATGTCTTCGGCAAGAAATTCCAGTTAAAAAATTACATGGCTTTATTTATTAAAAGTTTGGGATAAGAACACCACAAGTACCATAGCCTTTGTGCAATGCTCATTTAAGTATCATATAAGTTTTCTTTCGACTACTTAGCTACTGTAGCTTCTAAAAATGTTCACTTATGTACTATAATTTTCAATCAATTACTTAAGTGTTGAAATTTTATGAAAATGTTCAACTAAATACTAGAATCCGACATGACATAACACTTATGGCTCTCGACTGTTGCTCATGGAGTCACTACCCACCACGCCAAGCACCACCACCTCCTTTACTAGCTTGATGAGTTCAATGACCGTGGCGAGAGCATCATGATCAACTCATCCATCTTTTTTGAGAACCCCTGTCTCCATCTAGAAAGCACCAACACTCTCTGAGAGTTATCGTCAGACACTCCAACACATGTTCGACACTCTTGCACACTTTCCAACACTCGTTTAGCATGTGTCAAAAAATCCAATACTTGATCAACTTTCACAACATTCTTCGACACTCAGTCAAATTTTGACAAGAGAATTTCCGAAACATGCTTCTAACACATGAAATCAATTTAAAAATGTTCAATAAATGAAGAGGCAAAATGTATATATGTCAAAAAATAAAAAACAATAAAAATAAAAAAATGGGGAAAGAAGAACAACAAAGTCTTCTCTCCTCTTCTGACTCTTACTTTTCGTGATACACAATTTACCCTTAGGTTTTTTTTTTCCTCCTCTTCTGACACGTTTGATACATAATGGGGAAAGAAGAACAACAAAGTTTTCTCTTCTCTTCTAACTTTCACTTCTCGTGATACATAATTTACCCTCATTTTTTTTTTTCTCCTCTTTTGACACATCTAATACATGAGTCTAGAATATGAATTGATTATTTTCTTCCTCCAAGTATTATGGATTCTTGAAATGTAATTAAGTTTGTCAAATTGAAATGATGAGTGATATTAATAAATTGTGATTTAATGTTTTAGTGTAAAATTCATTCTAGGCCTTTTTTATTATTTATTTGTTTGTGAATTTGAATAAATTAATTTGATTGGAATAATTATAAAAATGATAATTTATTATGTATATATAAAAATATACATGGAATACACAACGTATCCCAATGTGTCGAAATTCTCTATTTTTTAAGAAACGACAAATCGGTGTATTGTGTCACGTATCGTGTGTCGATGTCAGTACAAGTTAGGCCTCCACAACACTTGCATTGCCCTCCAATCCTGAAGTAGGTTGTCGTCTCTCACCCAAACAACCTCACCGCCAACTGGGTTGGCCCCTCCATCTGCGACTGCTCCTATGTCTTGTGCTCCCCCAACAAGCCTAGCGTCCGCACCATCGTCAGCATTGACCTTAAGCACGGTGCCATTTTCGGGTATCTCCCGAAGGAGTGTTTGCTGACCTCGCCCTCTTCCACCGCAACTCTAACCGCTTCAAGTTTTGGAACTTGAAGCACCTCATCAAGCTAGACCTGAGCAACAACTAGTTCGCCGGAAGTTCCCAAGGAGAATGCTGGAGTTCCCATCACTCAAAGAACTTTGGAGTTGGAAATTTGCATATGTCCACCCAATTATTTATCCGCATTGGGGACAAATCGAATAGGATTTCAATTTGGGTTTGTATTTTCAATTAGGGAATTTCCTTGTAAGTTGCGATTTATGGTTTGTATTTTGGGGCAAAACATGTAGACGATATCATTTTGGGTTATGTATGCTAACTAGATATGCCAACGAGCCACATCGGATTTCTGACAATCCAAATCAAAGTTGGCACTTAACGATGTGTTTAGTAACATTTCTATTTTGAGAAAGGATCTCTTTTTAGTTTCCGAGAATAATTTCTTAGTAAAAGAACGCGTTTAGTAACTATACAATTTTATATTTCTAGAATAAACAAAGAACATGAATGTGTTTGGTATGATCCATAAATTTTTTTGTGATGTAAAATTTATTTTTATTTTTTAATTATTTTTTTAGACTTTTTTTTTCTTTCTTCTCTTCTTCTTCTTCTTCTTCTTCTTCTTCTTCTTCTTTTCCTGCCAATGACAATGGAAGGCAACGGCGACTGGTGAGCGATGAGCAAGGCAAGACCGATGGCGATGACCGGTTAGAGAAGAGGAAAAAAAAAAAAAGAAAAACAAATGACTTATTCCATAATTGTTTCCAAGCACAATAAGTAACTTTTTTTTTTATATTTATATTTATATTTTTCTTTACTTTTTCTTTCCGTTTCAAATCTATTCCCTAATTACTTTTCTATTTTAGGAAATAGATAAATTGATGTTACCAAATGAATTTCTATTTTTTTTTAATTTTGAGAAACAAAAGAACAAAAATTTGGAAAATAGAAACACTGTCAAACAGAGTCTAAATAATCATTTTCTTATTAAAAGTGACACTCAAGTGATCTGAAAAAAAAAAATATTAACATTAAAATTAATGTCGTATGAAACTTTTGACATCTAGTGTCCTTATCCTTATAAACTTATAGTTCTTTGATGGAAAGAATTTTGCAATGAAAGAGATATTACCCCAATCAATCACAACCAATTCTCCTTTTGAGGACCAAATATGCAAAAGTTTCTTACAAAGTAAATTGTGTCCAACAATTCAACCCAGCAATTTATTAATGGGTTTAATGGGTTATTACCACGAAACCCGTTGATAGATTACCCATAGTTTCATGGTGTGAGACTTCGAAATCCGAACTCTCTAACACTGCTTCGGATCAAGGTTGGGAAGCGCTGGATCACAAAAGGATTCCTGATAAGAGGATTTTCAAGTCGAACCAACGACCGAAACTCGAGCATCGATACCTTGAGGAAAATAAAAATAATCACTTCCGTCACGATCATAGAGCGAGGGAGGAAGAGCAAGGAGCGTAACGCCCGAACTCAAAAGGGTTTCCTTTACATTTTCCTTTCGTTCATATTTCAACTGAAAAGAGACAAGAATACCAAGGCAATATATTCAACACTTAATCACCCAATATGTGCCATTATCAGATGCATGCCCTATAAATCATACATGGGAAGTGAAGTGCTACTTATAAGTATAGCGGAAACAATCTGTCAAACTAGTCTTAATTAGTCATACCATATTGAAGTTTTACTCGTTATTACATAAAGTAATGAAATTGATGAAAAGCAAATCTAAACAACATTTGGAGGGTTGAGCAGCAAATGTTATTACATGAACTCTTGGTCCACAAGTAACCCAAAATTAGTTCAGCTTCCATCTGCAAAATTCCCAGATTCGGAAGAGCATGAAGAATGGAACCAGATGAACTCGAGAATCTGACGAAAGAACATTCTAGACACCAGATGCAGAAATACAGAAGGGCTCAAAAAGATGAAATTAAAAGGCTATCCCTAACATCCATGTAGGTGTAGCTCCTTGCATCCTCGAGACACGCTCTCTTCTGTACAAGTCAAATATCTTGCCAGCAACTCAAGATTCCACACGGTGGGGAACCAACATCAGACGGTATGCGATAGCACACTTGTACGCACAGATTTGGCAGAGCTCACTCAGCTTCCAGCTCAGACCCAAACTGCTCCAACCTCACTGCATCCTCCTCTAAATCCCGGACTAGAGCATGGTTGACAGAGCCATCATCCTCGCTGGCATGTATCTGTCTACCCCCAAACCTAAACCGTGAAGCAAAGTAAATTTAGTTTACGGAAGTGATGAAGAAAACCTTAGACCAACATAAGAAGATAAAGGCAAGCGTTAGCAAAAACAGAAAAGAAAAACAGAAAAGGAGAAAAGCAAGCAGAGATTTCTTCAAACGTGAGTTTACCAAGCTTTCTTTGACAATTTACTAAATGCGAGACTAACAAGGATGTGAAAAAAGATTTGACAAAGAGGTAATTTCCAAGAACGACTGGACGCATCTACAACACCATCAGAAAAACCTAAGATGATTGTTTTGATCAGCTTTTTACACGCAGCAGCAAAATTTAAAATTCAATGCCACCAAGTATCAGAGATCCAATGATTACCATCTTCCATTCATCAATTCGATGCACTTTTGAGCATCTTTCCTATCTTTAAATTTCACCAAAACAACACCCTGTGGATGACTCTCACATACCTGCAGGAAAAGCAAAACAGAAAAAGCACAAGATTTGATGTTATTATCAAAAGAACACCATATCAAATGAATAGAGGTGCAAATCTAACAAGACTGAATCGTCCATTGCTTGACTTTCTGAGCCTCACACAATAAATTTACCAGATTAATGACATCAGCTAAAAGCAAGACATTTGTAGAAAAAGATCTTCCTGAAAGTATCAGTAAGGGGGCAACCAGCTGCGGTCAGCCTTGTGGCCTTTGTGGTCAGGCATAAGTTGACCTGACTTGGAGGTCAAAGTTTTATGGCATGGCGCACCCGAGAGACAGACGGGCAGACAGACAGACAGACATACAGACAGGCAGGCGGGCGGACAGACAGACAGCCATTAAAGAGTAAAGGGGCAGTTTGCTAAGTAAACATAAAGCATTAGTGAAGAGAAAAACTAGCATGTCTGTGCATCAAACTTGCAGCATACTAGGAGGAAAGAAGGTCTAGAACCAATATTACTGGTATTGAGACAATAAACGAGAACTAAATACAAGTAGCAATCAGAACTCACCATGAGACCACCAATAATAATTGATACTCATGAATTAATTACTCTGAACTCATTTTGCTACTAAAAGAACCACAAGTGGTATACCAAAGTGATCCACAGATGAAAGAAAAAAAAAAAACATTTTTAGGCCATTGATCAATCAATACCTAAATCTAAAATGAGCTCTCAGATCAAGATTCTCCGGTGAGAAGAATGGCAATGCATGAAATGGACAGTAAAGACTAAAACTACCTTTACGGAATCCACAGGACCAAGTTTCACACATTCCCCTCGAACATCTTCCTCCAGTTCTGGGCGCAAATTATCATCAGCCTGCAGAAATTATGAGGAAATTCAAAATACAGTGAAAGACAGAATGTGTATCCAAAAAGTTGTCCAAAATTCCAATTTGTGCTGTTTTAAGTGAATAAGCTGTTTCTTTTCTTGCCTGGTTCTCACTTTTTGGGCCAATTAAATCAACATCAACTAAAAAAGGAGACCAGAATCTGTAATAGACTAGAAAAAATGCCAGGATCTTCCGTCAAATAACAAACTGATTCTCACTAAAGGAGAACATGATTTATTTCTGACATTTGATTTCGCATATTAGTTAAAGTGGACGTATTGATTTTCCCATATACTTCTGGGGCAAATGCAAATAGGCAATTCCTGCTAAAGAAAAAAATCAAAATTGGTTTTACATATTAGTTCAAATGCATGTTCCAACTCTCATCATACATAGTTTTGGAAGATGCAAATATTAAAGTTAATAAGAGAATGAAGAATGAACCTCTGCTACTGTAAATGTTATGAACAAAACAGGAGGAGGCAAATTTAAGTTACCGCACTATATATGATGTCCCTCTTATCATGATTTAATTCAAAAAATTTCTCAAAGGGTCAACCTTGACCAAGAGGAATGAAATGTTCCATCCAAGACCCGAAAGAAAATGGGCTAAAATGAAGGTGGAAAACACATCCTTCAGAATCTCAACATAAGATAATCATTTCTCATATATGAGACAAATGAAAGAAGGAATCATACTTACTCATCTAGCAATGAGAAAACACTTGCTAGTGCCAACTTTCAAGCAGATTTTAGAAAGTGTGCCTACCATGTATTTCCTTAATACTAGTTGACCAGATGTTCAGATAAGTGTGCCAAACTTACCCTCATTTCAGCAGGTGAGAACATATTTCGAAGAACAATGGTAGTTGGAACCAAAACCTTTGCATCATCCCTCCCACCTGTACACGTTATGTAATTTTGTAATGTCCGCAATTATCATCAAATAGGACAGCAAAACCTTCAAAAAGTATCCTAATTAAGGGCAACCCCATGGAAAACATCAAACAAATATGTAATATTCATTTGATAACTCATAGGCACAATGACTTACAAGGACCTCATTTTGACAATAACACCATGGAAGGCATTTTAATGACTAATATGTAAAGGACATATGTGCATAGGGTAACAGTAAACGGATGAGTTCCATGACTAATATCTAAAGGACTCAATCTACATTAATAAAATGAAAACATCCTCTCTTGAAACAGAGGGGAAATGCTAATCTATTCCATGACACAGCAACTCCAGTTGCCAAGTACAGTGAATCTCTTCACTCCAATCACGGAATTTTTACTCAGAGCAAGCCAACAAGGAAGATATGTAGACTAACGAAAATAGGCTGTAGATGGTGGTCGTGGTAGATATGACATCAGAAACTTTGAAATGAGAATAACTCAACTTGTGATGGTTATAGGGTTCCAGTTATGGACTCCTCTGCTACTTAAAAAGAAAACAACAAAAGAAAAGAAATTGCCCAAGGAAATTATCTTAAGCAGTGCAAGTTGAAGGCCTGAGGCAACATTTTAAGACTTCATGCATCCAAACACTCAGAATTTTACTGGATTCAAGAGAAATATAGACCATGAAAAGGACTATACCCCAGCCAAGCATCTTCTCTTCGACCTTCTTCAGTTTCTTTTTCTTCTTGCCGTCCACTTGTTTAGAAAGAAATTTATCACCTGCATAAAATTACAATATGGCATCTCTTCATGAGATTAACTAGGGAAGAAGGAAGGGAAAGGGATTTTTTTGTTGGGGGAGGAGAAGGAGGAGGAGAAGGAGAAAAAAAAAGGAGGTGGGGGGGGGGGTGTGGGTGGGGGGTGGGCCACCTCAAAGGAGAAAAGAAATATCATATATATCAACTGAAAACAATGGTTACCTTTCTGCTCAAACTTAGCTTGGCTAACTGACATCGGTACCTTGCCACCAGGGCGAAAAGGTGCTCCATCCAATATTTGGATAGCTAGGGCAACTGAGGGCTCCTACGTGGACATATTAACAAATCATTAAAAATAACAATAATAGAGAAGCTGTACATGATGAACAAATGATAAGTAACCAAGCATGCAACTTCCCGATGTCACAAGCATGTACATGCGCACATGTCTGCACCCACTCATTTATCATATATCTGCGTAATCACCTTCAAATAAGTGACAAGTGCATCTCCTTTTTTTCTTCCAGTTTCTTTGTCAACATAGATCTTCACACGAGGCTTTTTTGTTTCAGGATCCTGGAAGAGAAAGTATTAGCGCTCATGAAATCAGAAGAATGACATGAAATCATTCTGACAAATCAATATGTCGCTTCTCTACTCCATAGCACAAAAAATATGCAGGACATAATCCACTACCCCTAAGTGGCACAAATAGCCTTAGTCACAAAATGCAAAATGTGCAAAGCATCTGAAATAAGAACAAGAAGTGGGGTTGAAAGAGCCGTAGTTTCGGCTAATAAAAAAATTAAAAATAAATCAGCTAATTTAAAATTAAACAAGACAACATTTTATCTGCAACCATCATAAATTAATATGCTAGTGGGAAGAAAGAAGTAGGAAAACTAAACCACCTCCTTTAATATTCCACACTTGGAAAAAACCTCCACCACCTGCACAGACATCCCGACATCAGTTTGCTGCTATATGAAAGCTCTTAAGCAAAAAACAAGAAAAGAAAAGAGTAGCATTCACTTACTTCCTCCATAGTGACATCCTCAGGCAACCCAGTTACATACACATGCGTGTTCACCTTCAATTCAAACCAACTATCAGGTGGTTTGTTTGGTTCCTGAAAGCAATTGCCAGAAGAGGAAGAAGGTCAATTTTAAGATTTAACACTTTCATGCATAAAATTTCAGATATGATAAAAGACATTGCAGGCAGCAACTTGGCAGGTTCTAAATACAATCCCTTTCATTGATTGTTCAGCTTAAACCCAGAGAAAGTAAGAGACTTAAGAGATGCAAGCATATGACCATTATCAATATGTCTCAATTTTGTCACTTTTCCATCTCATTTAATTACAACCCAGTGAACCAAAGATGTGAGAACACAGTCAGCACAACATCCAGAGGATCAATATTATCAAAACGTAAGTGGTGCATCACATGGCAGTACTAAAAGGATATGAATCTCCAAGGATCACAAAATACGCAAAGCAAATGAGAAAGTAGAACTAGCGTCTCCACTGAGATAATCTCTCTATATAATAAAGCCAACTGAAAGTAGTTTCAATCCTAAACTTGTACCAACAAAGTCAAGGAAAACCCTAGGCATACTAAAATGAATTAAACCGTAGAACATTTAACTAGGGACAAGTTTGAAATTCAAAAGTCTGTCAAAGTAATAATTCTTCAAATCTCAAACCCTTTGCAATCTAAACTCAAACCTTTCTTTTCTCATTATACAGCCTAAACAGAATGAAACTTCAAACATTTACTTTTATCGATAACATATTTATTTTTCTACTTTCTTTTAGCAAGCAACACGTGCCATTTTGCTAGTATGAAATAGGGAGCAAACAAAGTACAAAATGACCAAGGCAAACCTTCTTTGAAGCTTCCTTCTCAGGCAGTTTTCTCTTAGCATTAGGTTTTGCTTCCTCTGAATCACTGACAGTCTTTGCTTCAGCTATATCAGCTGGTTCATTAACTTCTTCCTTCGTAGGTTCATCCCAATTTCCAGTAGGGAAGACTTCCTCTTCTTCCAGAAAAGTCATTTCTTCTAACCCATAGCGGTCACTATTCTCTGAGATGTTATCCTATCATATTAGCAGGTCATTCAATGTTAGACAGAAAAGATCAGCAGGCAGCAAGGAAACGATCAACTGATCAGAAGTAACAACTTCCAATCCACACACATAAAAACATTACAACAGATATATAATTACGTATGTATCACATTCAAATGTAAGGACTAATCAGATCTTTTTGGGATCAGCAAGTACCAATCAGAAGTTAAAAGCATTTCCTGCCCTAAAAAAAGTTCCATCCACAAAGATGTTAAGGTGGGCATAATACTAGCACCCACTCTCTTTAGAATCTTTAGTAGTAAGAGGTTTCCATCAATTTTCTACATAATGACAATATGCTTTTCCTCCTATTCTTAATCCACTCCGGTGACATAATGACATCAACCTAAAACTACAGAAAGCTCCAAAGAGTAGTGTCTTTATAAACCTGTGTTTTAACAACATTTTAGACAATGATTTGAGTCAACAATTAATCAACAGACATGAGAGGAGGATACAGCGACATAGCAAGAGATGCAACAGACACCACAACATCACATCCCATGAGAGGCCTAAACATTGGAATCATCGCTGAGATTTGACAGAGATAAGCTAATTCTCGAAAGAGAACTTTGCAAGTTGTTTATTATTGGCCTTGCACTCCAATAGAATCTTATACAATTTCAAACTTTGGCAAATGGAGACAAGGAGAGACCTGGGGAACCCATGCTCGGAGACCACGGTCCCATTTGTACCTAGTTCCATCATCATCGACAAACTCTTCCTCACCCTCTGGTGGTGTCGAAGGCCGGTTATGTTCGTCTTCCTCAAAGTCGACACCGTCACCGACAGATTGAGATCCATTATTCAACCCCACGGCATCAGACTCTCTAACTTCCCTTTGCCATTTCTCAAACTCCTCTTCGCTGTTTAACACGGCTGCACAGTCCATCACAATGTCATGATATCATATACTCGGCAGCCAACGGCCTAACGAAAAGCACAGATAACCAATTCACCCACAAAAAGCACACACCTGGGTTCTGGGAACCATCCCCATTATCCGAAAGGGGGAGCATCAGCTCGGGGACAGAAGATAGAGGCTGCCAATCAGCTCTTCCTTCAGCCCACACGAGTGTACTCTCAGACAGATACCCATTTTTCAAATGCTCTGCCCAAAGCATCCAATACCCACCACTCATCAGAGGGGAAGAAGCTAAGGAAAAAAATAAATTTCTGCTCGCGAAGCTTGAAACTTGAATAAACGATCGATGCCATGGGGAACAAGGAAATTACAGAAGTCGAACGTACCGAGCAACTCGGAGGCAGAATAAGGGCCGACGTTCTCCTGATTGTCGCCGAGAATATACCACCCGACTTCGGAAGCCATCCGAGCTTCCCAAGGCCGGACACAGAGAGGGAGAGAGAGAGAGAGAGAAGAGAAGAAGGAAGCGGCGACGGGGCGTGGGCGCCCCCGCGGGGCTCGGACAGAGACGGAGCCGGCGGCGGGCGGCGGGCGGCGGCGGCGTCGGAGAGGGCGCGACCCTTAGAAGAAGCCAACTTATGGCGATGCGCCGATGGGCCGGCGTTCGTGCCCGGGAGTTGCAATTGAACCGCTCTCTCTCTCTCCTCCCGAGTTTTCTAGAGTCCCTTTCGTATAAGTTGGTCGCGTTCAGGTTCGGTAAAAGGGGGTCATGGGCATGAACGAGGTCACGAGATCGATTGATCTCGTTCGATTCACGACGGCGGGTCTCTAAAACGGCTCGTGCTGTGGCACCCGAATGCGGGAAGAGTGGCGAGTTCGATTTACGAGGATGAATCTCTAAAACGACTCATGTTGTGATACGGAGATGTGACCTATCTTGTGCGAAGAGGATCCTTCTAGTTATCTTAGAATAGGTCACGAGTTCGATTCACGAGAGCGAATTCCTACAGTGATGTGACTCGCCTATTTGCCGATCACTATCATAAATATTTTGTTAATGGTAGGTGACCTCATGGTAACACCCGATACGCAAATAGGATCGCTAGTATTAGTTGCCTCTTTTGTCATTTCACTAAAATCCTTTTATTTATAAAATAATTTTAGTAGAGGATCGGATTTGATGGATTGGAAGATGAGCTTGGGAAAAAAGCAAAATGAATTTTTCGCATCTACAGCTTGTGCGCAGGATGGGAACTTCGGTTCTGGCTTTTTCTCTTAGTATTTACTCAAATACTTTAATGTGATTATAATAGTTGTTGTTTACTATTTTAAAAAATAATGAGGAAGGAATGAAAATAATCCGGATAATGATTTAAGAGAAAAAAAAGGAAAGGAAATTAAGGGAGTTTGATAATTTCATGTTTGATTGAAGAAGAGAAAAAAATGGAAAGAAACCTCTATCTTTGACACGAAATGAAGAAAAAGAGTGGGAGAAATTTCTCTGTATTATGTATTGACTCAATTGTATTCTTTTCATGTGTTTATAATACAATATATAAAAAATAAAAGAAAATAATAAAGAGGAATATACATAATCAATTCTAATTCTGGATTGATTAGATCATATTTCCAACAATCCTTCTTAAGCTAACGGCTTATACATATCAAAAACGTCCCACTTATTTAGTAGATACGTGTGTTGTTTTTGACATAGGGTTTTGGTGAAAATATCCGTTGGCTATTCTACGATCTTGATTCCCTTTGTCTTGGTTATCCCTTGAATATTATTTCGAGTGAAGTGACAGTCAACTTCCATATGCTTCATTCTTTTATGAATTATGAGATTTGTCACAAGTTTGAATGCTATATCATTATCGCAAAATAACATAGTCGGTCCTTTAACCAATATGCCAAGCTCTAGAAGCAAGCATTGCATCCATACCATTTCACAAACAATTTTTAGCCATGACTCAATACTTAACTTCGACTAATGACAATGATACAATTGTTTGCTTCTTCGTTTTCCATAAGAGCAAGGATTTTCCAAGCTTAATGCAAAATCTAGCGATGGATCTTTGGCTCATAGGACAAGTTGTATAGTTTGTGTCACAATAGGCTATTATTTCCATATCGCATTCTCGAGAAAGAAGTATATCAAGTCCCAGCCATCTCTTCAAGATTATGCATAAACTAACTGAGTGCCTACACTACATAACATCTATTTGGTTTTGTCATATTGATATAGATGAGCTTTTCTACAAACCTCTTATGCCTCGATGGACGCTAGAGAAATGGATCATCATTTTGGGACAATGATCCTTTATCATAATTGTCACGCCTCGATTCTCGAGCGCGCACCCATCCCTCTTTGGTCGATTAAATAGCGATGTCCCAGGACGCATTGCCAACCCATTCATTTTAATACACATACGGAAGTAGATAAATAATCCCTAGACAACGAACAATGAGATAGGAAAGTAAGGCCATACAATTTTGAACTAAACAGTCACACTTATATACATTGCAAACCATAATGTATATATTACAATACGAACTACCAAAGTTAGGTCCTACTAAAAAACAATCAGAAAACAAGGTCTGCAAATAGGGGTAGGGGTTTCCAATCCACTACGGGTCATTATCCTCAATCTCTCCTTCTTCCACACTCCAGCTGGAGCCTACTGCTGAGTACACCGGAGAATCTAGATCTTCAAACCTAGGGTCCTTCGAGCCCACCACCGAACCACCCTTAGGGTCTGCCGTACCTTTCTCGAATGCAACCTCCAACACATACAGAGGCACCTCCGATTCTGGTATGGGGCCCTCCCTCAGTCCGTTACGAGCCTGGCGGTACTACGACCTGTACTGAAGGGGCACCTTCTTAGGTAGTCCCTCATCAACCCAAAGTATGGACTGCACCAGTTCGTACTCTAACCCATTAGGGTGCCCATGGATCGGGATGTAGTGCTTTTGTTCGGTCATCTTCTTGAGTTGCCCAAAACGCTTGGGAGGAACAATCATCTATAGACTTGAAATGTTATCCCACAATAGGGATGAGACTACGTCTCAGTAAGTTCAACCCCTTAAGACTCGATTAGGAAGAAAATACACCTTGAGGGCTGCCTAAGCACAATCATGAGTTAGAGGGCTTACCTTGGCCTCAGTCTCTTCTTGCAAATCAATACAATAAGCAATTCATCAAATCACATCATCACATCAAATCATTAAATTCAAATCAAATCATCGATCAATTGACTCAATCGATTTCATGTCATCAAGACCATTCCCCGGTCATCTCAATCAATACTATCTATAAGTCTGACCATGATCCAGGACTGCTTACTCTAAGCTAATATATAGATAGTATAGTTCACCAGAAGCTGCCTCATATATAGAGATAGTACACTTAATATACTCACCAAAAGCTACCAGATCCATTGATCAACTATTCTAAATATGCTCACCAAAAGCTGCTAGATCCATTGATATGCTATTCTAAATAGGCTCACCAGAAGTTGCTTGATCCATTGATATGCTATTCTAAATAGGCTCACCAAAAGCTACCAGATCCATTGATCTGCTATTTTAAATAGGCTCACCAGAAGCTACCAGATCCATTGATATGCTATTCTAAATAGGCTCACTAGAAGCTACCAGATCCATTGATCTGCTATTCTAAATATGCTCACCAGAAGCTGCTAGACATACTTTCATAGTATGCTGAAAATGATCATTTAATCAAATCACCATTTTTATCATTCCCGATAAAAATAATTGTGTGTGGGTACACGGTTGGCCTTAGCCAAAATATAATATTTTCACTTTTGAACATCTCACTAATTTCAACAGTCCACAAATCCATTTTTGGCGCTGTAAACTAACACCCGATGATTAATTTTGGGATAAATATCCCCAATCACTAATCACACCAAATCAGCACAAATTACAACTCAATTAAATAAACAGATCATACCACTACAATTGGCATAAAATTCTAGTCACCGGCTATTCCGGTCTAATTTCAGAAAAAATAAAAATAAATAAATAAATAAATAATTACGAAAAATAATTATTAAATGCAGAAAATGCATACTTAGGCCCGTAAAGCCTAATTATATACCGGAATGGCTCGGAAAAATTTCAAGACTCATTAAATAAATACTAGAGTCTATTTACTCACCAATTGCACTAAACTAACCATCTAACATGCATTGGTAATTAACTAAATCACTAATCTAATCTAACTATCCACCTAATCCAACTTAGTCTAAACTAAACAACCCTTAAGCATCATTAACCTACTAAGTGAGGATTAGTGAGTTAAACTCACTTGATTAACGTACCACTTGGTTCAAAACGATGGGGACGCAGCGAGGATCAACTATCTTTAAAGTGGGCCTACCAACCGAGGTCCGGAAGGTACCAAAGTGGGCCTCAAAGTTGCAGGCGGAGCTCTAACGAGGCCTCACGGTTGTAGGCAGATGTCCCAGCAACTCCGGCGACGGCAAGGCTATTGCGACTAGCTTGGGGGAGCTCTTGGGCACACGGTGGAGACGGGAAGGAGGCGGTTGGGGTGATAGGGGCTCACGGTGAGCAGGCGAGCATGCGAAAGGGCGCGATGGCGTGCGGTGGCGACCCGGCGGTTGGTTGCGATGGCGAGGGCTGCTTCACCACTTGTTCTGGGTTTCTGAGCTTCCAACAACAAAAATGGAGAGGGAGAGGAGGCTGGTCGACGGTTGGGGAAGGGAGAGGGGGCAAGGGGACCACTTGGTCTCACACTTATCCTCTTCTTGTCTCCCTTGACTGGTCCAACCTGTCCAGCTGGCTTTCCTCAGCAAAAATCAACCACAAATGCCCCTTCTAGAAGACTTGAGTTGGTCCAAAATGTTGGGTCCATGGGGCATATGAATTTGCATTGATCTTGCTTCAATTGGACACCAATCCTTCTTAATTCAATTCAATTTGGTCGCTAAAAATTTAATCCAACATAACAACAATCAAATTGGTATTTTTCCTCACCAATCGATCCCATTTGCTTCCCAATTGAGCGATCAACAACGCTCCCCAACATTTTATGGACAAAAACAACCCTATCTCAACCTTTTCCCAAAAAGTCTTTGTTTACAAAAAAATATTCGGAGATTGAGTCGACGTTCCTAAAATGATTTGTGACATGAAAGAACTTTCAATTTCTGAAATTGGATTCAAATTCACAATTAATTTTTAATTTGGCGTGATTTTAGCGTGACCTAGGCTACCGGGTAGCTTTCAGAAATTTTTAGTGCAAATGACCCATTGTCGATTTTCTTCGAGCCACAATAAACCCATTCGACACACTGACGACTCTCGGTGGTTGTGAAAATCTCGATGATTCAAATACGGACGTAGGGTACCAAAAAGACAGAAAAATCAATCTAGTGACGATCGACGAGAATTTTGCAATTTAGTGGAATCACCTATGCTTAGCCACACATCTCGGTCGAACTGACCTATCTCTGATCTCAAATCAATTTTTAACTATGATGTAATGACCTCTAAAAATGAGCACGGTCAAGAAGCTGATTTCTAGTCGAATTCTCAAGTTTATTGCATTAAATTCCTTAATGGCTTTCCCAGATGGTTTAATTATCTCACCAGTGATCAGCCTTGAGAATAGCCCTATAGGCGCGTCGATAAAAGCCCCGATTAATTTAATTGAAAGTAGAACTGAAAATTTGGAATGTCACAACTCTTCCCCTCTTATAAAAATTTCATCCTCGAAATTTAAACCGTTACAACACTTTAAACAAAAAGGTGGGGGTACAACTGTCTCATCAACTCTTCAATCTCCCAGGTTGCTCATTCGGTGCCATGGTGTTGCCAAACCACTTTGACCAATGGAATGGTCTTTGTACGCATAACCTACTCTTTCCTGTCCACAATCTGAACCGGATTTTCAACGTATGACACTTTGTCATCCACATCCAATTCTTCAAAATTAAGCACGTGGGTCGGGTCGGGCTTGTACTTCCTCAACATCGACACGTGAAAAACGTTGTGCACTTGCGTCAATCTCGGTGGCAACGCAAGACGATATGCTAGGGTCCTGATTCTCTCTAGAATTTCAAATGGACCTACGTACCTTGGACTCAGTTTTCCTTTCTTACTAAAGAGTGAAGTTCCCCTCATTGGTGACACCTTTAGAAAAACGTGATCACCAACTTGGAATTCCAATGATCTCCGATGCTTATCTGCGTAACTTTTCTATTTGCTCTGAGTGGTCTTTAGTTTGTCTTTGATAACTGCAACGGCATCCACTGACTGTTGAACCAACTCTGGGCCCGTGATCTTTCTTTCCTCAACTTCATCCCAACATATCGGTGTTCTGCACACTCTACCATACAACGCTTTAAAAGGAGCCATCTGAATGCTTTGCTGATAACTGTTGTTGTAGGCGAATTCCACCAGATGAAGCTGTTCTTCCCAACTTCATTTGAAATCTATCACACAAGCTCGCAACATGTTCTCAAGGGTTTGAATTGTTCTCTTAGACTGGCCATCCGTCTGAGGATGATATGCCGTACTATACTACAGCTTCATACCTAAAGCACTCTACAAGCTTTTCCAAAAAGCAGCCATGAATCTTGGGTTTTGATTTGAAGTTACCGTTATGCTCCATGTAGACAAACTATCTAACGCACATACAACTTGGCGTGTCTATCCAAACTCAGGTCCTTTCGTATTGCCATGAAGTGAGCCGACTTTATCAGTTTGCCGACTACTACTCAAATGGAATCATTACCTCTTTAACTCCTTGGTAGGCCAGTCACGAAGTCCATCGTAATGTGCTCCCATTTCCACTCTAGGATCTTGAGAGGTTGCAGAAGTCCTCTTGACTTGCAATGCTGAGCCTTCACCTGCTAACACGTCAAACACTTGGCGACATGCTTAGCGATGTCTACCTTCATACCCGACCACCAATAGTGTTAACGCAAATTATGATACATCTTAGTATTTTTAGGATGAATGCTGTAACTGCTACGATGTGCTTCAAATAAAATATCCTCTCTAAGCTTTACATCATCAGGTACAACCAAATGTCCTCAGAAACTCAATGTTCCATCATAAAAAATCTGAAAGTCAGCTTTTCTCTTATCCGTATCCTCTTGTAGGATCTTCTAACGTCTAGGTCTATCGGTTGGAGTAGTTTGATCTTGATTTGGACATTCGGCTCAATTCTGAGGGTGGCCATAAGATTCGAATGGTGACCCACCTCAAACTTGAACACCGAATCTCGAGCTCTCTCAATTAGGTTCCACTCCTTAATTAGTATATGAGCAACTGAGGACTTTCGACTCAAAGCGTCGGCGACCTTTTCGCCTTTCCGGGGTGATATAGGATATCACAGTCGTAGTCTTTCAGTAGTTCCATCCAGCGGCGCTGTCTCATATTCAACTCCTTCTAAGAGAATAGATACTTGAGACTTTGATGGTCCGTTAAGATTTGTAATCTTTCTCCACACAAATAGTATCTCTAAATTTTCAAGGCGAAAATAATTGCCGCGAGTTCTAAGTCATGCGTCGAGTAATTCAGTTCATGAGGTCTCAACTGACGGGAGGCATATGCAACAACTTGACCATGTTGCATCAACACGCAACCCAATCCTTTGAATGACGCATCACTATAGATCTTGTATCCTCCAGGGCCAGATGGAATGGTCAGCACAGGTGCGGTAGTTAGCTTTTGCTTCAGCTCTTGGAAACTACACTCGCACTTGTCTGTCCACACAAATTTTTCTTCTTTCTTCAAGAGTCTTGTCAAAGGCAACGCCAATGCTGAGAACCCTTCCACGAACCTTCTGTAATAACTTGCCAAACCTAGAAAACTTCTAATTTTTCACGGTAGTTGGTCTTGGCCAATTAATCAATACTTCAATCTTGCTTGGGTCCACGGGGATTCCTTCACCTGAAATCACGTGACCTAAGAAAGCAATACGAGTCAACCAAAACTCACACTTGCTAAACTTGGCATACAGTTGATGAACTCTCAGAGTTTGTAGTACCAATCTCATATGACTCTCATGCTCTTCATCACTCCTCGAATACACTAGAATATCATCGATGAACACGATTATAAATTGATCCAAGTATTCCTTGAACACTCGGTTCATCAGATCCATGAAGGCAGCTAGAGCATTCGTCAATCCAAATGGCATTACAGTAAACTCATAATGACCATATCGAGTATGAAATGCTGACTTTGGAATGTCCTATTTCCTAATCCTTAGCTGATGATATCCTATCCTCAAGTCGATCTTTGAAAATATCGACACTCCTTGCAACTGATCGAACAAGTCATCTATTTTCGAGAGTGGATACTTGTTCTTGATTGTTACCTGATTGATTTGACGATAGTCGATGCACAAGCACAACGAACCATCTTTCTTCTTTACAAACAAGACTGGTGCTCCCCAAGGTGATGCACTGAGACGTATAAATCCTTATCCAATAACTCCCGCATTTGCACCTTCAATTCCTTCAACTCAAATGACGCCATCTGATAAAGAGCCTTAGAGATTGGCTCTATCCCAAGTGCTAGTTTGATCATGAACTCGATCTCTCTTTCTGGCGGTAAACCTAGCAATTCCTTTGGGAATACGTCTGGAAATTCCTTCACCATTGCGATGTCTTCCATCTTCAGTTCCTCAACTGTCGTGTCCACGACAGTCACCAAGTAATCTTGACAACCCTCGTCTAACAAACGGGTTGCCTCAGGTGACGAGATTAAGGAAATCGAGGGTCCTCCTCGACTCTCGACAAACTCAAAGCTCTCACCCTCTAAGGGGTCAAACTGAATCGTCTTGCGATAGCAGTCTATCTTAGCTCGTTGCTTAGTGAGCCAATCCATGCCAATTATCAAATCAAAGTCATACATGGCTAGGACTAACAAGTTATTTTCCCTTCTCGCTCACCAATCGCTAACTTGCAATCCAAAGCAGCTAACACCTTATTCTTCAATGGTGTAGATATGCTAACAACTGACTCCAATAATACAGGACTTAATCCTATCAACTTAACATACTGTTCGACAATAAAAGAATGAGTTGCTCCTAGGTCGAAATAAAGCGTAAGCAGGATGGTCGTTTAACGAAACCATACTTGTAATCACGTCAGGCTCAGCCTCTGCCTAACCTTGTGTGATGGCATACACCGTTCCTTGAACTGGGGGTTTGAGCTGTCCTCCTTGCGGTGCATTCTAGGGCACGTACCCTTGGATCTGTCCCATCTGCGGTGGCGACGGTAACTGTGGTTGCCCTCTGGGTCACCGAGGACAATCCCTGGCCATGTGACCCTATTGCCCACACTCGAAACAAGCGCCTGTCCTTCGAAGGCACGGGGCTGTACCATGTCGTCTTCCATAGAAGTGACACAATCCATTCTGTCTTAACCCCGGTTTTCCAATCCCACCTTTTCTGTTAGGCGGAATTTGAAATCTACCTCCGACCATGGGCCTCTTCCCATGTTGGATCCCTTCTCGACTCGATCCAAACCGCGATCCAGATGTAGCGGCTCTTTCATTCTGAACTCACTCGATCATTTGGGCCCTCTCGTACAGATCATTCTAATTTCTCAGATTCAGCAAATCAGTGTACTCCTCAAGTCCGGCCTAAATCCGTCTCTGAATCTTCTCACTCGATTTGCTGGATTCTCAACTAAGTTAGGAAGGTATTGCGATAGTTTAGCAAACTTCTCCTCATACTGATCTATAGTCATGGAGCCTTAGCGAAGGTGCTGAAACTCTACCATCTTCATCTCTCTGGCAGTCTATGAGAAGTACTTATTGTTGAAGGCATCAACAAAGGTGTTCCATTCTAGGATGATACCTTCAGGAAATATTACTCCTTGGGTGGTTCTCCACCAAGTATTTGCAACTCCCTCCAGCTGATAAATTGCAAGAACCACATTCTCAGTCTCATTGCACATCAATAGTGCAAATGTCTTCTCCAGTCCTTGGATCCATAAAGCAGCAGCTTCAAGGTCTCCTACCCCAGTAACTTCGGTGGATTTAATTTCAAAAACTGTTCCACCATTTTATGAATCGGTTTCCTAGCGATCACAATTCCTGACGGAATCTCAGTGGGTGCGGTGGCAAGTGTGGCAGCAGCAACAGCATTGGTAGCGGCAGTAGCGGCGGCTGCAACGGCGGCGGTGAAGGCAGTAGCTTGATTCTAGGGCTGCTGCCCCATCATTTCTCTCATTGCATCCAATGCTTGCGTGATCCCAATGGTACCTAGATCACCTGGGGCTGCTACCCCGGCACCAACAGGAGGTGGCGCTTTGCCATTGGTGCTAGCCTGTGCTGGCACCTTACCCCAACCTCCTCGGGTACAGATCATTGTTGGTGTCCTACCCCGAGTTACGGCCTTGAATAGTTCTCTTACTATGAGTCCTTTGTTCTTGATCGCTCATGCTGAAGGTTCTTTTAAAGAACCTTGCATCCAATTCCACACCGAATTAGAAGCCGAGTGATTCACACAATAGATAATTCTATTAATCAACTATCACAGACATGAACCAGCATGAATTTAAAGGCCATTCCTACTACTATCTCATAGGCCATCGCACCTTATCACTCCAATTCCTAAACTGGGCTTTGATACCACTAAATGAGGATGTCACGCCTCGATCCTCGAGCACGCACCCATCTCTCTCTAGTCGATTAAATAGTGACGTCTCAGGATACATCGCCGACCCATTCATTTTAATACGCATGCGGAAGCAGATAAATAATCCCCAAACAACAGAAGTAGGAAAGTAGGGCCATAAAATTTTGAACTAAATAGCCACACTTATATACATTGCAAACCATAATGTATATATTACAATACGAACTACCAAAGTCAGGTCCTACTCAAAAACAGTCAGAAAACAAGGTTTGCAAATAGGGGTGGGGTTTCCAATCCACTATGGGTCATCATCCTTGATCTCTCCTTCTTCCACACTCCAGTTGGAGCCCACTACTGAGTACATTGGAGAATTTGGATCTTCAAGCCTAGGGTCCTTTAGGTCCACCACCAAACCACCCTTAGGGTCTGCCGTACCTTTCACGAACGCAACCTCCAACACATACAGAGGCACCTCCGATTCTGGTATGGGGCCCTCTCTCAGTTTGTTACGATCCTGGCGGTACCACACCCTATACTAATGGGGCACCTTCTTAGGTGGTCCCTCATCAACCCAAAGTAGGAACTGCACCAGTTCGTACTCTAACCCATTAGGGTGCCCATAGATCGGGATGTAGTGCTTCTGTTCGGTCATCTTCTTGGGTTGCCCAAAATGCTCGGGAGGAGCAGCCATCTATGGACTTGAAATGTTATCCCATAACGAGGTGAGACTACGTCTCAGCAAGTTCAACCCCCTAAGACTCGATTAGGAAGAAAATATGCCATGAGGGCTGCCTAAGCACATTCATGAGTCAGTGGGCTTACCTTGGCCTCAGTCCTTCCTACAAATCAATACAATAAGCAATTATTCGAATCACATCATCACATCAAATTATTAAATTCAGATCGAATCATCGATCAATCGACTTAGTCGATTTCATGTCATCAAGACCATTCCCCGGTCATCTCAATCAATACTATCTATAAGTCCGACCATGATCCAGGACTGCTCACTCTAAGCTGATATATAGATAGTGTAGCTAACCATATAGAGATAGTACACTTAATATGCTCATAGAGATAGTACACTTATTCTAAATATGCTCACCGTAAGTCGCCAAATCTATTGATCTGCTATTCTAAATAGGTTCACCAAAAGTTGCCAAATCCATTGATATGCTTTTCTAAATATGCTCACCAAAGCTGCCAGACATACTTTCATAGTATGTTGAAAATGATCACTTAATCAAATCACCATTTTTATCCTTCCCGATAAAAATAATCGTGTGTGGGTACATTGTCGGCCTTAACCAAAATATAGTATTTTCACTTTTGAACATCTCACTAATTTCAACGGTCCACAAATCCATTTTTGGCGTTGTAAACCAACGCCCGGTGATTTTCTAATTAATTATTGAAATTAATTAATTTTGGGATAAATACCCTCGATCACCAATCACACCAAATCAACACAAATTACAACTCAATTAAATAAACAGATCATACCACTGCAATCGGCATAAAATTCCAGTAACTGGTTATCCCGGTCTAATTTTCGGAAAATAAATAATTAAATAAATAATTATGGAAAATAATTATTAAATGCAGAAAATGCATACTTAGGCCCGTAAAGCCTAATTATATGCCAGAACGGGCTCGGGAAAATTTTGAGACTTGTTAAATAAATACTAGAGTCTATTTACTCGCTAATTGCACTAAACTAACCACCTAACATGCATCGGTAATTAATTAAATCGCTAATCTAATCTAACTATCCACCTAATCCAGCTTAGTCTAAACTAAACAACCCTTAAGCATCATTAACCTACTAAGTGAGGATTACTGAGGTAAACTCACTTGATTAACGAATCGCTCGGTTAACGAGGATCAACTATCTCCAAAGCGAGCCTACCAACCAAGATCCGGAAGGTACCAAAGCGGGCCAAGACAGCAGCCATGAGACCCACTGGATTCGGTTCTATTTGGTGGTGATCGGAGCTGCTTCGGTGGCTGTTTGGGCAAGACAAGGCCGGCGGCAAGCAAGCGGAGCTCCAGTAAGGCCTCACGGCTGCAGGCGGACGTCCTAGCAATTCTGGCGACAGTGAGGCTATTGCGATTGGCTCGGGGGACCTCCTGGGCACACGATGGAGATGGGAAGGAGGCGATTAGGGTGACGAGGGCTCACGGTGAGCAAGCGAGCGCGCGAAAGGGCACGACAGCGTGCGGCGGTGACCCGGCGGTTGGCTACGATGGCAAGGGCTGCTTCATGACTTCTTCTAGGTTTCTGAGCTTCCAATAGCAAAAATGGAGAGGGAGAGGAGGCTGGTCGACGGTTGGGGAAGGGATAGGGGGCAAGGGGACCACTTAGTCTCACACTTATCCTCTTCTTGTCTCCCTTGATTGGTCCAACCTGTCTAGTTGGCTTTCCTCAATAAAAATCAGCCACAAATGCCCCTTCTAAAAGACTTGAGTTGGTCCAAAAGGTTGGGTCCATGGGGCATACGAATTTTCATTGATCTTTCTTCAATTGGACAACAATCCTTCTTAATTCAATTCAATTTGGTCACTAAAAATTTAATCCAACATAACAACAATCAAATTGGTATTTTTCCTCACCAATCGATCCCACTTACTTCCCAATTGCGTGATCAACCACGGTCCCTAACATTTTCTAGACAAAAACGACCCTACCTCGACCTTTTCCCAAAAAGTCTCGGTTTGCGGAAAAATCTTCAAAGATTGAGTCGACGTTTCTAAAATGATTTGTGACATAACAGAACTTTCAATTTCTGAAATCGGATTCAAATTCGCGGTTAATTTCAATCTGGCGCGATTTTAGTGAGACCTAGGCTACCGGGTAGCTTTCATAAATTTTTAGTGCAAATGACCCATGGTCGATTTTCTTCGAGCCACAATGAACCCATTCAACATACTGGTGACTCTTGGTGGTTGTGAAAATCTCGAGGATTCAAATACGGACACAGGATACCAAAAAGATAGAAAAATCAGTTTAGTGCCGATCGACGAGAATTTTGCAATTTAGTGGAATCACCCACGCTTAGCCACATATCTCTATCAAACCGACCTAACTCTTATCTCAAATCGATTTTTAACTGTGCCGTAATGACCTCTAAAGATGAGCACGGTTGAGAAGCCGATTTCTGGTCGAATTCTCAAGTCTATTGTATTAAAATTCCTTAATGGCTTTCCCATATGGTCTAGTTATCTCACGAGTGATCAATCCGAGAATAGCTCTATAGGCGCGTCGATGAAAGGCCCGATTAATTTAATTGAAAATAGAATCGAAAATTTGTGATGTCACAATAATTAACTATGGTTAATTTGACATTTTGCTTGATAGGACTAACAACTAGCTTTGTCACGCCCCGAACCCCGGGCACGCGCACATCCCTCGGTGGTCGATTAAAAATGCGACGTCCCAGGACACGTCGTTGACCCATTCTTTTTATCTTTCGATTAAACGCATGCGGAAGCGAATTAAATAAACACTCGGCCAACAATCAAACACAGGGATAATGAAAACACGTCAAACATTGCCGAAGACAACATATTTATTTAATCAATGTTGTCCCTAGGAAGTTTAATGATTTACAAGTCCTTACACTGGCAACTTCTAACCGACCATTTCAAAAACCTTCAGGGACTAGGGCAACCTAAACTTCACAAGCGATAAGGCTAGCCAGAGGTGTCGCATCTCGCGCTCACCACATCCGCACTCAGCAGATCTCCACGCTACGGTCCTGAAAAAGGTTAGCTCACGATGGGGTGAGATAAAATCTCAGCGAGTCAAAACCCTAAGCCCCGATTAGGATGCAAATTCGCCTCGAAGGTGGTCCTAAACATGCACCATACAAAACTCACCTCGCCTTGGCGCGTCCTTACATGTTAGCTCATCACATATGCTATTATCAATGTAGTAAGTGTAATTTAATAACCGAAACACATGTTTCACTCTTCAAACTTTCACATGGGTCCCGACTATAAGGTAAAACCGTTATGACACGTCTCATACCACGCCACACAATTTTGCCCCATAATCAGGCACAATAGAACAACCACTTAGGTGTGTTCCGATTATTACGACCCATCGGCCACGGCCAACTCAAAAGTTGGCGGTCATCCGACGTAGCTGGGCATCGTCTCGCCCCATTAGGCACGGCATCATCCCGCGTATTCAAATGCATCAGGACAACATTCCATAAAGGAGCATCAGTCTGGCCTCAACCGCGACTCAGCATCTCATTGACGTGGGGGCATCCAAACTTAATCAGGCATCATCCCACATAATCATATGCATCAGGACGGGTTCATTACCCCACATATTCATACGCATCGAGGTATTTAGGTGATTACATGAGCACATCATCAATCAAACCAATTCTTATCTTCCGTCAATTAGCCCAAAACACTAAAATCCCTTTTTAAATAATAAACCTTGCAACTCTTTTTTTCTTGTTCAAAACTTTTGAAAAGAAATTTGTAGGTGCTCTCGTACTCAAAATTAATCCGTCAAACTTTGCACACACCTAGTTTAAAACCTCATTGTTTTGTTGAGCAAATAAGTTTTGGTGTCCAACCCGACACCTCATTGTTTTTCCATTTAAAAGCTTATAAAGCCACTTTTTGACATACAAATCGGAACCAACATAGAGCAACCAATCTCATCATATCACGCATAAGTTCTAAGCATGCCAAAAGTCAACCAAATCACAAAATATACATTTTCTAGCAAGCAAGACACCAAGAACAACCACAAGACCACAACCGGCCCTAACCGGTAGAAACTGGGTCTACTCATGAGTCTCCAAGTTTAATTCCAAAAACATTACCAAACAAGTTCAAAAAATTCTAAACTTTGAATATGTTATAAATGACACTTAAAAGAACACTTTTCATGAATACACCTTAACCCATATCTTTCTAGAATGATATTAGTAAATCGCCCAATCCGTTACCAAAACTATGTCCGTGTCCAGAAATTATGTTTTCCAAAACTAGCTTGGTTCGAGGTCCAAAACTTGTCCATTTGCTTTGAAATTTGACTATGTTAAACTACAAGATGTGAAAAAAAAAATTGTGAAGAAACTATTTCAAAATCGAACCCTAAGAGCTGATAAAAATCCTTTAAACACCAAAAGGTCACTTGTTTCGGCACAAACTGAGATTCTGCCCTACATGCAACAAAGTTGAAATCTTATTTTTTTAAATCCATAAAATCTTGAGTAAAATATATGTCATCCATGAAGATGTTTAGAACATTTTTCAAGAAGGAAGTAACCTCAAAATTGTAGCACAATTTAACTCACGAAAATAGCAAACAACGAGTGTCCAGTAAACAAATTCGAATTTAAGCTAATCCATCTTAAGACTAATCTAACCAAGCTAATTAGCACTAATCTAACCCCCTAAGCACAATTACCAACATAATCAAGGATTAGGGAGTTAACTCACTGAATTCGACAACAGCGGGCTCACGGCGACGGCAGTGAAAACTCGAGACTATTATGCCTCGAATAGAGGCTTGACGGAGCTAGGGTTGGCCCTACAAGCTCACGGCCAAGAGGAGTTGTGTTCGGCTTGGGTTGGTCCTTGCTAGCCGCGGGTGCTGCTGGACGGGTGGTGAAGTTGCTGTGAATGGAACTGGTGGCCAAGGATGGTGTTGTGGTTGGGTGGTGTCGCTAAATGTGGGGAGGCTGCTAGACATGAGGAGCTGGACGGCGAAGGAGATGGTGCGGCTGTGGTGTCAAGGCGTGAGGAGTTGGGCATGTGGCTGCTGTAGTTGGGACATTGGTTAGTGGGGGAAGTGATGAAGCGGTGGGGTTGGCGTGGAGCTAGGATGGAAGAATGTGGGGTTGGTTGGTTGCAGGCATGAGTGAAGATGATGATGAATGGTGATGAATGGTGGGGAAGAAAATGGAGGGGAGGGGAATGGGGATGTGGGGAAGGAAAATGGAGTGAAGGAAAATGGAGGGGAGGGGAATTGGGGATGTGAGGAAAGGAAGGGAAAAAGGAATGTGGGCAGGAGGATCGACAGAAGGGTTGAGCACATAAGAGAAAGAGAGGGAGGGAGAGAGAGAGAAGGAGGAAAAGAAGTCAAGCCAACAACCAATGAAAACCTTAGGGGAAATATCAAGCCCATCATCACAAACCCCTAAAGTCTTCATGCCCATAAGTCAAGATGTCATCCAATGAAGAATTAGTCCTAATTCCCTAAAAAAATAAACCATTTTGGGCAGCCAAACTCCCTTTTGATCTGAATTTCCCTTTTATTTTCTTGTTTGTCCAAAAGTCGATTTTCCGCAAAATTTTCGGACTCAACAAAAATTTGTCGAAAGATGAGATGACGTCCTATAAATGAATTGTGACACACTCAAACGTCCGATTTCCAAAACCGAATTCAATTTTGTGGTTAAAATCGACCGAACGAGATTTTAATACGACATAACCTATCACGTAGCTTTCAGGGATTTTTTAGTGCGTTTGACCTGTGGTCGATAATTTTCGATCCACGTTTGTGCATCTTCAAATCGTAAACAACCTTCGATGGTCATAAAATCGCGATGGTTCAATTACGTGTTCCGAATATAATATCGATAGAAAATCGGGTTATTGCCGTTTGACGTGAATATCGCAATCATGCGGAACCACTTGTAATTCGACTAAGTACTTCCATCGAATTGGCTTATATCCATTTGCTAATCGATTTATAACGGTGTCATATTGACCCTTGCTAATTATTATGGTCGAGCAGTTGATTTCTGATCAAATTCCCTAGTCTGTCGCATTTATATCCCTTAAGAGCCTCACCTAATAGATTAGTTAACTCGAGAGTGATTAGTTCCGAATAAATTAACCATAAGCACGTCGACGAGACAACCATTTCGTATATCCAAATCAGGGGCCAAATTTCGGGATGTCACAGGCTTACATCCTACTAGATTTACTTTTGTTATGATTTTTAGAGCAAATTTATGTTGGCTAATGGAGTTTCCTAAGTCTAGTCGGGCAATCTCAATACTAAGGAAATGTTTGGGATGTCTCAAATCCTTAGTCTGAAAAGTAGTGTGCGGATATTCTTTGAAATTCTTGACAGCATATTCATTATTTCTACTCATGTCATTAGTATATATCATTAGATACGTGCCTATTTTCCATGTGAACAAAGCATATCATGTTTGGACCATTTAAAGCTAGTAGCTATAAGGGCGGTAGTAAATTTTGCATACCAAAATTTGGAAGCCTTTTTAAGACCATGGAGGTATTAACGGAGACAACATACTTTAGATTCCCTTGTCTCTGTAAACCTACAAAAAATCCATATTAATATCTTTGTCCAGATGGCCATAAAGAAAAGCATAAATTGTTGATTTGGAGATATATCCCCTTGAAATGTTGACAATAATTAGGCGTTGAGCTAGAATGCTCAAGCAAGAATACCAAGGGAAATATATTTTCATAGAAGATAACATTTCTGCCCATAAAGAAACTCCTTATGGATGGTCAAAAACACAATAACCCTTTTAGAGAGTCAAATACCCTATGAAGATGCATCAATCGACACGGCCAAGAGATCCATTTTGTTCCAACGGCCCGAGTAGCAACATACCATAACCAACTAAGAACTCTCAAATGATGAATGAATCTCAAGTTTTGTCATGCCCCGACCTGCTTCAGTGTGCGGCACCCCTCGCTTCCATACTTATGGTCGTTCGATTGCAAAGTTCCAGGAGGCATTGCCGACCCAATTTGCAATAATGATAAAATGCATAAGTGGAAATGTAAACAAATCTCAATTCCATCGTTCAACAGAGATAGTTAAAAACAAACATACTCATATATATATATATATATATATATATATATATATATATGCATAGTAAATCAAAGGTCACGTACACGTCAAGTTCAAGAGTTAAACAAAAGTTTTGCCACATTCGATATGCCAAACTGCACTATTACAACCTTAATAAAAAAAAAAAGGGGGCCTAGGGTACACCTACATCTCTAATACTACGAAGGTGGTTCAAAAGTATTATCACCCCACTACTACCTAAGCCTTTATGGCCTCCAAGATCCATGGCTCTCGCTCAGTGATCAACTCGGGGTAGAGCACAGGGTCGGACACTTCCCCATCGGGAATGTCCCCATCCTTGGCATCCCAGCCGATGCCTCCCCTCGAACCTCCGACACCCGATAGACCATCAAAGCCGTGGATGGAATCATGGCTCTCTTTACCCAGCCAAAAGTATCAAGCCATGAATTGGTGAGGCACAAGGTTAGGTAGGTCCTCGTTGACTTAGATAGTGGTGACGTAGTGCGTGTAATGCGTGTCGGCCCCTCCCTTTACGGGATACTCTGTCACCTCCTTGTTATACTCTACGGGAAGGTTGAACCAGATTTGGCAAAATTGCTCAGCTATTCTTAGGGCCTGTAAACATTTAACAAACAACCATGAGATAAACTTAATGAGTGAACTTCCTAAACCTCACGTAGGGAAGTCGTCACCTCAGAAACGCCCTATACATGCAATTATCTATTGATCACAAAAATATGGCAACGCTCTTCTGGTTTTACCCTCACTATTCACATAAAAACGAATCTATCATTCAAGGCCATCAATATAAACACATCGCCAATTTCCATCATATAGCCCATGCTCTTGAGCCAAACATACAAATGCACATTGTAGTTTAGATAGGACGGTCATTCTTGTAAGGAGCTTCATTCCGAAATCCATCCGCGAATGCCATTACGTTGACTTGGGGGCATTCAAACTTAATCAAGTATCGTCCCGCGTAAAATGCATCAGGACTAGTTCGCACCTCGCGTAAAACGCATCAAGGTCTTAGGTGATCATACGGGCATACCATTACACAATTCTTTTCATATATATATTTTAATCCACGTGATGCCCATTCGATATGCCACATCACTCGCTAAATGCTATCTTGTTACACACGTGCATTATATTATATCATATATAAATGCACTATTCAATTTATAAACCCATGGCATATAGGCCACTTATCAAAATAATATAGTCATCATAATCTTTCAAAATCATTTATCATGTGCCATCATATATGTCTGAATAATTTATCACGTGCCATCATACCCTGTCACACAATTCATCCTTCAATTAATATAATGTACACATCACGTATAATACCTCAAATACATATCAAACATGACACATATAATCCATTTAGCACATACATCACATAACCCATATCACACATTTAATATATAATCCGTATCCCATATAACACATGCATCACATAATGGTCTATCCTCGTATTATGACATTTTAAGACACCATATCATCTTTCTTTAACATAACCCAATAGCTTATCGTCCTAACAATGATAAACTATCATCAAAACCCGATAACTTATCTTTAAAAAAAATCCAATAACTTATCACCCTAAACATGATAACTTATCATTCAAGGTTTGATAACTTATCACCTAAAGTCTGATAACCTATCGTCAAAAGGTCCGATAACCTATCGCTAAAAGTCTGATAACCTATCACTTTAACCTTGATAACTTATCGGTAAAAGTTTGATAGCCTATCTAAACCCAACAATCACTTATCACACAATATCCACTTATCACACTATCAAATCACCATTTACCCATAAACAAGCCCTAAACTACTCCCTAAGTGCAACGATAACCCTAATCAAGGGCTAGAAAGCCATTCACGAACCATCTGAACTTCGAAACACGTCGGAGGAAGGAACGACAAGACCGGACAGTAGCTATGGACTGCTGGTCACACGTCTACAAGGTGTGGGGAAGCTGAACGGTGGCTAGTCAGTAGTTCGGCAGTGGCACAGCAGCAGTTCGGCGTCCGGGCTTCATGGGAGACAAGACTAAAGAAGAAATGAGTGAGAAGGAGCACCGATGAAGGCTGCATAGCACCGAACAGCTCTTGAGGAGGGCTGGTCGGTCGGCTTTGAACGGGGGTGCGGTGGCATGAAGGGTGGTCCAGGGGAGTTCGACGGACGGTAGCCTGTGAGGGAAAACAAGAGGAAAAATGGAAGAAAGCTTGAGATGAAGATGAGGATGGCTATGGGGTTTCGGTCATACCAAGAGAGAGAGAAAAAGTGAGTTTGAGAGTTTCAAGTGAGAAAAATGAGAGAAAGTGAGAGTGAGGGGGGGGTGCCGACGGTGAGGGGAGAGAAAGGAGAGAAGGTGAGAGAGAGGTCTTGTCCATTCAATTCATTACAATCCAAGTCTTCCAAATTCCTCAAATCTGGGGTTCAATTAATGTGGAAGTGACATCTTGAAGAGAGAAAATTCAAGGTAATTAATGAATGGATTGCACTTGAGTGTGTAAGGTTTATAATAGGCTAGTCTAGGCTTCAAGCTTCTTCAAATTACCGCCCCCTCCATGCATGTGCTGCCCCCTTGCCTTGCCAATTTCCATCTTTGTCATTTTGTCTTAGTCCAACGGAAGGTTATTTCGGCCTTTTCACCAAGATCTCGCCCACTTGGGCTTGGGCCCACTTCGGTCCTTGCCCGTGGCCCATTTCATCCTTTCCAAACTTTTAAGTCTCGCCGATGAAAAATCAATTTTTCGCCCCAAGGTGGCCTTTCCGATACCTTTGTGGTTTATTGATCCTCAAGGTAATCCCGTTCGATGATCACTTGCCTAAATAATTTCGTTTTGAAGATCGGATCGAAACGAGGATGTCATAATTCTTCCTTCCTTAAAGAAATTTCGTCCTTGAAATTTGCAGGATCAACCAATTCCTCGAACAAATGGGAGTAGTGGCTCCTCATATTGTCCTTGCTTTCTTAGGTCACTCTCTCAGTGCCGTGATACAGCCAGACAACTTTGACCAAGGGAATGACTTCAATGTGCAATACCCTTTCTTTTCTATTCAGGATTCACACTGGCTGCTCGACATACGTCACTCTATCGTCCACCTCGATCTCCTCATAAATTAATATGTGCATCGAATCTGGTTCATACTTTCTCAGCATGGACACGTGGAATACGTTATGAACCTGGGCAAGATTTGGCGGTAGTGCCAAACGATAGACTAAAGTCCAAATTCTTTCTAGAATTTCAAAAGGTCCAACGAATTTGGGGCTTATCTTCATTTCTTGCCAAAATAGGAAGTACCTCTCATTGGCGACACTTCGAGGAACATGTGATCACCAACTTGGAACTCTAAAGTTCTCCATCGTTTGTCCACATAGCTCTTCTAGCGGCTTTAGACTGTCTTTAACCTTTCTCGGATGATCTAGACTATACCCGTGGATTGTTGCACTAGCTTAGGGCCAGTAATTTTCCTTTCTCCAACCTCATCCCAACAAACGAGCATTCTACAGGCACTCCGTACAATACCTCAAATGGTGCCATTCCAATGCTCTGTTGTTGATAACTGTTGTTGTACGTGAACTCGACGATATGCATTTGGTCTTCCCATCCTCCTTTGAAATCCACAACACAGGCTCACAACATATCCTCGAGAGTTTGGATCGTTCTCTCAGATTGTCCATTAGTCTGCGGATGATAAGCCATGCTGAATTGCAGTTTCATTCCCATAGCCATCTCAAGACTCCTCCAAAATGCGGCGGTGAACTTGGGATCCCAATTAGAGGTGATCATCACTAAAACCCCATGTAGCTGAATTATCTGCCTCATGTATAGCTCGGCATGCCTATCCATGGCATAATCTTTTTGTATTGCAATGAAGTGAGCTGACTTGGTCAGTCGGTCAACCACAACCCAAATGGAATCATTACCTCTCTGACTCCTTGGTAGTCTCATCATGAAGTCCATCGTGTTATGCTCCCATTTCCATTCTGAGATATCCAACGGTCGTAGCAGTCCATCAGGTTTGCAGTGTTGGTCTTCTACTTGTTGGCATGTCAAGCACTTTGCCACGTGCCTTGCGACATCAGTCTTTATGACATTCCACCAATAATAATGTTAAAGGTTCATGTACATCTTTTGTACTGCCTGGGTGGATGCTATAGTTGCTTCGATGGGCATCCGCTAGAATCTCTTCTCTAAGCTCTACATCATTAGGTACACACAATTGTCCTCAGAACCTCAAGATCCCATCATCCGTCACTTGGAAATTTGGGTTCCTTTTCTTAGGCTTCCTTGCACAATCTTTTGGATTTTCGAATCCATCGATTGCAAGGTTTTTAATCCTAGTTTGCACTTCGGGTTCAATTCGAAGAGTAGCCATAAGACTAGAAAGATGGCCTACCCCGAACTTGAAATTTGAATCCCATACAACTTCGAGAAGTATCAACTCTCGAACCATCATTTACACAATTGATGACTTCTGACTGAGTGTATCCACTATCTTGTTGGCCTTTCCAAGATGGTATAAGATGTCGCAGTCGTAGTCCTTGAGAAGTTCCATCCAGTGCCTTTATCTTTTATTTAATTCCTTTTGCGAGAATAGGTACTTCAAACTTTGATGGTCGGTGTAGATTGTGAACTTTTTGATACTCTATAAAAATAAAGTTATTTTACCTATTTTAGGCAACAATTAATGCAATATCTATGAGAAAATATTTGGATTTCCTCCTGATTATTTGAATTTTTCTTGTTTATGCAGAATAATGAGATATGGAAAAGATAAAGAAAAGAATGGCAAAATTCAGGAATTCAAATCAAGCAGCAGTGGAAGATAAATATCAAATCAGGGAATCCTCGATTTTGTTCCCTAATGTTATCTGCAACCGTGGGGAGATTAGATAACTTGGATATATCCTATGAAGAGGAGAACATTAAGAAGAGAGAGTGGCTAGGTTTTTGTTAGATTGTTTTTCATTGTTCTGAAAGTTTTTTCAAGTATTTTGAAGAGAAGACAAAAGTGGTGATAGAATTCTTGTTCTTTGATTCAAGATGCTGAGTTTAATTTATATTTTTATTTCTTTTTCTACTATGTTCTAATTTTCTTTTTGTTAGGGCTATGATGTAGCCTAACTATGATGATGTGAATTTCATGATTTTTATATTTTGCATATATTATTGTGTATAATGCTTTTGAGTGATCTGGCCACCACTTGAATGATCTCGATATGCATGTTTGAGACCGAGAAGTGATAATATGCAATTGCTCATTATAATATATAACCATGAATTAAACGTGGATAGAGATATACCGCATTATTTGTGTAGCTTTCGGTGATAAGGTGATCCAAAAGACTCATTGTAAGCCGAGAATATTCATAGTTTTTAATGCACTCATGTTTATTTTAATTCACATAGAGATGTAATGGATTAATAAACTGAGTAGGTTTGCTATACCTAGAGATAGGAAAGTAAATAGGTTAGGAAATTCCGCTATCACTTGTTTGATATCGTTCTTGTATTCACAATAATCTGAAATTCATATCTAGTAGTTATGGTGAAATCGGATGCTTTAACATATTTATCTAATTGATTTACTGCATTTAGTCTCCAAATTTTGTTTTTAATTTATTCTAAATTATATTTTGATCTCGTTAGATAAATTTTAGAATTAATCTATTTTAGTATTTAATTAGTTTATTAATCATTGATCTCCATGGGACGATACTCTTTCTCATCATTATATTACTCGTTCGACACGTTCACTTGCGTTTAGAATTTTACGAACACTTTTCCCCACACGGTAGTATCTCAAAATCATCAGTGTGAAAATAATCGCTACCAACTCCAAGGCGTGCGTCGGATAGTTCTGTTCGTGAGGCCTCAATTGCCTGGATGCATAGGCTACAACTTGTCCATGTTGCATCAAGACACAACCCAATCCTTTAAACGAAGCGTCGCTATAGATCTTGTATCCACCAGGACCAGACGGTATTGTTAACATTGGGGCAGTGATCAACTTGTGCTTAAGTTCTTGAAAGCTCTTCTCGCACTTGTCCGTCCATTCAAATTTCACTTCTTTCTTTAGTAGTTGTGTCAATGGCGTAGCTATCCTAGAGAATTTTTCCACAAATCGCCGATAATAGCTAGCTAGTCCCAGAAAGCTTCGAACTTCAGTTATCGTCATTGGTCTTGGCCAATTCATGATCACTTCGATCTTGGCTAGATCTACTGAAATTCCATCACCCGATATCACATGACCCAGAAATGCCACTCTGTTAAGCTAGAACTCACACTTACTAATCTTAGCATAAAGTGCATGTTCTCGTAGGGTTAGTAATACCATTCTCAAATGTTGCTCATGCTCTTTTGGGCTCCTCGAGTACACTAGTTTGTCGTCGATGAAGACTACGACGAATTGATCCAAATATTCCTTAAATACTCGGTTCATTAGGTCCATGAAAGCATATGGGGCGTTAGTTAACCCAAACGGCATCACTGTAAACTCGTAGTGGCCGTATTGCCTTCGAAATGCAGTCTTTGGGATGTCCTCCTTCCTGATCCTTGGCTGATGATAGCTTGTTCTCAAGTCTATCATTGAGAACACCGAAGCTTCTTGAAGTTGATCAAACAGGTCGTCTATCCTTGGTAACGAGTACTTGTTCTTAACCGTCACTTGATTAAGCTATCAGTAATCGATGCATAATCACAACGATCCATCCTTTTTCTTCATGAATAGCACAGGCACTCCCTATGGTGATGCGCTAGGGCGAATAAATCCCTTATTTAATAATTCATGCGTTTGCATTTTCAACTCTTTCAACTTAGATAGCAACATCTGATACGGTGCCTTGGAGATCAATTTTGTTTCAAAGGCTAACTCGATTACGAACTCAATCTCTCGCTTTGGGGACAATCCTGGCAACTCTTTTGGAAAGACATCCGCAAATTCTCATACCACAATGATATCCTCCAACTTTGGCTCATTTATCGTCAAATCCCCAACCGTTGCCAGATAGCCTTGGCAACCTTCCTCAAACAACCGTTCTACCTTAAGCAAAGAAATCGAGGGTGTAGACGATCCACACTTGTGTCCTACAAACTCATAACTCGAGCTACCAACTGGATAGTCAACCATGGCTTGCTGCTTGTCGAGCCAATCCATTTCAATTATAATATCAAAGTCACGCATAGCCAAGACAGCTAGATCTATCAATTCCTTTCGCCCATTAATAACTATCTCGCACCCTTGACAGCCAAAAACATATAGCACCTTATATTTCTAGGGGTGGAGATACTAAAGACCATTTCCAACGGTTTCATTTCTAATCCAGCTAGCTTAACAAACTGATCAGCTACAAACGAATGTCTCGCCCTCGTATCAAACAAAGTGTACGCAGCATGCTGGTGTAAGAAGACCGTACCTGTAATTATGGCCCCGGAATCCTTGGCTTCTTCTCTGGTCATTGTGTACACCTTACCCTGGGCTGGGAGTTGGTTCGAATTGTCCTGCGGCGCAGCTCTTGATTGTTGTCCTGGTCGCGGTTGCACTTCAACCAATTGTTGTGGGCAGTTCCTAACATGGTGGTCTTGCTGACTACATCTAAAGCACGCTCCTATCTAGATGTGGCATGGTGCAAATCCATGGAACTTGCTGTAGAATTGGCAACTATGGCTTAGGTGTTGCGCTGGCTTCCCAATGATGTTCTTCCTGTTAGGAAGGATAGGGTGCTTTCCTCCTGCCATCGGCTTCTTCCCAAACTGATGATTATCCCTATTAGCAGCAAACTGCAATCCAGAGGTGGTTCCTCACTCGGCCATATCCCTCTCAATCAGCTGAGCCCTTTCATAAAGCTCATCGTAGTCCTTCAAGTTCAAAGGCACCAACTGACTACAAATTTCCGACTTTAGTCCATCTTGGAACCTCCTAGCTCGATCCACAAGATCCTCAATCATCCTTGGAGCATACTTTGACACCTTTGCAAATTTGACCTTATATTGGTCCATAGATATGTAATTCTATTGAAGTCATAGGAACTCAGACATCTTCTGCTCTTGGGCACACTCAGAAAAGTATTTTCCATTGAATGCTTTCATAAACGTGCCCCAAGTCGGGATGGTAACTTTAGGAAAAACTCTTCCCCGAGTGGCATTCCACCAATCATTAGCATTGCCTTACAACTGGTAAACTGTCAGGTCACCTTTTCTTCCTCTGTACACCTCAACAAGGCAAAGGCCTTCTCCATCTCCTTAATCCACAAGGCAGCAATCTCAGGATCACCCCGTCCTATGAACTGAGGTGGCTTCAACTTACTAAATTACTCTACCAACCTCTACTTCCTGATTCCAGCTAATGGGTCCCTATTGTGAGCAGCGGCAGCGGCATCCTATTGTTGAGCCTGCTGCCTTATCAGGTTCCCAATGGTCTTTAAGGCCTATAGAATCCCATCAAACCTAGAATCCTCCTGTGCCCTACCTTAAGCATTAGCTTGCCCTAGAGCTACCCTTCTTTGTTGCATCTTTGTAGCTGGGCTAAGCTCCTCTCACAGCTAATTCCACAACCCTAATAGTATAGTTAGGAATTCTGAATCACAATTCAGTAAAACAATTAGCAATCACATGCATATCGTAAGCGTTCCTAGCTAACTATCCTAAGGTCTCAACGTGCCTTATCACTCCAAGTAATGACCAAGCTTTGATACCAACGCGGGGATGTCATGCCTCGACCCGCTATGAGCGCGCGGCACCCCTTGCTTTCATACTTATGGTTGTTCAATTGTGACGTCCCGAGAGGCGTCACCGACCAATTCGCAATAATGATAAAACGCACAAGCGGAAACGTAAAAAAATCTCCATTCCATCATTCAACAGGGATAGTTAAAGTCATGTCCACGTCAAGTTCAAGAGTTAAACAAAAGCTTCGCCACATTCGATACACCCAACCGCACTACTACAACCTTCATAAAAAAAAAGGGGGGGGGGGTTCAGAGTACACCTACACCACTAATATTACGAGGGTGGTTCAAAAGTACTATCAGCCCACTACCATCTAAGCCTTTATGGACTCTAGGATCCATGGCTGTAGCTCAACGATCAACTCAGGGTCGAGCTCAAGGTCGGAACACTTCCCCATCTGGAATGTCCCTGTCCTTGGCATCCCAGCTAATGCCTCCCCCTGAACCTTCGACACCTGGTGCACCATCAAACCCGCGATGGGACCATGGCTCTCATTGCCCACCCAAAAATACTAGGCCACGAATCGGTGAGGCACAATGTTAGGTAGGCCCTCGTTGACCTAGATGGTCGTGCCGTAGCACTTGTAATGTGTGTTGGCCCTTCCCTCTATGGAATACTCTATCACCTCTTGGCTATGCTCTATGGGGAGGTCAAATCGGATTTGACGGAATGGCTCAACCATTCTTAAAGCCTGTAAACATTTAACAAAAAATCATGAGATAAACTCAATGAGTGAATTTCCTAGACCTCGCGTAGGGAAGTTGTTCACCTTAGAAACACTCTATACATGCAATTATCTATCGATCACAAAAATATGGCAACGTTCTTCTCACTTTACCCTCACTATTCACATAAAAATGAATATATTATTCAAGGCTATCAATATAAACACATTGACAATTTCCATCATATAGCCCGTGCTCTTGAGCCAAACAAACGGATGCACATTGTGGTTTAGATCATGCACTCATGCCATGCAGTAATCCGAACCTAAACACATACGAATCTCATGCACTTTCCATACAAATATGTCTAGATTATTACGGCCACTCGGAATCCAAGGCTAACCCGAAGGTTCGCAGTCATCCGGCGTAATTAGGCATCGTCTTGCCCCATCAAGCACGGCATCATCCTACGTAAAACATATCAGGACGGTCATTCTTGTAAGGAACTTCATTCCAAAATCCATCCGCGAATAGCATTACGTTGACTTGGGGGCATCCGAACTTAATCAGACATCGTCCTGCGTAAAACGCATTAGGATGGGTCCACACCCCGCATAAACGCATCAAGGTCTTAGGTGATTACACGAGTATACCATCACACAATTCTTTTCATATATTTCTTATTAATCCATGCGATACCCATGCGATATGCCATATCACTTGCCAAATGCCATCATGTTACACACGTGCATCATGTTATATCATATATAAATGCACTATTCAATTCATAAACCCATGGCATATAGGCCACTTATCAAAATAGAATAGAGTCGTCATAATGTTTCAAAATCATTTATCACGTGCCATCATAACCGATAATATGTCCAAATAATTTATCACATGCCATCATACCCCATCACATAATTCATCCCTCAATTAATATAATGTACACATCACGTATAATACCTCAAATACGTACCATACATAACACATATAATCCATATAGCATGTACATCACATAACCCATATCACACATTTAATATATAATCCGTATCCCATATAACACATGCATCACATAATGGTCTATCCTCCTATTATGGCATTTTAAGGCAACATAACATCTTCCTTTAACATAACCTGATAGCTTATCATCCTAACAATGATAACCTATCATCAAAACCCGATAACTTATCTTTTAAAAAAAAATCCAATAACCTATCACCCTAAACATCATAACTTATCATTCAAGGTCCGATAGCTTATCACCTAAAGTCCGATAACCTATCGTCAAAAGTTCCGATAACCTATCCTAAAGTCCAATAACCCATCACTTTAACCTCAATAACTTATTGGTAAAAGTTTGATAGCCTATCTAAACCCAACAATCACTTATCACACAACATCCACTTATCACACTATCAAATCACCATTTAACCATAAACAAGCCCCAAACTAATCCCTAAGTGCAATGATAACCCTAATCAAGGGCTAGAAAGCCACTCACGAATGATTCCGAAGCTTCGAAACGCGCCAAAGGAAGGAATGACAGGACTAGACAGCAGCTGTGGACTGCTGGTCATGCGTCCACAGGGCGTAGGGAAGCTAGGTAGTGGCTAGCTGGTGGTCCAATGGTGGCATGGTTGCTATTCGACGGCGGTTCGGTTGTGGTTCGGCTTCCAGCTTTGCGAGGGACTAGACAAAAGAAGAAATGAGCGAGAGGGAGCACCGGTGAGGGCTGCACAACATCAAACAGCTCTTGAGGAGGGCTAGTCAATTGGCTTTTAAGTGGGGGTGCGGCAGCGCAAAGGGTAGTTTGTTGTTGGGGGTTCGATGGACAATCGCCGAAAGAAATTCTTGAGATGAAGATAAGGATGGCTATAATGTTTTGGTCACACCAAGAGAGAGAGAGAGAGAGAGAGAGAGAGAGAGAGAGAGAGAGAGAGAGAGAGAGAGAGAGAGTTTGAGAGTTTCGGGTGAGAAAAAAATGAGAGAAAGTGAAAATGAAGGGAAGCTGCCGATGGTGAGGGAGAGAGAGGAGAGAGAGTGAGAGAGAGGTCTTGTCCATTCAATGCATTGCACTCCAAGTTTTCCAAATCCCTCAAATGTAGGGTTTAATTAATGTGGAAGTGACATCTTGAAGAGAGAAAATCCAAGGTAATTAATGAAGGGATTGCACTTGAGTGTGTGAGGCTTAAAATAGGCTAGTCTAGGCTTTGAGCTTCTTCAAACTGCCGCCCCCTCCATGCATGTACCGCCCCTTGCCTTGCCAATTTCCATCTTTGTCCTTTTGTCCTTAGTCCAACGGAAGGACATTTCGGCCTTTTCACCAAGATCTCGCACTATTCATGCACTATTCACGTCTTTGCATGCATTAAATGCCAAGATTTTGCTAAAGGATGGCTTGATGGACTTGAAGGGCCCATGGGCCTCTCTTGGCCACCCACCCCTTGAGCATTTGGCCTTGGGCCTTCTACTTGGGCTTGGGCTCACTTTGGTCCTTGCCCATGGGCTGTTTCCTCATTTCCGACCTTAAAGTCTCACCTATGAAAAATTGAGTTTTCGTCCCAATGTGGCCTTTCCGATACTTTCGTGGTTTATCTACCCTCAAGGTAATCATGTCCAATGATCACTTGCCTAAATAATTCTGTTCTAAAGATCGGGTTGGAACTAGGATGTCACAAGTTTCTTCCCAAAAAGTAATTCAAAAGATGTTCATCTACCGAGAACTCGAGTCAATTGGCGATTGATTAGATAAACTGCCGTGATCACTCAATCTCCCTAAAAAGTTTTTGAAATGGAAATTTAGAACTTAAGAGCACGAGCAACTTCTAAGAGATGGCGGTGTTTACACTCAACAATCCCATTTTGTTATGGAATGTAAATGCACAAATTCTCATGTAGGACTCCATGGGAAGAGAAGAGGAATGCTTATTCATAATTGAAAATTCTCTTCCATTATTAGTTTGAATGCACTGAACAAATTTTCCAAAGTGATCCTTTAATAGAGAGAAGAAAGATTTTAGTTGAGGAAGAACTTGACTCTTGGATAGCATAAGAAAGATCCAAATGGCATGAGAATAGTAAGGAAGAAGTGAGATCCATCACGATGTGGGCTGTGATAAGGCCCCCAAACATTAATATAAATTAGTGAAAATATATTGGTACCGGTGATTTGCTGGTGGGAAAAGCTGTGCGTTATTGCTTTGTTAATGGACAAATTTGGCATTGAAGATGTGGAAAGGAAGAACTATAATGAGAATGAAAATTTTTATCATTGGTTACAATATTACACTATGATTGTTTATTCAAGAGAATACATGATAAATCAAAGTTTTTGGGAAAGCTTGTCCAAAGTGTAGCTCTTGTGAAATACTACCCAACCCATCAGTTCGATGAGAATGAAAATTTTTATCATCAGTAACAACATTACACTATGATTGTTTATTCAAGGGAATACATCATAAATCAAAGTTTTTGGGAGAGCTTGTGCAAAAGTATAGCCCTTATGATGTACTACCCAAGCTCATTAGTTCGCTAGTTAAAAGGGCATGAAAGAAACAATTATCAAAATTGAAAAGGATATGACAACAATTGTCTTCAAGACTTTGAAACATAAATGAGATTAAACTGAAATTTAGGAACATAAATGACACTATGAAGGGTAATGGAAGGGGCTAAGATGGATTGTGTCGATTTTTGTGACATGGGTGACATCCCTTCCCATTTGGAAGACGTACAAAATAGCTGAATCTAAATTTGTATGAATATAAGAAAAAATCTTCATCACAGATAATGTGGTTATTAGTACCTGAATTAATTGTTTATGAATAATTTGAAATAGCATTTATCAAGCAATAAGAAGTACATGAGATACTCGTTGTTTTGTCAGAAATATCATATTGTCTCAAGGCCTTCATAAGTTGCTGAAACTAATCATGAGTAACTAATTGATTGATTTTGTTAACATTTGCCCAATGGCATGATAAGCCAATAATTCGCTTACTTCTTTCATTTTTTTCCCAATGTATCCATGCAATTTCCAAGAAATATTTATTTCATGGTATCGACACTTACAATACTTAGAGAATAATTTACCTTTCCCTTTTGAATTTTGTCCATTCCCTTAGATGACATGGTGGAAGAGGGATCATAGAATTTAACGATAAGGTTGACGTGGCTTCACAAGAGGCGTCTGATCTAGGCATTGGTGAGGGCATTCGTGAGCCGTCGTATCGGGTCTTCAAATTTGGGACGTCCATTCCATCTTTCATGAAGCTTCTCTCGTCTTCTCCAACAAACGCTAGCACTGCATGTCTTCTCAAACCTTCGATGTGCGATTTTTTGACCAACCCTCTTTGCTGGTGAAGGAATTCTAGTCGGCGGAAGACGACTTACCTGATTCCAATGCGCAAACAGCAAATAGCCCCGGATCAATCGATGAATTGCGAATCAATCACGAACAACACTTCCTCACGTTAGTCTGGATGCAATCACAAGGAAAACACCCGAGTTCCACAGCGTAAATGCCGATCGTTCGTGCTAAATCGAAGATGGAACGCCTTCTTCCTTGATGATGGAAATAGAGAGAGAATTTTGGTACAAATGATCTGACAACCCTTCCAACGGTTGTGTTCGGGAAGATTATATACGTCTCCCTTCGTACCCCTCCATTAGCGTCTTTCCATCGTAACGTTTCAACTTGAAACGGTGCGTCCATCGCACCCCATCATGGACGTATGAGCTGGAAGAACTACATCTCCCACTCGGACATGATGGGCCCGATAGCGCTCTATCAAGAATATAAGGCAAGGCATTCAACATTCATCAACTTTACGGAACAATTCATACTGGCAAGTAAGCCGTGCGACCGGTGAGTACACCCCGCACTTGGGAGCTCAAATTATGCACCCGTTAGGGATGACATAATGGCTACAACCCCGAAAAGAAATAAACAACTGATGTCTCACAAAGGCCCCGGACATATTTTGTTACATCAATTCAAGTATACCTATCCCTTAAAGGCTATACTTGATTATTCTCAAAACACCATGTATTTACAATTATATCCGCAACCACATAAGGCGATATAATTGGTCGACCAAAAATACATGTGACAGATCTAAAACAACAATAGTCTTCCTTCGCACTCATGTCTCTCTTAATTTCAGAACAACAACTTTCCTAGACACGTCCCATAGGCCATATCTATTCATGACCGCCCGTAACATGCTAAAGTAGCAACATTGATCTTTCACTTCGAGAACATAGTCAGAAGTAACATAGGGCACAAGGTAAGTTTTAAAATACCTCAAGGACTCACACAATGAGTAAATAGGGATAATTTTACTCACCTTCCATTGTCGGTCGAACAATGCACATGTAGTATGAATTACATGCTATAGTGGATTTCTCTTTCTATAAGAGCGTATGTCATTTCTTAGATATATCCACTATACGAATCTTAGCCTAAACATAGTCACGTGCTTCTCACGTACTCATGTTTAACTCGAGTGCTATATTAGCTCGCTTTCTATAGCGCCCAATTAAGTACTCGCATCCGGCATCTTACATGTGCATACATGATTGTGGGACTATCATGTTCGGTCTTAAACAAATCACAGACCTCATCTTGACTCCAATCAAGGCGACATATTTTATGTACCAGACTTGCTCTTCAGCATTTATTTGTACATAACGTCTCATCTCAACGTGCTAACTATAGCACTTGAGGCGATTGCTCGTGTGAGTGAGCCAATCATTACTTGCGACATACTTTCCAATAATATATGTGTGCTTGTACTAGTCTCATAATGGATTTGTACTTTTGATAAAACATCAAGTCATTAATAAACAAACAAGTACAATACATATGTCCATAGCATACATCAAACTTCCGATCGCACTAGCGTAAGGAACAATTTTCATCACTTTTATTTCTTCTGAGTCTTAGGACACATCTCGGATTTCTTAGGCCTTCACCTTGCATGACAGGGGTATCAATGGGATTACAATGCTGCATATTGAAACGCTCAAGAATCTTCATAATATAAGATTCTTGTGATAAAGTAAGGAGTTTCCTTGATCGATCTCTTTCGATCTTAACTCCTAATATATAAGCAGCTTTCTCCCATGTCCTTCATTTCAAAATTGGAGGACAACCATTCTTTTATGGTGATTACCATAACATTGTCATTTCCAGCCAACAGAATATCGTCCACATAAAGTGATAAAATCACAAATTTATCTTCAGACCATTTGACATATACACAGTGATCTTCTTCGATCATCGTGAAACCAAAAGTTGTTATGGCTCGATGAAAACGAAGATACCACTGTCTAGATGATTGCTTAAGGCCATAGATTGAGCAATGAAGTTTGCAAACTTTATTCTCTTGACCTTTAGCTATGAAACCTATTGGTTGTTTCATATAAATTTCCTCATCTAGTTCTCCATTGAGAAATGCCGTCTTTACATCCATTTGATGTAATTCAAGGTCCAAATGTGCAACGATGGCTAGAATAAGGCGTATTGAGGCAAACCTTACAACCGGTGAAAAAGTTTCCTCGTAGTCTATACCCTCTTGTTGAGTATAACCTTTCGCCACAAGACGAGCCTTATACTTTTCAATGGATCCATCCGCCCTTTGCTTAATCTTAAAGACCCATTTGTTTCCAATGGCCTTACGATTGGGTGGTAGATCAACCAAGTCCCAGACATGATTTGTCTTCATTGACTCCATCTCGTCTTCCAAAGCTTTTCTCCATTCTTCCTTATCGATGATGAGAGAGCCTCTTGAACAGTCTTAGGCTCGGCATCATCTTTATGAGCAATCATAAATGCTTCCCCTTCAATCTCAAAACGACGACGAGGAATACTCTTACGATTACTTTTACGCAACTGAATTTCTCTTGAATTCAATTCGTCAGACAATGCTACACTCCCACTAGGTCTTTCATGTTGAGGCAAATCTTTATTTCCCTCCATAACATTAGTGGGTGTATTATTAGGATCTTCCATCTCATATAATTGGAAATCCTTATCAATCTCACCTCTACTAGGAAAATCGTTCTCCAAGAACGTGACATCTCATGACTCCTTTTCGGTCACACTTCCATCGCTTGTTCACCTATGAACACATACCCTTTGGAGTGTTCAGAATATCTTATAAAGATACATTTCTTCCCTCTAGGGCCTAATTTGCCATATTTATGGGAAGATTCATGAACATAAGCTGCACATCCCCATGGACGTAGACTACTTAAGTCTGGTTTTCTTCCAGTCCATAATTCATAAGGGGTGGAAGTGACCGATTTTGAGGGCACTCGGTTAAGTACATAGGCAGCAGTCAATATTGCATCTCCCCAAAAGGAGATAGGTAAAATTTGCTTGCGCCATCATAGACCTAACCATTTTCAATAGGGTTCTATTCCTTCTCTCAGCTACCCCATTTTGTTGTGGAGTATAAGGAATAGTCAATTGTCGTACAATTCCCTTTTCATCACAAAGAGCCTTGAATTGCTCTGATAGATACTCACGTCCGCGATCGGTTCTCAATGCCTTTATTGTTTTGTTCAACGATTCTCTACCATCGTTATATATCGTCTAAAGCATTCTAATGCTTCGGACTTATGGGAGATCGAAAGACATAACCGAAACGCGTGAAGTCATCTATGAAAGTAATGAAATATGAGGCTCCATGCCTCGCCCTCACATTCAAAGGACCACAAATGTCGAATGTATGAGTTGCAATGGAAATTCAGCTCTAGTCCCTTTACCGAATGGTTTTCTAGTTGCTTTTCCCGCTAGACAATGTTCACATACGGGTAGATTAACATTAGTGAGTGACCCTAAAAGGCCTTCTCTAGCTAATCTTTGCATTCTTTGCAACCCAATGTGACCTAATCTAGCATGCCAAGTATTTGCATCAATCTCAACATTACTAGAAGATGCAATTAAAGAAAAAACAACCATTAACATTAACATTGTACTGATCATAGTCAATGTCTAACACCATAAAACCATTCAATACATGACCTGAACCATAATAAACTGTTCCATACAAAATATCAACACAATCACCATGGAAATTCAATACATAACCTAAGCTAAGAAGAACAACTACGAGACCAAGTTTTGTCGAATATCTCGGAGCATAAAGGACATCATGCAGGAATAGGTTTCGACCACCACATAAGATTAATTTACATGTGCCGATACCCTTCACTTCAACTCTTGAGTTATTCCCAACATATATCCATCTTCTTCCAGGGCGGTATCCGACGATACTCCACAAATGCTTCTCGGTCTCTAGCTACATGGTCTGTTGCTCCCGAGTCTACACAGTCCACATTGGATGAGATTCAGCAAGCATTACAAGTACTAGAAACAAAAGCATTACTCAAAGTAATGGAGTAATAGGGTACCTTTTTCGGCTCGGTGCATTCACGAGCAAAGTGACCCGACTTGCCACAATTGTGGCACTCCATCTTGGCCTTGTCCTTCTTCCCACCACGCTTCTTGCGTTGGAAAGTCTTAGCCCTTTTGGGTGCCTGATCAGTCTTCTTCCCTTTGTTGTTGAATTGAGAATTCCTTTTGCGCTTGAAGCCCGAAGCTTTGCGCGAACTCGATTCAGCAACATAAGCATGGGTAGAGGATCTCGCAGCCTCTAGGCGCTCATCCTCTAATTCCAAATGACGCGCAATATCATCAAAAGAGACGATGTTCTCACTATGCGTCATATTGATCTTCATATGTTCCCAATTATCAGGAAGAGACCTTATAACAGCCTGAACTTGCTGTTCATCAGTAAGGGAGTGACCTGCCGACTTCAGCTCACGGATCATGTTTGACATCTCCCGAAGATGTTGCCTCATGGTTACATTTGAGCGCTTTCGGAATGTGTCAAACTTGATGGTGAGTCTCCTCAGCTTAGTGGCAGATGTACCCCCAAACTTATCCTTCAAGGCAACCCACATAGCTTGAGCTTTGTCATAACTTTCAAACTCACACATGAGATCATTTTGCATACAGCTCGAGCAACGTGATGCGAGCAATGCTATTCTTATTTTTCAAGCTTGATAAGCTTCTAGATCTCTCCCGTGTTGAGCTGAAGTTCCATGCTCGAGTTTCATCCATGGTGTGGTTGAGGGTTTCCAAAACCTCTTGCTCCTCAAGGATGTACCGAACCTTTCGGTGCCAAATATCATAATTGTCACCGTTCAGCTTCTCACCCTTATTGAGGTCAGCCACAATGGTCTTGGATGCCGATGCCATAATCAATTGCTATAACACATTGACATAATAGTCGCAGAATTAATACTAGCACATTTTTCAGAGTAACACACATATTTAATTTGCAGCAAAAACAAACTAAAATAATAATAATTCAACAAAAGACACAGAAACAAAAGTTCACTATGTTCCCAATCAACTTCTATGTACAATTGTTCTATTATCATTAATTAGTTTGATTTGCACAAATTTTGAGTTCTAGGTGAGGACTTCTTCGAATTCTACCAACCTACGAACTCCCACTAGGAAAAATAATTACATGACCTCATGTAATTTCTACATCTTTCCTTAACACAAAACCATAGCATGATAATAACCAACGTATAAACAACAATCATGCTTCAACTATAATTAAAAATGCAATTCAACATGTAATTGGATTTCCTACCATTGTTCTAATTTTCTAGCAACTAGAAAATTGCAAGTATATTGAAACCATATACATCATATCATTGAACCAAACTTTACACAGCATATATATAACATCATTTGCACACAAGTTAGTCACTGTATTTCCTAAACCACAAGAAAATACAAGCTACAGATGAATAAACTATGCATTAAACGCCAAAAATTACGCGTACATAGGGTTCCATACACATTTTCATACATTTATAAAATCCAAAAAAGGAAAATAATTGTACCACAAAGTGTAGGGGACATCCATACGAACCCAACGCCACCAACCACGCTCCAATCGGAGCCCGCACGCGCCCCCCACGCGCCGCCCGAGTGCGCGGCGCGTGGGGCGCACGCGCCCGAGCAAGCCAAAGGCTCTGGCCGGTCGGACCGGTCCGAAGCGTTGACCGGTCCGACCGGTCCGACCATTGACCGGTCAACGGTCAATGGTCAACGGTCAACGAGTCCGGTCAACGGGTCGGGTCACGGTCGGGTCGGGTCGCCGGCCGGTGACCGGCCGGCCAACCGCCCGCAAAGTGACGTCGCCGATGACGTCATCCCAACGGTTACCGACCGTTGGATGACGTCACGGTGACGTCCACCACGCGCCGGTTCGCCGGCGCGTGACGCGCAGCCGCCGGTTCGCGGACCGGCGCGTGCCTCACACGCGCCAGCCCGCTGCCAGCGCCGCAGGCGCGTGGCGCCCACGTGCAGCGGCGCGGCCGCGCGTGTGGGCGCGTGCGGCGTCGTATGGCGGTGTTCGACCCACCGTTGGACTCGTCTCAACGAGTACTTTCACCCTGCATATTCAAAAATTAATTTTGGCCCAAAAATTATATCGAAAAATGGCCAAAACCGTACGGGTGTTTGCGACGCCGAGTCCGTTCTTCACTCCGATTGAAATTTCGAGTTTTTTCATATGGTAATTCCGACCATTAGACATCCAAACAGTGTAGAATTGATACTTTTGATCTCAATATCAAAAGGTAAACGGGAAAATTCAATGAAAAAACAAGGCAGAAATCACGATCGGGCTCTGATACCAATGAAGGAATTCTAGTCGGCGGAAGACGACTTACCTGATTCCAATGCGCAAACAGCAAATAGCCCCGGATCAATCGATGAATTGCGAATCAATCACGAACAACACTTCCTCACGTTAGTCTGGATGCAATCACAAGGAAAACACCCGAGTTCCACAGCGTAAATGCCGATCGTTCGTGCTAAATCGAAGATGGAACGCCTTCTTCCTTGATGATGGAAATAGAGAGAGAATTTTGGTACAAATGATCGACAACCCTTCCAACGGTTGTGTTCGGGAGGATTATATACGTCTCCCTTCGTACCCCTCCATTAGCGTCTTTCCATCGTAACGTTTCAACTTGAAACGGTGCGTCCAATCGCACCCCATCATGGACGTATGAGCTGGAAGAACTACAACTGGGGATTCGTCTGATCCGCGAGAAGGATAGTCTCCCTCACCTTGACGCCTCCGATGAAACAAGACACTAGCTCTCTTCTTAGATGGCGAGCAGATAGATCTGGCCAAGTAACAACATTGGTTCCATAACCAAGATTTGAGATTGAAAGGGTAGGTAAGTTTTGTTCAAAATTAAGAGAAAACGGGTCATTTGTCCTCTTTCCTTCATAGCCTGATACTATTGTAGTGTCGAGTCCAATCCTTTGAGTTTTTCTTCAACTGCCTCTAATTCATTCCGAAGTGTCGAGAGTTTGTTAAAGTAAACTGTGACAAACATGATCCCTCATTTTAACTCTGATAATGCCTAGGTAAAAAATAAAATTTTGGCTCAATCGAGTTTTCCATACATCTCTCTAATATTTTCCACATAGTTCTCGAATCCTTTGCTAGGGGAAATCCAATCACTACCTTTGGGGTATGCAATTTCTTATCAATGTTCGAATAAGTAAAATGCATTTCTTCCAATGTCACACTAGACGTTTGTCGGTCGAGATCAGGATAGTTACGTTAAGGAAACTATCTTTGTTATTCATCACTAAGGCTCATTGGAACTTCTTGAACCATGTTGAGTAATTTTCATAATAGGAAAGTTGTTGGGTGATAAGCCGCAATGTCGGTCCGTTGGCCGTGAATGTGTACAATGGATCGCTATGCTCTTGGTGACCATTGGTGATAGGAATCAGGTAAGGCATAAATCTAGGTTGGAGAATTGGGTAGGGATTTGTTCCCAAACCTAATATACCCAGTTTGGGTGCTTGACCCGGACATAACCATCCTAGCCCAAGGGTTGGACCTCCTCCAATAATGGCCGGTGGGCTTCCCTTGGGCTGGATGTGTTCTCTATTGCCCCGATTCACTAGCTCTTAGAAATTATACCATGAGTTTGTTTGGGTTAGCCCATACAACGACAATTTGAGTGGAGCTTGAATGGGATGCCATTGAATGGGCTGAGTCGACACAATGGACTCCTGACTTAGCATGGCTTCAGCGGGGTGCTCCGAAATCAACTCTAAACGTGAAGCTGAATGAGGTGCTTACTTTGGAGTCGGTTCTTCTGAAGTCTAGTTCTCCTTAGATCTCATGTAACATCCTCGATTCAGACCCCGTGAGAATCGGCCATAAGGTCCTAAATGGATTGATCATGGGCCATTGGCCATGGGATCAATCAGTTTGATTAGTAAGGAATCAAGGATCGGTCATGGTTCGACCAACCAACCGGCCATGAACTGGCCAGGTGTTGGCTGTGAAATGTCCACTGACCATACCGATGGGATCGGATCACCAACTCATAAGATGATTTTTGGATCACGAAGATTGGTCATGGGATGATTTTGGATCGGCAGGTGGTCATGGGTCAATCCGACTAGTCATAATGCCCGGCCGCAGGTGATTCTGTCCAGCTATACACCAATGCACGGACTATCCGACTTGATCAAATGTGATCGTCTTTTGACCAAAAATGCATCATTATCTATTTAATTCTTAGTGACTGGAAATGAATCTTGAATTGGTGATGTTCGATCGTGGATTGGTAATGCACCAACCATGAACCATGCGGATGGATCGGGTGCCAATAAGAATGAGCCCCAGGATAGACTCGGTCATTCCGTCACTAATTCTAAGATCCATGAGTGCCTTGACTTAGCATTAGGCCATGGATAGCCTTAGGATTGGCCTTGACCAATCGAAGGACCAATGGATTGCCATTTAGGCCGATCGATCGTCCAAAGGAATGGTTTGGCCGAGCATTGGGTATGATGGCTAAACCTCGAGTGTATGTGATTCAATTTTTCAAGGTGTACCTAATTATCCATTTTCCGGACCCGAATCAACTTAGATGATGGAATTCTCTAGACCGCCTTCTTGAGGAAGAAAAGGACAAATTAGAGAAATCTCTAGAACACCCTCATTAATGAGGGGGGTGATGTGTTCTTTGACTTTTCAAAAGTTATAATGAAGTTAAAAAAATATCCTTAATGGGCAAAAAAAGGACGGTGCACATGTGGCCCAATTTGAAAGCGATACCTAAAGCCCTCATTAATGACCTAAGAAATTTAGGCGCAGAGTATACCATCTTGATAGCCTTATCTTCAAACGTCATTAAATGCTCATTAAATGTGGGATACAAATAGTCCAATGAAAGGGCGAAAAGCGGGTCATCATCGATGACGCCTACAAGTTAGATTGCCAAGCAAGATCTTTTAGCCATGCCACCTCATTCTTTAGGTGCAATCATTGGACAAATAGGCTTGCCACCTAAGGACCATAGGCGGGACACTTGGAAAATTTGGAATGGACCGTTTGGCTCGGTAATGATGGTGCCGAGTAGTATAAATAGGAGGATCTCTCCTCATTTTTCACCATGCCATCCACTTTCTCCTTCTTCCTCCTCTTGGATGCCACCTCCTCCTCACGCCTCTCTCTCTTCTTCGGTCTTCAAGCAAGCCGCCCTTTCCTTTGTAGTTCGTGCCTTAGCTCGAGATTCATCGAAGGTAAGTAGAATTCCTAACTCTTGGCTAGAGCGATATGCTATGTCATCTAGTTTTAGCCATGTGCTTACTCATGAGTAATCATTTTTATGTTGCAGGTCCATTTTATATGGTTTGCTCATGTGTGGATTAAGATGGAAGATAATAAACTGGCTTATGCGGCACATGATATGTGATCATTAAATGAAAGAAGAAGACCATCGTCACATAACGTTGGCGGCGATGCCTCGTTCGTGAGAACGGGATGCCCTGATTGAGCCTAGATGCCTCGGGTGAGCTAGCCCCCGGGATGCCTCGGTTGAGCCGGAATACCCTAGTTGAGCCGAGATGCCTAGCTTAAAGCTAGATGCCCTGATTGAGCTAGGATGTATGTTAATGAACCCTTTATGCATGCTGATATGTTTATTACTACTTAAATTTGTGTGTTCACGGATAACCTAGGGTAAGTATGTATAGAAGTTACACCGAAAGGTATATATGTGTAGTCAAGGTGAAGCAGTAATATTGTTATCGATATACCATCGATATTATAATATGAGTATTGTTTATGCTAGATTTGATGATGAGTTGTCATCCTAGTAGAGGATTAGGGGTTTTTACTTACTGAGTCGTGGACTCACTCCTTATTTTTCAGACTTGTATGCAAGAAAGCATCACGTCAGTTTTGGAAGCCGCAATCATGCTAGCGGAGATAGGAGTTTCCCCTGGCCTATGTGGAAACTTGTAATATGGTGTAAAAAGGAAAAAATGGCCTGTAAAAAAAGGGCTTGTAAATGAATTGTTGTAATATAAAGTAATGTGTTCTATTTATTGTATGTGTCAATCTTCCAGCTGTTGTTTGTCTGGGGAGTTAATTGTTCATGTTCCACATGCGCATGATAACAAGATAAAAAGAATCGGGACATGACGACCCTGGAACATCGCGAAAATAACCCTTGTCTCTCGTGACCCTTGATATGGAGTTGGGGTCGTTACACCTCTTATGATTTTTTGGCATGGTATTGATAAGAAAGAATTTTTCTCCTTTGTTGAATTGCTCAAATACTGATTTGCACACTGGAGTGCAAACCTTATTTTACATATTAATATTTTTCTGCAATGGCAGGGATTAGAATGACAAAAGGGACGCAATCAAGATAGGATTTGCGGAAGCTAAACCGGGAACACGATCTCTGAAAGTATGACGCAAAATGAAGAAAAAGGAGTTGGAGAAATTTCTTTGTTTTCTGTATTGATTCAGTTGTAATCTTTACATGTACTTATAACACAATGTATAAACAATAAAAGGAGATAATAAAAGGAATATATAAAATCAATCCTAATCCTTGATTGATTCAATCAATCAATTCAATCCAAAATTGATTCAATGGTATCTCCAACAAATATATTTAACAATCTTTATAACCATTTTATCTTTGAATTTTTCCTGGATAAAATAAATGGAAATTAACTTCAGTAACGAGGTCTTTGACTCGTTAAAGGTTCCAATATCCAAAACGATTAACTCGTGTTATAGAATGCACGTTAAAATACATACATACACACATACCTATATATATATAGTGACATAGAAAAAAATTCACTTTATTCAATAATAAAGGCGTAGTATATTTGTTTGATTATAAAATGGAATGCCATCATGAACCCTTTACCACAGGATAACACCAAGGCAAACCGAACACGGAATTCTTTTTCGATTTTTTTTTTCCTCCTCTCTAATCCGATCCCTAATCGCTGCATTCGAAATTAAGTGTCGTTTATTGAAGAAAAAATGCTTTCAAAAATTAATATTTTGACTTTTCGGGGTTTAGATAACACAAAGGGTCCTGCTAAGGTAACAGTGACGTTATTATGAGGGAATGAAGGAGGATTTCCCACTGCTCGTTTTGCTACCTTGCAACAGGCAACTGGCACTGAGGATGCACTCATTAGCAATTAAAATTCACCAATATTACTTCAACCCTTCTATGATTTAATGACAGACAAAAAAAATGTATAGTTCCTCACTGCGGATATAGATCCTCGAGAGAAAGGAAGCTAACCAAATGTTGGTGCATAATCGAATTTGCATTTGAACAGGCGTTTGTTGAAATGGTTTTATAGTCATAGCTTAAATTACATATTGACAGGAAAATTAGTACCGTAAAAATAGATTTTTTTTTTCATCCCAATCTGACTAAAAATTTACCAAGCGAATATGGATCGGAACGGGACTAGCACAAGTACCTTCTAAGGGGATTACCATAAGTCTCTTGCATTAGTAATATTTGATTGGAGTCGTAAATATCATTCATTAGAATTACAAAGGTTCAAGGTTGACAAAGCCATAATTGCAATATGAAGAACAAAAAATAAATACCGAGTGAAATAATTATCAAAGTGGCACATTTTCAATTGAGAAATTATTAAGGTTGTGGTGTGTGAGGTAGGTCCTAACTCTGAAATTTCTAAACTTCGATAAAATTTCTAAAATTACAATAGGCAACAAACAATTAGGAGATGATGGCCCATCAGCCTCCCTTGGATCCATTGTAGCTTATACTGTTAACTTTTTTTTTTTTTTTTAAAGAAATTTATGCTTTATATTTGATGAAGAGGGATGTCACATAATGCTTGAGCATCTTCTCAAGACCTAACACTTTTTCTTTCACGTAGATTTCTAGAGAATTATGGTTCTGGAAATATTAAGAGAATGTTTAGCAAATTCCTATCATTTTCAGCAATTAAAAAAAAACCATTTGCATTTCTGAAAAGAATCTTGCTAATATAATGGTACCGTTATTTATTACATATAACGGTGCTACAATAACCATAGAATTCCATTTATGAAGATTTGGCAACCGGAACTTGGAAAGTCAGAGACATCTTTAAGCCCATACAACTATAGAGATATTGAAAACCAAATTCATGGGGTATACTTATTTTATCATGGAATGACAAGATCCAGAAATATTGAACTTAGAAAATTCTTTGTAGTTATGTTTAATGGCATTAAAAATGTTTTCCCTTACAATACTTTCAGCCAAATACCCCCTAGAAAAAAAAAATGCATGGATTACATAATAGACAAAACTATCCTCACTTTTCAAATGAAAAATTGCGTAAAATTTTACTTGATGGATAAAATAATTATGATTAAGTTTTCATACCGATGAATTCACTCAAATTATCGATTTGGAACATTAACTTTTGGGTGAAAAAAACTCGGTTTGCTCTCATGTTTTTTTCCTATTTTCTCCCTAGAATAGACAAGTTGTTGATTAAAATATTATTAAGTGAAAAAAAAAATTTAATGGTACTACTATCAATAGTAATCCTACATTTATTTTCTCTTGAAATAAATATGTTTAGATCGTCTTTTTTTTGTGCTTAATTTAAATAGGTCCAACACTGATAATGTTAACAATTTTCTTTTATATTTCCATATTGCTATTTTGGCTGATTTTTACAACTTTAAGTACTTTCTTTAAGAATGACCACTGCATTCCAACAGGTGGGATTATGTCGTTTTTTTTTTTTTTTTTGGGCACTTAGTACATTCTTAAAGAAACGGTATATTTAAATGCCACTGCATTCCATCAGCTATATGTGGGCTAACAAACCCACCAAGCGAGATTTATGATTTTCCCAATGAACCGGGTAAAAAAGTCGTCTGGTTTCCTTGGAAAACTTGTGGCGTTCGCAGGACGGTTCCTCTAACGGTGCCGTTCTTCTATCATTTCCCTAATAAAAACTAATCAATCTACAAAAAAATATTTCCATAAACTGAACGCAGTAAATTTATATTAAGAAAAATGACTTCCCCTTCTGATAAAAAGAAAATTACTTTTGTTAAATCTCCAAACAAATGAAATATTTTATGAAAAATATTTTTCTTTATTATAAAATTTTCATTAAAATAATCACACCTTAAATTCAAGAATAAAAGGTAATTTTCCGAATCTTTTTTCACAAACCTGCATTCTTTACAAAAAAATTTCTCCGAACTGGGGCACTTTCAATCTTAGTTTACCTAATTAAGAGCACTTTGTGTCACGTGAGCGTTAATGCGGCTTTTCTTAAACTTTTAATCAAGAAATCTGAAAACTTGCTTTCTTAATACCACAAAAAAAAATGTTTTTAGCCTAATGTGAAGTTGTGTAGGATAAAGTAAAATTTTCTAATTTATTAATAATCTAATTTAGAAGAGCACTATGCAATAAAATTCTCAAACAATCTATATTAAAATGACATGACAACTAAAAGTTCTTCTTGATTATTTAATCTAATTTCAATAATTTAAGCTGTCCTACAAGTGAATTTTGTTACTTCACTAAAAAGATATTAAAAATGATCAACCAAAAAAGATGAAATTTACTGAACTAAATATACCAAGTAAAATTGGAATATGAAGGAATACAATACCCATTAACAAAACATTTAAACTATAATCAACATGATTATCGATGTATTCCAGTTCTATCAACATGTAATTACTCGAGTAATAACAATAATAAAACTATATTATCATTAACATATATTATATATAATATCTATATGATGTCATTAGTAATCTAATAATTTATTATTCGTGATCAACAAAAGATATACATTATAATTTTTTAAAATTATTTTATTATTGAATGTAGCAATTATTCTTCATAACCTGCAATTTTTAATATTATATTGTTATTTTATTAACAATTATAATAATTTGTTCTAATTTTAAGGACAGTTTCCTCTTTTGACGGGGAACTTTATATCATCATCCACGATTTCAACCTCCCCTGAGAAAAACTTTCTAGTGCTATCCAAAAGGCAAGGTTTTACGTTTTCTCTTAATTTATTGACATATTAAAATTTGAAAACTTAAGAAAAGATTTTGGTTATTTGTAGTAGTAACCAGTTTTATGGACGAGTGAATCTGAAGTTCTCTTCTGTTAACAAGTATCTTTTTTCCCAAACGCTGAAATGGGCCCCAATAAATAAGATAAAATTGATAACCCCCTTTATTTTTGTACATTTCTCTTAGTCTTGACTCTAGGAATAATTTTTTTCACATTGATGGGTGGTAAGGAAGGTCTCATAATGACTTTGGCTCCATATGAAATGGAATCTCGTCATCCATGCATGAGAAAAGTCCACTTCCACATTGCTTATAAAAAGTGAGGAACCTTCACAAAAATCCTCACGTTGCACAAAGTTCTTTCAATAGGTGAATAGGATGGAAAGTGAAAAATAAGAATTTGGGGAAAAACTTATGTGTCGATTTGTCTTGATTTTAAATTATTTGTGTCACGTCAAGTTTGAATTTCTCTGAGGAATCTTTTCTCACTTTGAAATCGTGGTCTATCATCGTATCCACATTCAGGCAACCCTCTAATCGATGTTACTTATGAAAGAAGGTAATATGGCAAAAACTATACATAACTCTCACCTAACGCCAATAATAAAACAAAACCCATATTTGGTATTGCAAATATGAGAGTGAGAGACTCAAGCTACAGTTGAGCTGCTCGAGTTCCCCTTGCTAATTGTTCAAACCCAACTCAAATCCCATCTTAGGAAGTACTTAATGGGGAAATTACCGAAAAAGTCCTAAACTAATTATACGGATGCTAATTTAGTTCTAAATCTTTTAATTTCATCGATTTAGTCTTAAATTTTTTAACGATTAACTGATGTAATCTTTCTAGACAATTTTGACCAAAAATCATTAATATGGATGATAACTATCCTACATGGCACAACATGCGATGAAGTAGATAATTTTTTTGCAAATTTTTAAATAAAATTTCTGATTTTTTTTTCTTTTTTCCCTTTTCTTTTATTTCTTTGTCTCTTTTTTTTTTCTTTATTCTCCACTATTCACGGCCTCGACTATGGCAGGGAGAGCTGCACACCCTCGTCTAGGCCCAAATCCTGTGAGGGGCCAAGAGCCCTCACCCAATGCTAGCAACCCTCGTCAACAAAGTCAAAAAAAATAATAATAATAATATAATATAAAATAAAATAGAAAAAGGGGAATGATTTAGGAAATTATTTAAAAATTGTCCATATCGGCGGTAACTGTGTAACGTAGATGGTCAGTATCTACTTCAGCAATTATCAGCCAAAATTGCTCGAAATGACTACATTGGTAAATCATCAAAAAGTTTAAGATGAAATTGGCCAAATTAAAAGGTTAAATATTTTATTAGCATTTGTACAATAGATTTAAATTTTTTTTGGTAAGCTTTAGGCATGGGGCGAGAGTTTGAGCTAGCCTCACCTTCTCCTCCCTCTCTTGTTGATTTTGTTTTTTTTTTTTTTTTTTTTTTTGTCATTTTCTTGTTTCTTCTTTTCTCTCAATCTAGATTTGGGAGTTTAATAAATATACTTTTGGGAATTCAATACACGAATACAAGTGCTCTACCTCTAGCTTTAATGGCCATCGTGGGGACTTCAATGTCTCGTTGAACCACGAAAATTTGCTCTCCCAAATATTAGATACATGTTCGTTTAACCTATTTGGTTGTCTCCATGTGGCAATGGTGTAGAGAAAATCGAACCTACGTGTGCACAGCCAACTAACAACTCTATAGTTAATGAAGAAGAAATTTCCTATGTGTGCTCATCACTTACGAAAATATGAAATTCAGTAATCAACCATTGATTATTTTGCTTAACAGATCCATTCTTGTGAAATAAGCGTGTTTTAAACCTTAATGGTGCTCTGTTGATCTTCTTCGTTTTCTGGATATGGATTTGTATTAGAATATTCTAAGCTTTGGTTTGCTTCGCTACAAAGTCAATGCATTCTTTATGTAAAAAAAAGAGTAGCTAAAATTAACTCAATAGAGGAATTGTACATATGCAAATTTCAATTAAAAAAACATTTATGAAGTATGAACAAACTGATATGTTATTCTCAAAGAGCTCGAGTTTGAGTTAATCATGTCATGCCATTTCAAGTTCTATTGAATTGAGCTCAAACTTGTTATGAACTTATTCAAGCTGAATATCAAGCCTTGAATACTCAACTCTAGTCTAGTTCAAGCTTATCAACAACTCATTACCACCAGCGCTGGAAGATATGCATGAGCTAGATGAAATCCATTCGAATTGAGATTAATACATTGAATCAATCAATGATTAGATTGGATGAATCGAATTCTAGTTTTGATTCATAAAATATATTTACCTTTCTTTTGTATACATCTTGTACTATATCTACATAGCATTGTACATTAGGGATCAATGGAATAGAAAATACAGAAATTTCCCTAAAGTTTGTCTTCTCCTTCTTGATTTCTCCTTGTGTTCCTTAAGCTTCTTGCCTTCTTTCATGGTATCAAAGTTGAACAAGCTCCTAATTTAGCTTCCACCTCTATCAAACGATTGCCTATCGAAGGACTCTAACATACAAAACAAATCTAATCCTTCTATGGAGGAATCAATTTTCGGAAGGAAAAGAAGCAAGTGAAGAAAGGAATTTTTTGTACCACGACCATGACTTAGCACCTGCCATCAGCCTCTAACGAGCATCCCTCAAAAGAAATTACGCCACAAATCTTAGAAATTCAGGATTCGATCCTAGACCCACCTGTTGTGGTTCTTGAGACTCAAGAGCAGCTTATTCAGGCCCAACGTGTGCATTGGCAGCCCTTCCAAGCTCAGTCAAATCTGGGGCAACCCATTCTGGGCCAGCCCATCATGGGCCATCCTAACTAATGGCCGCCATTTCATGTGTAACCTAATTCGTTGTACTTTGGGCCAAGCCCAAATGCATCTTTGCTAGGAAATCAGGGCCAACAAAGCAATGCCCAACCCGGTGGTAGCCTACCAACCGTAAACAGGGCACAAGCACAACCATCAAGTTAGATCCAGTCAATGCGAGGCAAGCGACGGGTCGAATGACTCAGGTATGGGAACAAATCCCTACTCGGGATTTTTCAATGTGGGGAAATAAACCGGTTCGAGTAATTTAGATATAGGAACAAAATCCCTACCCGGTTTTCCCACTTAGGTTTCTTCCATATTCCATCATGATAGCCAATGGTTGCTCGAAGCCCAGCGACCCGCTTTTCATCTCCACCACTTATGGACTCGAATTATAGCTTATTGCTTATCAACTTATTGGATTTGAGGACTACTCAACCCGAGCATAGGAGTTCCGCCAAGCTCTGGTTACAAAGGATGGGTTTCTTGATGGAGCCATCCCGATTCTGACAAACGCAAGAATGGCACGACAGTGGAGGAAATATAACCAATTGGTGAGAACGTGGATCGAAAACTGTGTAGCTCTAGAAGTCGTAATTGGATTACCCCTGAAAGAGGACTTCAAGGCCATGTGAGAGAACATAAAGGAGAAGTACAGAAAATTGGACCGAGCAAAAATATTTTCGCTCACCTAGGCACTCTCTAAGTTGAAGTAAGGAAACATGTCCATTGCAGCATACTTCAACAAGTTGTCTGCACTTTGGAATGAACTAGAGGCAGCAGAAGAGAAGCTTGAAGGGCCTAAAGCAACTTTACAGCATTATAAGGCAATAAGGGACAAAGAAAAGATAACGAGGTTTCTCTTGATTATGAATAATTCATACCTCACATTTCAATTGCATATTCTGGCCATGGATTTAGTACCACTGCTCTACCGGATCTACCAGCTTGCGGTCCAGGAAGAGAGTCAGCGACTCTCCTGGCTGAAGTTTGCCAAGGGAGGCTAGAGTATCTCACTCGCGGCGAGCGGCAAGGTTTTGGCAAGGGAACAAGATAGAAGCGCGGCAGCATTATGGTTCGGCTAAAACAAAGAAGGCCCCTTTAAGGGGCATGGAGCAGATGGCCCATGGCGCTCCATGCCCCATCAGCGCTTATGTCTTGCGATCGGACAGCTCACGATCCATCAGCACCTCAACTGAATTGAATGGTGGACATGAAGGGATGATTAAGGCATCTAAAGGCCAGATTTTTGCCACATTATCCAAAAATTACAGGCAAAATTCCAAAGGAAAAGTTAAATTATTTTGCAAGAATTGCAAACGCTCACATCACACAGTTGTTAGTTGCTGGAAATTGCATGATAAGTCCGGAGAAAAACAAAAAAAAGAAAAAGAATTTCAACAACCTATCAAGTCACTGGCCCAACTAGTCTGAATGCTAATACAAATAATTAGCCCATTACATATGGATAATATCAGCAACTTATGCAGGCATTGCAAAAATTGAACACTTCCAATAGAGGAGAGAGTTTTTCAAGTATATCCCACTATCTGATAAACTCTATTTCAAGAAATGCATAGACAATTGATTCGAGTGCGAGTGATCACATTGTCTGTAACAAAGGCTTCTTTTCCATTATACACAAAGGGTCAAAGCTTTCTATTTCTATGCGGCTTCAAAATGGAAATGTCACTTATATCACAATGACAGGCACAATCAATCTTATTCCTCACATCACTCTAAAAAATGTCCTTTATGTCCCAAATTTCAATTTAACCACATTTCTTTGTCCAAAATTTGTGAAGAAAATTCTTGTCAAGTCCTATTGGATTATGTTACTTGTTTCTTTCAAGCCCTTTTGACTAATAGACTAATGGGCTTGGGTTAACTCTCTGAAGGATTATTTTTTTGGACCAACTTTCCAAACAATTTTGAGTTGTCCAACATTCCCTTAAATAAAAGATCATTGTGTAACGTGACTATCAATAATAAAAGTTTCCTTTTACATTCAAGGATGGGTAAAGTGTTTTTTGTCCATACCCTCAATGTCAAATTTGTCCCCTTGCAAAGAAATCACGTACACCTTTTCCTTCTAGCAAAACTCATACCAACAGTGTTTTTTCACTAATTTATGTTGATATCAAGGAACCTTATCATACAGTACATCATGATGGCTTTCGTTTCTTTCTCATAATTATGGATGATTATTCCCGTGCCACATGGGTTTTTCTAATGCAATCCAAAAGTCAATCTATCTCCCATTTAAAACTATTTCTTACCCTATCAAAGAATCAGTTTGGAAAATCCATTCAACACATTCGTACTGATAACGAGAGATTATTTTTCAACAATGATTATGCTTCTTCTTTTTTTCATCTCATGGCATACTACATGAGAGCTCCTACACCTCTACCCCACAACAAAATGGCGAGGTAGAACGTAAGCACCGCCATCTTTTGGAAGTGGCATGCACACTAAAATTCCAAGTGTATATTCTAGAAAACTTTTAGGGAGACTATATGATCACGGCAGCTTACTTGAATTCTTGGTGAATGAACTCCATTTAAACTGCTTTATGGGAAGAAACCAGAGCTGGATCACTTGAAGGTCTTTGGTTGTTTATGCTATGCCACACTAGTGGGCCCTTTGGACAAAATAGGTCATCGTGGTCGACATTGTGTATTCATGTGCTACCCAAGTTTGCAAAAAGGATATTGTCTCCTTGAAATTTCTACATGTGATTTTTTCATAAGTAGAGATGTTGTCTTTCATGATAAAGTGTTCCCATTCCATGAGAGGGAGTTATCAAAGGAAGATTCGGACGTCATGACTAATTCTCGTCATTTCTTTTATGAGGAAGAATTATCTCCAAATCCTAAATATGTAGTTGCTGCACCTCTGGAGAATCCAAATTCCCTTCGGACATCAGCTCCAATTTTGGATGAGATAATCACTCCAGCAACAATTGAGGAACAATCATTTGACAACATTATGCCCGTTTAAGAAGCTTCCAATCCTTCACCAGGTCCCACTGATAAGGAATCATCATCTCCACCGAAATAAGATCCTCCACACTGCTCCAGTTGAATCACCCGACCACTAACATGGACTAAGGATTACATTTGTGTGGTACTCAATGCACTAGTTATTCATTATCCAATCTCATTCTATGTTTCTTTCCATCAACTTTCTCTGGAATATAGACACTACATTAGCCGTATATCAGAAGAGCAAGAACCATCTAGCTACGATGAGGCATCCACCGATCCATGATGGCATGAAGCTGAATTGCAAGCCTTAATCGAAAATTAAACATGGGAGCTTGTGACATTACCTCCCAATCAAAAACTAATTAGCCGCAAATGGGTGTATAAAATTAAGTATTGAGTAGACGGGTCTATTAAATGATACAAGGCTTGATTAGTGACTAAGCATTTTACACAACAGAAAGGTTTTGACTAGAAACCTTTTGTCCAATAGCCAAAGATGTGATAGTCCATTCCTTCTTATTAGTTGTTGCTCTCCATGATTGGCTACTACACCAAATGGGCATGCACAATGCTTTTCTTCATGGAGACCTAGATGAAGAAATTTGTATGGGTATTTCTCAGGGTTTATGGAGACGAGGAGAATAGGGTATGTCATCTCCACAAATCCTTGTATGGTCCAAACAAGTTTCCAGGTTGTGGTATGCCAAGTTTGCTCATGCTCTCACAATAGTAGGATTCAAGTAGTCCAACTATGGTCATGCCCTATTCACATGGACAAAAGATATGTTGTCTATTTACTTGATAACATACGTTAATAACATTCTTATTATGGGGAATGACAAAACTACCATAGAGAGCCTTAAGGAATATTTAAATTCCACATTCCATATAAAGGACCTGGGATCACCCAAATATTTCCTTGGGATTGAGATTACTCAATCCGACCAAGGAATCTCTCTCAGCCAACGGAAATTTGTACTAGAAATTATATCAGAAGCAGGGCTATCAAGGTGCAAACCGACTATCATTCCAATAGAGTAAAACATCAAATTAACTATGGCAAATTATGATACAAGATCATCTCAAAATGAAGATCCTATACTTAGAGATCCATTAAGTTATCAGAAGCTTGTTGGGAAACTCATATACTTGATGATGGTTAAGCCTAATGTGTGTTATGCAATACAGACGGGGGGAGTCAATTTATGTATAGTTCAAAACAATCTCATATAATGCTAGTCTAAAGGTCGTAAAATATTTGAAAAAATGCCCAGGACTTGTGACACTTCTCTCCAAGAAATGTAACATGGAGATGACGGCCTATTGTGACGTAGACCGTGCAACTTGTCCCATGAGTTGAAGATCCATTACTGGTTCCACATTAAGCTAGGGGAGTCTCTACTTTCATGGAAGACAAAGAAACAAGCAATTGTCTCACTATCTTTAGCCGAAGCGAAATACCAAGCCATGGTAAAGACCACTTGCGAGATAGTATGGATACAAGACTTACTTTAGGACCTTGAGATACAAGTGAAAGGACCAACAAAGTTATTTTGTGACAATGATGCAGCCCTCAAACTTGCAACAAATCTCATAGTACATGAAAGAACAAAACTATATAAGTGGATTGTCATTTCACTCGATACAAGAATCAAGGAGTAATCGAGACAAGAGAAATTGGGAACATAGAATAGCCTGCAGACGCTTTCACCAAAACTCTATGTCAAAGACAATGTGCATATCTATTGAGCAAATTAGGTGTCCTGGACATCTATAAGCCACCAGCTTGAGGGGGAGTGTTGGAAGATATGCTCAAGCTGGACGAAATCCATTCGGATTGAGATTGATACATTGAATCAATCAAGGATTAGATTGGATCAATTCAATATTAGATTTGATTCATAAAATATATTTTCCTTCCTTTTGCATACATCTTGTACTATATCTACACAGTATTGTACATTAGGGATCAATGGAATAGAAAATATAGAAATTTCCCTAAAGTTTGTCTTCTCCTTCCCGATCTGTCCTTCTCTTCCTTAAGCTTCTTGCCTTTTTTCAAACAGAAATATATAGTGTTGTAAGAGCTCAAGCATCAATTGTAGATTAGCCGATTGTGCAGCACGACAAAGTGAACCGCTAGCGTTGTCAGTAACATCATAGGGTATAAAGTTAACTTTTAATTGACTTAAAATTTTGGATAACACGTGTTAAATCTTAAGTGGGTCATTAATTTTGTTACATGCAGGAAATTCGAAGGACGACCTCCCGCGTCCATAGTCTGTTATGCTTTGAGGTTAAAAGAATGGATGCTGATGTATACGATGATGATATAGGGTGATGGTAATTGATTTGCTGTCATATAAGTTATATAAGGGGACTGAATTGCTTCGAAATACGTATTTAATGATTTCCAATTTTTGAATTTACCGAGTTAAGATTTTTTTAATATTTGATATTTTTCGCTAATAATTTTAGTGAGTTCAAAATAATTTGGACTTATCAATATTTAGAGTGGACACTGGTCTTTTTGTTTGCGTACCAGAGTACAATATATCTTGGTAGATTATCAAAGCATCTATTATAGAGTCACCCATGGGGAAAACGACAAAAGATTGGCCAAATTAATTACGTGGCTTTTTTTTTTTTTTTAACACCGAAATGATCGTTTTTCAAATTTGTTGGCACTTAAGTGATCCAAAATAAACTTTTGGCACCAAAGTAAGCGCCGTACACAACTTTTGGTATTTCTAGTGTACTTACCGGGATTTCATCTTCATTTTATTATTTAGCAGTAATTTGCCTATCAAATTTTAGTTACTTGAGTACCTTATTGAGCAAAGCCCAAGCTTGCCAATACGCGACTCGACCAGCTTGCCCAACTTAATCAAGCTTTTTATAAGCTAGAGTTCAGCATTTTATCAACTCGACAAATTTAACTTAGAGTTTCGTTCGTTTCAAGAAAAATAACTTTCAAGAAAACATTTTTTCGGAATTTTTGGCATTTGGTTCGTGGAAAATAAACTAGTCAAGTAAAACATTTTCCGCTTGTGGAAAAAATACCTTAAAAATGAGGAAAATGTTTTCCACTTTTTAGAAAGCATAAAACATTTTTCATATCTTATTTCGCCTCACTTTCTTTTGCCAAATACATTTTCCATTTATTTTTATGTTTTCCTTTTCCTTTTAATTTTCAAATCGAATTTTTAATTCTTCTTCGCTGGCAAGGCCCAAGGTCGCTCGACCCACCTCAGGCAAGCTCAAGCTCACTTGGATCTAGCGAGCTGCGAACTTGCTAACCCACGTCTTGGTCAATTGCTAGGTTGCCAGCCATCGTGGAGGCACACAACCAATAGGGGGAGGAGGAGGAAGGAAAAGAAAAGGAAAAATAAAATAATAATAATAATATTCAATTTTTTAAAAATTAATAAATCGATTTTTTTTGTAATTGTTTCCTAGAAAATCAAATCAAATACCAAACGGTGTAAAATATTTCCAGTTTATTTTAAGATTTCAACCAAATACTGAAAAATATTATCATTTTTTTTTAAAAATGGCTTCTTAGAAAATATTTTTTACAAACGTGACGTTTTCCATAAAGTGAATGAAGCTTTAATTCTCTTATAAGTGAAGACTAAATAGTGGCTAAACAATAAGGCTATGTTTAGTCGTCCATATTTCTAACCTGATAACCGAATAGTATAGAATATGAAATCTAAGTATTCTGTTATATCCGATTTATTGTTTAGTGAATCGTAGTAATAAAGTCATATATATATATATATATATATATATATATATATATATATATATATATATATATATATATTGTATAAACGGCATCTCAAGATAAATAAACCTAAAAATTCACAAACACAGATGGTAGAAATCTTTGGCAAAACTATTGCCTAATTTACTTTTATTTGCTTGTTTTATTTTATTTTATTTTATTTTTCCTCTCTTTTTTAATTATTTTATTTTTTATTTATTTTACCCTCCATCATTCTCTAATGAAATTTTATTAAATAGCAAATTGTATTAATATACCTAGAATACAAAAATACCAAAAGTATGTAATAAATATATATTTATATATTGAATTTATATTATAAGATAGAATTAAAGTTAAATATATAATTAAAACAAAGATTTAATTAAAAAATCATTTTTTTATATTTTGAATTTCTTATATTAGAGTTCAAATATTATTTATATTGAAATATAATTTCAATTTTGTTAATTTAATAATTTTTTTCAAGAAAAATAACTTTTTATTATAGATGTTAGAAATCTTATTTACTTTTATATCCCTTTTCTCATGAGATAATTTTAGCCGACTTAAATCTCTCTTACATTTGACTTTATCATATTTAGAGCAGACATCAAATATAGAATAGGATAAATTTGAACTTATCTAAAATTTTATCTTGACCGTAAAACCTATGTAGCACCGACACGGACACGCGACACGCGACACGCGACACGACACGACACGACACGCCGACACGTCATTTCTTAAAAATAGAGAATTTCGACACGTTCTGACACGTTATATATTAAATATATTTTTATATATAAATACATAAATAAATAATAATAATAAAAATAGCCTAGAATTAATTTACACGAAAAATATTAAATAATATCATTCATTATTTTAATTTGTTATAACAATACATAAAACTTAGAGGAAAAAAAACATTGTTTAAAGAAAAATGCTGAAATGATATTTTTAAATTTATTTATTTATCATATATAGCATTTTTTTATTACTTCTTTCATAGTAAAAGACTTTTTTAAAAACTAAAAAAATTCTAAAAAAAACAAAACTGAAAAAAAAAAAAATTTTGACCCCGTGCGTGTATATGTATAGCATTTTTATTACTTCTTTTATTACTTCTTTTGTGTATATTTATATTTTGACCCCACAAGTATTAGAAATTTTTAAAATTGACCCCGTGCGTGTCGGAATCGCGTGTCGGAATTCTAGACTCGCGTGTCGGAGCGTGTCGGAATTCTAGACTCGCGTGTCGGAGCGTGTCGGAGAGAGTTGACCACGTGTCGGATTTTTCGACACTCGTTGACCGCGTGTCGGAGTGTGTCGGGACGTGTCGGAGCGTGTCGGACACGTGTCGGAGTGTCGGACACGACACGGCGCTTCCGAGAGAGTGTCCGTGTTCACATAGCGTAAAACGTAGTTTAGAGGTGAAGAATGAATAGACAAAAGAGAAAAAGAGTAAAGAAAATGCAAATGTCAATCGGGCCCGGAAATGCCCATGCCCTCCTTTTACGAAAAACAAAGGTAAAGTCGTAGATATGAATGCAGCCAGCTCACCCTACTCTCTGTGTCGGCATACTTATTCGGTTTTCGTATCGTTACTATCTAGCAATCGGGCAACGCATGGCACGGCCTTCGCCGCCGCCTCAGTCGGCCCATCCTTTCGGAGCAATAAATTCCGGCGTCTAGTGCCCCCACGATAAGAACCCACGGGGCATTTACATTTCTTTTTTTTTTCCAGGTTTTATAAGCGAGATGTGCATGAATTAAAATATGAGATTTTGTTTCGAAATAACCAAGAAATTAAGGGATTGGACTGGAGATGAGGAAATTACTAAAAAATCAACAACAAAAAAAAAAAAAAAACAATACAAACATTGGAAATTTAGGTCTGAAAAACTACATATATTCACGAGGAGAGCTGACCATAAAGAATCCAATGTCGTAGGAAAATTCACAGTTATAATCAATAATTTGATCGTGCGTCTTTTCCCTATTTCAATGTATCTTGTGTCCACAAACAGAGCTGGCCATAAATATTAGAGAAAACTCCTATATTGTTTTGAAGCTGACAAAACTTATCTAAGTTCTATTTTGAAGATTGCCAGACTTTTGTGTCAATGTTTATCTTACAACAAAAGTCTGCCCACTCTAACAAATTCCAGACTGAACACAAGAGAAAAATGAAGACTTATTCAGACGCAGGATTATTTTTCTTTCTTCAAGGGTTCGGGTCGTACAGGTTATATATGGCCTTCTGGTTGGAAATGTTACATACGAGATTGATTATTTTTATTATAATAAATTTAGATACATCAAATTTTTTCGGATGGCAAGTTAATTTGGAAAGAATCTACTTATAAAAACTAAGATTCTGATTGTATGGACGAACATGATTGACGGGCTTTCATCACAATCTTCAAATGGCTCGAGATCTCATTGATTGATTCTGTCCAACGGGTTGATTGGAAAAATTCATTTGGAAAGTGCCAACGGTCGAGAAGGCACGAATGAGTATTTAAGGAGGACTTTCCAGTTGTTCAATAGAGTGCGTGAAAGAAGAATTCTAAAGTCTGAAGCTTCCCACTTACTTGTTATTCCTTACGCTGTGCTCAAATTTGTACTCAAAAGAGAGAGAGACTTTGTGAGAGCAATAGAGACTCTTTACTGTGAAGTCGAGATCACAAGATTGTAAATTATCTTTTGATTCTTAGTGGAAATCAGCTAGAAAGCTGTCAGTGTGGAAGAATGGACATAGGCTTGATCTAAGCCAAATCACTATAAACCTTGTATCTATTTTTCTCTTCCCTAAACTCTTTTACTTTATTTGTTGTGATATATTTCTGTGATTGAAAGTAACTGTTAAAGTCTAATTTCTTCTGCAAAGTCTGTAGTCATCCAAACTCAAGTTAAAAGTAAAGTTTTTCATTAAACAACTGTCTGAGTCAAACGCTACTGGCTGCCACAATGTTTGGTAACACTTCCACCCCCAAAGGGAAATGCCGTAAATAGGCAAACATCGTCCTGCAACAATCTTTTCAACTTACTGTACCACCTACTTGAACATGCACCCCTAACATTTTGCGCTCATTCAAGTCACCAATGTGATTAGAATTCATATGGCTCGTTAACTCTTTACAACAGCCATCTCTTAACTACTTGATACCAATTGTTGATGTCCCTTCAAATATCCGAGATCTACTTCACAACCTTAGCTCTACCCATATACTTCATGCACCGGCTAATAACACTCAGTCCCCTGTCCTAACACGCGTCAAACTCACACCAAACCTATCTCAATCTTTGGGACTCAATCCGAACTCCGTCCGGCAAGAAATTCACCCCAAAATGCGTCTACTTTCGCGTCGTCCATGTATAGTTAAACAGGAAAGTAAGCGGAATTTCCAAATTACGTAACCTTACAATGAAAATCGACGATGAACAAAACCCATGGATCCAAGAGTCGAGACATATGACCGTATAATAATCAAATAAAGGCAACAATCGTCGGGTTCTCACTTACACTGATGAGCGAGACATGCGACGATTTTGGCCGCCCGACGTTCATATACGATACTTGCATGAGTACATCCACAGATAAAATCCACACATGCTCATCCTATCTGCATATGTTCATATGTTCATATACGTACCAAACCCGACGTGCATCTATATATCTATATCTCTATATAGATATAGATATAGATATATAGATCTGAATAATGCAAATTAAGGTCCTGGATCGTCTCAGGCCAAGAACTTGTGGAACAGAGACTGAAACTTGGCCATCTCCGGGCCGGGCAGGGCAACCAAGACATTAACGCCGTCCCCGCCATTTCGGCTACTCGTGATCATGTCCGGGAAGAGCAAGATGATGTCCTTGCGGTGGTACACCAGTGGGCAGCTGTACCTCGGCCTCCCCCACGGGTACTCCACATCTGCGAACCCGAGCCTCCACCACGACGACACCAGCACCTCTCCGTTCGGGAACCCCACGTTTACCTCCCCCCAGTCGATGACCGACCTCGCATAATTGTCTGTCATCCTCCCCGCCCCCTCCGTCACCATCTCTACCAGCCTCCCTAGCGGCCATTCCTCCAGCTCCCCGCGCGTCACCATTGCGTATGCCGTCAGCACTGCATTCCCCGCGTAACCCCGTGGCAGCGGGGGCTCCAGCCTTGGCCTTATGTCCACCGCGTACAGCAGCGTTGATGATCGGCTCTTGCTACTACCATCGTCAGCGCCATCGCATGACGACAGGGCCTTGCACCGCCATATGTGGGCAGTCACGACATTGAAGCCAGTGACACGGGCCTTGGGATAGGGTGAGTCTGGGCCCCGCTGCCGCCGGCGTCCTTGGCGGCCTTCTCCTTGAGATGGGCAATGTCCGTCGGAGAGAGCTTGAAGATCTTGAAGTCAAGGTCCTCAGGGGCATCTTTGAACACGAGGGGGCGCGAGGAGTCTTGGCCCTGAGCGACGTCAAGCTTGAGCAGCTCCGGGTGGGGGAACGAGATCTCCGGCGGCGAGCGGGCAGCCAGGAGCCGCCTGTCGTTGCAGGGATCAACCGCCAGGGGCTTGTCGGCAGCGAGCGCGGCCAGGTTTTGCAAGAACATCTTGAAGCTCAGCCCGTCGAAGGTCGCGTGACTGGTCGATATCCCCATCACGAATCCCCCGCACGTGAACGACGTCACCTGTCCAACCAATCATCGACATCACAAGACGAGAAACGCTACCTCATCTCATCACAAGGAGAGTACCGAAAAACCATCCATCTATCAACAAATCACGTGACGTGTAGCGATCGACGAACTCCACATGAAGTTGCGCATGGTTTAACCATTGCATAATGCTATTGTAAACTGAAGACGACGAGGTGAGTGAATCACGAGACATCTTGCAATTACTACGTGATCTAACAACACAATGTGGAGGCCAATGCTATTGAGAAACTTTTCGAACCCATGGCCCGGAGCAATTAAAATTCACAGACTGAATCATAAAGAAATGGGTACGGCGGCCCCTCTTCTTCTTCCGACAGGGACCGATCATGAAGAAATGGGTCACGCCACCGGGCCGAGGTGGTGCAGAGGTGGAGATGATTTGAAAGGCTCACGACCCCAGTTTTCTCTCAAGAGACGGAAGGAGATCAAGGGCTCCTGCATTTATTAGCTGGTGGTGGGTGTAACAGTGCAAAGAGAAATATAACGTAGCCATGCGTGACCGACCAACGATGATTGCTGTAGGCAACGGATCCGATCAGGAACTTCATCGTAGAAGAGTAGCTAATCTCAGTCTTGTTCATGGAGATTAGAGGGTTTCGTACCACACGTCCACAAAACATCTTATGTAATGACGTTAATTTCACACATACGCGCCGACTCAAGGCCAAATATATTCACCTAGATCGCTATTTCGTTATTTTATTCCATCTCTAGGATTTCTGGAATGTGATTTTAGTCGGGTTTAGACGATATTTCAGGAGATGTTATTTTGCATTTTAGAAGCTATATCTCCTCTAAATAATGTGCAGTTTCCAGATCACTAATCAAATAATTCGGGTTTTGCAAGCTGCAAGCTCATTATCATATTGCTTTAAATTTGGAAATGTATATATGTGTATAGTGTAATGTTCGTCCATGGAAATGTCCGTTGTATCACTGCTCACTTCAACTGCACATACATTACATACCTGGACTATGCACAAGGGCTGATTGTCGGGTTGCAGAATGTCCATAGACTTGGTGACCAACCGCTCGAAGGCCGGGTTTGGATAAACCAAGTCCCCAACGTCATCCAGGCTGCACTCGCTTGACGCCACCACAAACCCCACTCCTTCCGAGTTGCACTCAATCTCCAGCCGCCCACTTGCAGCATTGAACTTGAGACGCCCACTCAGGAACTCGTAATGCACCAGGATCTTGGCGAGCGCAGCCTTCAGCGTCTCGGCCACCTTGTCAGGGGGGAACTCCACGTGTGCAGGGAAGAAGTGGATGGTCTGGACGTCGAAGTTGAGGACCTTGTCGATGTTGGACAAGAAGAAGGGCTTGTTGGGGACGGGTTTGGACGAGGAACACCAGGGACGTGTCGTGGACGGTGACCCTGAGGTCTTGGATGAGGCGTGGAGGTTCTTGGTATACAGTCCCCATCCTGTTTTTCTATCTCTCTTTTTGCCTATCGATCTTTCTCGTGCACATCACTTACACATGAGCAACCTTGCCTCCTACATCTATATATATGCAAAAAGTTGCTTAACCAATCCCCTTAAAAATCTCTAGGAGAAGAAAATGCGTGCGTGACCATGGTGGTCCCCAAGGAAAGAAGCGAGTAGAAGGAAAATTGTGTAACCGGACTCGGTACTGACTCGACAAATGGCACGCAAGACGTATGCCAACGGCTCCATCTTTTACTGTAATCAGCTTTGTACACACGACATCTCATTATGAAGGTGGGGTACCGCGACGTGAGGGGCAAGCCAAGGTCAAATCTACGTGTGAAAAGTGAACGAAATTGCAATGGGGACTGAGGTGCGTGGAGAAGGGTCGGCCATGTACCGTTCAGGCTCTTTCTCCCTCCTTTGGTGCTTGTGAGATTTGCCAAGACGGTGTTGCATTATTGACTGGTGGTCTCCTACGCACAATAAATACGGACTCAAGAGCCAGCTGGTTGGATTGGATGCAGGGAGAACGTGGCTGGGGGTTATTAAAGAGAGGTGGTTGAGTAGGTTTGGTGATAAGAGAGGGGTTGGGCAGGGTATTTTCTGTTGTGTGTGGTTGCCGGGAAATTTACCATTTTCTCAATTTTTTTTATACTCCAAAAACGTCGGTGGATTAATTTAATGTCGAAGTTGGACGATCGAATGTGCAAGTCCACAAATTATTCAAACAAAGTTGCTAGACTGATGACATTAGTTCCTTGGACCCATTAAAAATCTGGCAATACATACAAGACACGTGCCCATACATACATAGACCTATAATATGCACATATACGTACGTGTACACATGTACACATCGTGGCGTATATAGTTAAAAAGTGGGAGTTTTATGGTTTTACTGTAAGACAAATGCATTGAAGAACAGAATTCAACCATCAATTGGAATCATATGCGGAAAATAAGACGTAAAATAAATCTAACCTCTAGCCATTTTATAAGTTTTCGTGTGACGGAAATTCGTAGAAATTCGACAGCAATTCAACAGTAATTATGGGCGCACTTTATTAACTCAATCCCATCGCATACTAATGGTGTATTTCCGAAAGAGAGGGTTTGGTTTAGACCTCGTCACGCCTTTACATAAATAAACGATCCGCTTTTATAAACTACCTTCCATCAAGTCGGTTTCCAAATGGGAGGATGTCATCAAAAAGGTACGAATGTAGACAACCGTATGCTGGAATAACCTTCACTCAAGGGAGAAAATGTGGGTTAATGTCAAACGACATTTTTCTTTTTATTTTAAAAACATCCCGAAAAATGTGCGATCAAATTATTGATAACATTCTCCCGCTTGATCTCAACAATTGCATCAAACGACTAATCCAACCAAATCCACAAACACTCTATACTTAAAGAAAAGAAACAAAATGCATGGATCATGACGACATGTCCTCTAAGAATTAGTAATATTTTCCACGTATCACAATACATCTTATTTTTTTAATGTTAGCCTAAATGTGACAACACATCTTAATTGAATAAACCTTATTTATTCCAGATCCAAGGATTATTGTCATTCTTAGAAACAACCAAATGTGTACATCAAAAATTGAGAATAACATAACAACTGAATAAAAGTTTCATATAACAAAAGTCGTCCATACAACAACAAATCACATGATGCGACCAATTCTCATTTTAGCCACATGATCTTCATACTTTATTTGTGGCATGCCTTTAGTTAAAGGATCAGTTATTATCAATCCAATGCTAATGTGTTCTATGACCACTACTTGATGTCAACATGATTACTTTAACTGTCACTTTTGACATTTTTAGCCATAAAAACCACACTAGAATTGTCATAATATATTTTTAATGGCCAAAAAATAGAATCAACAACTCTAACTTGAGAAATGAAACTCTTTAACCATATATCATGTGAAGTAGCTTCAAAACAAGAAACGAACCCAGCCTTCATAGTTGAAGTAGTAGTCAAAGTCTGCTTCATACTCCTCCATGACATAGCTCTGTGAGCTAACATAAAAATATATCCAAATATTGACTTTCAAAAATCAACCCAACCAGTAATGTCCATTTATACATAAGCATATGACCTTTGATATATTGAAGGTATCTTATCACTTTCTTTACAGCTCTCTACTAGTTCATATTTGAATTACTTTAATATATTCCTAACATTCCTATAGCAAAAGTAATTTTAGGTCGAGTGCAATCTTGAGTGTACATCAAGCTTCCGATAATAGAAGCATATAGAATGTTCTTCATTTGTTCCCCTTTCTAGATTGTTCTTTAGGCACTAGTTCCAATTGAACATGTCTCCCTTCATAATAGGTGCTATACTTGATTAATAATCTTTCATCCGAAATCTCTCTAAGACTTTATTGATATAGATTTCTTGAGATAATCTTAAAATTCCTCAAGGTTTATCTCGATAGATCTTAATGCAAATGATATAAGATGTCTTACTCAGATCCTTCATGTCAAAACTCTTAGAGAGAAATTGTTTTACCTCAAGTAGCAATCTCTTATCAATGATTGCAAGTAGAATATCATACACACACAATACAGGGAAATAAATTTTCCCCCCACTGATCTTCTAGTATATACATTGATCCATGAAATTCTCTACAAAAATGAAGGAAGAGATGAATTGTGAAACTTTAAGTACCATTAGTAAAATGTTTGGTTCAAGTCATATATAGATTTCTTAAGCTTGCATGGTAAATACTCACTTTCACTAAAGGAGAATTCTTTCTCTTCTTTCATATAAACCTTCTCCTCTAGTTCTCTATTAAGAAATGTCGTTTTCATATTCATTTAATGTAATTTCATGTCAAAATAGGCAACCAATGCCAAAAGAATACAAAGAGAATCCTTATTGATTACAGGAGAAAAGGTTTATGTGCAATAATTTCCTTCCATTTGAGTCAATCCTTTGGCAACAAGTCTAGCTTTATATCTCTTAATGTTACCCAATAAGTCATTCTTAGTTTCGAAGACCCATCTATAACCAATGGCCTTCTCACCATTAGGCAACTCAACCAAATCCCAAACTTCATTAAATGCCATAGAACTCATCTCATCCTCCATGGTATTGTATCAAAAATTAGATTCATCACTACCCATGGCTTGTGAAAACATTTGAGGATCATTCTCAACTCCATTATTATCGTCAAATTCTTGTGAATACACAATACAATCACTAAAAATTGCTTATTTTTTTTTATTTTAATAGATATTCTTAATGTAGCATATTCTCTTGAGGAGCATGTTGTTCATCTGGTTGTTCAACAATTTCTAGTAATTACTGAACAATTAGATCTACCGGATCAATATCAGCAGATTTTGAAAATTCAATAATTGATTATTCAATAGCTGGCAAAACTGAAGGAGCATTTTGAACAACAACCAACCTAATACTTGAGGTAAAAGGTTGAGTATCTCAATAATCTTTCTTGAGAACAAGGTCCTTAAATCAATCACTCCCACTTATCAAGTCATTTTCAAGAAACGTACAGTTTCTTGATTCCATAATTCTAGTAGTGTGAGATGGACAAAACACTATATATCTCATGGACTTTTCCACATATCCAATGAAATGTCCACTTATAATCCTTGGGTCTAACTTCTTTTCCTATGAATTGTAAACTCTTCCACCAGTCGCATACATGTTGCAAACTCGATTTTCAACCTTTGAATAACTTAAAAAGGCCTCTTTAGGATAGCCTGAGTCAAAACTCAGTTCAATATGTAGACTACCATCTTAAAATTTTTAATCCACAAGGACTTACAAAATTTGGAACTATTAAGCATGCTCCTCATCGTGTCCAATAAAGTTCGATATATTCGTTCTACTACACCATCTTGGTCAAGAGAAACAACTATAGTGTATTGAGCCACTATCCCATACTCTCAAAGAAACTTTGCAAATAGATCGGGTGTTTATTTATCTTTAGTGTATCTACCATAGAATTCTCCATATCTGTCTAATCCTACGATCTTAATTTGCTTACCGCATTATTTCTCTACTTCTATTTTAAATAGCTTAAAGGCATCTAACACTTTATGCTTATTATAAAACAAGTAAAGATATAGGTAATGTGAGTAACCATCTATAAACGAGATGAATAAAGTATTTCTGACCATACGAGTCTATATTTGAACTACAAATGTCTGAATGTATGATTCTTAATATCTATGTACTTCTATTGGCCCATTTCTTTGTCTTGTTAGTCGGCTTTTCCTTTATGCAATCCACGCAAGTAGTATAATCAATAAAATCTAAAATACTGAGTACTCCATAATTTACTAATCACTTAATTCCATATATGAAGATATGTCCCAATCTTCAGTACCACAACATAAAGGAATTTTCATTCACAACACATCATTTATACCAACGTTATCATAAACATGCATTGTATTATAAAAGGCATTATTTTGTAAATTAATTAATTCGCAAAAAACCATTAGACAAAATACTACTCCCAACAATTTTAGATTCAAACAATAATTTGAAGGTTGAATGTGAAAAGTTAAATGAATAACCTAATGGTACGATTCTTGAAACTGAAATTAAGTTTCTAGAGAAACTAGGAACATAACAAGTCCTCTCCAAATTCAAAATAGAACCGCTAGTGAAAACTAATCCGCATGTCCCAATAGTTTCCACATGCGGATACATCTTGTTTCCTAAAGATGCTTTGTTTACTTCCTACTAATATTTTGTGGTTTTAAAAACCATGCAAGGAATTTGAAATGTATTTTGTAGAAATAGAATCAATCCACCAAGTGTCGTAACTTACATTAATCATATTAGATTAATAACAAAAACAAAAAATTGGATTACTTTTCTTCTCGAGCTAGGCCTTAAATCTAATGTAGTCCTTCTTCATATGTCCCCTTTTTTTTATAAAAGAAACATTTAAACTCCTTTTTAATGTCAACTTGAGGAGGTTTTTTGCCATTTCCCTTCTGCTTGCATTGCTCCTTATACTTTCCTTGTATTGACAAATGAGCACTTTCTCCCAATCCTATAAGTAGTATTTCTTCCTCTTGAATAAACTGGTCATGAGTTCATTACATGACCATTTATTCCGTGGTTGTGAGCACTTTCTCCCAATTCCATGGTCACGAGCACTTTCTCCAAATCCACCAAGTGTCGTGACTCACATCAATAATATTATATTCATAACAAACACAAGAAATTGAATTACATTTCTTCTCGAACCAGGCCTTAAATCTGATGCAGTACTTCTTCATATGCACCTTTTTGCAAAAGAAACATTTAAATTCCTTTTTAATGTCAGCTTATGGAGGTGTTTTACCATTTCCCTTATGCTTGCATTACCCCTTATACTTTTCCTATGTTAACAAATGAGCACTTTCTCCCAATTCCATAAGTAGCATTTCTTCCTCTTGAACACACATGGTCATGAGTTCATTATTTGACCACTTATTCTTATGTGTATTATAAGAGATCTTGAATGGTGCATACTATTGTGGAAAAGTGTTCAAAATGTAGTAAACAATGAATGATTCAAATATCTCAACCTCAAAATTTTTCAGCCGCAATATCTTTCTTCTTGAGGATATGTTCATACACACCTCTAACACTAGTGAATTTCAATGGTGAAATCTTCATAATGAGGGTCATGGCATGCGCCCTTTTTGAAGTCTCAAACTATGCATCAATGACCTCCAATAAGGCCTTAGCATTGCTATGCCGAGTAACCGAACCACGAATGCTAGAAGAAATTTTAGTCCTTATGAACATCACACAAAGGCGGTTAGACTACTCCAATTGTTCCTAAAGGGCTATCTCAACCATAATGCTCGTATCAGTAGGAGTAGGTGGTTCGTCTTACCTTATAACATAGTCAATGTCCATCACCCTGATAAAAGAAGGATTAACTCCTTCCAAACTTTATAATTTTCACCATTTAGCATGGGAACATTATTCTTAAATTCGGAGATATTCAAAGGTTGTAAAACTGCATATCAAACAAACATGCTTATGTCACAAAAATTTGAGGCAAAATTTACATAAATCATATTTTACCAATGTAAAACACGTCATATGATATGAATCACATAACATTAAAAACTGCTTATGGCCTAAATTTCTAATTTATATAGATTTATAATTATTTTATGAATAAACCATCATATTATATTCATTTTCTTAATCTATATGGGTAATTAAGAAAAATAATATGATATTTCATCCTAATCAATCAAATCAAAATAAATAAAAAATTCTTGTGGGAAAAAATTTATGATTTTCACACAATTAATTACAATTAATGCCATTTTCTATTTGTGATTCAAAGGCTTTTAATACATATAATTTAAAATAATTAAAGATGTTGTGGCTAATATCCAATTAAATAAAATTATATATGGATCACTAGACATTTAATTTCATGTATAAAATATTCACAGAAAAATGCATGAAATGGCAAAACAATAAATTAATGCTAGCAAGGGGGCAAATGATAGATCAATTGGCCCAATTGTTACTCAACAAGTTTGAGAACACATTCCTAAAGATTTAATGAAATGAGGGGCAAGTAAAAAGAGGACCATCCATCTCTGGTGGAAGAGGTACATCTCGTCCTTAAACATAATTGATTTTGGGAAATTACACTTTATTCTTTTCCTTGCAAATGACAGATTGGGGGTATGACAGATTTTGGTAGTGACCCAATTGAGATAAAATCTCAACCCAAGCCAAAATGGATATTCCATTTGCATTTACTTTGATGTTGCATAGTATCATATTCATGTATGTTGTTTGGTGCAAGGGCAAAAGCAAAAAACGAAGCGTCTATTAAACTAAAGATCGGGTTTTCAGTCTCGATTGATCAATTTGTGTATTTGTTCCCTTTCGATAGGGACAATCCAAAAACACCTAGTGTTGAGACAGTCCCTTCGTGGGACAATTCCTTGAATGAATGCTCAAAATTATGTTTTTCATACTTGCAAAAGCATTTTTTAGTGTGGTAATCTGTTTGTTTTGAAGTTTGCAAAGGATTTTACATGGTGAATGTTACATGTTTGGTCCACCAATTCCACTAAAGAACATCAAGATGGACCAATTTAATGAATGATGTGGAACGGATTGACAATACTAAATGAGATGAGTCGGGATGATGAAAGGAAAACTCTATCCTATACATAGTCCCCTACTCATATACTTGTGAGATGAGTGTAGGAATGTTCATATCTATAAGGTAAAAAGTTCTCTTGCAAAAGGTACGATGACCGAAATGATGAGAGGCAATTCATTTTTCTATCCTAAACACTACAGGTGATTCATTGCTTAACTTCTTTGAGCCTTATACACTTGTGGAGATTTCTTTTCAAATTGCCCCTGTTAAGAACTACCCCACATCGGGGCAACTAGGAGGTGAGATGGCATCATGAGATGAGGAAAATGGAAAGAAATTTTCTTGTTCTCACTTGCATCAATCTTCAAGTCGTACTATTACATCGAATTCATGTGATAATTTAAGTGCCTTAAGATGATGAAAAGCATTTCTTTCTCTATCCTATACAGTGATATCCTTTGCATAGCCCATTTGAGCCTACAATTTCATTTCTTCAAACCTAGTTGATGATCATCCCCACATTGGGGCAAGGCAAAAGGCAAATGAAGACTCTTGAAAGTTCGAGTGTCATTCAAAGTATAATTGCTTGACACATGCATTGTACGCAAGAATTGAAATCAAAATAGAACTAAGGGGCACGAAAAAGAAGTAACAATTGGGCCAATGCCCATGAAAAAGAAGTGAAGAAAAAATGAATGAGAACTAGGGGCATGAAAAAGCGATGTGCCTGGTAAAAGCAAGGCCAATACCCATAGATGAAAAAAAGAGTCAAGATAAGTGACTATCAGTTGTAAAAAGGTTGTATCTCCAATGGAGCAGTACTCAAAGAGTCAAGACCAATAGTGCATTTATAATGACAATCCCTGGTGAAGAAGAAGATTGGTGGCAATGTCAAGATGATCACCAACTCTGATCCTTCTAAACACATTTTGAGCCTAACAATCTTTCGTTTCTCAACCCATGAACCTAGCCTACGTTACGTCTCTTGCAAAGTCTCTTCTAATTAGGGCACTTGAATTAACGTAGGGGTTCACATGTCTTAAGCATCGCTCGAAGAAGTGCGAGCAAGATTATTTCTTTCTCATTTTGCAAGGTTCTTGACTTGTAAACCCGTAGATGATTAAAAAATTGTTCTTTCAATTGCTTTGACTCCAAGACTCACTTTGTTAAGCCATTGACCAAGCCCACGTTACGGTCCCTATTAAAGACCTCTCAGATTAGTAAGGTCGTACTGCTTACGAAAATACTCAGACCCTTATTGGTATGATGATAGTGAGATAAAGTGGTTCTCCTAAAATAGCCATTCTAAATGAGAGTGAGTGAAAGTTCTTTCTAATTGAAAGTCTCTCATTTAGTATTCTTAAGAAATCCACGCCATTGTCTTGAACGACAATTCTCTTCAGTAGAAATTTGGGTAATGCAAATATGGTAAAGTCATTATGCATAAACCTTAATTGAATTAATGACAACCTCACTAAACTTTGAAATGTACATTTTAAAATAGCTCAGATTGTTTACTTCTTTGATAAATGCATACCAATTTTTGCTCTAATCGTGTCTGACAGATGATATTTCCTTGAAGACCGAGTAATACTTGACGTTCAAGTTGCTCCTTAAAGCCTCGAGATTCGGCATGCTTTCGTAACCCGAAGCCCTTTATATTGACCTGTCGTGCTTTCATAACCCAGAGTCCCTTTTATCGAACCGGCGTGCTTCCATAGCCCGAATTTCCTTTTCATTGACTTGTCATGCTTTCGTAACCCGATGTCCCTTTTAATAGACCCCGCATGCTTCCGTAGCCTAGAGTTCCTAACCTGGCATGCTTTCGTAGCCTAGAGTCATTTTCATTGACTCGACGTGCTTCCATAGCCCGATGTCCCTCTTTATTGACCCGACGTGCCTCCATAGCCCGGTGTCACTTGATATAATCCGGCATGCTTTCGTAGCCCAGAGTCCTTTTCATCAACTCGACGTGCTTTCGTAGCCCAAAGCCCTTTTCATTGACCTGGCGTGCTTTTGTAACCTAGAATCCCCTTCATCAACTCAGCGTGCTTCCATAGCCCGATGTCCCTCTTAATTGACACAACATGCTTTCATAACCCAGTGTCCTTTTATATTGTCCTGGCGTGCTTTCATAGCCCAGAGTCCCTTTCATTGACCCGGTGTGCTTCCATAGCCCAATGTTCTTTTCATTGACCTGACGTGCTTTTGTAGCCCAGTCCCTTTCATTGACACAGCGTGCTTTCATAGCCCGATATCCCTTTTTATCGAACTGGCATGCTTCCGTAGCCTAGAGTTCCTTTATATTGACCTGGCGTGCTTTCATAGCCCAGAGTCATTTTCATTGACTCAGCGTGTTTCCGTAGCCCGATGTCCCTTTTAATAGACCCGCCGTGCTTCCATAGCTCGGAGTTCTTGACATGGCGTGCTTTCGTAGCCCAAATTCCTTTTCATTGACTCGGTGTGCTTCCGTAGCCCAATGTCCCTTTTAATAGACCCGGCGTGCTTCCGTAGCCTAGAATTCCTAACTTGGCGTGCTTTCGTAGCCTAGAGTCTTTTTTATCGAACCAGCGTGCTTTCATAGCGCGGAGTTCCTGACCTAGCATGCTTTTGTAGTGCGGAGTTCCTAACATAGTGTGCTTTTGTAGCCCAAAGTCCCTCTTTATCAACCCGGCATGCTTCCATAGCCTAGTGTCCATTTATATTGACTTGGCGTGCTTTTGTAGCCCAAGTCTCTTTTATTGAACCGGCGTGCTTCCGTAGCCCGGATTTCTTTTATCGACCTAGCGTGCTTTCGTAGCCTAGAGTCCTTTTCATCGACATGGCGTGAGTCCCCCTATCAAATTGGCGTTCTTCCGTAGCCCAAAGTTCCTCTTAATCGACACTCAATTGAGCTGTCCCCCAAAGGTTTTTCTCCAAGTTCAGTCTGATTAAGGCAACTGAAGAAAGGTTCGGGTCCTAGTCAAATGATCCATACTGCAGTGCTAGGCGACCGTAGAAAGGTATAGGTCCTAGACAATATTTGTTGCTTTAACAAGTGACCGTAGAAAGGTACGGGTCTTGGAAAAGCTGTTTTTCATTCAGGTGACCGTAGAAAGGTACGGATCTTGGAAAGTGATTTCTCGTTTAGGCGACCATAGAAAGGTACGAGTCCTAGACAATATTTGTTGCTTCAATAGGCGACAGTAGAAAGGTACGGGTCTTGGAAAAGTTGTTTCCTATTCAAGCGACCATAGAAATGTACGGGTCCTGAAAAGTGAATCCCCGTTTAGGCAACCGTAAAATCATACGGGTCCTAGATGATATTTGTTGCTTTAACAGGCGACCGTAGAAAGGTACGAGTCCTAGAAAAATAGTTTCCCCATTCAGGCAATCGTAGAAAGGTACGGGTCTTGGAAAGTTATTTCATATTCAGGCGACCATAGAAAGATACGGGTCTTGGAAAGTGAATCCCCGTTTAGGCGACCGTAGAATGATATGGGTCCTAGACAATATATGCATAGCATATAATTTTATATGCATTTATTTATTATTATTGCATTTAAATTGGATCGGTGACGGATGGGTTTGATTTGATGGTTCTGAGCTTTAAATTGACAAGTTGGACTAAGCCCACGAAGGGAGCAAATTGGCCCTAGTGCATAACCTCGAGGAGATATTACGAACTCATCTTTGCGATATTTCAAATTTGAGAAAAGTCCTATTGCAATTTTGAAAAAATTAGTGGAGGATATTGCATTCGGGAGGTGATCTTTATGGATGTTGATTTGAAGAATGAAATAAAACCCTAGTTCAATCACCTATAAAAAGGTTGCTACACTAAAGAAAAAATGGGAGGCCACACACACAATGGAACACACAGCCATAAGAAAGCAAAAGAGAAAAATAAAGAGGGAGGGTCAGCAATTCGTATCTTAGGAACACAATAGCGAGACACGTTCAAAATAGAAGGTTCATAAAGCAAGGAAACCGTCCAGCAAAGTGTGTCCCTTGGGGGCCGTTGTTCGTGTCAATTGAAGCCCGATTATCATGCCTTAAATCCCAACGAAACGCTTAGTCCAGCAAACTCTGGACGTTCTCGGCCATGATGCTGACGCGCTCCTCGTGATCCACTGTGCTAAGCCCCCATCACTGTTTGAGCCACGGAGCCTCGCCTTGCCAAGCGAAACGACGAGAGCCACCCACGCTAACCCGTTGCGCCATGCCCTCACTATCCATGACATCACTTACGCTGCTGTCTGCCATTGCCCCTTATGGCTTGTCGCGCTTCGTTATAACATATCGTAATACACGAGACATTGGTAAGCTTTTGGTTTGAAGGATCGCCCACAGCAAGCTCCAACGTCACAGAGGATTTTCGGTGCAATAGAGCACGACTAGATCACCACTCCCATCGCCGATTCTCGTTGGTCTCGATCTAGCTATCTTGCTTGCATTGGGTTGACTTCTAGCAAGACTCAGCATGTGTTGTTTTCCTGACATGTCAAATTAGCTTACACTTGACCACATTTGTCAAATTTTTTGCAGGCTATATTTGTGACTGTCGCGACCAATTTTTCGGGTGTGAACCCCCTAGAGTTTGGCTAATGGATTGTTAAGCCTAGACTTAACTCGGGCTCTCCCAAGCCCATACCAATTCGCGAATTAGGTTCAGGTTATTAACATGCAAATGATTTTTCAATTAGGAGTCGCCACTAATCAGTTTACGGTAGGTCGATTAGACACCTAAGTAAAATCATGGGAGGGTTATTTTACTCCTACGAACCAGAGATTTGTGAGTTCGGGGACTTGATTATGCTAGCTTTCACTAACGCCCTTTCGGTACCTTTCTCTTTTTTTTGAAAAAAATATTTGGCAAGCAACGACTTGAATTGATTTTAACTTATATCCCTAACATGTGAGGTGATCAAGCAGATGTGCATACCACCAATTTAACACTCAGGAAAGTAATTAAATAATGCAGAACTTACCTCAAAGCAACGAAAGCATCTGCAGTATTAGATCAGAATTCACATCAGCAATCCTAGATATGATTTCTAATTAACACGTAATTTCATTTTTTTTTCTTTTTACTTAATTAATGAAAATTATGCAATATGCAATGCAATATTAATTAAATGACCTAATTCTAATGACATGCAATTTCTAATTGAATGGACCTAATAACAATCTCTAAATGGCGTGCATTTCATGAATCTAATTCTATATGACGTGCACATGACACTTTTGTTTCCTTAAAAAAATGCAATCTATCCTAGAGTTTGAAACTAACTTATCCTAGGACATTTTCTTGTATTTTTATGAAATTCAAAATTAAGAAAAATGCAAAAATTAACTATCTAGATTAAGATTTTATCCAGCTTATATTAATGATCAAGTCGACTAAATCCTAATTTAGACTAAGATATTATCTTAACTTATCAATCTCTAACTTAAGATGCAATCTATCTAAGAAATCAATCTAAACTTAAAATGAAACGTGCAATTTTATCCTAAGATGCAATGAGATGCAAAGAATGCCCAAATTCTAATTTTTTTTCTTTTTCTTTTATGAAATTCGAAATTTAAAATTGCCAAATAATTAAACATGCAATTCAAATTGAAGAAAACTAACATCCTAAATGAATGCCCTTTTTTTTGGATTTTTCATTTTTTTTAAAATTCGAAATAAATAAATTTCCTATTCTAAACATGCAAGATAACCCTAAAATGATGAATATTCTAAAACGAACCTAATCTAACTAAGATTTTTTGGATTTTTCCTTTCTTTTATGGGAGCAATCAAAATAAGACATCAAGAACAGCGCGGCAACAAATTAGGCAAGATATCATCCATGTCCATTTTGGAAATAAATTGACGAATCGTATCTCGCGCATGAGATCGGAATGGCCAATTTCAAATAAAATCGCGAATCGTATCTCGAGCATGAGATCGGATTGGCGATTTTTCCGTGCAATTGCGAGTCGTATTTCGAGCGTGAAATCGGACTGTCAACCATATGCACGTTGCGAAATTAGGAAGATTTCCCTAATTCATGAGAGATCAAGAGATCTCTTGGATATGGCAATATCGATTAAATATTCAAAGAAATATTGCGATATTGCAAATTAGGCAGCGACATATATGAAAATTAGATTAATCGAGAGTCTTACCTAATTCACGAAGTCACGCGAGTGACGCTTCCAAATTCGGACGGATGATGGTGGCATCAGCGATGGCTTATTGCTCCATGGTCTCGATGAAAATGGGTTAGAACGTCAATGGCGGTGGAACTCACAGGGATGCCGAGGAGCAATGGTGGTCGAGGACAAAGAACCAGGCTAGTGTGGAAAATCTGCAGAAAATAATGAAATCACAGGGACAAGGCGCACAACATGACAGGTGCCAATGAAGGGGGGGAAGCGGTGTTGTCCCTGGACGTGTGAGCAAAAACCGGCGGGGAGTGAAAGATTTCCTCACTGTACATTGCCGCCTCCCTCTCTCTCTCTAGCCTTGTCTGTTTTGACTTGTGGCTTTCAAGAATTTTTGCTTCTGTTGCATTTGACCGTGAGTGGATGATTGACTAAATTGTCTAACTTCTCTGACGAACAACACCACTGGATCACCAGCTTCAATCTTCGAGGGCACTACAATATTTATTTTTTATGGCTCGCACCCACGATTTCTCTTTGTTTCTTCTCATGTCACTCACGAATCACACCTGCAACAACCAAGACAACGTGGAGTAATTTTTTGCCACAGAACAACGGGATCGCGGGACAAAGATCAACGGAACAGCAACTCGTCACGGTGTCGGATCAAGGGACGGTGTCGCTCGTTGGCACAACGACGAGGAGCAGCTCTATTCAGCATTGGGCTCACGTCAAGAACAGGGGTATCTAGTCACGGGAGTACGATGTCGCGGCAGTAAAAGATGGCGAGCCTCGACGTCGTGCGGGGATCCGTGGCTCAGTGGATCGGCGACAAGCTCACGACCAAGAGGGCTCTTTCCCTCTTCTCTCTACTCCTCCATTGTGGCTCTCTGTACTGTAGCCGTATATTCTCAATTGTTTCGCCCTCTCTGAACGTGTGGCCGTGTTTTTAATTTTTGTGGTCCCCCCTCCAAGAATGAAATCGTATGTCTGCGAAAGGTCCCTTTTATAGGGAGATGGTCCGAACTCATCATGGAAAGAAAGCATATTTCGTTTCCTTCTGTGCATGCTTTGAAATATATTCTATTTCCTTTTCTTTTCCTCATTGACCGAATGCCTTCTCTGCAGGGATATATCTTTTTTTGCAAATCCGTGTGCCTGCAGTGTATAACGTGCCCAACATTCCCTTCATGCTGATTTTTCGAATTTCCTTTGCGCATATGCTCGTATCTTTCACATAGGGCCATGCAATATGGATATTCTCCACCGATTTTATTTCTTTAACCCAAATACCGGCCAAAAATTGAAGATTATAATAAAATTTTCCTAGATTCCGAACCTTGCAAAGATGAGCTCGCAATATCTCCTTCCTATGTTTGTCCTCACTGAATGTACGAAAGATTCACCGAGTATAAATCTTCTCCAAAAAATATCGAATTGCCAACTTGTAAAATTGAAGCTCATTATCCGCCGATCAAATGCAAAAGTGATAAACAAATAGATAAATGCAACTAAAATTATATGCTATGCGATTTTAATTCTATTTTTTTTTTTTTTAGGGGTTAAAATCAATCCCTAATTTTTTAATGCGATAAATGATTAAACAGGTTGCCAAAATTTAGGTGTCAACAGCTGCCCCTCTTTGAAGGTGAGCTCGCAGAGGTTGCCTTTAAAGACAAATTGAGACCTAAATTTTGGTCATGCTCATGCAATGAATGATTTTTTGTTAGAACATGAATTCCATTTTTTTTAATGCAATTTATATGATGCATGGAAATACTAATGCAAATGATAGATGAACCTACCTGGAATAACTTACCTTTGAGGAGGATAGAGTAATTCGAGGTAGTGGGTGTTACCTATCCAGACCCGTACCATTTTATGGTCGCCTAGAATAGTAACATGACTTTGTGACGATGTCTTTGCTTTCCCAGACCCGTACCATTCTACGGTCGCCCGGTATGGCGTAAAGGAGCTGCTTTCGAGACCCGTACCATTCTACGGTCGCCCAATACGGCAAAAAGGTTTTGTAAGGAACCGCTTTCCCAGACCCGTACCATTCTACGGTCGCCCAAGACGGCAGAAGGTTTTGTCTAGGACCCGTACCATTCTACGGTCGCCTAAACGGGGATTCATTTTCCAGGACCCGTACCATTCTACGGTCGCCTGAATAAGGAATAGGTGTTGTCGAGGACCCGTACCATTCTACGGTCGCCTTGACAGAAAATTGATTTTTCAGGACCCGTACCATTCTACGGTCGCTTGAATAGGGAAATTGCTTTTCCAAGACCCGTACCATTCTACGGTCGCTTGTTAGAGCAATAACTGTTGTTTAGGACCCGTACCATTCTACGGTCGCCTAAACGGAGATTTTGCTTGGCTAGGACCCGAACCATTCTTCGGTCGCCCAGCGTTGCAACTTGGAGAAAAATCTTTAGGGACAACTCAATCGAGTATCAGTGTATTCAAAAAGGGAATACCTGTGCAATGACAAGTATTTAAGGTATGAATAGAGATATACTTACCTGGTGACATCTCTGTTCATTGGGGATATGTCTCCTGTAAAGATGGGCCCTGGGCTACGAAAACACGCCAAGATAATATAAAAGGACTCTGGACTACAAAAGCACGCCAGGTCAATTTTAAATGACACCGGGCTACAGAAGCATGTCGAGTCAATAAAGATGGACCCTGGGCTACGAAAGCACACCAGGTCAATTTAAAAGGGCAGCTTGACCGAGTCAAGTGTCAAGAATGGGCAGAGATATACTTACCTGATGATATCTCTGATTCCTTGGAATATGTCTTCTGGAATTTAGATATCCTGTGGAGGCCTCTCACCTCCTGGTAGAAATAAATTTTGGAACATCAAGGATGCACCTTGAATGCTCATGATGGTTTCTCATCTTCTCATATCATAAGGCATTTTGAGAAGACCTTTCATCTGCAAATACTAATGCATGGAAATATGATGCATGGAAATACTAATGCAAATGATAGATGAACCTACCTGGAATAACTTACCTTTGAGGAGGATAGAGTAATTCGAGGTAGTGGGTGTTACCTATCCAGGACCCGTACCATTTTACGGTCGCCTAGAATAGTAACATGACTTTGTGACGATGCTGCTTTCCCAGGACCCGTACCATTCTACGGTCACCCAGTATGGCAGAAAGGAGCTGCTTTCTCAGGACCCGTACCATTCTACGGTCGCCCAATACGGCAAAAAGGTTTTGTAAGGAACTGCTTTCCCAGGACCCGTACCATTCTACGGTCGCCCAGTACGGCAGAAAGGTTTTGTCTAGGACCCGTACCATTCTACGGTCGCCTAAACGGGGATTCATTTGAAATGCATTAAGGGATTCTAATGCAATAGACTTGGGAATTCGACCAGGAATCGACTACTCGACCGTGTTCATCTGCAAAGATCATTACGGCACAGTTAAAAGTTGATTAGAGATCAAAGATAGGTCGGTTCGACAGAGATGTGTGGCTAAAACATGGGTGATTCCACCAAATTACCAAATTCTCGTTGACCGGTACTAGACTAATTTTTCTATTGTTTTGGTACACTGTGTTCGTATTTGAAATCTCGAGATTTTCACGACCACCGAGAGTCACCAATGTGTCGAAGAGGTTCATTGTAGCTCGAAGAAAATTGACCATGGGTCATTTGCACTAAAAATTTCTAAAAGTTATCCGGTAGGTTAGGTCACGCTAAAATCGCGACAAATTGAAATTAATCGCGAATTTGAATCCGATTTCAGAAATTGAAAATTTTGCTATGTCACGAATCATTTTTGGAACGTCGACTCATCCTCCGAAGATTTTTCTGCAAATCGAGATTTTTGGCGAAAAGTCGATATATGATCATTTTCAATCAAAAAATTTAGAGGACCATTTTCGATCGAGTTTTTGGGATGCAAGTTGGTTCTATTGGTGAAGAAAAATGTCAATTTGATCATGAGTAGATGGTGGAATTTTGGGAAGCAGAATTGAGTTAATTTAAGAAGGGATTGGAAATGGAATTGAGGGAAATGTCTTCAAATTCGTAGCCCCCTCATGCCCTCAACCTTTGACCACCTCCAGGGCTTCTAGAGGAAGATTTGGCCACTACAATTTGCTAAGGAAGACAGCCCATCCAAGTGGGACCAATTGAAGGGGACAAACGGGTAGGATTGAAGCATTGGAGGGACCCTCCAAGCTTGTTGTCCCCCCTTCTCCTTCCTTTCCGTCAACCCCCATCTCCAGCAAGCTTGAGGTCTCCAAATAAACCAGAAAAATGAGCAGAGCAGCCCCCTCCTCCGTCAAGCACCCCGCCAAGCCGCCTAGAGTCGCTGCGTCGCCATCGCTGCCACCACAAGCCCCGCCCGCGAGCTGCGCGTCCCCCGCACATGCCACCCGTTCGCCCTGCTCATTTCGAGCTCAGCAGAACATTCCCTATGCCCATTGAGCCTAACCGGAGCTCAATCGTCACCGCTCCATCGCCGTCCGGCCGTCGTTCGCCTCCGCCAACCCCATCTTCCCGTCCCAGCCCATTTCAGCCCCAACCAGCTACCCAGCCCTCTCCTTCAGCCCGGCCACAGAAACCAAAATCCTAAGTTTGCCGTGCACTGTTTGGCCCGTTTCCAAGCCTTTCTGGACCTCGCTTGGTGCACCCGCTTTGGAGTTTTCAGAACGTCTCCGCTTAGGGAGTTAATTATGCTTAAGGGTTGATTAGTTTAAGTTAAGCATGGATTAGGTGGTTAGTTAGAATAGATTAGCAATTTAATTAATCGTTATTGTATGTTAGGTGGTTAAAGTAGTGTAATTAGAGACTAGATAAGCTATAGTATTTATCTAGTTAGGTTCGGAATTTTTCTAGGCCCGTTCCAGTGTTTGATTAGGCTTTTCCGGCCTAAGTTGCATTTATTGGTATTTATTAATTAATTTTGGTAATTATTTAATTAATTATTATTTTCTGGAAATTAGATCGGAATAGCCGATGACTAGAATTTTGTGTTGATTGCAATGGTGTGATTGGTTTATTTAATTGAGTGCTGGTTTGTGCGATTTGAGTGTGAATTGTGATTTTGGGGTAATTATCCCAAAATTTAATAATTTCAGTATTTAATTAGAAAGTTATCGGGCGTTGGTTTACAGCGCAAAAAATGTTTTTTATCAACTATATAATTAGTGAGATTTTATAAAGTAAAGATATTATATTTTTAGCTGAGACCGACCGTATTCCCACACACGATTATTTTTATCGAGTACGATAAAAGTAGTGAAATGGTTGGTTGAGTAGAACGGTATACTATATTAGCCTGAGGGTTTGATATATCAACTTAGAGTGAGCAGTATACCCTAAGTATTGCACAACTTTGGTGAACAATTAAGTATCGCACAGCTTTGATGAGCAATTGAGTATTGCACAGCTTTGGTGAGCATTAGCCGTATACTATATCAGTCTGCAGGCTTTGATATATCATCTTAGAGTGAGCAATATACGTTATTATCAACTTTTGGCGAGCTATACTATCTATCTTCAGCTTAGGTTAGCAGTCCTTGATGTGATCGGACTTTATAGATAGTATTAAATGGGTTGATCGAGAGATGGTTTTGATGACATGGAATCGACCGGTTCGATCAATCGATGACTCATCTGATTTGATGTGTTTAAGTGGTTCGTTGAATTTATAAATTATACTAACTTGCAGGAAAGAACTGAGACAAAGGTGAGTTCTCTAACTTGTGCATGTGCTTAGGCAGCCCTTAGGGTGTATTTCCTTCATAGTCGGAAGCTTATGGAGTGAACTTGCTGAAACATCGTCTCACCCCGTTGTGAGATAACATTTACAAGTCCTTAGATGGCAACTCCTCCCGAGCATTTTGGATAGCCGAAGAAGGTCACCAAGCAGAAGTGTTATATTCCGCTTCATAGAAACCCAAGGGGATGGGTCTATGAACTCATGAAGTCCGTGGTCTGGGTTATGTGGGTCTACCCCATAAGGTACCCCATCAATACAGATCATGGTATCGTCAAGAGCGGAATGGACAAAGAGAGGGTCCCATACCGAAGTCTAAGGTCCCTATGTCGGTGCTGGAGGTTACTTTTGGGAAAGGCACGACCAACCCACCAAGTGGTTCAGTGGTAGACCCAAGTCTGTCGGAGCCAGGAACCCTGGATTATTCAGTTGAAGATTCGACTGATTAAAGGATCTGTAGTATCTACACCCCCTTTTTGCAGACCTTGTATATAGTCGACGAGTATTATAATTGACTTGGTGTGATATCTATATAAAGGTATGGTTTGGTTTTCGAAAATTTGTGGCCCTACTTTTCTATCACATCTTATTGTTGTCTGGGGATTTAATTATTTGCTTCCGCATGCGCATTAAAATGAAAGGGTTGGCGACACATCCTAGGACGTCGCTATTTAATCGACCACTAAGGGATGGGCATGTGCTCAGAGGATCAGGGCGTGACAATGTTGGTGTTCTCTCACCTCATAAATCTCAGCTCCTGTGGATGTCCTCGAGCTAGACAAAAGGTGAAGTCCCCTTTGTCGCACTATCGGTGACCCGCAATTACCTACCACCGATCACCATGTGGCCAAGCCTGGCTTTGTCAACGTTCTAAGTTGCGAGTCGCCAATTGCCAAGTCAAATCCTGATCAATTGACGTAATCAAGCTTCCAAAGATAGTCCAGCAGATACAAACGATCTCTCATGCCACTCTCGAGTCCCTCGTCGTTCTGTCCGTGACTCCATGCTAGCCACAAAGCCCCGACGTTTGTCAATCGTAAGCACCACCGCGAGCCTTGCCTAGCGCCACCACATTGTGTCGCAAGTAGCCATTCGAGGATCGGAATTTAGAAGCCAATATTCGAAATTATGAGAAAATCTTATCTATTTTGATTTCCGAAAATTCCGTTTCCTTATTTGAAATATTCCCGGATGCATGAATGATTGAAATCCCAGACGTGATATTCGCAACTCGAGTAGTTTTTTTAAAATTAGGGATTAAACCCTAATTTCACAACGTGCATATGATTGACAGTTCGATTTTCATGCCCAAAATCTAACTCGCGATCGCACTAAAAATCGCATGTCCGATCTCACGCTCGAGATTCGATTCGCAATTTTGTTTAAAATTGGCCAATCCGATCTCATGCGCGAGATATGATTCGTCAATTTTTGGATATCAACCTTATCTTGCCTGATTTAATGTCGCGTTGTTTGAATCTATTTTATTTTCGTAAAAGAAAATCCAAAATTTTTGAGTTAGATTAAGTTCATGCTAGAATATTTCTTATTTTAGGGTTATTTTGCATATTTATAATAGGAAATTTATTTATTCTTATTTTTTGGAAAAAAAATAAAAATCCAAAAAAAATGCATTCATTTAGGATGTTAGATTTTCAATTTAAATTGCACATTTAATTATGTGGCAACTTTAATTTCGAATTTCATAAGAAAACAAGGAAAAAAAGGAAAAAAAAAACTAGAATTGGGGCATTCTTTGCACGTCATTGCATATTAGGATAAGATTGCATATTTAATTTTATTTTCTAATTAATTATAAGTTTGATAGATTACATTTTATGATAGGGATTACCAAGTTGAGATAACATCCTAATTTAAATTAATATTTGGCCTAACATAATTATTAATGTGAGTTGGGTTATATCTTAATTTGGATAGTTAGGTTTCACAATTTTCTAATTTCGAATTTCATGGAAAGTACCAAAAAATTTGTCTTTGGATAAATTAGTTTCGTTCTCTAGGATAGATTGCATGCTTATTAAGAAAATGAAAAATATCATGTGCACGCCATATATAATTAGGTTCATGAAATGCACGTCATTTAGTGATTGTTGCTAGGTCCATTTAGTTAGAAATTGCCCGTCATTAAAATTAGGTCATTTGGATAGATGGCATTGCATATAGATTAGGGTTTATTAAACAAGTGAAAAAAAAAAAAAAATTAAGTAGTTGTGTGTTAATTAAAAATCATATCTAGGGTTGTTGATGTGAATTCTGATCTAACATTGCAGATGCTTTCGATACCATGAGGTAAGTCCTACAATTCATTCACTACTTTATTTGGGTGTTAAATTGGTGGTTTGCGCACCTGCATGATCACCTCACATGTTAGGGAAGCAAATTAAAATTAATTCAAGCCACCTGCAAAATATTTTTTCAAAATAAAAGAGAAAGGTACCAAAAGGGCGTTTGATAAATCTAGCGTAATCAAGTCTCCGAACTCATAAATCTCTGGTTCGTAGGAGTAAAGTAAATCTCATGTTACTTTACTTGGATTTCTAATCGACCCACCAAAAATAGATTAGTGGCGACTCCTAATTAAAAATCAATTTCATGTTAAGAACTTGAACCTAAGTCGCGAATTGGTATGGACTTGAGAGAGCTCGAGCTAAGTTTAGGCTTAATAATCCATTAGCCAAACCCTAAGTGGTTCACCCAAAATTTGGTCGCGACAGCAGTGCAACCATACTAGTCCGAAGCCAAGCGTTGGGTCACCCGAATTTGGCCAAAATTGCCAATTTTCCTCTCGGCTCCAAATTGCCCAATTTTCAATTCAATCAAAATCCCACGAAGAATACACCAAAAACTCAATAAACACAAGGCAAAGATACTAATCTCACTTTGATTCCAAGTGCAAGACAAATTGAGTGATTGTAATCATGCATTGAAGAAAGGAATTCAAGCATTGATTAGAATCATGTGCAGAAAACAAGACGTAAAATAAAACCAACTTCTAGCCATTGTTTGAGTTTTTGTGTGACGGAAATCCATAGAGATTTGACAACAATTCGATAGCAATTATGGGTGCTCTCTATAAACCCAATCGCCTCACATACTAATGGAGTATATCCAAAATAGATGGTTTGATTTAAACCTTATCATGCCCCCTTATGTAAAAGAACGATCATATTTTATAAACTGTCTTCCATCATGGCTATTTTTAAATGGGCATTGTCATCGAAACGGTAAGAATGTGGAAAACCGTCGCTCAAGAGAGAAATTGTGGGTTAATGTCAAAGGGGGATTTTTTATTTTAAAAACTACATCCCTAAAAGTGTGTGATCACATTCATTATAAATAACATCTACACCATTCGGTAAGACCATATACAACCTTTTTCCAGTGTAATAAAAACAATTAAGTTTTCCATTTCAAAACTACTAAATTCTTAGAGTAACTTTGAAATATTACCATTCATATGTTTTTAAAAAATTTAGGGTTTTCAATGTTAGGTCATAAATTAGATGTTAAAGCACAAAATCAAAAAATAAAAATCAAATAAGCCATCTAACCTAATAATTAATGAACAATTTGTCTTCCTGACCTAATCGTGAGAATCTTATAAATGGAAATGTAGGAAGGTGTTGAATTTAATTGAGCTTGAAATTAATGAATCGCTCAATCTAATAGGCCAAACATGAACTTTCGGTACAAAAGAGATTCGGCAATTGCGGGGGCGTTAGTAGAGCAACGTCCATGGGGAGGACGTGTAAGCTCTAGAGCCTAAAAAGTTGTCCCCGTGAAAAAGAAGGTGAGCCATCATGACCGGTTTAATGCCACAGAAAATCGTTGTCGGAGTAGGAGAAGAATTTGGACATTCGAACTTGAATCTTGGAGTAAGATAATTGGGTTGTTTTTCGAGTTAGTAATTCACGTCATGTTGACCTTGGACCATATAGAAATTATTTATTTTCGTTGGATGATGTCAGACATGGGTGAGTATAGTTCTAGGGTAGAATATGGAATCGGAGAACTGAATCGATGGGAATCTATTCAGTTCCAGGTTTCAAGAATTAAAAAACCTATTTCAACAGATAAATTCTAGGTTTTAGGTAGGTGGAACCTAAAACCTAAAACCTTAAACAATTTTTTACGTTTTTCTCAATTCATATTTTCACGCGATCCTATGGTATTCCATGTTGTTCGACAATAGGTTATAATTTGTAACCACTAATCTGAACTTTCATTTTATGACTAAGACTTTTACTTTATTAATGTTTCATATTTTTCGTGTATTTAAATATTATTTGTGGTCAGTGGATTGTAATAGCAAATGGTGGTCATTAAAGGCGATGATTCAGTGCAATTGTTCAATTAATGATATAAGTAGATCCTAGAACTTGTGATGGAGTAGGTTCCAGGTTCCAGGTTCCAAAAAATGATAAACCTATCCCAATAGGTAGATTCCAAATTATAGAGAAAACCTGTACAAAATCTTAAACCACCAACCCCTTGTAAGACATGTTGTATATTCTATTCGATATGTTACGGTTCGGTTTGATGTTTTCCGCAATTCACGGGCAGGCAGAGTTTGGGTTCAGTGTCGTCACACAAACAAGGTGCAGTTGCCGGTGGGGGTTAGGCTGCCGACGTGCGTCGGATGGTTCTGAGCGTGTGATGGTGTGAACAGGGTCTAACTTGCTTTGAACATTTTAGAACTTCAACACCCTTATAGCCTTGGGCAAATCAACGGGAAGGATTTCCATATCTTGCTGAAAATGAATACAAGCAATGGCCATCTCTTATGCACTCCTAATTAATATGGAAATATGCACACGAGATGCACGAGATACTCTGCATATCTGTGAGACTCGACAAATCACGAAAAAATTCAAACTAAATGACAACATATGAAATCAAATATTCAACACATCGCATCCCATATTACTGAACCATTTCAGCAAGTTACGACATGCTCCCAACTTCATTCTTTGACCATATCTAGCAACTAAGTGAGACGAAACTCCGAAAGCGTGATATCTCCGAAAGTATAGGCCACATATCTTGTTGGATTATGAATATAGGCATTCTATGTGATCACGAGCTGCTAGATTGATTGATGGATCGGGACCATCGTGACTGCTCCTCAAATTTACTCAATTGCTTCCCTTATGGGTATAAGGGCACAGATGATGTGGATCTAGCATGGGGCCATTGTCTCTATGGAGGGTTTCGTGCATGTGCTATTTAATGGTCACCTAAATGTATCTCTCCCTTTGCGGGGGCATCCTCAATAGCTAGCTGCGGTCCCTAATGAGTACTATGAGTATGTCGCTATGTTTATCCTCGTAAATGTGATAAATGTGACTTTGGTGTTAGCCACGCACATGAATACGGTGGATTCTTCATGGTACAATTATATCAATATTACATTATGCGTATCATTATTCTAGTCATTTCTATCAAATTTGGGGATGATAGGCTATCATCTCTCTTGGCCAATCCAAGGAAAAAGAGCTTACCACAACTAGAAAAGAACGAACCAGAAAAAAGAATTGTGAAAATTCTATATATTTTCAACAACGAAGAGTACCTGAGATGACTATCCAAAATAACTAAATATTACTATTATAATTAATCAAGATCAATCAAGAGGAGAAAGCAAACTAGGTGCCCTCATCTTGTTTGTTGCACTCGCAAATGCCTCTTCTTCACCTCCATGGCATGGCAATTTCATGATCGGACTCATTTCATCATGTCCCTCCACTTCCATTGATATATCTTTATACATCAATTTCATATTAACATAACAATAGCATAATTAATTAGTATGGCATTGCTTCAACTGACAACAAATTATACACGATGAAGTTATAAGTATAGTTGGCATACTTATAACTTCAATGGATATTTCAGACTTAGAAAAACTTAGAAAAACATTATAAGTATGATGAAGTTGTAAGTATGCGACTACGAACATCAAACTTATTCCAATAAATAATTTATACTACAATCTACAACTTCCTGCCCATCAACGATTCTGTATAATTTCATACCACCAAAAAGAGGATCCAAGAAACTTGAAACTCTAACTCCAGATATTACAAGCAACAAGCACCTCCAAAATCACAATCAACCCCCATAATGGGAAAAGGAATTAACTCCCATACCAGGGCCTTTTCTTTTTCAAATAGTAATCAATCCCCAAAATGGCTATTGATTTTTGCAAGACATAGAAGTTCAGGAGATCTAACAAAAAGGCAACCTGAAGGTTAAATAATTAAATCACTAATTCATTCTAACTAACCACCTAAACCTTAATTAGCCTAAACTAATCATCATTAACTCCCTAAGCAAAATTTAGCAAGTAAACTCACCGGTTTAGCGATCCGGTGAGTCCATGACGACGGCAACACAGAGATAAGCAACAAACGACCTTGCGGCGGCACCAAACAAGGCCCGAAAGAGGCCTAAAATGGGCCTCAAAGCCACAAAGCCCTTGATGGCTTCGATTCTAGTTGCTAGGCCGAGAGAGCTGGCGCGGGCTCGACTTGGGCTGGAACGAGCAAGGCGGCGAACGGGCAGCTGCAGTGGGTGACGACAGGCGACGGCAACTGCTGGACGGCGATGATGGAGCTCGGTTGAGCTCCTACGGCAACCAGGGCCTCGGGGGGATGGCGAGGAGGCCCGGTGCAAGCAAACGGCGCTCCCGGGTGGCATGTGCGAGCTCGCGAGTAGCGGCGGTCCTGGCGGCTCAGGGGCGATCAATGGTGAAGGGGGGGTGCTACTCGGTCACTCTCTAGTTCTCTCAAGCTTTCCAAGGCTCCAACAATGGATAAACTGGGCCTTGAGAGGAAGAAGAAGCTGTTGAAGACTTGGAGGGTCCCCCTTGGCCTCAAAAGTCATCTATTCTATCCCTTTGTCCCTTGGCAAGGCCCCACCAACCTTGGCTGTCTTCCTCGACAATTTGCAGCCCTCAAACTTCCCTAGCAAGCCAACCAAGTGGTCCAAAATGTTGCACACCAAGGGACCTACGAATTTTGGAACAAAATCCCCCAAATCCACTTCAATTCTCCTTTAGTTGGATCCAATTTGATGTCCATAAATCCCACCAAGGTGCCATCATCCCAAACAACACTTTTCCTCATCAATTTGTCCAACTTGAATCCCAAAAACACAACCAAAAACGGCCCTTCGATTATCCCGGTCAAAAACGGCCCTACCTTGAATTTCCGCCAAAAATCTCGGTTTGCAGAAAAATCTTCGGAGGGTGAGTCAACGTTACTAAAATGAATCGTGACATGACAAAACTTTCAATTTCTAAAATCGGGTTCAAATTCCCGGTTAATTTCAATCTTGCGCAATTTTAGCATGACCTAGCCTACCGAGTAGCTTTTAGGAATTTTTAGTGCAATTGACCCGTGGCCGATTATTTTCGAGCCACATTGTACATCTTCGACACATTGGCGACTCTCGATTGTCGTGAAAATATCGAGGTTTCAAATACGGACACAAGGTACCAAAACGACAGAAAAATCGGTCTAGTGCCAATCGACGAGAATTTTACAATTAGGTGGAATCACCCACACTAAATCACATGACTCAGTCGGATTGACCTATCTCCGGTCTCTAATCGATTTTTAACTGTGCTGTAATGACCTTGGCAAATTAGCACAGTCGAGCAGTCGATTCTTGGTCGAATTCTCAAGTCTATTGCGTTATAATCCCTTAACGGCTTCACCAAATAGACTAGTTATCTCTTAAGTGATCGGCTAAGAGAATAGAACTATAAGCGCGTCGATGAAAAGCTCGATTCATTCAATTCAAAACAGAACTAGAAATTCGGGATGTCACAGGTAGGCCCTCATCGACCCAGACAGTGGTCACGACTAGCTCATAGACCCAATGACTACCGGGTAGGGGTGTGCACCACCGGGTAGCTCCATATTCCCGACCGGCCCACCCATAAAAACCAATGGGAACCGGTTCCCATTGGGTCCGGGAACAAGTTCCCAAAATTCAAAACCGGTTTAAACCGGTCCGAATGGTCCGAGTGATTACCCACCCGAAAAGAACCCGTTTTGAGCCCCCTGGACCGATTTTGTAAGTAGAGGTCCAAAACATTTTTTTCTCTCGATTTTTATTATTATTCATCACACGATGTTTTTCCTCTTGGCTCTCTCAAACACGCCCAGCACTCCTCCTTTGGCATTCCTCTTCCTCACTTGCTTCCCTCCCTCACCCTCTCCCTCTCGCACCGTCGATGGACGGACGGTGTTCGTCGCCGTCTTGTGTATCACATGGATTAGCTCGGTATAAGGAGTTATGCTTGCATAAATGAATAGGTTCATGTAGTAGTTGTGGAAATAAGACTAAATTAGACCCATGTTTGTTGCTAATTCTTTGCCTTATGATTTTATTTATTATAATTAGCCCTATGGATCCTTAATTTTTGTTTAGTCAAAAATTCATATATTAATTTATTACTAGTGCTTAATGTTTCAATATAAATTAGGAGAATTACGTTATTTTCTTGCCTGTTAATATAAAATTTAAAGTCGTATAGGATATCGGATATTGCAAAAACAGTTAAACTCTTACTAGGAAGGAAATACACCTAGCCACACAATCGGTTAATAGTCTAGACTTACCTCGCCTTACCAGTTCCCATGGGCCCTACGGCGGAGCCGCCATCTAAGGACACGAAAGAATTCGAATAGAGGACTTACCTCGCCTTAGTTCCTCCCTACATGTCAGCACAGTTCATATACACAACCATATGCAGTAATCAACTCAAACAATTGGAACGCCACCACTTTCATCTCAATAAACACAAGGGTCCCAATTATAATGCCAAATTGTTATGACACATCCCATTATGTGCCACACAATTTCGTCCCATAATCCAGCGCGTCAATTCCACTCAACATGCGTTCCAATTATCAATGACCAAAATTCAAATCACCACTCAATTTGCACAAATTAACACTCAATTACATAAACTAAGCACACCATTGCAATCGGCACGAAATTCCAATCACCAACTATCCCGGTATAATTTTCGGAAAATATTAAATAATCAAATAATACCAAAATTAATTAAATAATGCAATTTAAATACCAAAAAAAAAAGCCTACCAAAAAAAAAGCCAACTTAGGCCAGAAATGCTAATCTAACCACCTAAACGGGCCTAGAAAATTTCCAAACCTATCTAGATAAATAACACGGCCTATTCAGCCCTTAATCAATCCGTTCTATCCACCTAACATGCACAATTGAATAATTAAATCACTAATCCATTCTAACTAACCACCTAATCCCTAATTAGCCTAAACTACTTATCCACTAAGCGTCATTAACTCCCTAATCATATTTTAGCAAGTAAACTCACCGATTTAGTGGGCCAGTGAGTCCACGACGATGGCGACGTGGAGACGAGCGATAAACAAGCCTGCGGCGACACCAACGGAGGTCCGAACGGGCCTAGAAACAGGCCTTGAAGACCAAGGACCTTTACTGACCTTTCGACTCTGTCCTTGGGCCGAAAGAGTTGGTGTGGGGCTTAGCTTGGGCTAGAACGAGCAAGGCGAGCGGCAGTGGCTACAGCAAGGCCAGGCAGGCGACGACGGCAGTTCCGGCGGCCTGGACGGTCGCCTAGAGGTCTCGACGGTGGGCTGAGGCGGCTCATGGACAACAGCTGGGTGCAACAGAGGCGCAAGCGAGCAGGACGACACGTGTGGGCTTGCGGGCGACGTGATGGCGTGTGACGGTGCTGGACTGTGGCAGGGACGGTCGACAGTGAAGGGGGAGGCTGTGCTCGGTTTCTCTAGTTCTCTCAAGCTTCCAAGCACATTCAACAATGGATAAAGTGGGCCAAATGAAGAAGAAGAAGCTGCTGAAGATAGAAGGGGACCCAAATGGCCTAAAGTCAAGCAAAATATCTCCAAATCATCATCAACCTTGCCCCACCACTTCAGCCTTCAATCCTTAGCCAAAATGCAGCACAAGACTTCCCCTAGAAGCTTCCCCAAATGGTCCAAATGTTGCTGCCCCTTGGTCCTACGAATTTTGGGCCAATTCCCCCCAAATTGAATTCAATTCTCCTCCAATTAATCCAATTTGAAGCCCAACAATTTAGCCAAGGTGTCCACCTCAAATTCAACATTTTTCCCTACCAATTGAACCAACTTGACAGCCAAAATTGCAATAAAAAACAGCCCTCTAATTTTCCAGGTCCAAAACGGCCTTACTTTGAATTCCACCAAAAATCCCGATTTGCAAAAAAATCTTCGGAGGATGAGTCGGCGTTCTTAAAATGAATCGTGACATGACAGAATCTTCAATTTTTGAAATCGGGTTTAAATTCGCGGTTAATTTCAACCGGGCGCGATTTTAGCGTGACCTAACCTACCAAGTAGCTTTTAGGAATTTTTAGTGTAATTGACCCGTGGTCGATTATTTTTGAGTCACATTGTACATATTTGACACATTAGCGACTCTCGATTATCGTGAAAATCTCGAGATTTCAAATATGGGCACAAGGTACAGAAAAATCGGTCTAGTGCCGTTCGACAAAAATTTTGCAATCAAGTGGAATCACCCATACACTAATCACATACCTCTGTCGAATCAACCTATCTCCGATCTCTGATCGATTTTGACAATGCCGTAATGATCCTTGCAGATTAGCACGGTCGAGCAGTCAATTTCTAGTCAAATTCTCAAGTCTATTGCATTAAAATCCCTTAATGGCGTCACCAAATAGTTTAGTTATCTCGTGAGTGATCAGCTCAGAGAAAAGAACTATAAGCGCGTCAATGAAAAGCCCAACTTATTCAATAAAAAACAGGACCTGAAAATCAAGATGTCACAACTCTTCCCCTCTTATAAAAATTTCTTCCTCGAAATTTAAACTATTACGGATCTTTAAACAAAAAGGTGGGGGTACAGTCGTCTCATCGAATCTTCACTTTCCCAAGTTGCCCCCTCTGTGTCGTGGTGTTGCCAGACCACTTTAACCAACGGGATTGTCTTGGTGCGCAGAACCTGCTCCTTGTGATCTACAATCCGAACCGGTCTTTCCACGTACGACACCCTGTCGTCCACGTCCAATTCTTCAAAATTCAGCACGTGGGTCGAGTCAGGCTCATACTTCCTCAACATCGACACATGAAAGACGTCATGCATTTGCGCCAACCTCGACGGCAATGCAAGACGATATGATAGAATCCCTATCCTTTCCAAAATCTCAAAAGGACATACATACCTCGGAGTCAGTTTCCCTTTCTTGCCAAAGCGTGAAGTACCCCTCATCAGTGACACCTTCAGAAAGACATGCTCACCAACTTGGAATTTCAATGGTCTCCGACGCTTATCTGTGTAGCTTTTCTGGCGGCTCTGAGCAGTCTTTAATTTGTCTCTGATAACAGCAACTGCATCCACTGACTACTGAACCAACTCTGGGTCTATGATCTTTCGTTCTCTGACCTCATCCCAACAAACTAGCATTATGCACGCTCTACCATACAACGCTTCAAAAGGTGCCATCTGAATACTCTGCTAGTAGCTATTGTTGTAGGTGAACTCGACAAGATGAAGCTGTTCCTCTTAGCTTCTTTTGAAATCTAGCACACACACTCTTAACATGTCCTCAAGGGTTTAAATCGTCCTTTCAGATTGGCCATCTATCTGTGGATGGTAAGCCGTACTGTACTACAACTTTGTTCCCAAGGTAGTCTGCAAACTTTTCCAAAAGGCAGTTGTAAATCTCGGGTCTCTGTCAGATGTAATCGTCACCGACACTCCATGCAGGTGAACAATTTGACGCACGTACAATTATGCATGCCTGTCCAAATCAAGATCCTTTCATACAGCGATGAAGTAAGCTGACTTTGTCAGTTTGTCGACCACAACCCAAATGGAATCATTACCCCTTTAACTCCTTGGTAAGCTGTCACAAAATCCATTGTGATGTGTTCCCATTTCCACTCGGGAATCTCTAGAGGTTGCAAAAGTCCTCCCGACTTACAATGTTGTGCTTTCACTTGCTAACACGTCAGACACTTGGCGACATGCTTGGCGATATCCACCTTCATACCAGTTCACCAATAGTGTTGACATAGATTCTAATATATCTTTGTACTGCCTGGATGAATGTTGTAGCTGCTACGATGAGCTTCTGACAAATTCTCCTCCTTAAGCTCTGCATCGTCGGGTACACAATCATCCTCGGAACCTTAGTGTTCCGTCTTCAGAAATCTAAAAGTCAGCCTTTCTCTTCTCGGTATCCTCCTGCAAGATTTTCTGAATATCTGGATCTATCAATTGAAGCATCTTGATTCTGACCTGGACTTCCGGCTCAATTCTAAGGGTGGCCATAAGATTCGAAAGCTGGCCTACCTCGAATTTGAAAACCGAATCTCAAGCTCTCTCGAGTAAAATCCATTCCTTAACCATCATCTGTGCAATTGAAGACTTCCGACTCAAAGCGTCTACGACTTTATTAGCCTTTCCAAGGTGATACAAGATATCACAATCATAGTCCTTCAGAAGTTCCATCCAACAATGTTGTCTCATATTCAACTCCTTCTGAGAGAATAGATACTTGAGACTTTGATGGTCTGTAAAGATTTGAAACTTTTCTCCACATAAGTAGTGTCTCCAAATCTTCAAGCGAAAATAATTGCTACAAGTTCCAAGTCATGCATCGGGTAATTTAGTTCATGAGGTCTGCGTATGCAACGACTCTGCCATGCTGCATTAACACGCAACCCAGTCCTCTAAACAACACATCATTGTAGATCTCGTATCCTTCAAGACTAGATGGAATCGTCAACACGAGTGCGGTAGTCAGCTTTTGCTTAAGCTCTTGGAAACTACGCTCACACTTGTCTGTCCACACAAATTTCTCTTTCTTCTTCAAAAGTCAAGTCAACAGCGAGGCTAAAGCTAAAAACCCTTCCACAAACCTTCTATAGTACCCTGCTAAATCCAAAAAACTTCTAATATTTGTCACTATCATCAGTCTTGGCTAGTTGATAACTGCTTCGATTTTGGTTGGGTCCACGGAGATTCCTTCGCCTAAAATCACGTGACCTAGAAAAGCAAAGAGTCAACCAAAACTCGCACTTGCTAAACTTAGCGTACAATCCATGATTCCTCAGTGTTTGAAGCACCATCCTCAACTGACTTTCGTGCTTCTCAGGACTTCTCAAGTACACCAGGATATCGTCGATGAACACGATCACAAACTGCTTCAGATACTCTTTAAACACTCAGTTCATCAGTTCCATGAAAGCAGCTGGGGCGTTCGTCAAACCAAACGGCATTACAGTGAACTCCTAATGGCCGCATCGCATACGCAACGCTAACTTCGGTATGTCCTCCTTTTTTATCCTCAGCTGATGATACCTTCTCCTCAAGTTGATCTTAGAAAATATCGATGCTCCTTGCAGTTGATCAAATAAGTAGTCGATCCTCGGCAATGGATTGTGACATCTTGAAATTTTCAATTCTGTTTTCAATTAAATAAATCGGGCCTTTCATCGACGTGCCTATTATGTTGTTCTCAGAGCTGATCACTCCTGAGATAAATAGACTATATGGGGAAGTTAATAAGGGATTTTAATGTAATAGACTTGGGAATTTGACTAGGAATCAACTACTCGACCGTGCTCATCTGCAGAGATCATTACAGCACAGTTAAAAGTCGATTAGAGATCAGAGATAGGTCGGTTCGACAAAGATGTGTGGCTAAACGTGGGTGATTCCACTAAATTACAAAATTCTCATCGACCGGTACTAGGCTGATTTTTTTGTCGTTTTGGTACCCTATTTATGTATTTGAAACATCGAGATTTTCACGACCACCGAGAGTCGCCAATATGTCGAAGAGGTTCATTGTGGCTCGAAGAAAATCAACCACTGGTCATTTGCACTAAGAATTTCTAAAAGCTACCCGATAGCCTAAATCACACTAAAATCGCGCCAGATTGAAATTAACCGCGAATTTGAATCTATTTTCAAAAATTGAAAGTTCTGTCATTTCACGAATTATTTTAGAACATCGACTCAGCCTCTGAAGATTTTTCTACAGACCGAGATTTTTGGCAAAAAGTTGACATAGGGCATTTTTTATCGCGAAATTGGGAAACAAGTTCAATGGCGAGGAAAAATACCAATTTGATCGAGGACTCGATAATGGAATTTACGGGAGCCGATTTGAATTGATTCAAGTGAGAATTGAGGAGGATTTTGGGGAAATCACACCAAATTGGTAGCCTCCCCTTGGACACCACCTTTGGACCTCTTCCTTTGCTTCTAGAGGAAGATTGGTTGCTACAATGGTTGTGCAAGCCAGCCCATCCATGGTGGGGCCTTCCAAGAAGACAAGAAAATAGAGAGGAGACCAAGTGGCCCCCTCAAGCTAAGTTGTCCCCCTTCCTCTCCCTGCTGCCGTCAACCCCTCCTTCATTCCAGCTACTTGAAACTCCAACAAACCTAGAAGAATCGAACCAGCAAGCCAACTAGCCCGTCCAAACCCGCTGCCGCCATCTAACACTGCTGCTCACCATCGCGCCCAACCGCGAGCTCGCCTGCGCATCCTGCTCACCCCGCACCTGTCTCGCGCCCAGCTCGTTGTCTCCAGCTTCCTTGCCGTCGTCCAGCCACCAAACATCGTCATTCAGCCACCGTTCACCATCGTCCGAGCCCTGGAGCTACTCGCTTGGACCCGCAACAGCTCCACCACCCGCCCTTGGCCGTTTTAGCCCCAACCAGCCACCATCCAGCCTCCTTCGGCCCAAGACCATAACCGAAGCTCTTGGGTCTCTCTTGCACTATTTGGCCCGCTTTAGTGCCCTTCCGAACCTCGAAAGGCGCACCCGCTTTGGAGTTTATCGATCCTTTCCACGTCCCCATCGAAGTGAGCCCATTGGATTGCTAATCAAGTGAGTTTACTCACTAATCCCTTCTTAGGAAAGTTAATTATGCTTAAGGGTTGATTCGTTTAAGTTAAGTATGGATTAGGTGGATAGTTAGAATAGATTAGTGAATTAATTTATCGTTGTTGCATGTTAGGTGGTTAGAGTAGTGTAATTAGAGCCTAGACAAGCTCTAGTATTTATCTAAAGTGGTTCGGAATTTTTCCAAGCCCGTCTCGGCTTTTAATTAGGCTTTTACGGTCTAAATGTGCATTATTGGTATTTAATAATTATTTTCCATAATTATTTAATTAATTATTTTTTTTCCGGAAATTAGACCGAGATAGCCGATGACTGGAATTTCGTGTTGATTGCAATGGTGTGCTTGGATTATTTAATTGACTGTTATTTTGTGCAATTTGAGTGTTGATTGCAATTTTGGGATAATTATCCCAATATTTATATTTTCAGTATTTAATTAGAAAATATTAGGCATCGATTTATAGCGCCAAAAATGTGTTTTTGGACTGTTGGAATTAGTGGGATTTTCAAAAAGGAAAATATTTTATTTTGGCTAAGGCCGACCGTGTACCCACACACGATTATTTTTATCGAGTATAATAAAAATAGTGAAATTCTTAGTTTGTGAGAACAATGTACTATATCAGCTTGAGGGCTTTGATATGTCAGCTTAGCGCGAGCAGTACACTTTATCAGCTTAAAGTGAGCATCAGGGGTATACTATATCAGCCTATGGGTTGGATATGTTAGCTTAGTGTGAGCAGTATATCAGTATACTATATTAGCCTGACGACCTCGATATATCAGCTTAGTGCTAGTAGTATACCTTATCAACTTAATGTGAACTATATTAATTATCAGCTTAGTGCGAGCTATACTATCTATCTTCAGCTTAGAGCGAGCATTTTTTGACTATGAAGCACGGACACATTGCCAATGCTTTCGTGTTGGGTCCGACACGTGTCGGAGTGTGTCGGACACGTCGACACGCTCGGACACGCAGTCAACGCGTGTCGAAAAAACCGACATGCGGTCAACTTTTTTCGACACATTTCGACACACGTGTCGAATGGAAGCAAGGGTGAGGGAGCAAAGACGAGGCCTTGAGCAAAGCCGACAAGCGGTGGACACGAGGCGGGCGGCCACCGATGCTGCGTCGAGGAAGCCTGCAACTGCAAGTGAGGAAGGGCCGAAGGCAAGACGGAGGAGGAGGAGAAGGATCAAGAGGAAGAGGAGAGGAAGGGGGTCATGCGTCGAGGAGGCGGAGAAGTATCGAGAGGAAGAGGAGAGGAAAAGGAGAGGAAAGGGTTGTGCGGGTGCGGCGAGCGGCGAGAGGAGGAAGAGAAGGGGCGCTAGGGTTTTGAAACTCAAAAAGAATTTAAAAAAAAAAAAAAAAAAGGCTGATGGGGTGAAGTGACAGCCTGTCACGTGGGAAGGGAAAAAAGTGAAATAATTGTGGGGTGGGGGAAAGAGTCTTACATGGGGAAGGGAGAAAAAAATTGAAATAAATTTGGGGGTGGGGGAAGTCTAACGTGCGGGAGGGAGGGAAGAAAAATTGAAACAAATTTGGGGGCGGGGAAATAAATAAATAAATGAGATTAAAAAATAATTTTAAAAAATAAAAGTAGTAAATTTTAATTATTGTAAAAGATCATGGATTTATTTAAATAAGTTGATTCTAATTTTTTGTTAGTCATCGGTTTTATCAATAACTTTTGTTAAAGTTAAAAATATATTTCCAAACATGGATACGTATTAATTACGAACATGTTTTTCAAATTTCCAATGAATTATTAATATTATTAGTGTAAATTCAATGTAGGCTCTTTTTTTAATTAATTGTTTATTTATGAATTTGAATTAAATTAATTAAAAATAAAAATATTAATTTAATATACAATGTGTCCCAACGTGTCGAAATTCTCTATTTTTGAGAAATGACGTGTCGACGTGTCGTGTCGTGTCGTGTCGCGTGTCCATGTCACAAGTCGATGCTACCTAGGTTCTTGATGGGATCAAACTGATAGATAGTATTGAATGGAATGACCATGAGATGGTCTTGTTGACATGGAATCGACTGGGTTGATTGATCGATGACTCGATCCGATGTGATGATGTGATTCAATGATTTGGTAAATTGTACTGACTCTCAGGAAGGAACGGAGGCAAAGGTAAGACCTCTGACTCGTGGTTGTGCTTAGGCAGCCTTTGGGGCGTATTTTCTTCCTAGTCGGGTCTTAGGGGGTGAACTTGCTGAGATGTCGTCTCACCCCATTGTGGGATAACATTTTCAGGTCCCTAGATGGCAGCTCCTCCCGAGCTTTTTGGACAGCCGAAGAAGGTCACAGAGCAGGTATCTTACATCCCGCTTCATGGTAGCCCAAGAGGATGGGTCTATGAGCTCATAAGGTCCGTGGTCTGGGTTGATGAGGCTTTATCCCACAAGATACCCCATCAATACAGATCATGGTACCGACGTGCGCGGGATGGACAGAGAGAGGGTCTCATACCGGAGTCTAAGATACTTGTGTATGTGTTGGAGGTTGCTTTTAAAACCATTTTCGGTGTTAAAACCCGACACCCAGGATTTTCTAATTAAATACTGAAATTTCACAATTTTGGAATAAATAACCAAAATTCCAATCACCACTCAATTTGCCCAAATTAACACTCAATTATATAAACTAAGCACACCATTGCAATCGACACGAAATTCTGGTCACCAACTATCCCGATATAATTTTCGAAAATATTAAATAATCAAATAAATACCAAAATTAATTAAATAATGCAATTTAAATACCGAAAATACAAACTTAGGCCGAAAATGCTAATCTAACCACCTAAACGGGCCTAGAAAATTTCTGAACCTATCTAGATAAATAGCACGGCCTATTTAGCCCTTAATCAATCCTTTCTAACCACATAACATGCACAATTGAATAATTAAATCACTAATCAATTCTAACTAACCACATAATCCCTAATTAGCCTAAACTACTTATCCACCGAGCGTCATTAACTCTCTAAGCAGAGTTTAGCAAGCAAACTCACCAGTTTAGCGGGCCGGTGAGTCCACGACGACGGCGACGTGGAGGCGAGCGATAAACAAGCCTACAGCGACACCAACAAAGGTCTGGACGGGCCTAGAAATGGGCCTTGAAGACCAAGGACCCTTGTTGGCCTTTCGACTTTGTCCTTGGGCCGAAAAAGCTGGCGCAAGGCTCGACTTGGGCTAGAATGAGCAAGGTAGGCTACGGTGGCTGCAGTAAGGCCAAGTAGGCGAGGCGGCAGTTCTGGCGACCTGGACGATGGCCTGGAGGTCTCGACGGTGGGCTAAGGCGGCTCGTGGACGGTGACTAGGCGCGACAGAGGCGCGAGCAAGTGGGACGACACACGCGGGCTCGCGAGCGGCACAACGGTGTGCGACGATGCTAGACGACGACAAGGACGGTCGACGGTGAAGAGGGAGGCCGTGCTCATTTCTCTGGTTCTCTCAAGCTTCCAAGCACACTCAACAATGGATAAAGTGGGCCAAATGAAGAAGAAGAAGCTGCTGAAGATAGAGGGGGACCCAAATGGCCTAAAGTCAAGCAAAATATCTCCAAATCATCATCAACCTTGCCCCACCACTTCAGCCTTCAATCCTCAGCCAAAATGCAACACAAGACTTCCCCTAGAAGCTTCCCCTAGAAGCTTCCCCAAATGGTCCAAATGTTGCTGCCCCTTGGTCCTACGAATTTTGGGCCAATTCCCCCCAAATTGAATTCAATTCTCCTCCAATTAATCCAATTCGAAGCCCAACAATTCAGCCAAGGTGTCCACCTCAAATTCAACATTTTTCCCTGCCAATTAAACCAACTTGACGACCAAAATTGCAATAAAAAACGGCACTCTAATTTTCCCGGTCCAAAACGGCCATACTTTGAATTTCCGCCAAAAATCCCGATTTGCAGAAAAAATTTTCGAAGGATGAGTCGATGTTCCTAAAATGAATCGTGACATGACAAAACCTTCAATTTCTAAAATCGGGTTTAAATTCGCGGTTAATTTCAACCAGGTGCAATTTTAGCATGACCTAGCCTACCGGGTAGCTTTTAGGAATTTTTAGTGCAATTGACCCGTGGTCGATTATTTTCAAGCCACATTGTACATCTTCGACACATTGGCGACTCTCGGTTGTCATGAAAATCTCGAGGTTTCAAATACGGGCACATGGTACAGAAATGACAGAAAAATCGGTCTAGTGCCGTTCGACAGAAATTTTGCAATCAGGTGGAATCACCCACACACTAATCACATACCTTTGTCGAATCAATCTATCTCCGGTCTCTAATCGATTTTGACGGTGCCATAATGATCCTTGTAGATTAGCACGGTCGAGTAATCAATTTTTGGTCAAATTCTCAAGTCTATTGCATTAAAATCCCTTAATGGCTTCACTAGATAGTCTAGTTATCTCGTGAGTGATCAGCTCAGAGAAAAAGAACTATAGGTGTGTCGATGAAAAGCCCAACTTATTCAATCGAAAACAAGACCTGAAAATCAGGATGTCACACATGTTGATGGTAAATCAATAGCAAAGCCTAAGCTTTGTCTTAACTATAAACATGATGGAACCTATCCTCAACCTAAGTCCCCTAAGTCCTAAACAAAGGCATATAAATCCACACGTGTCACAAATAGTGCAAATAATAACCAAAAATATTCACAAGTGTCGGATATTAGCATCCATAACATTATCAAAGCCTTCGAGACTCAACCAACAACCTTCAGCACATCCACATGCCTCTCACTTCATGAACAATGATGATTATAGCACACACGTGTGTTATAAATAGGGGTTCAAATTGAAGATATCATAATGCAAAAGTGAAGCTCGCACAAGTTAATACTCATCATCAAGTGCTATTCAAAATTGACTCATGCGTACGCAATCACAATAATCAGCAATTTTGTAAGCATTAGAAGCCACTCCCCATCGTGGCTTGAGCAAGTCTAGCTAATCTTAGATAGCCTACATGAAGGATTAACAATTGTTAATAGACTAACTTATTTCTCAATGTATGTAATGCAAATTTCCTAATAGTTCATACCAATGGGTAATCTCTAAGTTGGAATGTCGCCTAGCAAGCAGACCTCAGGCTTCCTTTGCTATTGATGCAACCAAACCGAAGTTCAATGGATAAAATTGAAATTTCTTGGAACCATGTAAAGATTTAGCAATTCTTGCTATCCCCCACTCCTCCAATCATTCAATAAACTTGTCATCAGTTTTGTTGAGAAAACTTCCTAATATGTTTTGACGCTAACAAAACAATCCATGATTTATTACAAAATGATATAAGCATGAGTTGTTTATGCCTCAAGTAATATCTACTTTAAAAGGATCTTGTATGTGCTAAGTGAAAAGATTCAAAATAGCTAGAAGAATCTATGTGAAGAAGTTTAGAAGAATAGAAAGTTCATAAAGACTTGGAGGTATTGAGGTAAATAACTTATATAAATCATTATCGTATTCGAAGTATCTGGAGAGAAGCAATTGGACATAACCAATAAGCCTAATATAACCAAAAGCTTGCAAAAGCCTGATATGACCAGAAGTCTTATATCACTAGGAAACTAGGAATCTGGATATAATCCTAGACTGTTGATATAAGCAAAGCACCTACACTACTAGTGATATCAATCTTGTCACAAAACTTCTAAGATTTTTATTTTGAGATATTTTGTCTCATCCCTTGATAGCTTGTAATCTAATAGGGATTCCTATTCTGGAAGATTTTGATTGACTATTAATCTTGAAGATTATCAATGTGAAATTTTTAATCACACTAGATATTTTGATTGATTGACAATCATCCTGAAGGCAAGATACTTTCCATAGCCAGAGCTACTCTTATTCTGGAAATCAAGATTTGACTATATTGCAAGCAAATCTATGGAACTCTAATTTATACACATCAATGGCTAATTGATCATACGAAAGCAAGGGATCCCCAACTCCTCTAACGCAACTGTGGCTCCAAAATCGATACACCAAAACGAAGAGGAGGTGGATGTCCAAACCTACAAGTCTAAAAAGATGACAGAGTGAGTCGAGAACTCAGTAAGTAGAACCACTAAACCTAAGTTAGGAGGACATCCCATCATCGAATCTAGTATGTAGACAACACTCGCACCACAGCATTGATGGCAGATCAATAGCAATTCTATTACTGTACCTCAACTATATGCATGATCATTTTTGACTTACCATCAAGGCATGATTTACCTTCAACTTGTCAATAAATGAATCAACAACACATATCAACATACATAAAAGGTTCATTAACCATCTCAGACAGTTCTTTCCATACTTTTAGGGGCTTCTAGCTTCAAGTTAGGCATCCAGAATCCACGAGGCATCCTATATTCTTAGGGGCTTCCTATTCTCATGAACAAGTTATCATCACCATCTCAAGTGATTACAAGTCTTATCTTTCAATTAGGTGGTCACACGTTATGCCTTACACAAGCTAGTTCTTATCTTTCATCTTAAACCAATGCAAACAAAGCCCGATGGTGTGTTCATGCAAGTGTGCGTGCCATGGACTATCACATAATAACCTTACGAATGAACTATGTACGGACCCATGGCTTGAGCAAACCGGTCTAAGTGTCAATCTGAAGTCAAGCAAGGTTCGAATCAACACACCTCAATGCTACTTCAAGGCCAAGCCAAGCCCAAACCATCAAGCTTCAATGCTAGTCTTAGAGCCGAGCAAGAAATCATTCATGACCCGGGGTGTGTTCACACGTATACATGTAAGACATGAGCAAACCACAAAAAAAGTATTTCCCATCATACATATGGAAAAACACGGGTGAGTATACACCCAATTCAACAACGTAACATGTCACCGAAGTTAAAGGTTAGTAACTTCACTTACCACTTGACAAATTGATGGCAAGGAGCCAAGAAACAACCAAGCTAAAGGGCATGTGGCAAGTAAGACCAAGAAGGAGAAAGGGGCGAGCACGAGGAGAGGAGAGGAGAAAATGAGCCAAGGTTGTGTAAATGAAAGGGTGGTTCTTCTATTTATAGGCCAACCCTCATTAAATGGCCTTTACACATGGTCCAATGAGATCCCTTCTTATAGCAAGCCTATTTTGAAGATGCAATGCCCTATAATTCCTAGGGAATGGTTATGGACACCTTGTGTTCTCTTTTTATTGGTCCACTTCACTCATGAGTCACATATAGTGATGACTAAGCTTAACTTGCTCTCCAAGCCAATCTTCTATTTATTATTATCCTATCCTTTGCATGCCACCTAAGTGAACAATTCAACCTTTCATTAAATGCTAATCATCATGGGGTTGAGAATTTTATCACATGTTTCTTGCCTAACTTACTCTCGAAGCCAAATCCATTGGCAATCATTACCAAATCTCTTCTTGGCCACCTAAACTTATGAGTCATACCTCTCTTCATTAATTGCTTAGTCTCAATCATCAAGAAGCTTAGACTACTTGTTCTCCAAGTTAAGCCCCTATCTTGGCACTTGGGCATGTGAGTCATCATCCACTAGTGTCCAAAGAATATAATGGCAAGCATGAATAGAGAGCCAATGTAAGTGCCATCATTATTGGATGAAAGTTTTTCACATTCATCCACAACCAACTCCCCTATTCGAACCGAGGTTTGTGACTAATTCACGACCGAACAAGGCTAGATGTAACTGAGCTTGATCAGCATAATTAGGTCGGTGGTCTATCCTAACCAATGCGTGGCTAGAATAGGCTAGGCTCGAAGTTAGTTCATGGCCCGACTGACTAGCCTAAGATTGGGTCCATGGCTGATCCATGATCCCTTGGCAAATGATCCACAATCAGTTCGTGATTGATCCATGTTTGAGTATAGTCGATCTATGATCAATCATCGGTTGTCATGTGATCATGTGAAGTCAATCGATCCAACCCAATACATAGTCGCATGGAATTGGTACATGGTCGTTCGCGACTGGTACAACAATCATGCAGAATCACCTACGACCAACATATGATCGGGTGGAGTCGATCCATAACCGTCCACTAATCGATCCGTGATGGTACATGATTGTCCAACGACCGATCCTCATGGTCGATCAACCAATCCATGGTCAAATAACTCTAATTGACTACGTGATGGCTAGATCAATTCACTGCCGATCCCGTGGCCAATCCTTCTATCGAATCATGGTTGATCCTAAGTCGCCTTTCCCAACCGAGCTGATAAGTCCATGACCAATCCTTAGATCAGTCAATGGCCGACCCCCATTATCAGCGTACCGATCCCTAGACCACTTTCCATGACCAAGACAGGGTCTAGTTTGTGGATATCACAGATTCACTAGTAGAATCTAGCATAGGTCGTTAGTATGGAAGAATGGACGTACGCCTACACTAAGCTAAATCACTATAGAGCTTTGTGTGTAACGTTCTCTACCTTGTTACTCATATTCATTTATCACATGATAGAAGTGCATTGCACTACTTGCTATAACCAAATTCTACTTATATCAACAAATTGTTTTTATCTGATTACGCTTATACTAAACTTGATGATTCTAATTCCATAATATTTAGTCAAGTTCCTTAAGATCACTTATTCACGCCCTATGAGTGATATTGTTAGCCAATCTCAACCAGTATCAAGGCTTGGTGCTCATTATTTTGAAGCGTTCACTTCCTAAGTTGACAATCTATTATGGCGAGCATGCTTGGACCTGATATTGTTGAAGAACAAATTAACACCGGACCTCCTTTCTTTGAGGGGAAGGATTACGATGTATGGAAGAACAAAATGAAGGCTTTCATCATATTCACAAATCCTTTAATGTGAGATGTTGTGCGAAATGGATTGAACGTTACAACCAGAGCAACTGCTACACCTACGTCCTCTAGTATGGGAGAAACAAATGACTCTAACAGCTACAATCAATCCAAAGGAGTTGGCCAAAAGAGAATCTTTTAATTCTAAAAGTCTTTATTCCCTTTACTGTGCATCATCTCCTGAGATATGGGACGGACTTCAACTGACCTTTGAAGGAACTGATATAGTGAAGAAAACCATGACAAACATTCTCCTTAGAAGATGTGAATCCTTCAAAATGAATTTTGATGAAACGGTCATTTGGAGATGTTCAAAAGGTTCACTAGTATTATTAATGGACTCAATTGTCTAAGGAAGCCAATCTCTTCTTAAAAGAAAGAAAACAAGTTTCTGCGAAAACTTCCTTAGGAATGGAATAACATTAAAACATCCAGTCGAGAAACACAAAGGATCATGCCTCTCACTGTTAGCCAATATCAAGTTTAACTAGTAATGTTAGTACACATACAAATATCATCAGTGACGTAATGCCCAAGTCTGAATAGTCATCGGTAATGCTGAATTCAAAATTAGATATTTATGGAGCCCATAAATATAGTTTGGTCTATTTAAAATGGTACGAATGCGTACTGAAACTTCCAAATTATTGATTGAGTGCACTTTATCAATGAAAATCAATAAAGTCAATGAAGAGATATGAAGAAACCAGCATCCCGGAGGACAGATACGAAGAAAAGAAGGCCGAAAATGGACTCATCACGCTGAAGTAGCATAAGAAACGGGACGGTTCAAGAACCGATCGAAAAGTGGTCAAAACAACCGAAAACCAAGAGAATTTGTCCGGCGGCTGATCCAGTTCAGTCTACAAAGGCTGAGAAATGTTCGGTCTGAGTCAATTCAGTTTGTACATAGGGACCGGCTGATGTGTCCAGCTACGAATTTGAAGCTCACAGACTGTTAGCTCAACATCAACATAATGGTGGCGTTAGCAATACACATGCAGATGGTTCTGGCGAATGAGGACGCACGAATCCCACTCGTAGTGGCGTGTGAGAGCACATGCGGCGGCGGTGAGGGGAAATTTCAGGATCTAGCTTGTCTGATGGTGGTATTGGTTTTTCAAAAGAAGCAAGCAGAACTTGTTGGAACAATGGTGGAAAATAGACATTAACACGACTAGTGTAATGTTGCTATGGCCATGTATAAAAGACTCAATGGGCGCTTCCTCAAACAAGAAGTGCTCTAATACCAAGATAAGAATAAAGGGGAACAAATTGTGTAATTTCTATATATATTCAACAATGATGAATATATTAGCTTATTTACAGACTTTACGAGATGACTATCTAAAATAACAAAACATTACAATATCAATTAAAATATATAAGGATCAATCAATGATATGCACAATCCTAAGAGATGTGTAAAATTACGGAAGGTATACAAAAACCCCTAAATATATATCTCTCATAAATCATATAAGATATATTAAAATTGATTTACGAAATAAATATATTGGCGGACATGAGAGGCTGCATATGGGCAATTAAGTAGACAGGTCATACGGTCTCCCTTATCACTTTATGCGCCGACGTGAGAGATGTGTAGCCTAACCTAATAATTGCACCTACGTGGCTGTGTCCCAATGGAGATGGTCCATACATTTTTCTAAGGTGGGATGGAAGCCTCTATTTTATTTATTTATTTATTTATTTTACTTTCTTTTTCTTTTCTCCTCATTAGGCAAGTAACTTCTTTCCTAAAATTTAAACCGTTCGAAAACGGGCAAATTATATATAAAGTGAAATGTAATTCAAAAAGAGAATTACTATAGTGAAGGGCTGGATACGAACTCCATGACCCACAAGAAACGGATTAGACGAAGAGATGGATGTGGACAACAATATTGAAAACCAAAAGCAACCGACATATCCATGTGGACTAATCATCATAGATTGCAATCGAACTAAATTCAGTCTTCTTTACATTCTTCAAATCATCATATATACCATCAATCGCGACACATCGAGATGTTCCCGTAATATGCCGTGAAGGTACTCGAAGATCTATCCAATCAAAATTGATAAATGTTGCTTTCATCCATCAAAGAATATGGGGATGCACGCCACACTATTCACTATTTATGTTTGTTTCGGCATTAATGCCGACGGTTGGCCTGCCAAGTCAGACCATTTAAACCAGAGAACAAGGGAAGCTCGTCCCACCGGCATCAGCTACTTTTCCATATTCTAAATTCAATGGTTTCAATAAATCCCCTATAATAGTTCATCTTGGTCCAGATCTAGAACTACCCTCAATGGTTTACATTTAGGGGACCCCGGTCCAAGAATCCGAGGTATGCCCGAATCTCATCTCTTTACCGTTATCATGCACGGTTGTAATGAACCCACTTTTAGTAAGTACACATTCGACTTAGAGTATCAGAGAGTGTCACTAGGACCATCTCAGGAGGTTTGCCGTGCTTTTTCTCCCGTGCTTTCAGGCGTTCGGCACATGGTGGATTGGGCCATATCCTCAGCCAGAACATGTTGCGTCATGTTGTCGTCGTGTCTTTGAGATCCAACCGAAGTAGATGGTTTGATCGTTCGAAAAATCCAAACGCGACCTATGCTACATCGGATCAAGAAGCCATTGTGCATCATAGTATTACCGACGATAGGGAAACGCGTGCAGCTTAAATGCCATCATCTCTCAGTTCCTTTCACCAGCAACATGCTGACTTTAGCTAAAATCTAGTCTCTCCATAACACACATTCTCTCTCCATCCACTCAATCGTCCACACCGTTGCCACCACCTCTAACGCCATCGCCGCTGCTCCGGGTGGGGTAGAGAGAGAGAGGAGAGAGAAAGAGAACATAATACGGTTTTCTGGCTGTGATCTACAGTTACTTATATAAGCGTGGTTTTATCTAGATTGCAAAAGAGTACAACTTTTTGTGTGATTAACCTCAAAGTGGGGTTTAGTTAAATGGTTTAGTGTTAGGTCAGAGAAGACAATAGATTACATGTTTAAGTGACAATGTCTCACGTCCATCACTCAACAGATGGAGTCATCCGATGTACACAAACAAGACCACTCATATGTATTTATCGGGTTTAAAGAAAATTATCCAATCAATTCTAAACCCATAGTATGAATGCCAATCCAAAGGTAAACTTTCAATGTTACCAATTTAGTCATAAATTTTTGCACAAAATTTTAATGTAATTTTTTCAACGTTTGGAAATTGCTGACATGATGGTCCAGTCATCACTAGCCATATCACGTGACACACCGCATGTCAATAATTCCCAACAGAAATTAGTTAGAAGAACTACATTGAAACTTCACACAATGGTTTAGAATTAATTTGACAAAATTAAAATATTGAGAATTGAATTGATATCTATTTCATAGATTTTGGACTAATTGGATAATTTTCTCATTGGATTAATCAAAGCCAAAAGTACGAATGAATCATGTCTAAAAGAATGATTTTGTTTGTACCCAATAATTGAAGATTGAGTTGGAAAGAACTTCTACTAGTACCAACCATAAGGCCGAAAGAGAAACAAGGCACCATCCATTATCATACTGCTCACCTCAAAAGGTGTCCTGATGAATTCCCTGTCCCCTCTGATCGGTGAAAGCACCATCAATTTCTATTAATCCCCTGAACAAGAAACACATAAATAGCGGATGCTATTTTTTACAATTGACGTCCCAGGTTACTTGTCGGGAAGTGGGTTCGAATTTGGGAAATGGCAGGGCCCTCTAGTTGATCAAAGCTATTGAGGCTGAGAGCTCGGGATCGGGTGGTCTAGAGGGTCTTGAGTCGTCACGAGAAGCCAGTCAAAGAGGTCGGCAACTTGGCATAAATGAATTGATGAGATTTTTCAATGACAGAAGAATTTTCAAAGCTTTTTAATCTTATTTTCAAAAGACAAAAAACTTTTAATCCTATCTTTGATTGCATCAAATATATCATAAGATTTTCTACAGTTCTAATCTTAGTATATCCTATCATATTTCAATGCAAATCTAGATGATCAAACACAGTTTTAGTTTATATGTCACGCCCGAACCCCGAGCGCGCGCATCCCTCGGTGGTCGACTGAAAATACAACGTCTCAGGACGCGTCGCCGATCCATTCTTTTTTCTTCTTTTTTTCAATTAAGCACATGTGGAAGCGAATTAAATAAAAACCCAGCCAACAAATAAACATAGGGATAGTAAAACATGATCGCGATTTTCCCATAAAAACCACGACTTATTTATCTATTGTTGTCCCTAGGAAGTTTAATGATTTACAAGTCCTTACACAGGCAACTTCCAATCAACCCTCTCAAAAACCTTCAGGGACTAGGGCAACCTAAACTTCACTAACGACAAGGCCAACCAAAAGGTGTCGCGTCTCGCGCCCACCACATCCGCACTCAGCAGATCTCCACACTATTGCCCTAAAAAAGGTTAGCCCACGACGAGGTGAGATAAAATCTCAGCGAGTCAAAATCCTAAACCCCGATTAGGACGCAAATTCGCCCCAAAGGCAATCCTAAACATGCACCATACATAACTCACCTCGCCTCAGTACATCACTGCATATTAGTGCATCACATATACTATTATCAATGCAAGAAGCGTAATTAATAATCAAAACACAAGTCCTCATTCTGCAAACATTCACAATATTATAAGGTAAAATCGTTATGACACATCCCACACTATACCACACAAGTTTTCCCAATAATCAGGCACAACTATCATAACCATTCAGGCGTGTTCCAATTATTACGATCCAACGGCCACGGCCAACTCAACAATCAACGGCGGTCATCCGACATAACCGGGCATCGTCCCGCTCCGTTGGGCACGGCAACGTCTAGAACCCCCACCTAGATGGCATTCTATAAATTAGCACATGATGGTAAGAGTATTTTTGGATGTCAACACGTTCATGGAATAAATTAGCGATTAGGCGCCTTCCGAGACCGTACAAAGTCGCCTTTCATCAGTAATTTACCTTATTGATACCCTCAGTAAGCTGCCTTCCGGGAGAGCTTATCCAACGAAGAGAAGACATCTAAACCATCTGAAAGATTCAGATAAAATAAATTCAGATATGAGTTCAGACAATATATCAAATTATCTTACCGGAGTTTGGCGACATCTTCGTGGCCAAATAAACTCAGAATATCGAGATAAAATGCCAAATAAGAATTCCGAGATAAGATTTTGGGATAAACTTGAATTAAATAAAAAAAATTACAAAGAAATTATTATCTTCCAACAATGGAACGACACATCTGTATAGTCATCCATTGCGTGAAGACCACCTCAAGGACAGCAAATCGTTTGTCATTTCCAGCCACGCACGATTGTCGTCGCCTCTGACCATTGCAAATCATCATTGTCGGCTAGCCGATCGTGTTCCCACTACTCTAAGGTGCAAAAGAGTCCATCACCTCTTTATGGCATGCATGCTTCATGTCGAGCCCGACCTTCCAGACATGCTCGTGTACTGGCTATTCACCTGTTGATGAGCAAAGAATAGTCAACACATCATTGGCTTCCCGGCAACCATGATCTTGAGCATCAAGTTCCACAGCTGTTCGGCAATAACACCGCAACGGTACCGCGGCATAACCCTTCTTCTGCGGGGCCCTCCCCATAACGCCACCCCTCTCCACCATCAACTCCCTTAACTCCGCCGGGACAAGGCCGCCGCCTTCTTCAGCGATAGAGTCCGGCTTGATGACCCAAAATAAGCAACTCCTACTGTTTACGAGGCCGTACCATAACTTCACGAAGCCATGTTTCTTGAGGTTCATGATGCTCCCAAAGCTCATGTGGATGACCAACTCGAAAGATTGCTTGTCGAGCCACAAGATGCAACTACGGTCGACGTCCTAGGTTGCTTGTCGGAAGTGGGTTCGAATATGGGAAATAGCGGTGCCCTCCAATTGATCAAAGCTATTGAGAATGAGGGCTTGGGATCGGGTGGTCAGGAGGGTCTGAGTCGTCCCGAGGAGCCAGTCTCACAGGTCGGCAACTTGGCATAAATAAATTGATGAGATTTTCAAATGACGAAAAATTATCCAAATGTTTTCAATCCTTTTTTCAAACGATGGAAAATTTTCAATCATATCTTAAATTACATCAAAAATATAATAAGGTTTTGTGCAGTCCGAATCCCACTATATCTTATCATATTCCAATCCAAATTCAGACGACCAAATGCAATTTTAGTTCATGTGGTCGGATTGGCCACGTTGCATTGGTAAGTTTGCCTTCCCAGTTCCAATTACCAGAGCAGTCATTAGGTCAATGGAAAGAAAGGTCAAAGTAGAATTGATGCCGTCTTCTTTGCACGTGCTTTTGGGCTAAAACGAAGAAGCCCGTGCGATTGGCCCGCCGTGAGCTTTACATCTACGCGTCTTTCAGCGTTCACAAGTCAAGCAAAGAAATAGCGAGGAGTCCATTACCGACAGAGCGAGATCCACTGTAGAAAACTACCTGCTGGGGGAGAAAATCCCTAGGCCAAGGCAAGAATCCGATACACACAGATACCTATTAAAAAGGAAAGTGACATGGCAATCCTCTTACTCAGAAAACACAATCTAAAATAAAAACCAACACAAACTTGCTATCACAATAAATATACATGACGCCTTAGATTAACTTGGTGAAATATTGTGTGCCTTGACTGACTCATCTCATATAAAGCTTCATAGGTAACCCCTATGTATGCTCCCATTTGAGCATGCTTAACTTTGGAGTTCCAAAGCTGCACTACTATTACATTAAAAGGCATCTCCGAAAATTAATTTCAGTTCACACACACACAGATATCTCAGAATCGATCTCTCCCTTATTCAATACATAGTTTGGTTCATTCCTGCTCCATTCGCCATCCTAAAAGCCTTGCAAGAGTCATTTCTTGTCCAAACCCTCTAGTCGCAGCGCCACTCTCGTCAAACCAAGTCGTTACATTACATACTACTCAGAATGCGAAGCTCGAATCAGCACTCAAGTCCGAGCTCGACAAAATGTGTTCAAGCCTTGAAACAGAGCTAAATTTGTGGAAAAAGATGTGTTCTTTGATAAGGCATGCTGACACCTGAAAACAACGATGGAAAGTGCTTGAAAATGTACCTCGAAACCGAAGTTCTAGGAATGTAAATGCTAAAAAGCCAAATGCCAGACTTAAACTGAACATGAAGGACATTCACTGGAGATCAAAAGGTGTTCAAATACGCTCAAATGGAAACGGTCATGCCCAAAAGGAGGAACCGTGAAAGGCGGCATTCCGAACAAAGACATGATAATACCAAAAACTGTTTGGAAAAAGTCGACTGAACGACAACGGAAGAAATTCTTTGTTTCTTCTGTTTTTGAACAAAATTCGATTAAAAAAAGAACAAAACGCTGTTTTTACGTTGTCTAAATCGCTTGTTCGCCCAATTTCAAAATCAATGTAAATCATAAACAAGAAAAAGTTGTTTTTTTTTTTCAAAACACTTTTTGAAGAATTAAAAGAACAAAACCAAAACAAAAACTTGTTTCTTTTTGTTTCTTTCTTTTTTTCTTTTTCTTTTTTTTTCTTTTTTTTTTGGCCGGTCACAGACATGGGAAGGGCCGGCGATCCAAGCCACGCTTGAAAATACAAACAAACGCACCCTAAACCTACAAACATGGAATGGATCTAAGCCACGCTTAAAAAGCAGAAGTACATGTTTACAAGAAACCATAATGTCATTAAAATTCAGGCGGAGTTTCAGCATAAGTTGAGCGCGTTTTCTTCTTCTTTGCTTTGCTTATTTACGCTATTACATCATCTTCCGACATTGCCACCAACGAGCTTCTCCACGTCTTGGCTCAGCTGTCGCCGCAATCTTTTCATGTTCTCATCGGGTTACGGCATCGCGTGCCGCTTCTCGGCCTACCATGCACGTCTCCAAGACCAGCCATGTCGAGTTTCCATTGCTACTCTGTCGAGTTTCACTGCAAGTCGAGGATTCCGCCCGGCTGGAGGATGCAAACTCCCCAATTCCATTCTATGTGATCGTGGGCTGGGCCTTTGTGTGATTATTATGGGCCGTGGTTCTGACCACAAGCACTACCATTTCAAATTGATGATGGCCATCAACCCAACTCGATTTGTGGATTAATAAAAGGACAATTATATAAATAATATCTTATCTTTAACCCAATATGTAATATAATCCTTAAATTTTTAATTTGTTTAATGTAGTTCATAAAATTTACCCTATTGTCAATGTAATCTTTAAACTTTTAATTTGTCCGATGTGATTTCTAAACTTTTAATATATGTGCAATATGATCTGGGAACCATATGAAAATGTTCATTGTCCTTCCAATAATTTAATTTTAGGGACAACATTGAAAATTTCAATGTAATTCATAGAATAAATGGAATATGTATCAAAAGTCCAAAAACCACACCAAACAATTAAAAATTAAGAGAATGCTTTACACATTAGGTTAATGTTTAAGGACTAAACAAATTAAAATTTCAAAAATCACATTACACATTGAGTCAAAATGCAAAAATCATTTGTATCATTTTCCCATTAATAAATCGTAAAGCATAGAATAAATTCAAAAACTCATTATTTACATAGCTTGATCAATATGCCTCATGTTTGAGGAGAACATGTTAGAAGATTTCATCTTACATCAAACAATACAAAGGAGATTATAATTTGCCCTTTAACTACTCAAATGTTCTCATGTTTTACAACCTCTAATATTACTCAACAACCTAACAAGCAAGTCTATTCACAAGATTTTTAACAAACTTTTCTAAGTTCAATGAGAAGTTTCCTAATCCTCTTGATGGTTTACATGGTGTAACTTCTTGTCTAACATGTAAAATCAAACTTAAGACACTCAAATATATGTCAAAAGTCGAATAACCCCATCTCACATATAGGTGGTAACTCGTACTTTCGAGACATATTTATATCGTGTCAACATAAAGATACCTTTAAGGAATTGATTTACTGATGTGTAACATAATTAAAACAATGGGTTGACATAAATGCATAACAACCCGTGACATATCAATTATCATAAGATCAACCCGACCCCGAACACGAGCAGCTCCCACCTAAGTCGCGATCCCTTCACGCTGTGATCGAGCCGTGCATTTTTTTTTTTTTTTTTTTTTTTTGGGTTCAGAGAGCCGTGCCAGCCTGGAATTCGCCGTTCCCCAATTTCCAGGTACGCCACGTCAGCACGAGGGTGGGATAAAGAAGGCGATACCGTCCATCCGAACCGCCACGTCGGCGTGGAGGCCCGGGCCCCCTCTTCCTGATCGGGAGGAAGCCAACGGCCACAGAAATCAAAATCCTTTATAAATATAAATAAATAAAAGGGCCAAAAGCGAATAAATGGATAAATAAAAAGAAAAGAAATTAAGGCGAGTGTCAGAGAGAGAAGAGAGAAGGGGGGTGAGAAAAACAGAGGGAGGGAGATGTTAAGCAGAGGAGTGGTGAGCTGCAGCGCGCAATCGCAGAAATTCTTCTCCGCCGTCCCCAGATCCTCCGCCGCCGCTCGCGTCCCGCCGCCGCCGCCGCCGCCATCTCCGGCGCCGTCGTCTTCTGGATTCGCGAGCGTCGCATGGAGGAGGAGCAGCTTCTGCTGTAGCGGCAATCCCAAGCCCCGGTCGCGGATGGAGGCCCTCAGGACCCGCGCCTCGGCCCAGCCCCTCCAGGACGCCGACGACCTCATCGACTCCGTCGAGACCTTCATCTTCGACTGCGACGGTAAAGACTACCTCCTCCGCACTTCCCGCTCCCGCTTCTTCCATCACGAGCCGTTGCTCGGTATTTTGCCTCGGTCGGTGGTTTAGAGTGAGAGCGATCGCGTCGCGGAGTAGCGAGTCATTTTCTATCCTTCTCTTTCCGTTTGGTGATGATACACTGCGAAATGGCGATCATCATGACACTGTGCTAGAACCCAAGATTTTCACGCGATTTTCTGGGTTTCTGGTTTGATATGATGCTTGGAGCTTTTTCTTGAGTTCCAAGCAAAGGCCAAGGGTGCTTGCTCCAAAAAGTTGTTGGCAACAACCATCGCCACAGCATTTTCATTGTGACCCAAAGCTTGGTTCTCGTTGTCTTAACATTGAAGTGGTAGATAGTAGGTACTCCTATTCTGTGCAGCCCTCACCCTCTCACATACACATGCGCGAAGAGATAGGTGTACTCGTGGCTCACCCAATGCTTAATATTTACCTGTTCTCACCACCGTAGCGTTTCTCCAATTATGAACTTTGTGCATACAATTGGGGGTTAGTCGAGGTAGCATGTAGTTAGAACTGCAAACATGCTAGCGAGTGGTCTTACTGGTAAAAACGTCTAGGGAATGAATATGATTCGCATTTACATGTATTCTTCTTCTTTCAGGAGTTATATGGAAAGGGGATAGCCTGATAGATGGAGTCCCTGAAACACTCGATATGCTCCGCTCGAAGGTTAGTATAACGTGTTTTGGCATGTTTAGACATTAGGCTGTCTCTACCGTTTTCACTAGCACCTTTCTCAGGGAAAAAAAGGGGGCAGGGTCCTGTTTTTCTCTTCTTAATTAGTTGTGTGGCAGAAGGGGGTTTCCCATTTCAATCTCCACTTTTGCTAATGCCAGCTGAACATAGGTACACTGACGTAACTCTTATCTACCTGCAAGGGACAAGATGTTGTGCTATCTTGCTGAGTGCTTCAGTAGCTTCCTGTTCAGCTGTTGAATCCATTAGAATATTGTATAGGAGGCTGCCTCTCCTTGTCTATGAATTAATACTGTTCATCGTCGTTAATTTTTAGGGAAAGAGATTGGTTTTTGTTACCAACAACTCAACCAAGTCTAGGAAGCAATATGGAAAGAAGTTTGAGACCCTTGGACTCAATGTCAATGAGGTTAGCCTGCGACTTCTTTCCATCCTTGCCAGTGGTGATTCTCTTGCTTGCTTCTATCTAAAATTATCTTGTTTCAGGAAGAGATATTCGCATCGTCTTTTGCAGCTGCTGCATACCTAAAATCTATCAATTTTCCCAAGGATAAAAAGGTATGCTTTCCGTGTTGGTTCATTCATTGGCACATTTGCTCATTTGACCATGAATGCTAGAAATACATAACTCAGGATTTGAATAATTCAGCAAGGAAACTAGTTGCACCTCTTCAGTAATTGTATTTTTTTCTAAATATCAGCGTAAGGGATTAACTTTGGTTTCGAGTATACAACTTCCAATTACAGGACCAGGCTTCTAAAAGTGTTCTACTTTTGCTAAATAGCTTCTCTAGCCAATACTATTGAAGCGCTAATGGCTAATTATGGCTTAGGTTTATGTGATTGGTGAGGATGGCATCTTGAAGGAGCTTGAGCTAGCTGGAATTCAATACCTCGGCGGTCCTGTATGAACAACTTCTAAATCCTTCTGTCTCCTAATGCAGTCATATTAAAATGTCAGATGCTATGTGAATCATTTTCATTTTCCTTTTCTTTTCCATTATTTCCTTGTCTCCGATATATTTCATTTCTCTATCTATACAATTATTTCAAAGGGAACAGCAACCCCCCTTCTCTTCTTCCTCCCTCAAGAAAAGAAAATCTATCTCAGGATTTCAGAATAGTCTATTTATATTATCACCCGATTGTGGAGTTTCCTACTTTTGTGAGTCGAATGGTCCTGTGTTTTGTCTCCTAATATCTGAAGGACGTTTGTATCTCCCAGTTCATTGGTCTGTCTTTTACATTCCTACAATGCATTATTTCCACATCAGACATTATCCTCCCCCTTTACCCCAACCCACAACCATCTCAAGGATCCGTCATGCAAATTATGCTCACTCCAAAATGTTATTTCCAGTGCAATTTTAGCAACCACTCAGAAGGTGTTGCAGTGCTAACTGATGATCATGTACCACTTAACAGGAAGATGGTGGGAAAAAAATAGAGCTCAAGCCTGGGTTCTACATGGATCATGATGAGGATGTAAGCTTATTCTCTTTTTCTCTGAATTACTTTTCCATTTGTTCATTCAAATACCCTATGAGCTTATTTGTTCCTTTTCTGCAATGTGGAAATGAAGGTTGGTGCTGTTGTGGTTGGATTCGATCGATACTTCAATTACTACAAAGTCCAGTAAGTTCAACAGTATGAAAATGTGTAGTCTTTGTGAAAGCCATGTAGCACTCTTGCATCACACCATGATATATATAGCCAGAGAATGCAAATTATTTGGAAAATAAGACACTTTCAGTTCTTATCATCAAGCAAGAATTTGTTGTTAAATTACTTTTCTTTGCATTGATAACAAATTTGTAAATAGAACTGCTTCATTTCTTTGCTACCCTAGCAAAACACAGCTCATTTCTATAGAGCCAGAAGGAAGTTGCTGCATGGTCAAAGTTGTAATATTAACTTACAATTTTTTCTTCATGCCAAAAACTTTATGTTTAATGGTCTTCCACTCATATGCTTTCATCGGCTTTTGAAGGTATGGAACACTTTGTATACGCGAAAATCCTGGATGTCTATTCATTGCCACTAATCGCGATGCTGTAACTCATCTCACTGATGCACAGGAATGGGCAGGTTTGCTTTTACCCACACTTTTTGTCCTCGCATGTAGTATAGACATCTTGCCTCCCATTGATTCTGTTATTACTCTGCATCTCTTATGTGAGTTTCCATGGTTTCAAATTTTGTAAACTAAACTGATGATCGATCGGTAAGATGAGAAAAAAAATGCCATGTCAATGTTTCTCAGCGAGGACCTCTAAAGCAATGTATATAACATTCATAGTATGTACTGAAGATAACCAGGCAGAAGTTTTTGAGGACATGTGCACAAAGTGACTTGGTACAGTTTTTTAATATGATCTTGAAGCTGATCCATCTAAGTAAAACATACTGCTTATAGAGAACCAGCTTAAGTTGCTTCCTTTTGATTCATTGAGATTGCTGGATTTGCCATGTCCCTCATTTTCACCAGTTACCATTGTGCATCCTTGTAACAGGTGGCGGTTCTATGGTTGGTGCCATCAGTGGATCGACTCAGCGTGAGCCACTGGTTGTAGGGAAGCCATCAACTTTTATGATGGACTACCTGGCAAATAAGTAAGGCTCTGATTTGTACTTCTGCTTCCTTTATCACCTGTGTCCTGGGAGTCCTAATGCAGGTTATATGAGCATACACATGCAGTGGTGTTGCCCTCAATTTATTTGTTACCTTGCCTAGGAAGTGGGTGGATCAATGAGTAAGGTTAAATAGATTTTAAGCCACTACCAGAGGTGCTCAATTCATCATCCTTGAGAAATGCACTGGAAGTCTGGAAATACCGATTAGCAAAAATCCTACATCTCTTTATGCTAAACGTTCAGAGTAAAAGACTTTGTCTAGTATGCTATTCGTACTGTGCTGCTACAATTTTGCCGTATAGCTTGGCTAATGAGAAAACAGTGCAGGAGCCACGAGAAGCTAAACAAGGACTAAATCCATTGCATTTGAATGATATATAACTTGAGGACTTATTCCTAGTATTCCTTTTCTGTTAACTCTTGTCGCTGTGATGAGTGATGTAGGTTTTACGCTTGATAAAATTGAATTCTCAGTCTTACTTAGTTCTATTTCTATTCGGAGTAACCGTAACATGGTGGTAGGATGATACTACTTAATACAGATAGATGTTGGACCATTCAATCAAAAGTAATATCATCAATTAGTATGCAGATCTTTCCCAACTTAGCATTTCTTACTGTTACTGATCTATTTGGTTGCCAAACTTCTTCTCCTCTTTGTATCGGCAGATTTGGCATTCAAAAGTCTCAAATTTGCATGGTCGGGGATAGACTGGATACTGATATTCTGTTTGGACAAAATGGAGGCTGTAAAACTCTTCTAGTTCTCTCAGGTGCTTAGTTGTGTCTTCCATTTTCTTCCAACTTCTGTTTCTCTATTTCTGGTTCTGATCGTTGAATGTTCTTTTGATAGGTGTGACCTCTTTGTCAATGCTTCAAAGTCCAGACAACAAAATAAAGCCAGATTTCTACACCAATAAAATATCCGATTTTCTCTCTCTTAAAGCAGCAACTGTCTGACGATTTTTCATACCGAAATTTGGCTGTCATTATCTTGTGATTACCTAATTGTGTTAAATAATCAAAGTTATTGCTCACAATGTTTAGGCACCTTTTATGTACCACAAGCATGAGGAATGCATTAATTTTAAGTTGCATCAACACTTCTGCTTGAGTAGCAAAAACAAATTAGAGAGTTATGGAACTTTGGTCATAAAGCATTGACACCTCTCTCTCTCTCTCTCTCTCTTGTAACTAAATTTGATGTTTTGCCCACTTGACTTAGAATTAATGCCGCATTGACACTTCATAAATTTCAAAACGTTAGGAATGCCACATAAGCATTCATGATAATCCTACAGAAGATCAGAGTGGTCAAGAGCTAACACCAGATTGTTGCTCAAGCATCAAAATAAGGCTCTTACTAGTCCCTACCCATTTCCTCTGATAAAAACCCCAAGTGCAAAAATCAGTTCAACGAAAAGTTGATTAGCTACCCTGTTTCTAGTCCAATTAAAATTCAAACATATTGGGCTTACGACACCGCATGCTCACAACATATCACACAATCGACATATGAAACAGAAAGGAAGAGTGAAGGGAAAAATAGACATCAAGCTTTCAGATGGAAGCAACGAGAAAAATGATACTTGAGATGCCTACAGAATAAAATATTTCGATTCAATGAAAAGTGGACCAGAACCTAGTGATTCTTTCCAACACCGAGGATCCACTGCGCAAGGTGAGTCAGATACGGCTCCGCCTGTGAATGACTGCTCAAAATCGTGCCCAGGCTCTGGATCTCAGCATTAAACTCCTTCTCGAATTTGCTGCAACATTGAATTGAATGAGAATGGCAGAGAGGACCTCGTATTGTATAACAATATCTTTTGTCATTGTTCCACACTTACAGGACAGAATTGGTCACTGTTGCATTTTTCGTCATTGATCTTGAAGCCTGAGATTGGGTTGCTGATTTCCGTGACTTAGGATCTTCTGACCTTGAGGAGTTATCTAGTTTTTCACTTGACTGCGTGATGTCTACGGAGGATGATATCAACCACTGAGTGGCTGCAGCATATTGTATGCACAACAGCTTCAACTTCTCCACTTTCTGCATCACAAAGTTCACTTCAACAGGTGAACCACAGAAGACAAATAAAGCAAGCAGTTCTGGATTGCAGTTTCAGCTAAATTCTATGAATAATTGCCACAGTTATCAATCTGATCTATTGCTTCAGTTTATATCGTATCATAGAACTATATGTGTCGGATACGGAGCTTGCACAACCAATGTAAAGTTGCATTACAAGTATCACAACAGAGGCTGACAGTGATGCAACAAGAGGACTCTGGGTGTTCTAGGAACAAATTCCCTGCCTTTGATAACTATTGTAGTATTCACGTGAAACTAAAATACCTCCAATGTATCTATCACCCCTATCCTAAACAAATATGCAACGACTCAAAAGCTTGCTTTTTCATTTGAATATGGCAGTCAGGACAAACCTTGAGCAGTCCAGGCAAAAGAAGCAGACATTCCCTCAAACACTTCTCGAGAAAATAATCATGATGTTGAATGACCTGTTTACAGAGACAGATATGCAATAAGCAAAACTAGATAGACAGTAACGCTCAAAGGAAATTTCTGAAAGCCACATGTCAAGGCATCTGAATGAGGAACAACCAACCCCCCCAAGCCCCACCACCGGGGGTGTGGGGGTGCCTTTTCCTTTTCCTTTCCTTCCGGGGTGGGGGAGTGAGGGAGGGAGGGAGGGAGAAGAGAGATGAAAGGCCAACCCACCTCGTCTATGCTCTTTGCAGTCTGAAGTCTATTAAGCATCACATGCCAATTAGGTTCAAGAACCTGACAAAATAAATAAATAAACCAAAATAAGATGATTGAACAACTAGGTATACTCAACAGGTACATCAATAACCCAAAAGCTAAAACAAGGAAAAAAAAAGCTGCTTTTTCCCATCATCTTTCACTTGTTCACTAGATGATAAGAGTAATAAGAACAATTGTGCCCCAGTAAAAGCATCCAGGATGAAAATATAAAGTAGAAAACCTGCCTCAAAAGTAAGGTAGTGCAGAAGGCTGTTAATAAATTTAAGCATACTGCGGCACAGCAGAGATGATCTTGATATAGCTGTTCCACCTGGGTTAAGAGCACGGACACCCTACATAAAGCAGAGGACTTACATATGGAAGAGTAAGGTATTCTTTCAGATGAAACTTCAAAGTAGACACATACTTGATGCACTTGCCATGCTCCACAAAGCTGGCGTTCTACATGCTTGCAGTGAAAAAGAAAGCGGAAAATCAACTGATATTTCATCAAGGCTTTTCTTGATATAACAATGGATAATGGCCACCGAACCTGAAAATGCAAGCAACAGCACATCAATGACAATGTAAACCATAATGACGCAATGGCAATGTAGTCATCTGATGCCTTGTAATTTCCAGGCATTTACATTCCTATTGAATATGGTCATAACAAGAGATGAGATATTAAAAAAAAAAAAAACAAGTGTAGTACACATAAGCTACTCTTCACCCAATGTCAAGGAATGCCAAAGGACATGGTAATCTAAAAGGCAACGGGAGTTTTGAAAATTAGGGAAAATTACTATAGCAACCCTCCAGTTCGTGTTTTAAAAAATTACTTGGACAACTCCCTGGTTTTGCTCAGATCACTTGGACTCCCCTGTATTTCCATAAAAAACTAGGGCACCCCAAATAAAGAGTAATTCCAATGCTAATGAGTCTAGTTATACTTTTTCAAAGATTTTTAAACTAAATTTTAATATTTTTTAAGTATTCTAAACTAATTCAACTTTTTTAAAATACAAGCCAAATTAAAAAAAAAAAAATAGTTTAAAGTTACTCAGAAATATCAAGATCTAGTTTAAAATTAAGATTAGTTTGCAAATCTTCAAAGACAAGCAAAACTTGTCTCATTAGCATTCCAATTACTATTTTTCTTTGAACATCTAATTAAAGAAGGGTTTCAAAGTAGTATATGACCATATAGATGGGGTTTCCTAAAAGTTTATGAAAATACAGGGGTTGTCTAAGCAATTCGAGCAAAACAGGAAGGCTGTCCAAGTAATTTTTCAGAATGCACTGTCCTGGAAATTCAATCACAATTGCAAGGTTGCCCGAGTAATTTTCCCTATAAAAGTTGAAGCTCCAAGAGTTTTAGCTGTTGAATGTCACTTTCCACAGAAGGGCCATAATCATGATTCATTAAATCATATTCCGTCCCATGGGCACATATGTTTTCACACACGAGGGAGGATAGGGGCAGGGAAACATACCTTGTAACTAAGACAAAAAGTCTCTAGACCGGTAATGCTCAAAGGCTCCTCAAATTCACTATCATCAGGAAAAGTGCGGTTAAGCTCAATGTCTTCCAGTCTCTTAAGCAAAGATGATCTTTCCTGAATATCCATTTAATTTTTCAGTAAGAGATCAAGACTATTCTCCATGAATTTAATGTCAGCTGAATAATTGCAGGACCTAGCAAGCAGCTTCTTACCACGCAACATGTCAAATCCTCATGGCAAGGGTCTGCTGCAGCTGCTGTGGTACGCAAGGCGAGGTCTAGCAGAGACTTAAAATGACAAAGGCTACTCAGCAAACCAAACAAAAGAAAAGAAAAACACATACAATCAGAAGTTCTAGTCTCAATAGCAATGTTTTCTGTCCAGAAATTGTTCTACAGTAGACATTTGATAGTTAAATTTCCATGCTCCACTAAAATAGGGCAGTGAGATAGAACCTGCAGCTTCTCCACAGATATCTCATCAAGCTTCTTTGAGAGTTCATCTCGAGCTATGTCCATGAAGTGAACCAGGAAATCGCCCTAAAATAGCATAAGATATATGAATGATGAAATGCAACAAACAAAAAAACCTAAGAAAAGAAACTTAAGCTTCAATCGCAATATACAAAAAGGAAAGCTATTATGCGCAACGTCTCTTAACATGCAAAAGGGCAATGCCGTGATTCCTTGAGGGGAGGAATAGAGAATTTAGTTTTTGCCAGCATGCTTAGCTCCATTACATGTCAACGAAGATACTCCAAGGGAAAATAAGATTCCCAAGCCATCTCCTTATCTATGAAAATTCAAGGCTAATGCGAATGAAGGCTTACATTATAAAAGAATTTGTCAAAGAATGGAGAAATCACTTCCTATGTCTCCAAAATATAAAAAATGGAGTGTTGGCTGTTGTTAAAGCTTGAGGAACATGTCAGATGGGCAGACAACCGGCTATTCACGGCACCAGAGGATAGTAGTTTTCTTTGCAACAAATGTTGCAGCTTACTAGACTTTTCCATTGGGCAATATTCTATTGCACATGTTTCTTCAAACAAAAGGGATGATGTTGAGAGGCTTTCTCATGAGTTTGGACCTTGGTGAGGATTTGAAAAATTACATTCCTAGATGAGCTTTCTTCGGTCAGAATTAGGTGGAGGAAGCCTTCAATTATTGGGAGGCATTTTAATATGGTTTCTGTCTTTCTGAAAGGCCAGGAGGACTTGTTGAAAAAATCAGCACAAGAAAGTAGATTTTGTTGCTTCATTAGTTCATTTAATTTGATTGATCTCCCACTTCAAGTTGGACACATCACCTAGTCTAACAGAAGATGGAGAACTCTTGGTTCCTAAGGTTGTTCGAGTTTACTTCCTATCCAATTCCAATCATTTTCCTATTTTACTGGATTTTGGTCGTGCGAAATGCAGTCCTATTCCTATCATTGAGAATATGAATAAGGGTTAGATAGCTTTTCAGAGATGGTTAAAGAGTGGTGATGAAGATAGAGATCCAACAGAGTTCTAGTTTCATTCTCTAAAGAAATTTTATTTGTTTTATATAATTGATTGAATACCTTCCAAAAAAGGATATAATCTCACTTGATTTCACTGCATGCCCCAATTTTTTGATAATTAAAATTCTTTTTTGGGCAAGACAAAGCATATATCAATCGGGGAAAGAAAGGGAAAAATTGAACCAACTACAAAATTTTAGCAAAGATGTTGACTAAAAAGCTAAAGCGTGTAATGAAGGGATTAATTAGGCCTTTCCAGTTTCCTATTGTGGAAGGGAGACATTCAGGATGACACCATGATTGCTAATGGCAGCAATGGGGTGTATTAAGAAGATTCCATGTTCACAGAATCAGGGAACATACCTGATCAAGGAGAAGATAGTGCTTCATAGACCGCAACTTTCCCATTAGATCATACTGAAAGGAGAAATTTCTTATTAAGAAGATTCCATGTAAACATATTATTGGAGTACGATGCAATTAGAACAAACTGGAAAAAAAAAATTGAACGGCCATTTCTGGATATATTAAAGAAAGATGACTAATAAAAAATTTAAAGCATAAATAATAATATCTCACCTTTTCTCTTACAAGATTTAAGAGCTCACCACTAGCAAAATCATAAGAAGCTCTTATACATTCAAGATAATGATGGTTCGAGCCAGAGCTCATCAACTTTGCACCGTCTGATCCTGGGACCTATAAACATCAACTATTAATGCAGGCGCAAGAAGGTCACAGCGTAATCATTTATTTTTAACAAGATCACTTAAAAACCTGAACATGGTGCCCACATTCTCTCATCACATTTAAATATTTTCCAGTAGTCAAAATTGTCTCGGCAATATTTGCAAGAAAGCTAGGAATCCCATCCTTGAGACTGTAACGCTCACTCCAGAATTTAGCATCATCATCCTGTGTAAGGCTTTCCTACACAAAGTTTAAAAAAAAAAAAAAAGAAGGAAGCAATTCAATGAAAAAATTGCACCAACTACAAAAGATAAGGAGCTACAGATAAATTTCAATGATGACTCTTGAGGGTGTAAAATGAAAATCAACAAAATAGGACTCCAATTATATACTTTGCTGGTATGTGACTATCCTCCCAGTCATAGGGAAATCAGCACTTGAAAGATAATATCATAATTCTTGTAAACATTCAAGCATATAATGTAGGGTCCCCATCAACTTTAAATTCGGTAAGCATGTCAATCAACAGGACCCCTAATGCAACTGCGTCAGAATAAAAGGTTTTATTTAAGCTCAAAAAATCAATAATGTAGGTCCTCCTGCTGCAGTTAATGAACAAAGAGAGTAAACCACAAAAGTATTTTCTTAAGCTAAATATAATAACAGTGTAGTTCAACCTTATAATCAAAGAGGAAAATTTGATAAGATCAGATAATGAACGTGGATCACACACTATAGCAGTACCTTCTTCAAAGATTTATTCTCCACGATGAAAAATTCACCATAAGGGTCATCAATAACTCCTTCATAGACCCACCTACAACATCATTACAATCAACATGAGAAAGAAGATTATATTTAATCACAAAGAAAAGATTCGTCCAAAAAAGAAAAAGGAAAACCACCAAGTGAAAAAAGGCCGAGCAGTTTTACTGATTAATGCAATCAAGCAATATGTTCATCTCGTTCATCTTTTTCAAGTAAAACCACCAGGAGCACCACCAAATAAGGAGACCACTAAATTTAATCAAGAAGAGGACAGTTGCACGTAATGATTTTCAAATATTCTAGTTACGGTATTAAAATAATCAAAAAATTTCTCCATGAAAATATACATTGAATGCTGAAGCCCTGCCGTATGACGGAATGAGTTAGTAACCCCAATCAGTAACCCCAATCATACCCAGACAATTAAAAAAAAAAAAAAATCAATCATTTCTAAATTTCGCATAGGTTTCATAAAGGGATAAGATACTTAACAAGGACTAATATTTGAAAACAGATTTTTTGATTTCCAACTTGTAGTCACCTTTCTAATATACTCAGATACGCGTTGCTTGCCTGCTGGATCATCTTTTCCAGTAACGACCTCACAACATTATCACCAGCCATGACTTTAGCCTGGACAAAGGGGAAGTTACATTAATAACCAATAAAAATATCACATGTGAGTGAATGATGACAAAAAAACGCTGCCTGATGCAGACATCTTTTAAAGAGGAGATATTTGTCTATATATGTCACTTAATTTAGGCTGACCTGACTCTGTAAGAGGTTAAGTACTGCAGAACCAACAAAATTATTGGATGAAACCTTCTGAATCACCATGGACAAAGCTTGCATGGACCCCATCATAGGCTGGAGCAAACATGGAACAACCTTCAAGCAAAATCCCCAGCAGGAGTTCATACAGTTAAGAGAAATACATACCTGACAATAAAACCACAGCCCTTGAATGGAAAGTCTTCCAAGTCGAAATTGGTGTTCGAGCTGTGCCACCTTCGCCTCATAACCCTGATAAGAGTAATGAAGAGACGATATTAGTTGGTAAGAGATCTTCTCGAATGGCAATGCTTCGCAAGTATAACTCTCTGGTCATCTAGGAACTCTTCACAAATACACCAACTTTTAGTTCTGGCATATAAAAAATTGCACAGCATTACACACACTAACAAGCAAACTTAATATATCGATCTGAACTTTCAACGATCTGACATCTTCTTTTCTGCAATTATTCAACAGATTTGACCCACTTGTCAATCTTCATTCTTAGCATCAGTCTTCAGGAATTCAGAGTCAATGGATCTGTTAATTTTTCCTAAGTGAATGTGTATCACAAAGGCATCACTTATACATGGAAGTTATAGTAACATACGTTCACTGCCTCCGAGCAAAGCCCCAAAGTGAAATATCTTGCACACACGCGAGTGCCCACATGCCCACACACACACACACTCAGGCATCCAGCTAAAGAAAAAATTTACTCTTGCACACAACCTACAAACTACTAATAGAGGTAATAATAAAGATATGAGCAGATCTTTCTACGTTTCCATCAGAAATGACATGATGAGCATATACAGAAGCTGAACACATTCAAACATGCAAAACTTACCAGAAGCAGCTCTCTGAGGGCTGCAGCAAAGGCATGATTGACAAGGCCATTCTTAAACTGGGACCTTGACTCCACAAAATGGCTAATGAGAATAAAACTTTGACACAAAGGAAAAATCCTTTTAGCCATTTCCTGACAAAGAAATGCCTGGTTAGCTCATCTGACAATTATACCAAGTATAAGGCCGGCATCAAGTATCTTAAATGCAATTTGCTTGGATACATTCCTAATAGTTGAATGACTGCGTGAAATTTAAGCAGTCCAATTTTTGTGAGAGGTCAAACAAAATTTAAGCACATGTGAAATGCGTTCTTAACTTTAAATTGTCAATGAATTTATGAAAGCGAGCCTGGGAAAGCCTAAATGCCAAACCCCAACACCACTTGATCTGTTGACATTTGCTTAAATCTTGAACCAGGTTAAGTGTGCCAATGAATCAATGAAGATCCCAGTACTTATTGGCCTCAAATTGTTGACGGTCAACCTATCCTTGAGGTGCACATGCATACACTCTTCATAGCCAATGACTTGGCCCCAGAAATATAACTCAGGAGAGAACTAACTATGATATTAGATCCACCACCTTTCCAAGGACTGTCCCCTTGCTTGGAGTGAGACATTTTTCTTTTTTTCCCATCAACAAAGTCAGCACTAGCAAACATGCATTTGTACACATGAGGAAAGAACAACATACAGAAGGCTGCATCACGGAATTTCAGAGGTCAGAGATCGAAAGAGAGGAAAAATTCCATTTACCTGAAGTGCTAAGTCCATTGATGCATCTACATGGAAGGAAATAGCATCCTCCTTTCCCCGTACTCTCGTAATGGATATATACTGTCCTTCCACACCGACCAAAGCAGAGAGAAGATCATCGAGAACGATAAGTTCCTACCATGAAATGAACAAGAAGTTCCGACAGCCAGTCAGCCGAGCGACGATAACATTCACTACCCATCTAATTAATACTCCTTCCAAAAGGAGTTGAAACTCATGGAGTCAAAACTAGGACGCTAAACATACTATCAGAGGAGCCCGTAATGCATGTAGCTAAGTAGTTCATATCTCAATTTCTATAAGGAGGTCAGGAAGTATCTATGAGTCACCTCATCATCTAAATAAACACCGAAAATGTCCGAAGTGACCCCGAAAATGAAGGCCTACGACCAATATAAGGAAGGAGACCATGCCGATGGGCACTATGCCATACCTGAACCGCAGCTTCGTAACAGCCAATTGCCCTGTCCGATCCGCCACTGCTTCGCGTGCCATCACAATTTGCAAACAAAAACGAATCAATGGACAATTGGACACAACACGCGCATCGAGCGGAAAACCTCGAGAACAAGTATCCGCGCGCGGGGAAGGAACGTACCTGAGCGAATCGAGGGCGAGGCGGGACGTCCCTTTCACTTCCTGAACAGACATCACGAAATCGAACGAAAGTTGAGCGACACTGAAACATCTCCTCAAAATTTCATCGGCACAAAGAGCTACCGAGAGAAACATCTCCACAGAGTCGAACGACCGATGCGCAGAGAGAGAGAGAGAGAGAGGGACCTGGTGGAAGCGGCCGGTGAGGAAAGGCCGCTCGACGTTCCAGCGAGGAGTGGAGGGCGCCGCCGCCGCAGCCGCCGCCGCCGTCGCGGAATCCGCCATTTCCAGCTCAATTCACTCGCGAGGGAGAGAGAGGTCGCGATCCGGGGAGTAGAGTTCAAGGAATCGCGAAGGTCGTCATCGAAATCGGACGCCGACGCGACGTTAGGGAGAGAGAGCCCGAAGATGGAGGAGAGGAGCTCTGAACTTCCGCCGAAAAATTGAAATGGAATTGCGGCGCAATCGCCCGCGCGCGGCCGAGCCTCCTTGTCTCAGTTCACTCAGACGAGCACCCAAACGAAAAGCCCAGTTTTTTTCTTTCTTTTTTTTCCTTCTTTCCTGAAAGTTGGAATTACCATCATGCACCACACTAAAAAAATCAATTCTTAAACTTTTAATTTATTCAGTATGATTTCTTGAAATTTAATATAACATATAATGTCGCCCGGTCCCTAAATTATATGCAAATATTTAAAAGTTCAATATCTATATTGAATAAATTCAAAATTCAAAAATTGCACAATTGAACAAAATTCAAGAATCATGTTAAACAGACTAAAATTTTAAGAATGACATTACGTATTGGATTAAAATTCATGAATCACTTATATTGTGTTTTTTTGTTCTCTGCTCTCCCTTTAAATGATGTGCAAATATAAAAGTATGGTTAATACTCTGAAAAACTCCAAACTAGTATATTTGTGATAAATTTACCCAAAACTTTTTTTTTTACCATGAAAAATCCCAAATTAGTACACCCGTGATAAATTTACCCCGACTAATCATAAAAAAAACCCTAAACTGGTACATTTATGACAAGTTTACCCCAAACTAATTTATTCGACTGCAAAAAACTCTAAACTGGTAAATTTGTGACAAATATACCCTCTGCTAAATTGGATTAATATAAAAAAAATCACAAAAATTGTAAACTATGACAAACGGAGCGTAAAATCCCAAATTTGTATATTAATCAACTGTCACGTATCATTTAACTTAATAATTTGACGATAAAATTTAATAAAAACTAACATAGGGTAAATTTGTCACAAGTGTACTAGTTTGGGGTAAATTTGTCAAAGGTATACCAATTTGGGGTTTTTGGTGGTCAAAAAAATAGTTTGTGATAAATTTGTCATGGGTATACCAGTTTTAGGTTTTTCAGAGTATTAACTGTAACAATTTCACGATTTTAAGAAAATTCTCTCCATGATTTTTCTTTTTAATTTCTTGACAATACCTAAAAATCAACTTTTAACTGCCTTCCATCAAATGAAATTCATTCCAAATGTTCATTCATGTTTCCATTATGAGAATTATATCGTGTTTGGTACGACATGCTGAAATGAAATTAGGGAATAAAATAGAAAAGGAAATTACGATTTTAATATCTTCATTTGATGAATGAGTTAATACTAGTAAAAGTTTCAAATTAGTACCGTATGACACATTTGGAGTGTACTTGTTTGAATGGAAGAATTATTTGCGAATTAGTTTTATTGACTTTCACATGTTTGGTTTATTAAAAATGATCGGTCAAGGAGAAAATATTTATGGTAAAAAAAAAATATACATTCTTAAAGTTGGGAAAATGAATTCCTCGATCTGAAAATTTCAAATCAATACTCTGACTCAAATCTACCACTCCCTAGCAATTTTGGGATCAGGCATAAAGTATGAAGGTACTAATTTCGAGCTTTTGAAAAATAAAAATAGTTTCGAATAAATGCTTCATGGGCTATCAATTTAGATTTTTTAGATAAAAATTAATTTTGGCAAAGTGCTGTCAATTTGGGATTTTTAACCTCGACGAATTGTAGCGATGGCTTTCTCTCGAAATGACGAGATCCTCTCTACCTTCTGGGTAGTTTTCCCATCTTCAAGGTAAGATTCGATTTTCCATTGAAGAATGTTGATTACACCTCTACCTTTTGGGTAGTCTCGCCCATCTTCCAGATTACAACCATCTCGATCAAATGGAAAAACCCCAAATCCTTCCACCCAAAACCCATATGGCCATTCCCAAAAATCCCGATCCCATACACTCAAAAACCCTAATACACAGATCCCCCTAGATGATCGCCTCCCCTTCACCACCCTCACCCTCATTTGTCAATCGCAACCTGTTCTGGAGCTCCCTTCAATCAGATCTCCTCTAGGCTGATTCCAATCTGTATTTACTAGCTAGTGATTCGAACGTCAGTTGCTGTTCCTGTTAAACAAAAAATGGCCAATCAGTTTGAGGAGGAAATGCGCATGGCAGCCTTGTGTCGGAGTCTTGGCGAGTTATGGGCAGAGGTGGATGTGGTTGATATAAGAAGTGCTGTCTCTGAAGAAAAATTGTTAGAATGCAGTAAAACAGTGTTCGGAAAGCTATACTCTAGGCCAAATGTGAATTTTACAGCCTTTGTGAATACTATGAAAAGAGTTTGGAGGGTTGAAAATGTTACCTGTACTCAGCTTGAACCAGGGTACTTCTCTTTTGCTTTCCAATCTGAGGCTGATAAACAGAGGGTATTAAGCTCCGGACCATGGTGTTTCTCTAGCAATTTGTTAATCCTACAGCAATGTGAACCTGATACTCCTGAGATGTGCTATGAATTTACTCATTGTGCTTTCTGGGTTAATTTCTATGGCCTTCCATTTGGGAGGGTTACTCAAGAAGTAATCAGGGATATAGCTGCTAAACTGGGAGATGTTCTTGAAGTGAAATTAGAAGCGAAAGGCAACAGCCACTACAAGATTGGTAAAGCCAAGGTAAAGCTGAATCTGGAAAACCCTCTCAAGACAGGGTTTATTGTTAATCTGGAGAGAAAGAAGTTATGGATTGAGTTTAAATATGAGCGACTCCCACATTATTGCTACTCATGTGGGAAAATTGGACACTATGCTACATTTTGTAAGGAAATACCTTATGAGAAGTCAGGTTTGGTCAAAGACTTACTGAGCAGATTTGGGAATTGGCTTCGAGCGGAAGTGCATGAACTCAGCCCATATTGCAAAATTTTCTATGGCAAGCAAGAGATTCCCCTCGAAGATACTAAGATTGTGCCAGAAACCCCCACTCATACAGATCCTAAAAGTGGAAAACAGCAGCAAGCTCAGAATTCACATACCAATTGGGAACAGATGCTAGCTGACATTCCTACTCAAAAAGGGAGTAGTATGTCCCCACAGCAGTCAAATTTACAACTCTTAGGAGACAAAAGCCCACAAAAGAGAGGGAGTTGCTGCATTGATGAAGAATCAGTTATGGTGATATTTGAGGAACATCAAAAAGCAGTGGAAGCAGAAATGATAGAGCTCTCAGACAAAGGGAAAGGGCTGATGAAGCACACATCAAAAGGCCAGCACACATCAAAAGGCATCAAACATCCCACATCAAAAAAAGGCAAGCGTTTCTGTCCATATGGTGCACAAAGCTCAAAAGCAACAGATATTGACAGTATACAGCTGGTGGATACCCCAATCATGGTGGTGGAGAAGTCATGTCAATGGGCTCTGGTGGCTAGCCCTAATAAGCCACCAAACAAACCATGAAACTACTGAGTTGGAATTGTCAAGGGTTGGGCACACCCCTGACAATTCAAGCATTAAGAGTCCTTGTGACTCAGGAACGGCCCAGCATTATATTTTTAATGGAGACAAAAAATCAGGAACAGAAAGTGCATCGGATAAGGAGGAGTTTAAAATTTCAGAATAGTTTTTTGGTGAATCCAGAAGGATTAGCAGGGGGACTGGCCATTTTCTGGGGTGATGAAGTAGAGATAGCAATTGGCTCTTTCTCAGGGGATTATATACATGTGCAGTGTCAACTAAAAGCTTCCAGACAGCAGATGTATATCACCTTTGTTCATGCCCCTAATACTTTTCACAAGAGAGTGCAACTATGGGAGGACATACATCGAGAGAGCAGAAACTACCATCTACCTTGGCTTTGCTTGGGAGATTTCAATGAAATATTGAATCAATGGGAAAAGGTAGGCAAAAAACGTGCTGAAACTTACCGATTATCAGCTTTCAGGGAGTTCCTCAGAAATTGTGCACTAATGGATTTGGAATCCAAGGGATGTGCCTTCACCTGGAAAAATAATAGAGCAGGAGATCAATTTGTGAAAGAGAAGCTAGATAGGGGTTTATGCAATCTCGATTGGAGATTAACTTTTCCTAATGCTCAATGTTTAGCACTACCAGCAATAGGGTTTGACCACAGCCCTATTATAGTATCTTTATACTCTCGGAAAGCAAGGCAGGAGAGGAGATTTCGGTATGAAGCATTCTGGTCTAATGATGAGGAGTGTATGCAGCTAGTAAAACATGTTTGGGCTGAATTTGATTCACAACAGTTCAATATAGTAGAAAAGTTAAAGAGGGTGGCCCAATAGTTAGAACAGTGGAGTAAAAACAGATTTCAAAATGCGAAGAAGAAAATTAATGAGCTGAAAAATGAATTGCAACATCTGACCAATAGAAATGTAGTATATCAAGAGAATGAGGCAGCTACAAAGATAAAGCAGGAAATTGAAAAACTGTGGCAGCAGGAGGAAATGTATTGGGGAATGCGCTCAAGAATTCAGTGGTTAAAATGGGGAGACAAAATACCAAATTTTTCCATGCTACTACAATCCAGAGAAGAAATAGAAACAGAATTACCTTGCTGAAGAATGATGCAGATGAATGGGTTAAAGAGGAGAAACCTCTACAGGAAATGTCATCAACTTTCTTCCGAAACCTTTATGTGTCAGTTGGGGCCCGAAACTTCCAACCTGTTATTCAACAAATACCAACCTCAGTGGATGATATGATGAATCAGCAATTGGTAAAATCAGTGACTATGGAAGAGGTTACTGAAGCCATGCATCAACTAGGAGGTAATAAAGCTCCAGGACCAGATGGGCTCAATGGGATGTTTTACCGCAATCATTGGTCTAATATAAGCCAGACCATATTTAACGAGGTAAAAAACTTTTTCGAAACAGGCCACTTGAATCCTGACATCAACAGAACTCAAATCACCCTTATTCCCAAAACCCCAAACCCAGAAAAGCTTGAACAATTCCGCCCCATCAGCCTATGCAATTTTGTTTATAAAATCATATCAAAAGTGATGACCAATAGACTGAAACCATTGCTACCACACCTCATTTATGAAGAACAAAGTGCCTTTGTGGGGGAGCGGCAAATTCAAGACAATATAGTGGTTGTTCAAGAGGTATTACACAGGTTGCGTACAAGGGAAAGAAAGAGCAAGTTTCAAGCTGTCCTAAAGCTTGATATGCAGAAAGCATATGATAGAATTGAATGGGACTTCCTACAAGCATGCTTGACAAAGATGGGATTCTGTAATCAATGGGTGCAATGGGTAATGCAATATATGTCTACGGTCTCATTTAGCATAAACTTCAACGGAAATCCTCTCCCTTATTTCAAACCTTCTAGAGGAATTCGTCAAGGTGACCCACTCTCCCCCTATCTCTTCATCATAGTAGCCAATGTCCTATCTTATCTGATTAAACAAGCTGTTATGGATGGCACTCTTCATGGTATTCAACTAAACAGAAGCTGTCCTATTCTATCACACTTGCTCTTTGCGGATGATTCAATCTTCTTTCTACATGGCACTATTCTAGAAAGTCAGAATGTGGCAGCTATACTTCATCAATACTGCTTTGCATCAGGACAAGCTATTAATCTTAACAAATCAGGGATTTATTTCAGTAAGGGCTGTCCAATGAATCTGAGAAGAAATATGGCTGATGAACTTAGAGTACCAGAAATAGATAAAACTGGGAAGTACTTGGGTATTCCCTCAGATTGGGGAGGATCAAAAAAAGATATCTTTTCATGGATTCTTGCCAGAGTAAACAAGAAATTAGAGAGTTGGAAGGATAATTTGCTGTCCAAACCAGGAAAAGAAATTTTGATTAAATCAGTGGTTCAATCTATTCCACAATATGCCATGTCTATTTTCAAAATCCCTGTGTCCATATGCAAAGCTATTGAAAGACAGATTGCAAATTTCTGGTGGCGGAATGGACAAAAAGCAGCTGGCATTCACTTGGAAAAAAATGGGAATTCTTAAAACTTAGAAAGAAGGAAGGAGGACTTGGCTTTAAGGATCTCCTAGATTTCAACAAGGCTATGTTAAGCAAGCAAGCATGGAGAATCCATCAGCAACCTACTTCTCTTCTAAGTCAACTAATGAAGGGATTATATTATCCAAACTATGACTTTTGGAAAGCTGGAACATGGTCTAGACCTTCATGGGGATGGAGAAGCATTGTTATGGGGAAAGATTTGATATCCCCTCAACTCATGTGGACTATTGGCAACGGCCAACTCATTTCGATGAGAGAAGACAGATGGTTAAAAAGCGGCCCAATTGGCGGACCAGCCACAAGAAATGAGCCGGAGAAAGTGGGTGCATTCATAGACCAAAGGGATGGAAAATGGAATGTGGAATTGTTAAGACTGCTGTTTGATGGGCAAAAAGTTCAGGAAATCCTTCAAACCCCTATAGGGCTACCTAACTCACTAGACAAAATGGTCTGGACAAATAACAAAACAGGGATCTACTCTGTCAAAAGTGGCTATCTAAACATCAGAAATCAAGCGAAAAATCAAATAACCACAACAAAGATCTTCATCCTACCAAGTAAACCCAAAACTCTGGGAATTTATTTGGAATGCTAAAATTATACCCAGGGCAAAACAATTCATCTGGTCTGCTTGCCACAATGCATTATCTACTGTTGAAAACCTGCACAGGAGAAGAATTGCACCTGATCCGCTATGCCCCATTTGCCAAACTGAAGCTGAAACCACTGAACATGCCTTACTGCTCTGCCCTTGGACAGTTAAGTTATGGCGAGATAGCCCCCTGCACATTCACATTTCCAGACTCGGGTTAACACGACTCGATCAATGGCTATATTCCCAAACAGAAAATCCAGCAACTACCCAAAAGTTTGACCTGATCGTCACTACTATATGGTGCATCTGGAAAGATCGGAATCGATTCATTTTCGAGCAAAACCCCCCGCATCCGAAATCAACCCTGTCAAAAGCCATAGCCCTACATGAGAACTACTCAGCATGCAACAGATTTGACAAAAAACCGAAGAATGTAGAATCCCTCACACAAAGATGGCATCCACCGAACAAGGGTGCACTAAGCATCAACATCGACGCATCCTTCGTTCAGGAAAATGGCCCAATAACAGATCAAGAGATAAATAGGTACGCTGCTGAATTTCGAGCCTTACCTGATCGAGAAGAATAGATCCATACCGGATCTGCGGGCAAAAAAGGGGGGAAGGGGCGATGTGGCGAGGTGGGCTATGAAGGTTCGCCGCAAGATTCGGAGGAGAACAGCAACGACCTTCGATCTCCTAGAACGATTCCACTTTGGGGAGAACAGAGAGGCAAAGAGGGCAGGACCGGAGAGGCTCCAGACAGGGGCACAGAAAGAAGGGCTGCTAACAGACGCTTCACGGGAATCTCATCCCTCCGGAGTGAAGAATATGCACCAGAAGTTGAGGATTTCAGTGAAAGAGAACCTTTTTTCGACAGATTAGCTTCAACTCAGGGGGAGATCAGAGGACAAACCGTGCATACGGAAGCTGCAACAGAGGTCGCGCACCGGGGAGCCTTTGCTTGCATCTGTCGAGACTCTCAAGGCCGTCTGGTAGATGGATTTTCCAAACCTGTAGACGCTTCATCAGCTCAACACGCAGAAGCTCTAGCCCTTTTGGAAACCCTAGATTTCCTTTCCCACGAAGCGCATAGATCTCTGCAAGTAAACTCTGACTGTCTGTTGCTCGTGCAAGCAGTTAATGAAGACTTTGAACCAAACTGGGAAGTGGCTAGCGTGGTGGGCCGGCTCCGCGAGAAGTTAAAGAAGTTTACGGGCCTCACTTTAGTTCACTGCCGAAGGGAGTCCAATAGGCCCGCGGACTGGGTAGCGAGAGCTCGAAGATCTAATTTTCTTCCAATCGACTGGGTTTCGAACCCTCCAACTGCCTTAGTAGATTTATTATGTGCTGATGTTTCTAATGTTTTTTGTCCTGAACTTACCTAAGTAAATGAAGTGATCTTGCATTTTCGACCAAAAAAAAAAAACCTCGACGAATTGTAGGAATAGGAGTGAAATGAAGATTAACAAAGGCATGGCCAACCAAGGGTAGTACCGACACTTTACACCTCCTGCCGATAAGAATCGCAGGTTATCATCAGCCGTCCGTCCGCCTCTGCCGCTCTCTCTCTCTCAAATCGAGGAACAGAGAGAGCGAGAGAGAGGGGTCCGTCCGTCCATGGAAGGTGAGAGCAGCCACTGACCGCCGCCATCTCCCTCTCTCGACCTTCATCTGGGACCTTCAATGTCCGAGGCGAAGTGGGCATTCCATGCATTTCCAAACGCGGGATGATATATTGCAGCGGGTGCGGTTTTCCTCCTTGTTAGCTGCTCCATATAGACCGGAAGAAGAGCGACGCTCGGGTCCTTGACATTCGGCACGAGCTCTGCTTCGAAAAGTGAGTACCCAGTACCTTCGTCTTCCCACCGTTTCCGAATTGTTTCCCTGATCTGAACATGCGCCGTTCCTCTTGACATTGCAATGGAGGTTTCTTTAGTGTAACTCGTGAGAGTTGGATTATCAAGGACTGTTGATCAATCATCTGGTCAGCTTATAAAGCTGGCGATACTGAACATACCCGGATTGAATTAGAATGGGTTGCCATGTGTGTGTGGTTTATGGTGGCTATGATCTCGAAGGCATGGATTCTGTGTAAGCCTTTCGGGGTAAGTCGGTGTCGGACCATGGTGTTTGTCGAATTTTAATGGCGAAGTTGTGCCTCTTGCAGCTCATGGCGTGCCAATCTGGAGCCATTGCAATGCAGTTGAGCCTGCTGCTGCGGGAAAATGAAGCCTCCGGAAGTTCCTGCATGGTCCTAGCACCTCGTGTGGTTTCAAACTCGATAATGGAATCCTGCATCAACAGTCGAGTTTTCTTTCGGCTGAAGTCTGCATCTTTTTATTGGAACAGGTACTTTGAGACCGTTTTTCGTGTTTCTTATTTTATTTCATTGAAAACTGTGATCCGTCGTGTTTGGGTTGGGTTGGGTTGGGTTGGGATGGAATGGGACGGGAAGCGATGGCAGTTGTGACTGTCGGTGGGAACCAATTGTAACCTCTCATCCAGTTCTATTTCAGTTGCATTTCTAGCATTTTGGAGGTCTGCTGCTCATATTCTTGTGCCTAATTCACTGCACTCATGAGCTCTCATCAATAGTTCCTGATAATTTCCTGTTTCCTTAACACAGAATTTGAGCTGTAGCATATGATTTTGATATAAAATGGCAACACAATCTTACCTATTTTGTTTAATTGTATAGAGCTGCATAAGTCAATCATGTGTCAATGCCTTTTGGTCACATTTCTAAAGTAAGTGGAAACATTTTGGATTTTGACAGTGGTAATCTAGTGTTGGTTACAAAGACATAAAGTGGCTGTGCTTGTAGTTAAAAGAACTTATTGGATTTAGATCAAGTTCTTTTGTTTTGTGTGCTTGATATGTGATCTGTCTGTATAGTTTACTTTTATGAGCCTCTTCATACGATTTTGAACGAGCCAGTCATTTTCTTTACATCGGATAGTTCTCAGATGAGAAGACATGGCTGGAAAATAGCCTTTGCCCTGAATACAGGCGGGATTCCTGGTAATGGCGAGCAAGAGGACCTCAATGGTGATGATGCTGATCTCAGTCGTACTCGATTGGGCAGGATAGTGAGCGCTGGGGGCAGACAACTTCTGCAGAAACTGAACTCAGCTAGAAGGAATTTCCCCATGAAGGTATTTCTTCTTCTATTGGGTTTCTATACAGCAAATGCATTGGCGACAATTCTTGGGCAGACAGGTGACTGGGATGTGCTTGTTGCCGGTGTCGTGGTTGCAGCCATTGAGGGGATTGGTATGCTTACATATCGAAAACCCCCTTCTCTTTCTAGCAGAAGACTTCAGTCCTTTGTCACAATGATGAATTACTGGAAATCAGGCGTTTGTTTAGGCCTGTTTGTGGACGCTTTCAAATTAGGTAGCTAGAAACCCTTTAGCTATGTGATAATAATCTCATCCTGTATCCATGAGTCAACCAAACAAGAAATCGCAAAAAGTAAAATGAAGGATTTTTTTCTTTGGCTCTTTCTAAATCCGAATTGGGTGCTGTCTCTTAGACCAGGTGCACGTGTATAAAATGTATACTTGATGCCATTGGTATATATGATCCAAATGTTGGCTCGAGAATTTTTCCTTCCATGACTACGTGACTGTTGAATGTGCATCTGAGTGCATGTGTTTCTATGTGCACTTGATGGGGCTTGCTTAAGTTTGCATGAGTACCTCTAATCCATCTTCTTTTTGTGTAAATCGTAATGTGGCTTGGTAGGCCGAGAAAGTGAGGTGATAAAGCCGAACACAATTGATCCTTAAAAAATATTCATTATGATGCAAAAGTAGACAGAGCAGCAAAAATTTAAGTATTTGTCAATTTCGTCTTATACCTTGATCGTGTGTTCTCTGTCTTTCTTGCGTCTGTTCCTTACATAGCAAATGGTTAAAGTATATCTTGACTGTAAGGAAAATGTCTTAAGACATTGCACCGCATTGCACCGCCGTCAATGTTGTTGTTTTTGTTGCATAGTCCTAAAAACGAGCATGCCAGTCGGACATACTCACTTTGACCTATGGAAACAGAAACAGTACATGTGCCGAGTTATTATAACTCTCATCGGTCACTCATCATTTGGCTTTTGCTCGACCGCCTCACTATGCAAGGACATTTGGATTTTGCATATTTTTACTTTGCGTTCCCTTCTTTTTTCCCTTGCCTTTATGGCTAAATCTTTGAATCCTGTGCAACAAGAATTACACACGAAGTTGTATTCTTTTCTTCTATGGATACTTTGTTTCTGCTAAGTCGACCCAGTTTTCCTTATTCAATGCTTAAGAGTCATTGAATGCAGCTTTAAAATGTACACTCTCATTGTTGACTCCCTTGTGCTGTGCTGTTTAGAGATGATGGTATCCTGGACATCAACTTTCAGATTCATCATCTTAAAATCGAATTTTCATCTTTTACATTCAAATGGTGATGGATCTGACATTCTTGACAATGCGTACACACATAGCAGTTTCCAATTTCCAGAGAAAGGAAAAGACTTGGAGAACAAATTCTGTGGTACGAGTCGACTCTCTGTCCTATCTCTATACTCTTCAAGAAGAATCCATTACTTTCGAAGTCCTACCACGCTTGCTGTGGCTCACCTGCTCAACTCCCAACCATTTTTGGATGAGTTGAAAGACAGTACTGTCGCATAGTAATTGTCGGTGACCGGCAGCAACCCCTGCTCGCTCCACCGCCTTGAATCCATCAGCCTGTCGATTAAGAGTTCACCTGAGAAACTTGGAAACTTTTGTGCCGCATACTGTCACAACGATTATGTCATAATGCAAGATACATTGTTTGAGTCGCATTTGGTACAACCGCGAACAGATTGAATGTAAACAGGATAGTGAACAGAACAAGGAGTATATAGCGGATTTTGAAAAAATATGATGTGATTTAAAAGGTCATGCCAAAAATAAAAAACATATCCGGATCTTCGCATGCATAGCAACAAATCAAATTGCAGAGTATCATCTCACAGTATAGAAAAATGATAAGGTTTGCCAAATCGTTACCCGAGCTGATTCTGTGGGGACGGTCCCATCTCCATCCACAAAAGAGTACTGAGGCTGCAAGATAAACCATAGCAAATTTAGCGAAGATGAAATAAGAAAAGAGAATGGAAAAGTGCATTTGCAATTCAGATGTATGTGAGAAGCATTAAAATATAATTTGGGTAGAAGGAAATTTGAGCAGCTGTGAACTGGCAGCATCAGCATGAAGAATATTATCTCCTGCTACCCAAGCACGTCAATTTTTGAAAAGCCAAATATCCCTTAAAAGAATTGAAATGACAATTTTTAAGCTCCACATCTAAGTTCTAAATCTCCTGCATATTGCAAAGTCATAAATCAGCTTCTCAATGTGCTGAATAAAATGTCAATTTCAGCGAGAACTCGCTCCATTGTCAGCGTAAGATGCAGCTGAGGTCATTCTAGTTTAATTTGGCAGGGAATATCAACAGTTCCACCAAGTGCTTGGCAGGAAATATCAACAGTTCCAAGAAGAGCTATTAAACAACTCGTTTAATCATGACTAAACGAAAAAGGTCATTCCAACATATAGAATGTCATCCGATCAGAAGAGGCTCTTAAACGGATGATCATATAAACTCACCAAAGTGTGGCATATGTCAGACAAGTCCTCGATGGGGGATGCCTCTGAACCATAACTGTCACAGGAGCATGTCATCATGTCTTCCGCCAAAGCATAATATTAATTTGCAAAACACAGAACAAAAGCTGCATACCAAACATTAAAAGGAGTGTCCAAAGATGTTCCATATATGTTATAGAACTCAACCTCACTAGGAAGATCAACGTCATTGATAATTCTGCGAGTTTCAGCAGCCCATTTGAGAATAGAGAGGTTAAAGGGCACGGCTATTGTCCGTCCTTGGTAATTTAGCTGTAATTACAAAGAATGCAATTCAGACTTCATAGAAGAAGTAACAAGAAGACCTTGACATTTACAGGGAAAGGGTGAAGGGGAAAGAAGCTTACACTTTCAACTGAGGAATGAGGTTTACAAAAATTTTGGTAAACAAAATCAAGATCGGACGGCGCCAGAGTGGGCTCCACCGCCAAATTTCCGCCGCCGACGGCCAAGTCCTCCGGCGAAGCTAAGAAACCCTCGCCGTCCTCAAGAGATTCAGAAAGTCATCAGGATCAAACCCGGAAACCCCAAGATCGGAGGGCACGGGAGTGGGGTCCGCTGCCAAATTTCCACCGCCGCCGGCAGAGTTTTCCGGCGAAGTCAAAGAAACCCTCGCCGTCCGTCAACAGAGCCGAAAGCGCTGGGCCTTGACCTTCGAGACTCTCGAACATCGAATCCATCTCCTCGTCGGTCGGAACGTGAGAATCGCCATCACCGACCTTGACTCGTGAATCATCATCCTCAAGGCCTTCAGCTTTCCCCGCACAAAATCGCGGACGGCTTCGTACTTCAGAATCAGGGACTCGAGGTCCTCCTCTGTCGCGCAATCGTCCCACTCTGTTTCGACCCATTCCGCCCACTGGCTCAGACCCATCTGCGGCATCGCGTCGCCGGTCCGGAGGTACCGGGCGATTATCTCATCGGCCGATGGGTCGCCGAAAGAGCAGGGCTTGCCGGCGGGGGAGAAGACGACGACCGCGGCGCGAGCGCCGCAGAGGCGGCAGAGCTCGGAGGCCTTGTTGAAGAGGCCCTGCGCCTCTTCGAGTACGTCACGAGGCGGGCCGCCGGGTCGGCGATCTTCGCTATTTCGGTTCGCCGGCGCTTACCCATCAACGATCGCAAGTATCTGTCGCAGGTTTTTGGGTTTTCTTGGACAGAGAGAGAGAAAGCGGGGGGAACGAGGTCGCAAGTTTCTTGGTTTCTTAGAGAGAGAGAGAGAGAGAGAGAGAGAGAGAGGAGAGCTTTGGAGTTGCAGACGGAGGGCGACGAGCGGGGCGGGATATCAACTTACGCGCGTTTTGGCATTTCGACTTTTTGGTAATATCCTAATTTCCCCTACTTTTAAGTAAACTGTGCAATTAAGCCCTCGAGCTTTTTATTTCTATCAATTAAATAATCTAATTTCCTGCGAACGGTGATTTCTTCAATTCCTTAAGATAAATTATAATTGCCGTGGTAACTATTATTTTCTGCTTGTCTAACTTGAGAAAATATATAATAAACTAAAATTTAATTTCCCTAATGGAGTGGTATTTCGTACAAAATAGTTATGATATTTGCAACATTTGAATATAGGAATAAAATTTTTAAAAATGAACGACACTCTAACTAAAAGCATGATACGGTGTTGAAAGACATTATTAATAGGCTTGTTCATATAAATATAAGATATAGCAACACTTAATGCTATACTTTTTATAACTTCACTTAATGCTATACTTTCCGGGGGGGAAGCGCACGAAAATTTTGATGTTAATGTCTGCTTGAGTCTTTTTAGTAGAAGTCATTGTAGATCGGTGCGGCTCGTGGTTGAGAGATTTTGTTAGACCGCTATTTTTACCAACTTAAATTGTTGGATGAAGACGGTATTTAATAATTGTATATTCTAACAATGATTTCTCGTGCTGAAATTTTATCACCCTTTGAGTTTGAATGTTAATCTTTTTTAGGCATAAACACCCCATATTGAATTTTAATCTATTCAATAGGTTATGAATTTTTTTTTATTAATTATGACAAATGTATGGTCCGTCCAAAATGATTTTCGATTTTAGTTTAACTCCATGACTTCTAATTTTAACGTAAATCTTTCCTGCTATATTAATCAACGTCTTCCAAGATATGACTTTCATTTAATAAGAGCATGTGAAAACCGTTCAAATATATAAGCTTGAGAATAATTTTCAAAGTGGCTCTAATTACCTTTATGAATGTCGAAATTTGGCTTCAGAAATAAAAATGGCAAAAATGTTATAGAATATTTTGTTCATGTTTTCACTAACATGAGCTTGAAGACTTGAACAGAGCATTCTCAGTGGCTTCCTAACATGCAGCTCAGTTCCTTAAAGTTATCAAAGCAACCAGCACAATGGAAGGATCGAATCTGCTTCCCATACGAATCAACTAGAGCAGCACCAACTGTTGCAGTTCGGGTTTTCAATTCATCGCCGGCATTAAGTTAAGGCATAATCCTCTTCCAGTTGAGCCCCCTTTCTCCTCGGTCCACAAACGGACTGAGCTCAAAGTCCTCGACTGTGAAGTCTCTTTGGCCCAAGTTCTTGCACACGATAGACAAGGAACGGGTTAAGGTGTCCAGGTTTAAGTTCCTCATGTCGACGATATCTATGCCTGTTAGCGTCGAGTAGGGCTGGAAGTTGGAAATAAAGTTCAATGTCATCTTCTACTATGTAAGTAGAGTTAGTAACATTCTTTTAGGCTGTTACTTGGACTATTAAGCTCCGGAACCTCATTAAGGAGTTATCCGTTTTTAACTTTATGTATTGACCCCATACGGTTGTATTGAGACAATAAATTTGTAGTATTTTTATTAACAACAGAGGTCTCAAGGGGTTTAAATATATGGCGGTCAAAATTTTGACAAAAAAGAAACAGTACAGAAAGGTGACATTATAATATAGCATATTTTCACAGATGATGTGGTTACAGATCCACTAGCTAAAGGACTTTGATCTTCTGTTCTTGAATGACATATCATTAATATGAGCTTAAGAGCATCATGAGATGCTGTTATTTAGTGGGAGCTATTTTGGCTTTACTCTAATAAAGTTTACTTCAATATTCGTTACATTTAGTGACGGGTTGATATGTATCAACTTTTGCATTCAATAAAATATTTTTGAATGTGTTGTTATTATGTTGAATACATATTTATAAAAGTCCAAATGTGTTGTATAAACCTTGAGTAAATGCTAGGGGCATCCGGTTATTAGCCTTGTGCATATGTCTTGTTATATATAAAGAAATGTTAACTGTAAGGACAATGCATATGTGGGTTCATTGGAACCATAAATACATTCTCTAGTGGCACAAGTTTTTTGTGACACTTAAGATAAGGGAATGTTGACTAACAAATAGGATCTCTCTATGAGAGATGTTATCCATTTACACACTACCATATTGAATTCATATCAATAAAGTTGAAAGCACTTGTATCCATGGAAGGTTTTGTGTGTATTCATGCAATTACTACCATGATTCGGTATTTGAGATTTTATGGGATAAGATTGACTATTAAGAATTATCTCTAGACCAATGTGCGCACATACAGTACAATTCCAATTAATATAGTTCAAGTGGGAGAATGTAAAAGTTTTCCTAATATGGACTACATTAATTGATATTGTAATTTACCATTTTACGGTTATTATTAAACGGGGTTGGTCTAAGGTGAGATAAAAGTTTTCTTAATTAGTTTAATATTTGACTGGCTAGTGTGGGCCGAATTGAGCTTGGCCCGTAATGAGAGGGCCTGATTGAAAACTCTATAATAAGTACTCAAGTCTCTCCTCTAATCCAAATTCCCACATGTATTTTCACATAAGGAGCGTTAACCTAGCGCTAAAGGATAAGGGGGCCGTTTCATTGAGCCAGTGATATAGAGGGCAATAGAGGAGAAGGACTTACGCGTGGAACATCGGTTTTCCGCTTCCGCTTCAAGAACGATGAATCCCAAAGCAGGTGCGTTAATCTTTCTACTTAATTGTGCATGTTCTTATTCTAGTTATGGAGATCTTGTGATTATGCAATTTGCATCCAACACAGTTCTCTGCTCCAACGGCTAGTTACTCATTTGATGAATCTAAGCTAAAAAGTTTCGAATGGCATATATGCCATTTGAGTAGAACTCATTAGTTGGCAAAGTTTAAATCATCCCATTTTAAGATGCACGATCTCACTGAAGTGTTTGCTTGACCTACTTGGTGCTTCCTTAATCTTATTTATATGTAATACTTGGTAAGGTTGTGAACGTAGCTTCCTTAGAACTTTTACCATGTCTACTTGGAGAGTTGTTAGCTAGGGTGGATGCCGCTCCCAAACTTCCACCGCCGGTGGCATTACCCTTGAGATCGGAGAGCACTGAGGTGGACTCCACTGCCGAACTTCCGCTGCCGCTGCCAGCCAAGTTCTCCAGCAGAATCAAGAGACCGTCGCCATCTCCATCAGTCAAGAGATGTGAAAGTGCCGGGCATCGGCCTAAGCTCTCGAAAAGTGCATCTATCTCCTCCTCCCTCAGAACCCAGGAGATTTGTCACGGATCTAATGCCGCCCGCGGTGGAAGTTTGGGAACAACATCAACCCCACGAGCTTCAACCTTGAGGATTATGGATTTGACCTGGAGGCTCCTGAACTAAATACTGGTATTGAGTTCAGGAAATAGTCGAGGTGATGACAATGTAAATAAGGTGGTGTTAAGGTGGCGAATCGGACCGAGCTCAAAGTCCTTGACCATGAAGTCTCGTTGGCCGGAGTTCTCACATGATAGACAAGGAATGGCTTAACATGTCCAGATTTAAGTTCCTCGGGTTGATATCTATGCCTATTGTCATCGAGTGGGGCTTAAATCTGGAGAATGATTCCTCCGGATTAAGCTAGCATTGCGTGCACGAGATGATGCCGTCAGCAATGGATCGCATCATGTGTCTAACAACCAATTGCTGGTCATTATGGGTCCGAACGGCACCAGGGACTACTGCCTTCTAAGATCAAGAGTAGTAAAATGACTTTGTTTCCTGGATCATGAAAATCAAAGACCTAATCAATCATCTGTTCTTTAAACGAGCAACGAAAGTTCATCGACAAGAGAATGCATCGGTAGTTTATACACAGGACGTACATTTCTCAGTTGCTTATTCCTGGTAGAGCATCACATTTCGACACTTGAGCATGCGCAGACTTAGAGGAGCAATGCGTTGCTTACTCTACAGTGAGAAAGAACTTGATTGATTGAACAAGCGTAAAAATTGAATGTGGTCCTCTTGCAGTAGTGACAAGATTGTATCCATGGCTGGAACTTATGATCATGAGTGGACACGCTCGTTGCTTGATTGCTTGCAATGGATCGAGTCGACATCATCTAGGGATCCCTCACTGTTGTGTCACTTTAAGGAGAGGGTTATTGTCTTTTGATACACTCTGGCTGTGGTGATGCTGATAGAAGCTCCCATCCCGCGAACACCCCGTGTCATAGTCCCCAAATTATGCAGAGCATGATCAAGTGACCCTGATTTGCTGTATCTGCCGCTTCCTTTTGGACTCAATTGATCAATTCCGCCAAATGATCTCTCGCTGCTCTTATGGCTCAAGGAACATTTTTGCTGTCTTTGTTCATCCCATGGACCGAAGACACACTTCCCATTAGACAAGCTCCCGCTCATCCTGTGATAATAATAAATGCTTCTATCATGCAAGAACCAACTGCTTATGTCCCTCAATGTAACAGTTCCATCCCTCGACGTGCCATCTGGCCGCTCGAACCAAATCAGATCCCTTATCTTTGCCCTATCCTGTATCCTGGTCATGTCCGCGACCTTCATTGACCTCTGTGTCCTGCTTACTTGTGCTGCTGCCTTCGTCACTGCAATTCTAATGTTCCCTACAAGTACTCTCCGTGTCATCTTTTTCTTCATCCCTTTCGTGGTCACTTTCTCTTTCGTTTGCTTCCTGGGAATATTTGTTAGGCTCTGGAGGAGGAAGAGGCACGGTCTCCGTGGAGCCACTGAATGGAAGATCAGCGTAACAACAACGTTGCTCATTAGCGGGCGGATCAAAGCTGCTCCTTGCAGACACCCGGCTGCAATTGCAATAGCTTGATTCAATGCTTTTTCAGGAAATCTACATTTCTAGAATCCATCTTTGTTCCCAGAATTTGGGTTGAGCCTGTAGGCGAATGCAATCCATGGTTAAGTTACGGGGGATGGTCACTGAAACACAGATAACGTTGACCATCATTGGATCGAAAAAATTGCCCAAGCAACTAGAGTTTGCTTACCAGTGGGATTTGCCATGTCAATTGCTCTTGTCAGGCGATGAGTTCTATCAGGATGACTCCAAAGCTAAACACGTTATACTTCAGTGTAAGTTCACCCGCCATTCCCTATTTAGGAGCACAATAGCCATATGTACTTGTAACCCTGTATCAGTACATGAATCTTGTCCCGGCAGGCCCAAGCATGGCCAGTCCAAGGTTGAGTAATTTCGGATTGAAAGCCTCATCCAACAAGATGTTGAAGGACTTCAAATCACGGTATATAACAGGTGGATTGGCCAGCCTTATCATGCAAATACTCGAGACTTTGTGCAGCACCAAATGCTACTTCCATTCCGGCGAGTCAATCCAGAGGTTTCTGCTGCAGTCCAAGGCTTGCTGTACAAACTACAGCGCGAGTTTGTAGCAGAGAAGCTAGATGAGATGTCTCCTCATCTATGTTATCAGCATACTGATTCAGCAAAAATATATTCTAAATCAAATCTTGACTGTCAGAGGTACCGAACGGGTGATCTTCTAGAGAACCTCCGGGCATGTATCCATACCAAGAGGTCTTTGATCTCCATCAGCACAATAGCCGATGAGATTTACAATATTTTTGTGGTGCAAGAGACTCAACATGAGGACTTCGGCGAGGAACCCCTTGTTTCCTTGTAGTCCATGCCCGTTGAGTTGCTTGACGGCAACCGCCTGACGAACAAAGAAAGTGTGGTTTAATAGGCCTCATATTTTTCCAATAGAAAGAAGAGGGAGAGCGAGTAGAAGCCTTTCTGTCACCTGCCCAGTCCCCTGGAGGGTTCCTTTGTATGCTCGACCAAATCCACCTTCGCCACAGCAAGCCCTCCCGTGGGAAATTCTTTGTGGCCCAGGCTAACTCGTGGAAAGCGAAATTCTGGCACATGATATTTCCACACTCAACTTCCTCCTTGTTTTCGGCTTCGCCTCTGGGCTTTGGCTTTTGATTCCAGCAACTAATATGACAAGAGGAAAGATAAATTTTCAAGCGGTACCTCAAAGACACAACAAATGACCAACTGCTACTAACATCAGATTTTACATGTCTTCATTATGAAAGTTCGGGTACTACTTGTAGCATTAGTTAGATCTTCTGCACAGCAGACTTAGAAGCTATAAAACTTATGATCGCTCCCGCGCAGCATCTCTTAACGAAGCAATCTCCAAAAGACTGATATTTGAGTAACAATTGCACTTATCACACTTGAAGATATAAAAGGGGTCTTTCAGAATCTTTATGTGGATATTTTGCTTCTTATCATGCATCAAATGGTGATCCATATCTGTTTGTGAGACCAAACCTGATGAATACTACCATTACCATTCAGTACGGACAAACCTGATGAATATTTTACATTCCCAATTCATGTCTTTAGCCATCACATCAGTGCTTCTGATGAAACTGAAAAACTGAGGTTACTGCAAGTGGGTATCACTGGCCCCACTTCTCTCTCAGCCAAAGATAAAAGCAAACTTCAATAGAGAGACACACGGAAGGGAAATAAGAAACTCGGTTTTTGGGGTATTCATAAATTAAGCAGTGGAAAATCATTACACAACAAACATTTGGATATTTATAAATGGATATGGTTGGGCAGCAATGAGAAATAAGAAGAAAAGAAGAATAAAAGAAAAGTCGATGGTGATTTCCCAGTACGTAAGCCGCTAAAACAATAATAATGATGATGAGGAAAGAGGCGGTCGGTATGCCTAACTTGAATTGACTAAGGTAGTGGAGATCAGACCATTTGTCAAACTAATATGAACTGAAGAATTAAACCTCTGCAATACAGAACTGAAATGAAATAAAATGGATCAAAACTTTCGTGGACCGAACTTAATTAACATAATCGCACCGTCCATGCATTGAGTCATTCATATTCACTAAAACCATCACGAGTCTCAAAAGATTTATGAGGTCACATGTAAAACCTCAAATTAAGTCACAAACTCGTGAAAAGAGTACAGCTTCACATCAGTTCCCACTTCTAGAGCACAACTGCAGAGTGCAAATCCTTGTACTTCTACACTGACTTCATTCAGGGGATAGTGCATATACGTCATTCTTAATGGCCGCAATTTCTACATGGATTCTGGTCACTATAGTCAAGATAAACACTAGTCCAATCAAAACCCATCTGTAACATTCAAGTCTCTCTAGCTTTCAAGTCTTTCTAATTGTTTTCATTTACCAAGAAGCTCATCCACATAGAACAACCCAGTTCTGGACCCCTCGTTAATACTTATTTTTGCACAAGAAAAGCTCACAACACCATCTAGCTGCAGACCGACAAAGGCCGCTAAGGAAAAGAGATAAAGCTGCCGTATGTGGGAACCGTTTACGCGAGTCAAAATATCAAGGTTTAATTCTTCGTAACTCCAAAAAAATGATGGCTACAAGTTGTCAATGTTACAAAGCATCAAAAAAAGAAATCTTCAACCATTCCCAAAAATCAAGAGATTCATTCCACACCTTGAAAGACAGTGTGTCCCATGTAGGAAAAGTTTGTCTGCACCAATTGATATAAGCTGAGGAGGTCCTCCCCACGCTCTAGAAAGTTCAACAGCCTCGAACCCGCCATCATGTGCCTGAAAATGGAATCGATTAGACTCCGAATCAACCTACCAATACAGGCATCACAAAATTTAAATGGGCTTTCAATGAGGACTAGGCTTCAATTGGGTATCAACAGGACAAAAAAGACGTGGAAAGCAAAGCTGAAAATAGGCAACAGATACCATCGAGAACAAACGAATGATCAAACAATATCAGTTTAGTTTTTGCAACAAAATTGTCAAGACAATAATATTCAGGCAACAGTTCTGTGAAGTGAAGTCAATAAATGGGCTTGCACCATCCACGACTTGTTCTTTAATATATGTTTACCTGACTCTACAAGAACCCCAAGAAAAGAGAAACTGCTAATGCAGAAGTTCATTGTCCAGAGGACCACCAACCGATTGTTCTGCAGAGAAAGAATAGGTCTGAAACTGTTCGGCCAAAGAAAAGAATTGTGCTCGTATGCTTTAAATTAACCTCTTCCGTTGAGCATTTGAGCTTTGGGCCAGTAACATATATCTGTTTTGTTATCGGAATGAGTGTTCAATGCTTCGACGTTTCAATCCATGTGGCTAGACATTGACATAGATTTGGTCAATTCATCAATCATATGCACATTAATTTGATCAGAGAATTCTGCTGCAATTAAGACGCGACTAATTTCCAAACAAATGCTTATAAAACAATGCCTTCCGCCGCAACTAGAACTTTTATCACGACTCACTTCCTATCTTTCTATCGAACCTAATCATTATATGCACCCGTGAGATTTTCTTCGGCAAGTTTCTCCAACTGAGCACCGACCCAAACGCTTCTCCTCAACATGTTTCAGCTCATGGATCACCCAAAACCAGAAAAACCCACAATCATCATCACATTCAAAACAACATCGAAACTATCGAGAAGATCGCTCCAACAAGCCAGTGCACATGCGACACGCGCACGTATACACAACGTAAAACCTGAAAATCAAAAGGACCCACAATCATCATCACATCAACAACATCGAAATTATCAAGTAAATTGCTCCAACATTACATTCCAGACAGAACACGCATAGTAAAATCCAAGAATGCACGATGAACTACCAGATGATGCTCCCAATTCCAAAACGGGGACGAAGTCCGACGCATCCGTGGAGACGAGCCATGGATGCGCCGGATGAAACAGGAACTTCACAATTTCGTCGCCCCTCGGCCAAAACATCTCAGCCGCAGCATTCCGGATCGAAAGAGAAGGGAAACAAGCTACACATTAGAGCATAACGGAGACGGGGATTTCGATCTAGCGACGAAACTGAAAACGAATTCAAGCAATTAAGCTTTAAAATTGTACCCATTCCCCATGTATTGGGCCTAACCAATTTTACGGCCTCCATCTTCATCTTCTTCTTCTTTGTCTTCTTAACAGCGAAAGAACAGTAAATGAAACCCACACGCAGACATCATCATCACCAGGCAATAAGAAGAAGATGCAACAGGAGTAGAACCAAAGAATTGAATTTTTATTGATCAATCCGCTCCGGACTAAAAAATTGAACAATACCCTAACTCCTATGTTTGTTCATCGTCGTTGCTCATGTATATAAAAAAAAACCTAAGGAAGACAGAGAATGTCCTCGAGACATGCTACCCTCGGGACACTGTACATGTACGAGTAAGAAAATTCACATCCGGACGTCCAGCTCTTCGAGTCCGCAAAGTCTGCATCCGCGGCCGAGCTTCCGCCGCTGACGGCCGAGTACTCCTCCGGTGAAGTCAAGAAACCCTCGCCGTCCTCCAAGAGATTGAGAAATTCATCCGGATCAAACCCAGAATCCCCAAGATCAGAGGGGACGGAAGTCGGGTCCACTGCCAAATTTCTGCCGCCGCCGGCCGAGTCCTCCAGCGAAATCGAGAAACCCTCGCAGTCCTCCATGAGATTAAGAAAATCATCCGGATCAAACCCGGAATTCTCAAGATCGGACGGCGCCGGAGTGGGCTCCACCGCCAAATTTCCGCCGCCGACGGCCAAGTCCTCCGGCGAAGCTAAGAAACCCTCGCCGTCCTCCAAGAGATTCAGAAAGTCGTCGGGATCAAACCCAGAAACCCCAAGATCGGAGGGCACGGGAGTGGGGTCCGCTGCCAAATTTCCACCGCCGCCGGCAGAGTTTTCCGGCGAAGTCAAGAAACCCTCGCCGTCCGTCAACAGAGCCGAAAGCGCTGGGCCTTGACCTTCGAGACTCTCGAACATCGAATCCATCTCCTCGTCGGTCGGAACGTGAGAATAGCCATCACCGACCTTGACTCGTGAATCATCATCCTCCAAGGCCTTCAGCTTTCCCCGCACAAAATCGCGGACGGCTTCGTACTTCAGAATCAGGGACTCGAGGTCCTCCTCTGTCGCGCAATCGTCCCACTCTGTTTCGACCCATTCCGCCCACTGGCTCAGACCCATCTGCGGCATCGCGTCGCCGGTCCGGAGGTAGCGGGCGATTATCTCATCGGCCGATGGGTCGCCGAAAGAGCAGGGCTTTCCGGCGGGGGAGAAGACGACGACCGCGGCGCGAGCGCCGCAGAGGCGGCAGAGCTCGGAGGCCTTATTGAAGAGGCCCTTGCGCCTCTTCGAGTACGTCACGAGCCGGGCCGCCGGGTCGGCGATCTTCGCTATTTCGGTTCGCCGGCGCTTACCCATCAACAGTCGCGAGTATCTGTCGCAGGTTTCTGGGTTTTCTTGGAAAGAGAGAGAAAGAGAGGGTTGGACGAGGTTGCAGGTTTCTGGGTTTCTGGGAGAGAGAGAGGGGGGGGTTGTACGAGGTCGCAGGTTTCTTGGTTTCTTGGAGAGAGAGAAGAGAGAGAGAGAAGGGGTTTGGAGTTGCAGACGGAGGGCGACGAGCGGGAGGGAAACATAGACTTATGCGCGTTTTCTGCATTTCGAAATTTTTAGGTAATACCCTAATTTCCCCTACTTTTATGTAAATTGTACTATTAAGCCCCCGAACCTTTTATTTTTATCAGTTAAATACTATAATTTTCTGTGAGTGGTCATTTTTCAATTGAATTTTTTACTATTAACTCTCGATGCTGTAAAAATTAAAATAAGATAAGTAAAGAAATCTCTTTGAAGTATATAATCAAATTTAGCATTAGATAAATTATAATGCGGCATCAATTATTTCTGTTTGTCTAACTTTATTTTCTGAATCTTTTTTTTTTTTTTAAACTCTTCAAGAGTTTGAAAATGGAACGCCTATTAATAATATATATGACAAGCTAAACTTTAATTTCCTTAATGGGTCGGTATTTCGTATGAAATGGTTATGATGGTTGCAACATTTGATTATAGGAATAAAAATTTAAAATATAGAAGACACTCTGAATAAAAATATAATACTTAGGGTCCGTTCGTTTTTGTGGAAAATGAGCCATTTCCGGAAAACATTTTTCCGGAAGTCATTTTCCGGAAAATGACAATATTTTCTGGTGTTGGTAAAACCTCGAAAATGTTTCGGAAAATATTTTCCGGTGTTCGGTAAGGAAAATATTTTCCGCTCCCCAGATTGGCGAGCACGAGCATCAAGCTCGAGGCTCGCCAGATTGACGAGTGCAAGTTTGAGATCAACGAGCTTGAGGTTCACTTTGGCCCGACGACTAGCCAAGAAAGAAGAAGAAGGGAAAAAAAAAAAAAAAAAATAATGAAAGAAAAAGGAAATTAAAAATAATTCAATTAAAAAAAAAAAATAATTCAAATGAAAAAAAGAAAAGAAAGAAAAAGAAAGGGGAGGAGGAAGTCATGATTTGTAAAGGTGTGAGATAAGAGAGATCAGTAAGGAAAATGTTTTCCACTTTTCAAAAGTGGAAAACATTTTCCCTACTTTAGAAGATTTTTTTTTTTGATGGAAAACATTTTCAAGGAATTCATTTTCCGTGAAACGAACGCCGGAAAATCCAAAACGTTTTCCCGAAAATTATTTTCCGCGAAACAAACGGACCTTTAGTTAAGGGGTTTGTTCATGTTATAAGATATAACAATGCTTAATACTATACTTTTTCTCTTCTCTTGGCTCGATTTGCTAGACAGGCATCATTTAGTAAAAACCACATGGTAGACATAACCAACTTAGATTTCCAAATATAATGTAAAGGTCAACTGATATTAACAATAGTAAAAAGAAAAAAATGGTCTTATATGATTGGAATCACAAAAAAATTATATAACTCATATTATTTTTAGTACAATCTAAAAAAAATATTAACACTGAATGGTATTTTATATAATTCACGCACTATATTTTCCTTCACCCCTAAGAGTCAAGAGTCAAATTGACACCGAATAGTAATATATATATCCATATCCAAAAACAGATGCTCTCGATATTAATGAGCCTAGCAAATCTCGCCTTGAATAATTAAATCTCTTGAAATTATTTTTAAGCTTATATGTTTGAAAGGTTTCCCATATTCCTGTTAAATGAAAGTCATATCATGGAAGGCGTTGATGAATACTGCATGAAAGATTTACGTTAAAGTTGGGAGTTATGGAGTTAAACTAAAATAATAATCATTCTAAACGGTCCATACATTTGCTATAATTGATAAAAAAAATGATAACCTATCTAGTCGATTAAATTTTGATATTGGATTACTGCAAATGTTGATAGAAATAAATATTTGTATTCTTTTGTTGCTTGTCGAAACAACTAAAATTCAATCTGCGATGTTTATTCCTAAAAAAGACTGACATTCGAACTCAAAGCAATAAAATTTCAGCACACGACATCATTGTTAGAATATACATTAAATTATCATTATATCTAACAATTTAAGTTTTTAGAGGCATTGATCTCTTACAAAATCTCTCATTCATTGGCCAAATTGATCTGCATTGGCTTACACTAGAAAAGATTCAAGCGAATATTCACACCGAATTTTTTTTGCAAGAACAAACTTATAATGAGACATGGCGTGCGGCAAATGGTCCCGCCATTTCAAAGTGACGTTGGCATCGTTGGCATACTTGGGATAGAAAGAAAGTGCCTTGTCGAGACCGCTGACATAATTTAAGCACTTGCCAAAATGAATGGTGAGACAACAACTTGAGGAGCTTTCTTGCGAGTTCGCTCCTTTGAGGAAGACCAATGAACCATCGTCTACTGGGGTGCAAAAACAAGATTTTGACACATTTAAGGGATCATGACTTAATAGGGAGAGAATCAAGATGAGACTCGAGAGGGACTGACGAGATGATCACTCACTAGGGGTGATTGGTTTCGATCTAGTTCAATTCCCAAAGATCGTAATTGGTGACCAGACCGCACCATCGGTTCAATTCAATTCCGGTATGGTCCAATGGAAATGATCATTTATTTTTTATTATTACTTTTTTTCCATTACATTTTTTCTCACTACTTGGAACCAGACCAAAATAGTGTTTAGTTCACATTTTTCTAATTTTTTTGAAGAAATAATAAAATTGAAAAGTATATTTACTTAGTCTAGTTCTCCATTGAAACTAAGAATCAGACTGTCCGAACACTGGTTCCACTTTTAATAACCGAGAACCGGATTGACACTCTCGAGAACTGGACCAAACGGGCCAATTCAGGCAGTTCCCGATTTGGGCAGTCCGTTTAGCATACCCCTATCACTCACAATGGAAGACGCGTAGTAATTTTGACCATTGTGGAAAAGTGATCCAGCAAGTAAAAAACAAATTTCATGGAAGCATACATCAACTAGGAAAATCATAGAAATCCATTCATGTCTAAGCATTTAAGCTGATTTTTGGCTCTGCCAATGAAATTATTTAAGTAGAGTGATTCTCACGGAATGTGCATCCTGCGTAAAAATCGAATGTGCATCCTGTCTTCAATAGCGACAGGATCATAAGAGAGAGATCTTAAACTGTATATTAAATAAAGATAACCAAGTGACGGGAGCTTATGATGATGAGGGGATATGTTCGTAGCTCAATTGCTTGAAACGAATCAAATTGACATCAGAATCTCTCACGATTGTCTCATTTCAAGGAAAGTGTACGGTCTCTTGGTATACCATGGCTGTCGTGCCGCTGATAGAAGCTCCCATCCCATGAAACCCCCCGTGTCATAGTTCCCAAAATAAGCTGCATGATCTAGTGTCCTTGTTTTGCTGTATCTGTTGCTTCTTTTTGAACTCAAAAGATTAGCTCCAATCCTGGGAAAACCCCCCATGTCATCATCCACCAAAGAGGCAGCACCATCTAGTGACCCCGTTTTGCTGTATCTACCGCTTCCTTTTGAACTCAGAAGATTGATTCCTTAGCTCCCATCCTATGAACCCCTGTGTCATCGTCTGCGAAAGAGGCAGCATCGTCAAGTGACCCTGTTCTGCTGCACTTGCTACTTCCTTTCGGACTAAAAATATTGATTCCTTAGTTCTCATCCTGTGAACCACCCGTGGATCGTCCGCCCAAGAGGCAGCATGACCCATTGATCCTGTTCTGCTGCATCTGCCGCTTCCTTTTGGACTTAAAAAGATCAATTCCATCGAATGATGTCTCAATGCTCTTATGGCTCAAGGAACATTTTCCGCTGTCTTGGCTCATCTCATGGACTAGAGACTCGCTTCTATGAGACAAGCTCGCACTCATTCTGTGATAATAATAAATGCTTCCATCATGCAAGAGCCAACTCTACTTCTGTCCCTCTGTGTAACCATTAGAAAGCATACAAGTTGGACGGTTATTGCCTATATAGGAGCCTAAAGGCCGTAAGTATCCATAACCCTGTACGAGTACAGGCATCTTGTCTCCGGCAGGCCCGAGCATGGCCAGTCCAAAATTGGATAATTTCAGATTGAAAGCCTCGTCCAACAAGATGTTCAAGGACTTGAAATCACTATATATAACAGGTGGATTGGCCTTATCATGCAAATACTCGAGACTTTGTGCAACACCAAATGCTACTTTCATGCGGCAGTTTTGTGAAGTAAAGTCAATAACTAGACGTGCATTATCCATGACTTTTTCCCTCGAACATGTTTACCCTTAGACTCTACAAGAACCCAAAAAAGGGGAAAAAAGAGAGAGATCATTAATGCAGAAGTTCGTTGTACAAAAGACCACCAACTGATTGGTCTGCAGAAAAAGAATCCGTCTGAAAGTGTCTGGCCAATGAAAAGAATTGTGCTTGTATGCTTCAAGTTAAGCTCTTCTCCCGAGCATATGAGCTGTGGGCCAATATCATAGATCTGTTTTGGAATCAGTGTTCAATGCTTCAACATTTCAATTCATGTGACTAGACATCGACACAGATTTATTCAATTCATCAATCATATGCACATTAATTTGATTAGAGAATTCCTGCTGCAACTAAGCCCCGACTAATTTCCAAGTAGCATCCAAACAAATGCTAATAAAAACAATGCCATCTGCTGCAACTAGAACAAGCTTTTATCACGACTCACCCCCTATCTTTTCTATCAAAATCTAATCAATTGTATGCATATGAGATTTTCCTTCGGCAAGCTTCTCCAACTTAGCACCGACCCAAACGCCTCTCATCAACACGTTTCAGTTTATGAATCACCCAAAACCAGAAGAACCCACGATCATCCTCACATCAAAACATGCGCACACATACACACATGGTGAAACCCGAAAATCAGAAGAACCCACAATCATCTATCACGTCAACAACATCGAAATTATCAAGTAAATTGCTTCTACATTCCATTCCATACAGAATACACATAGTATTAACCCAAGAATGTGTGATGAACTATCTAACGATGCTCCTAATTTCAAAACGGGGACAAAGTCCGACGCATCCACAGAGACGAGCCATGGATGCGCCGAATGAAACTGGAACTTCACAATTTTGTCGCCCCTCGGCCAAAACGATCTGAGCAGCAGCATTCCGCATTGACGGAGAAAGGAAACAAGCTATACACTAGAGCATAACGGAAACGGGGATTTCGATCCAGCGATGAAACTGAAAACGAATTCAAGCAATTAAGCTTTGAAATTGGGCCCATTCGTCATGTATTGGGCCTAACCAATTTTTACGGCCTCCATCTTCATCTTCATCTTCTTCTTTATCTTCTTAACAGCGAAAGAACAGTAAATGAAACCCACACGCAGACATCATCATCACCAGGCAAGAAGAAGAAGATGCAACAGGAGTAGAACCAAAGAATTGAATTTTTATTGATTAATCCGCTCCGGACTAAAAATTGAACAATACCCTAACTCCTATGTTTGTTCATCGTCGTTCCTCGTGTATATAAAAAAAACCTAAGGAAGACAGAGAATGTCCTCAAGACATGCTACCCTCGGGACACTGTACATGTACGAGTAAGAAAATTCACATCCGGACGTCCAGCTCTTCGAGTCCGCCAAGTCTGCATCCGCGGCCGAGATTCCGCCGCTGACGGCCGAGTACTCCTCCGGTGAAGTCAAGAAACCCTCGCCGTCCTCCAAGAGATTGAGAAATTCATCCGGATCAAACCCGGAATCCCCAAGATCAGAGGGGACGGAAGTCGGGTCCACTGCCAAATTTCTGCCGCCGCCGGGCCGAGTCCTCCAGCGAAGTCGAGAAACCCTCGCAGTCCTCCATGAGATTAAGAAAATCATCCGGATCAAACCCGGAATTCTCAAGATCGGACGGCGCCGGAGTGGGCTCCACCGCCAAATTTCCGCCGCCGACGGCCAAGTCCTCCGGCGAAGCTAAGAAACCCTCGCCGTCCTCCAAGAGATTCAGAAAGTCATCGGGATCAAACCCAGAAACCCCAAGATCGGAGGGCACGGGAGTGGGGTCCGCTGCCAAATTTCCACCGCTGCCGGCAGATTTTTCCGGCGAAGTCAAGAAACCCTCGCCGTCCGTCAACAGAGCCGAAAGCGCTGGGCCTTGACCTTCGAGACTCTCGAACATCGAATCCATCTCCTCGTCGGTCGGAACGTGAGAATAGCCATCACCGACCTTGACTCGTGAATCATCATCCTCCAAGGCCTTCAGCTTTCCCCGCACAAAATCGCGGACGGCTTCGTACTTCAGAATCAGGGACTCGAGGTCCTCCTCTGTCGCGCAATCGTCCCACTCTGTTTCCACCCATTCCGCCCACTGGCTCAGACCCATCTGCGGCATCGCGTCGCCGGTCCGGAGGTAGCGGGCGATTATCTCATCGGCCGATGGGTCGCCGAAAGAGCAGGGCTTTCCGGCGGGGAGAAGACGACGACCGCGGCGCGAGCGCCGCAGAGGCGGCAGAGCTCGGAGGCCTTATTGAAGAGGCCCTTGCGCCTCTTTGAGTACGTCACGAGCCGGGCCGCCGGGTCGGCGATCTTCGCTATTTCGGTTCGCCGGCGCTTACCCATCAACGATCGCAAGTATCTGCCGCAGGTTTTTGGGTTTTCTTGGACAGAGAGAGAGAAAGCGGGGGGAACGAGGTCGCAGGTTTCTTGGTTTCTTAGAGAGAGAGAGAGAGAGAGAGAGGAGAGCTTTGGAGTTGCAGACGGAGGGCGACGAGCGGGGCGGGATATCAACTTACGCGCGTTTTGGCATTTCGACTTTTTGGTAATATCCTAATGTCCCCTACTTTTAAGTAAACTGTGCAATTAAGCCCTCGAGCTTTTTATTTCTATCAATTAAATAATCTAATTTCCTGCGAACGGTGATTTCTTCAATTCCTTAAGATAAATTATAATTGCCGTGGTAACTATTATTTTATGCTTGTCTAACTTAAGAAAATATATAATAAACTAAAATTTAATTTCCCTAATGGGTCAGTATTTCGTACAAAATAGTTATGATATTTGCAACATTTGAATATAGGAATAAAATTTTTAAAAATGAACGACACTCTAACTAAAAGCATGATACAGTGTTGAAAGACGTTATTAATAGGTTTGTTCATATATATATAAGATATAGCAACACTTAATGCTATACTTTTTATAACTTCACTTAATGCTATACTTTCTGAGGGGGAAGCGCACAAAAATTTTGATGTTAATGTCTGCTTGAGTCTTTTTAGTAGAAGTCATTGTAGATCGGTGCGGCTTGTGGTTGAGAGATTTTATTAGACCGCTATTTTTAACAACTTAAATTGTTAGATGAAGACGGTATTTAATAATTGTATATTCTAACAATGATTTCTCGTGCTGAAATTTTATCACTCTTTGAGTTTGAATGTTAATCTTTTTTAGGCATAAACACCCCATATCAAATTTCAATCTATTCAATAGGTTATGAATTTTTTTTATTTATTAATTATGACAAATGTATGATTCGTTCAAAATGATTTTCGATTTTAGTTTAACTCCATGACTTCTAATTTTAACGTAAATCTTTCTTGCTATATTCATCAACGTCTTCCAAGATATGACTTTCATTTAACAAGAGCATGTGAAAACCGTTCGAATATATAAGCTTGAGAATAATTTTCAAAGTGGCTCTAATTACGTTTATGAATGTTGAAATTTGGCTTCAAAAATAAAAATGGCAAAAATCTTATAGAATATTTTGTTCATGTTTTCACTAACATGAGCTTGAAGACTTGAACAGAGCATTCTCAATGGCTTCCTAGCATGCAGCTTAGTTCCTTAAAGTTATCAAAGCAACCAGCACAATAGAAGGATCGAATCTGCTTCCCATACAAATCAATTAGAGCAGCACCAACTGTTGCAGTTTGGGTTTTCAATTCATCGCCGGCATTAAGTTAAGGCATAATCCTCTTCCAGTGGAGCCCCCTTTCTCCTCGGTCCACAAACGGACTAAGCTCAAAGTCCTCGACTGTGAAGTCTCTTTGGCCCAAGTTCTTGCACACGATAGACAAGGAACGGGTTAAGGTGTCCAGGTTTAAGTTCCTCATGTCGATGTCATCTTCTACTATGTAAATAGAGTTAGTAACATTCTTTTAGGCTGTTACTTGGGCTATTAAGCTCCGGAACCTCATTAAGGAGTTGACCGTTTTTAACTTTATGGATTGACCCATACGGTTGTATTGAGATAATAAATTTGTAGTATTTTTTTATTAACTACAGAGGTCTCAAGGGGTCTAAATATATGACGATCAAAATTTTGACAAAAAAGAAACGGTACAGAAATGTGATGTTATAATATAGCATATTTTCACATATGATATGGTTGCAGATCCACTAGCTAAAGGATTTTGATCTTCTGTTCTTGAATGACATGTCATTAATATGAGCTTAAGAGTATCATAAGATGCTGTTATTTAGTGGGAGCTATTTTGGCTTTATTCTAATAAAGTTTACTTCAATATTCGTTACATTTAGTAACGGGTTGATATATATCAACTTTTATATTCAATAAAATATTTTTGAATGTATTGTTATTATGTTGATACATATTGATAAAAGTCTCAAGTTGTTGTATAAACTTTGAGTGAAGACTAGGGGCATCCGGTTATTAGCCTTGTGCATATGTCTTGTTATACATAAAGAAATGTTAACGGTAAGGACAAGGCATATGTGGGTTCATTAGAACCATAAATACATTTTCTAGTGGCACAAGTTTTTTGTGACGCTTAAGGTAAGAGAATGTTGACTGACAAATGGGATCTCTCTATGAGAGATGTTATCCATTTGCACACTACCATATTGAATTCATATCAATAAAATTGAAAGCACTTGTAACCATGGAAGGCTCTGTGTGTATTCATGCAATTACCGTCATGATTCGGTGTTTGAGACTTTATGGAATAGGATTAACTATTAAGAATTATCTCTAGACCAATGTGCATACATACAGTACAATTCCAATTAATATAGTCCAAGTGGGAGAATGTAAGAGTTTTCCTAATGTGGACTACATTTTACCGTTTTACTGTTATTGTAAAACGAGGTTGGTCTAAGGTGAGATAGAAGTTTTCTTAATTAGTTTGATATTAGACTGGCTAGTGTGGGCCAAGTTGAGCCTGGCCCGTAATGAGGGGGCATGATTGGAAATTCTATAAATAGTGCTTAAGTCTCTCCTCTAACCCGAATTATCACATGTATCCTCACATAAGGAGCGTTAACCTAGCGCTAAAGGGTGAGGGAGCCGTCTCATTGAGCCAGTAATACAAAGAGCAATAGAGGAGAATGACTTGCGCTTGGAACATTGGTTTTCCGCTTTCGCTTCAAGAACGATGGATTCCAAAACAGATGCGTTAATCTTTCTACTTAATTGTGCGTGTTCTTGTTCTAGTTATGGAGATCTTGTGATTGTGCAACTTGCATCCAACACAATTCTCTGCTCCAACGGCTAGTTACTCATTTGATGAATCTAAGCTAAAAAGTTCCGAATGGCATATATGCCATTTGAGTAGAAATCATTTGTTGGCAAAGTTTAAATCATCCCATTTTAAGATGCACGATCTCACTGAAGTGTTTGCTTGACCTGCTTGGTGCTTCCTTAATCTTATTTATATGTAATGCTTGGTAAGGTTGTGAACATAGCTTCCTTGGAACTTTTACCATGTCTACTTGGAGAGCTGTTAGTTGAGGCGGATGCCGCTCCCAAACTTCCACCGCCGGTGGCATTACCCTTGAGATTGGAGAGCACTGAGGTGAACTCCACTGCCGAACTTCCGCTGCCGCTACCAGCCGAGTTCTCCAGCAGAGTCAAGAGACCATCGCCATCTCCATCAGTCAAGGGATGTGAAAGTGTTGGGCATCGGCCTAAGCTCTCGAAAAGTGCATCTATCTCCTCCTCCCTCAGAACGGGAGATTTGTCACGAATCTAATGCCGCCCGCGGTGGAAGTTTGGGAACAACATCAACCCCCACGAGCTTCAACCTTGAGGATTATGGATTTGACCTGGAGGCTCCTAAAGTTAATATTGGTATTGAGTTCAGGAAATAGTCGAGGCGATGACAATGTAAATAAGGTGGTGTTAAGGTGGCGAATAGGACCGAGCTCAAAGTCCTTGACCATGAAGTCTCGTTGGCCCGAGTTCTCGCACATGATAGACAAGGAATGGCTTAACATGTCCAGATTTAAGTTCCTCGGGTTGATATCTATGCCTGTTGTCATTGAGTGGGGCTTAAATCCAGAGAATGATTCCTCCGGATTAAGCTAGCATTGCGTGCACGAGATGATGCCGTCAGCAATGGATCGCATCATGTGTCTAACAACCGATTGCTGGTCATTATGGGTCCGAACGGCACCAGGGACTACTGCCTTCTAAGATCAAGAGTAGTAAAATGACTTTGTTTCCTGGATCATGAAAATCAAAGACCTAATCAACAATATGTTCTTTAAACGAGCAACGAAAGTTCATCGACAAGAGAATGCATCGGTAGTTTATACACAGGACGTACATTTCTCAGTTGCTTATTCCTGGTAGAGCATCACATTTCGACACTTGAGCATGCGCAGACTTAGAGGAGCAATGCGTTGCATACTCTACAATGAGAAAGAACTTGATTGATTGAACAAGCGTAAAAATTGAATATGGTCCTCTTGCAGTAGTGACAAGATTGTATCCATGGCTGGAACTTATGCTCGTTGCTTGATTGCTTGCAATGAATCGAGTCGACATCATCTAGGGATCCCTCACTGTTGTGTCGCTTTAAGGAGAGGGTTATTGTCTTTTGATACACTCTGGCTGTCGTGATGCTGATAGAAGCTCTCATCCCTTGACGTGCCATCTGGCCGCTCGAACCAAATCAGATCCCTTATCTTTGCCCTATCCTGTATCCTGGTCATGTCCGCGACCTTTGTTGACCTCTGTGTCCTGCTTACTTGTGCTGTCTTCATCACCGCAATTCTGATGTTCCCTAAAGTACTCCGTGTCATCTTTTTCTTCATCCCTTTCGTGGTCACTTTTTCTTTCGTTTGCTTCCTGGGAATATTTGTTAGACTCTGGAGGAGGAAGAGGCACGGTCTCCGTGGAGCCACTGAATGGAAGATTAGAGTAACAACAACATTGCTCATTAGTGGGTGGATCGAAGATGTTCCTTGCAGACACACGACTGCAATTGCAATAGCTTGATTCAATGCTTTTTCAGGAAATCTACATTTCTGGAAACGATCTTGGTTCCCAGAATTTGGGTTGAGCTTGTAGGCAAATGCAATCCATGGTTAAGTTACAAGGGATGGTCACTGAAACACAGATAACGTTGACCATCATTGGATCGAAAAAATTGCCCAAGCAACTACAGTTTGCTTACCAGTGGGATTTGCCATGTCAATTGCTCTTGTCCGGCGATGAGTTCTATCAAGATGACTCCAAAGCTAAACACGTTATACTTCAATGTAAGTTCACCCGCCATTCCCTATTTAGGAGCACAATAGCCATATGTACCTGTAACCCTGTATGAGTACATGAATCTTGTCCTCGGTAGGCCCAAGCATGGCCAGTCCAAGGTTGAGTAATTTCGGATTGAAAGCCTCATCCAACAAGATGTTGAAGGACTTCAAATCACGGTATATAACAGGTGGATTGGCCAGCCTTATCATGCAAATACTCGAGAATTTGTGCAGCACCAAATGCTACTTCCATTCCAGCGAGTCAATCCAGAGGTTTCTGCTTGTTATAACTCATGAAACAACAATCAAAACAGAAAACATCTTTGTTGTTCGAGGGAGAGAAAGGATGAAAAAACAGAGCATAGAACTTCATACGTCTTGTTCCAAGGAAAAACTGTCGAGTACTACAACTAAATACAAAGCAGAAACTGCTCACATACGTGCAACACATAACTGCACACAAACGTGCTATTAACTTCCTAGAAAATAGCAAAAACACTAACTGCATAACTAAATGAACTTGAATGTTTTTTTTTAAAAAAACAGAGGAAAACAGAGGAAAACACGACCGAAAACAGCAGCACTGAGACAATTCCAACAAACTCCTCCTTGGATCAGTTGCTATTGCAGATTCCTATTTTCTCTCTTAACAGCTCAAATCTTCCAGCCTGAAGTGTTTTTGTGAACATATTTGCAAGCTGATCTTCAGATCTGCAATAGACCAACTTAACTTCGCCACTTTGTTGCACCTCACGCAGAAACAAAAATTTGACTTTAAAATGTTTGGTTTTGTTAAATTTATGACTCGAGTTTGAGATTCGCTGGATTATTGAAAATTTACAATTGAGGAAATATAAAATAAATGAAAACAAAGTTTCCTCTTTGCCGCACGGAAGATTGCGGAATCCGAATTGAAGGAAAAAGAAAAGTGAAGCCTCTGCACGTACGCGAGAATTCAAGCAAAGGTGGGCCCAGGTGAAGCCAATTTTAGCGCCTCTCCCACGTGAATTTCCTCCGCATGTAATTTTGGAAATTGGTGGGCCTAAGGTCAAACTTTTGACCTTGGGCACACTTATATATATATATATGCGGATGATTGGTTAGGTTTTTTCTCCCTTTTTCGTGTGTGTTGCCGCTGCACTCATACGAGAGAAAAGGAGGAGCCGCATGTCTTCAAGCTGAAGCGCGATCAAGAAAAGGAGTTCTTTTTCAGCGTTTGTTTTGAGCTTGTGTGATAACTTTGTGCGCTGTGAGTTTATACCAAGTGAGTTGTTTATTTATAAACACTTTGGGTTTGGGATAAATCGGGGTTTGGGAAACATCGAGAGAGTGTTTGAGTGACTTGAGTGTGTAATCTCCTTGTATCGCTTGATTTATAGTGAAATTCGCTGCTACTCTCCCCGTGGACGTAGGTCTTTACGATCGAACCACGTAAATCTCGGTGTCCGATTTATTTTTCTTTTTTGTCTATATTATTGTTCGATCGCTCGCCCTATCTCAACAATTGGTATCGAGCCAGCTTGGGCCGAGTTAAAAAACGAATCGATGGCGACGAAGAAGTAAAAGTGAGAATCGACGGATTTGATGGGAAGGATTTTAGTTTCTGGAAGATGCGGATTGAAGATTATCTTTATCGAGATGAAACTGCACTTGCCCTTATCGGGGAGAGACCAGAGACGATGAAGCAAGCTGATTGGGATTTGCTGGATAGACGAGCTATGGGTGTTATTCGGCTGACGTTGGCTCGTAACGTCGCGTTTAACATCTTGAAGGAGAAGACCACTGCTGATTTGATGCAAGCCCATCGGATATGTAAATGAAAGCCCTCTGCGATCAATAAGGTCTGTTTGATGCGATGCGACGTCTATTTAATTTGAAGATGAGCGAAGGTGCGTCAGTTGCAGATCATATCAATGAATTCAATGTGATTGTTAGTCAATTGAGTTCAGTTGAGATTGATTTTGAAGATGAGGTACGTGCTTTGATTCTGCTATCCTCATTACCTAATAGTTGGAATACTACTGTTACTGCTGTTAGTAATTCCTCTGGGTCAACAAGTTTGACGTTTGATGGGGTTCGAGATTTAATTATGAGCGAGGACATTCGTAGAAGAGAATTTGGCGAACCTGTTTCTGCTGCTTTAGTAGGTGAAAATAGAGGAAGATCTATAACACGTGTGGGTAATAGTAGTACTAATATAAACAAAAAGCGTAGTCGGTCTAGGACTACTAATGTTGTCTGTTGGAGTTGTGGCAAGAGGGGGCATCTTAGAAGGGATTGCCTTAAGCTGAAGAATGAGAAGGGTAAAGGGAATTATGGTTGATTCGCGAGATAATGTTGCGGCGCTGCGAAGAGATAGTGCCGATTATGTCTTGTCTGTCGCTAATGATTCATCGCTTGATGGATGGATTTTGGATTCTGGTTGTTCTTTTCATGTCACACCAAATAGAAATTGGTTTATCACTTATCAGTGCACGAGTAGTGGTAAAGTCCAGTTAGGGAACAACGCTGAGTGCGATGTTGTGGGTGTTGGTGATGTTAAAATCAGAATGCATGATGGTATTGTGAGGACATTGACTGGAGTAAGGCATGTTCCAAAGTTGAAAAAGAACTTAATTTCCTTGGGTGCCCTAGATTCAGCTGGTTGCAGGTATTCTTCAAAAGGTGGAGTTCTGAAGGTTGTACGAGGTGCCTTGGTGATAATGAAAGGAATCAAGCATGGAGGCCTGTATAAACTTCAAGGTGAGACAGTGACAAATTTCGCTGCGGAGACGTCAGATGCATTTGTTCGAGAGTCTTTTGATTGCTCGAGGAAAACCTGGGTGTTTGTGCCAAGGCACAAGTTTGATGCTGATGTCAGGATCACGCGGTCAAAAGCTTTGATCGAGATGGAGGCGGGTAAGTCGATCAAACATGTGCACCGACAATAGCATAGAGTTCTGCTCGGAGCTGGCAAATAAATTATGCATGAAAGAGAGCATAGTGAAACATCGCACTAGTGTCAATAAATCACAACAATTTGCAGAATTGACGAGAAGAACATTACTAGAGAATGGTGGACTCCTAAAGAAGTATGGTCAGGTAACGTTGCTGATTATTCTATTCTTAGAATGTTTGGTTGCCCGTGTTATTTTCGAGTGAGTGATGGTAAGCTTGATTGGAGGGCAAGGTGCATATTCCATGGCTATGCACAAGGTGAGTGGGGCAATCGGTTGTGGTGCCGGATATTAATTCACCCGTTGACAGCGGAAGTTACCCTTGATGAGTCTCTAGTACTTTTGGCTAGGAGTGATTATAGCGGTATTCAAACGGATTTGAACGGTGTTCGGCTTGAGGTGGAGTTGCGACCCGAAACTCCTGAGGCAGCATATACGAGTACTAGCAAAGTAATTGACACAGATGGTGCTTATAGCGAGGTGGAGCCTATAGAGCCAATGGTTGCTGTAACTGCTGATATTGACAAGGTACGTATTCGATCTCCTGACAGATATGGATGCAATAATGATTTTACTTTATCTGCGGTTGAGGAGGTTATGTCAGAAAATCCTTGCGGAGCAGTTAAAGGTGCATGTGGAGTTGGTATTCTGATGAGGTCCTAAGTTAGGGCGAAGTTCAAGCGAGGCTTGGACTTGGATAATATCTATGGCAGTTGAGCCCATCGGGGCTATGGGAAAGTAGCACGAGAGTTTGAATTTTGCGAAGCGGTGCGACTTGGCTCAAACGTCGAGCCAAGGTGGAGATTGTTAAATTTATGACTCGAGTTTGAGATTCGCTGGATTATTGAAAATTTACAATTGAGGAAATATAAAATAAATGAAAACAAAGTTTCCTCTTTGCCGCACGGAAGATTGCGGAATTCGAATTGAAGGAAAAAAAAAGTGAAGCCTCTGCACGTACGCGAGAATTCAAGCAAAGGTGGGCCCAGTGAAGCCAATTTTAGCGCCTCTCCCACGTGAATTTCCTCCGCATGTAATTTTGGAAATTGGTGGGCCTAAGGTCAAACTTTTGACCTTGGGCACACTTTATATATATATATATATAAATGCGGATGATTGGTTAGGTTTTTTCTCCCTTTTTCATGTGTGTTGGTGTGTTGCTGCTACACTCGTATGAGAGAAAAGGAGGAGCCACATGTCTTCAAGCTGAAGCGCGATCAAGAAAATGAGTTCTTTTTCAGCGTTTGTTTTGAGCTTGTGTGATAACTTTGTGCCTTGAGTTTATACCAAGTGAGTTGTTTATTTATAAACACTTTGGGTTTGGAATAAATTGGGGTTTGGGAAACACCGAGAGAGTGTTTGAGTGACTTGAGTATGTAATCTCTTTGTATCGCTTGATCTATAGTGAAATTCGCTCTTTGCTCTCCCCGTGGACGTAGGTCTTTACGATGCACATAAATCGGTGTCCGATTTATTTTTCTTTTTGTCTATATTATTGTTCGATCGCTCGCCCTATCGCAACGGGTTTTGCCATGGAAAACTGGATTCTATGATATTGCTAGAGTAGCATGATTGTCAACATTAACTTCAATGCAATCGGTAGAATTCAACCACAAATCCTTCATTATCTTCTTCAGCCACAAAGCTTGATTTGCAGCAAAGCGTAGTCTGCTATAAACTCAGCCTCTGCAGTAGACTGAGCTACAATCTCTTGCTTTTTAGAATACTAGGATAAACAAGCAGAACCAAGACTTAAACAATATCCAGACGTACTCTTCATGTCATTTATTGAATCAGCCCAGTCACTATCAGAAAATCCTTGCAAATTAAACTTCTGACCTTTCTTAAACTTCACACCAAAGAACAATGTTCCTTTGAGATATCTCAAGACCCTTTTTGCTGCAACCAAATGTAACTGACTAGGACTACTCATAAACCTGGATAAAACACTCACATCAAATAGAATATTTGGTCCGGTTCTTTGTAAGATACATGAGACACCCAATCGACTTCTATACATAGAAGCATCTACTCTTTGCATCTGTTCCATCATTCTTGTGAAGCTTCTCTTTAGCGACCATAGGAGTGCTTACACTTCGACAATCTTCCATCTGAAACTTCTTTAAAATTTCCTTCATGTATTTTTTTCTAACAGATGAAGATCTCATATGAAGCTTGTTTGACTTCCAGACCCAAAAAATAAGCCATCTTTCCCAAGTCGACATCTCAAAAACTACAAATAGATCTTGCTTCACCTTTTCTATCAATTCCATATCATTCCACTCGTCACTAATAGATCATCTACATAAAGTGACAGAATTACAACACTGTGATTCACCTTCTTGACATAAAGAGTGAACTCACTTAAGCTTTTTACAAAGCCAAAATTCTGCAAATATCGATCTATCTTCCCATACCAAGCTCTTGGAGCCTACTTCAGTTCATATAGAACTTTCCTCAACCTGTATACACTCTCTTCTTGCCCTTTGATACCGAAGCCTTCGGGTTGTTCAACAAAAATCTCCTCCTCAAGCTCTCCATTCGGGAATGCGGACTTGACATCTAACCGAAATATAGGCCACCCCTTCTCTGTTGCAATAGCTAACGTAGCCTTACCGTATCAAGTCATGCAACAGAGCAAATGTTTCGAAATAGTCTACTCCCCATATTTGTGCATAGCCTTTCACCACCGTCTAGCTTTGTGTTTATTGACGAACCATCGGGATTAAGTTTTGTTCTAAACACCCACTTAACCCCAATCACATTCTTATCGATGGTCTGTCAACAAGCTCCCATGTGTGGTTTTTCCGGATCATTGCAATCTCCTCCCCGCATTGCCGCAATCCACCTCTCGATCCTCCTTAGCTTCCACAAAGTTAGATGGTTCGAGCATTGCCACATTGCTTCTTTCATAGATTTCAGCAAGTGACCTTGTGCCTCTCACCGGTAAATCATCCATACCGTCTTTCAATCCATCTATAACTTCATCAACCTCTACATCTCGCGGTTTGTTTTTCGAACTTCTTCGGTTTCGCACTCTTTCCTTCATTCCAATTCCACTCATCTTCCTCTAGAAAAATAACATCTCTCGCTCACAGTCACCTTCCTTGTCATGGGATGGAAAATCCTGTAAGCCTTTGATTGAAGACTATACCCAATAAAGATTCCAAGCTCTGCTTTCTTATTTAGCTTGTCCCTTTTGACCTCAGGAACATGAGTGTAACACAAAAACCCAAAATCCTTCAAATTCTTCATAGAAGGTCTAACACCATGCCAAACTTCAAAAGGTGTTGACTTCTCTAAGGCCTTTGTGGGCAATCTATTCAATAGAAACATTGCAGTATTAGCTGCCTTAGCCCAAAACTTCTTAGGTAACTTCTTCTCCTGCATCATACATCTAGCCATCTCCATAATGCTTTTGTTTTTCCTTTCACTGACCCCATTCTGTTGAGGTGAATAGGGAGCAATGAACTGCTGCACAATTCCTGCTTGCTCACAATTCAACTTAAACTTGTGAGCAGTATACTCAGAACCATTATCAGACCTGAGCATTTTAATTTTCTTCCCACTCTGATTCTCAACTAAGGTTTTAAACTTTACAACCACATCAGCAACTTCAAACTTGGCTCGCAGAAAATAAATCCAACTCATCCTAGTCATATTATCAGTGAAAGTAATAAAATACCTGCTACCATTGAGAGAAGACTCAAACATAGGTCCACATAGATCTGTGTGAACTAATTGCAGCTTTTCACATGCTCTCCAGCCTCCTCCTTTGAAAGGAAATTTGGCTTGCTTGCTAAGAAGACGAGTTACAGCACCGTGGAAATTCTTCCTCCAAACTTGGCAAGTCATCGCAAGCTATTTCTCTCGCATAAACGACATGCTCTTCCGTGAACATGCCCAAGTCTTTTATGCCATAGCTCGCATTTTCTTCTTTGCACTTTAAAGCCATCTGTTGCATCTCTTGTGGCTTGAACATGAAACTCTTGTCCTTCATTGGGATTCTTAGCACTTCTTTGCTATCTGCATTATTAATAAGACATTCCTTCCCTTCAAACTTCACTTTATAGCCCCTCTCAACTAATTGACCAACACTTAACATATTATGGTCAATATTTGGCACAAAAAGAACATCACTGATTAGCTTCATCTCTTGATTTCCTTCAATAGCAACTATACCCTTCCCTTGCACTTTGATATACCGTCCATTGCCAATTCTGACTCTAGACCTGACTGACTTGTTTAGACTTCTAAACAGCTTCAAATTGCCAGTCATATGATTGGTATAGCCACTATCCACCAGCCATGCATCATTCTCAACAGAAGATCTAGGAAATGAAGCTACAAACAAGTGCTCTTCCTCAGTTTCATTCACTGCTACCTGTGCTTCTCCTGCTTGCTGGTAATTTTTCTCTTTGCCGATTGCTTCCATATGACCCAACTTGTGACATCTTCTGCATCTAGCATCAGGCTTTCTCTAACATCTAAAAAATTGATGATTAGTTCCACCATAGTATTGACAAGGCTTTTTGTTCTTCTTCCATTTGCTAGACCCACCATAATTTCCTTATTTTGCTACAAACTTGGAGTCACCAGCATTTTCTGGACTGAATCCATTTCTTCCCTTTGCCTCCATCATTTGACTTCACTCTAGCTTGCAACCACCCTCTGCAAACTCTTCTCTTCTCATCAGTCTTTTGTGCTCCTGTGCCTGTAGAGCATTTAACAATTCTACAAGCTTTATATTAGCTAAGTCTCTTGTATTTTCCAGAGAAGCTATGGTGGCTTCGAACTTCTCTGGAAGAGACACCAGGATCTTCTGAACAAGCCTTTCATCTTTCAAGTCAGTCCCTAAAACTCTGATTTTTCAGCTATCCCAACCACCTATCATAGTACTCATTCATTGACTCTAAATCCTTCATCTGCTGTCTCTCAAACTCCCTCAAGAGATTCAGCACCTTCATGCTCCTTATCTTCTCATCTCCCTCGTATTCATCCTTCAAGAAATCCCATATTGCCTTTGCAGAATCACATCTCATGATCCTTGTGAAAATAGGGGGTGAGACAGCAGCATATAGGCAAGACTTTGCCATGGCATTCCTTGTGATTCTCTCCTTATGGTACTTTATTTGATTCAAGGTCGGATTATTTGGAAGTGGAGCAACCTCATAATCATTCTCCACAGCCTCCCATAGATCATGACCCTCCAAGAATGCTGTCATCTTGACAGCCCAAGCTTGATAATTTTCTCCAGTAAAGACTGGAGCAGCCATTGCAGAGAATCCACTCGATCCTGCCTCCATCAGCTTTTTCTTTGCAGATTGGAAGCAATCTTCACTCACTTACCCTCACTTCACAGTCCCTTAAGATCCCTCAGATGCTCTGATACTAATGTTATAACTAATGAAACAACAATCAAAACATAAAACATCTATGTTGTTTGAGGGAGAGAAAGGATGAAAAAATAGAGCATAGAACTTCATACGTCTTGTTCCAAGGAAAAACTGTCAAGTACCACAATTAAATACAAAGCAGAAACTGCTCACATACGTGCAACACATAACTTCCTAGAAAATAGCAAAAACACTAACTGCATAACTAAATGAACTTGACTGTTTTTTTTTAAAAAACAGAGGAAAACAGAGGAAAACACGGCCGAAAACAGCAGCACTGAGACAATTCCAACACTGCTACAGTCCAAGGCTTGCAGTACAAACTACAGCGCGAGTTTGTAGCAGAGAAGCTAGATGAGATGTCTCCTCATCTATGTTATCAGCATATTGATTCAGCAAAAATATATTCTAAATCAAATCTTGACTATCAGAGGTACCGAACAGGTGATCTTCTAGAGAACCTCCGGGCATGTATCCATACCAAGAGGTCTTTGATCTCCATCAGCACAATACCCGATGAGATTTACAATATTTTTGTGGTGCAAGAGACTCAACATGAGGACTTCGGCGAGGAACTCCTTGTTTCTTTGTAGTCACATGCCTCTGTCGAGTTGCTTGACAGCAACCGCCTGACGAGCAAGGAAAGCGTGGTTTCATAGGCCTCTCATTTTTCCAATATAAAGAGGGAGAGCGAGTAGAGTCCTTTCTCTCACCTTCCCAGTCCCCTGGAGGGTTCCTTTGTATGCTCGACCAAATCCACGTTCGCCACAGCAAGCCTTCCCGTGGGAAATTCTTTGTGGCCCAGGCTAACTCGTGGAAAGTGAAATTCTGGCCCATGATATTTCCACACTCAACTTCCTCCTTGTTTTCGGCTTCGCCTCTGGGCTTTGGCTTTTTGATTCCAGCAACTAATATGACGAGAGGAAAGATAAATTTTCAAGCGGTAGCTCAAAGACAAAAAAAATGACCAACTTCTACTAACATCAGATGTTGCATATCATAAATATGAAAGTTCGGGTACTATTTATAGCATTAGTTAGATCTTCCGTGCTGCAGACTTAGAAGCTATAAAGCTCATGATCACTCCCGCACAGCATCTCTTAACAAATCAATCTCCAAAAGACTGATATTTGAGTAACAATTGCACTTATCACACTTGAAGATATAAAAGGGGTCTTTCAGAATCTTTATGTGGATACTTTGTTTCTTATCATGCATCAAATGGTGATCCATATCTGTTTGTGAGACCAAACCTGATGAATACTACCATTACCATTTAGTATGGACGGACAAACCTGATGAATATTTTACATTCCCAATTCATGTCTTTAGCCATTACATCAGTGCTTCTGATGAAACTGAAAAACTGAGGTTACTGCAAGTGGGTATCACTGGCCCCACTTCTCTCTCAGCCAAAGATAAAAGCAAACATCAATAGAGAGACACACGGAAGAGAAATAAGAAACTCGGTTTTCGGGGTATTCATAAATTAAACAGTGGAAAATCATTACACAGCAAACATTTGAATATTTATAAATGGATATTTATAAAAAAGATGTTCCAATTAAGTGCATTCATTCCAAGGAATTGCTGTTCCGCGCAATTATGCGTTACGTAATCTAAGGATGCGTTTGGTAATATTTATGTTCGAAAAAACAATTTCTTTTTGGAAATAGTATTTCTTTTATTTATGTTCCTGGAACAATTTTTAAGTAACAGAATGCATTTGCTAACTATACAAAATTTCTATTATCAAAATGGAAAAAGAATAGGAATGCGTTTGATATAATCTATAATTTTTTTTGTTTCCATTTATTTTTTAAATTTTTTGTAGATTTTTCTTTTTTCCTCTTTTTTTTTTTGCTTGCTCTGCGGCGAAATGACCAGCGGCAGCGGCGGCCACCAGCCAACAACCGGTTGGGGGGCGGTAGATGGCCGAGAGGGGCATGGGCGGCGAGAAATAAGAAGAAAAGAAGAAAAGAAGAAAAAGAAAAAAAAAACTTATTTTTAGAAATTGTTCTTGGAAACAAAATGCTACTCTTTTTTTTTTTTCGTTTCTATTTCAAATATATTCCCTCGGCTACTTCTATTATGGGAAATAGAAAAATTAGTTGACATTATCAAATAGATTTTTATTCCTTTTTTCTGAAGAATGAAAAAACAGAATAATAAAGAAATTGGAGCAAAAACAAATAGACCCTAAGTTTCTTGTTCTGCGCAAGTATTTGTGGGTGCTCAATGGCCCTGCAAAAGACGGTGATGCAATTACTCTACCAAGGTAGTAGAAGAGAGCAATTTGTTTCATCTAATTGTTTTCATTTACCAAGAAGCTCATCCACATAGAACAACCCAGTTCTGGACCCCTCGTTAATACTTATTTTTGCACAAGAAAAGCTCACAACACCATCTAGCTGAAGGCCACTTAGGAAAAGAGATAAAGCTGCCGTATGTGGGAACCGTTTACGCGAGTCAATATATCAAGGTTTAATTCTTCGTAACTCCAAAAAAATGATGGTTACAAGTTGTCAATGTTACAAAGCATCAAAAAAGAAATCTTCAACCATTCCCAAAAATCAAGAGATTCATTCCACACCTTGAAAGACAGTGTGTCCCATGTAGGAAAAGTTTGTCTGCACCAATTGATATAAGCTGAGGAGGTCCTCCCCACGCTCTAGAAAGTTCAACAGCCTCGACCGCGCCATCATGTGCCTGAAAATGGAAACGATTAGACTCCGAATCAACCTACCAATACAGGCATCACAAAATTTAAATGGGCTTTCAATGAGGACTAGGCTTCAATTGGGTATCAACAGGACACAAAAAGACGTGGAAAGCAAAGCTGAAAATAGGCAACAGATACCATCGAGAACAAACGAATGATCAAACAATATCAGTTTAGTTTTTTGCAACAAAATTGTCAAGACAATAATATTCAGGCAACAGTTCTGTGAAGTAAAGTCAATAAATGGGCTTGCACCATCCACGACTTGTTCTTTAATATATGTTTACCTGACTCTACAAGAACCCCAAGAAAAGAGAAACTGCTAAAGCAGAAGTTCACTGTGCAGAGGACCACCAACCGATTGTTCTGCAGAGAAAGAATAGGTCTGAAATTGTTTGGCCAAAGAAAAGAATTGTGCTCGTTTGCTTTAAATTAACCTCTTCCGTTGAGCATCCGAGCTTTGGGCCAGTAACATATATCTGTTTTGTTATCGGAATGAGTGTTCAATGCTTCAACGTTTCAATTCATGTGGCTAGACATTGACACAGATTTGGCCAATTCATCTATCATATGCACATTAATTTGATCGTAGAATTCCCGCTGCAACTAAAACGCGACTAATTTCCAAGTACCAAAACAATGCCTTCCGCCGCAACTGTAGAAGAGCTTTTTATCATGACTTACTTTCTATCTTTTCTATCAGAACCTAATCTATTATATGCACCCGAGATTTTCCTTCGGCAAGTTTCTCCAACTGAGCACCGACCCAAACGATTCTCCTCAACATGTTTCAGCTCATGGATCACCCAAAACCAGAAAAGCCCACGATCATCATCACATTCAAAACAACATCAAAACTATCGAGAAGATCGCTCCGACAAGCCAGTGCACATGCGACACACGTGCACGTATACACAAGGTAAAACCCGAAAATCAAAAGGACCCACAATCATCATCACATCAACAACATCGAAATTATCAAGTAAATTGCTCCGACATTACATTCCAGACAGAACACACATAGTAAAATCCAAGAATGCACGATGAACTACCAGATGATGCTCCCAATTCCAAAACGGGGACGAAGTCCGACGCATCCGTGGAGACGAGCCATGGATGCGCCGGATGAAACAGGAACTTCACAATTTCGTCGCCCCTCGGCCAAAACATCTCAGCAGCAGCATTCCGGATCGAAAGAGAAGGGAAACAAGCTACCCATTAAAGCATAACGGAGACGGGGATTTCGATCTAGCGACGAAACTGAAAACGAATTCAAGCAATTAAGCTTTAAAATTGTACCCATTCCCCATGTATTGGGCCTAACCAATTTTTACGGCCTCCATCTTCATCTTCTTCTTCTTCGTCTTCTTAACAGCGAAAGAACAGTAAATGAAACCCACACGCAGACATCATCATCACCAGGCAATAAGAAGAAGATGCAACAGGAGTAGAACCAAAGAATTGAATTTTATTGATTAATCCGCTCCGGACTAAAAAATTGAACAAGACCCTAACTCCTATTTTTGTTCATCGTCGTTCCTCGTGTATATAAAAAAAACCTAAGGAAGACAGAGAATGTCCTCGAGATATGTAACCCTCGGGACACTGTACATGTACGAGTAAGAAAATTCACATCCGGACGTCCAGCTCTTCGAGTCCGCCAAGTCTGCATCGGCGGCCGAGCTTCCGCCGCTGACGGCCCAGTACTCCTCCGGTGAAGTCAAGAAACCCTCGCCGTCCTCCAAGAGATTGAGAAATTCATCCGGATCAAACCCAGAATCCCCAAGATCAGAGGGGACGTAAGTCGGGTCCACTGCCAAATTTCTGCCGCCGCCGGCCGAGTCCTCCAGCGAAGTCGAGAAACCCTCGCAGTCCTCCATGAGATTAAGAAAATCATCCGGATCAAACCCGGAATTCTCAAGATCGGACGGCGCCAGAGTGGGCTCCACCGCCAAATTTCCGCCGCCGACGGCCAAGTCCTCCGGCGAAGCTAAGAAACCCTCGCCGTCCTCCAAGAGATTCAGAAAGTCATCGGGATCAAACCCAGAAACCCCAAGATCGGAGGGCACGGGAGTGGGGTCCGCTGCCAAATTTCCACCGCTGCCGGCAGATTTTTCCGGCGAAGTCAAGAAACCCTCGCCGTCCGTCAACAGAGCCGAAAGCGCTGGGCCTTGACCTTCGAGACTCTCGAACATCGAATCCATCTCCTCGTCGGTCGGAACGTGAGAATAGCCATCACCGACCTTGACTCGTGAATCATCATCCTCCAAGGCCTTCAGCTTTCCCCGCACAAAATCGCGGACGGCTTCGTACTTCAGAATCAGGGACTCGAGGTCCTCCTCTGTCGCGCAATCGTCCCACTCTGTTTCCACCCATTCCGCCCACTGGCTCAGACCCATCTGCGGCATCGCGTCGCCGGTCCGGAGGTAGCGGGCGATTATCTCATCGGCCGATGGGTCGCCGAAAGAGCAGGGCTTTCCGGCGGGGGAGAAGACGACGACCGCGGCGCGAGCGCCGCAGAGGCGGCAGAGCTCGGAGGCCTTATTGAATAGGCCCTTGCGCCTCTTTGAGTACGTCACGAGCCGGGCCGCCGGGTCGGCGATCTTCGCTATTTCGGTTCGCCGGCGCTTACCCATCAACGATCGCAAGTATCTGCCGCAGGTTTTTGGGTTTTCTTGGACAGAGAGAGAGAGCGGGGGAACGAGGTCGCAGGTTTCTTGGTTTCTTAGAGAGAGAGAGAGAGAGAGAGAGAGAGCTTTGGAGTTGCAGACGGAGGGCGACGAGCGGGGCGGATATCAACTTACGCGCGTTTTGGCATTTCGACTTTTTGGTAATATCCTAATTTCCCCTACTTTTAAGTAAACTGTGCAATTAAGCCCTCGAGCTTTTTATTTCTATCAATTAAATAATCTATTTTCCTGCGAACGGTGATTTCTTCAATTCCTTAAGATAAATTATAATTGCCGTGGTAACTATTATTTTCTGCTTGTCTAACTTAAGAAAATATATAATAAACTAAAATTTAATTTCCCTAATGGGTCGGATTTCGTACAAAATAGTTATGATATTTGCAACATTTGAATATAGGAATAAAATTTTTAAAAATGAACGACACTCTAACTAAAAGCATGATACAGTGTTGAAAGACGCTATTAATAGGTTTGTTCATATATATATATAAGATATAGCAACACTTAATGCTATACTTTTTATAACTTCACTTAATGCTATACTTTTCGGGGGGGAAGCGCACGAAAATTTTGATGTTAATGTCTGCTTGAGTCTTTTTAGTAGAAGTCATTGTAGATCGGTGCGGCTTGTGGTTGAGAGATTTTATTAGACCGCTATTTTTAACAACTTAAATTGTTAGATGAAGACGGTATTTAATAATTGTATATTCTAACAATGATTTCTTGTGCTGAAAATTTATCACTCTTTGAGTTTGAATGTTAATCTTTTTTTAGCATAAACACCCCATATCAAATTTCAATCTATTCAATAGGTTATGAATTTTTTTTATTATTAATTATGACAAATGTATGATTCGTTCAAAATGATTTTCGATTTTAGTTTAACTCCATGACTTCTAATTTTAACGTAAATCTTTCTTGCTATATTCATCAACGTCTTCCAAGATATGACTTTCATTTAACAAGAGCATGTGAAAACCGTTCGAATATATAAGCTTGAGAATAATTTTCAAAGTGGCTCTAATTACCTTTATGAATGTCGAAATTTGGCTTCAGAAATAAAAATGGCAAAAATCTTATAGAATATTTTGTTCATGTTTTCACTCACATGAGCTTGAAGACTTGAACAGAGCATTCTCAATGGCTTCCTAACATGTAGCTCAGTTCCTTAAAGTTATCAAAGCAACCAGCACAATGGAAGGATCGAATCTGCTTCCCATACGAATCAATTAGAGCAACACCAACTGTTGCAGTTCAGGTTTTCAATTCATCGCCGGTATTAAGTTAAGGCATAATCCTCTTCCAGTTGAGCCCCCTTTCTCCTCGGTCCACAAACGGACTGAGCTCAAAGTCCTCGACTGCTTAAGGTGTCCAGGTTTAAGTTCCTCATGTCGATGATATCTATGCCTGTCCGTGTCGAGTAGGGCTGGAAGCTGGAAATAAAGTTTAGTGTCATCTAAGTAGAGTTAGTAACATTCTTTTAGGCTGTTACTTGGACTATTAAGCTCTCGAACCTCATTAAGAAGTTGACCGTTTTTAACTTCATGGATTGACCCATACGATTGTATTGAGACAATAAATTTGTAGTATTTTTATTAACAACAAACGTCTCAAGGATATGAATATATGGCGGTCAAAATTTTGACATAAACGGTACAGAAATGTAACGTTATAATATAGCATATTTTCACAGATGATGTGGTTACAGATCCACTAGCTAAAGCACTTTGATCTTCTGTTCTTAAATGACATGTAATTAACATGAGCTTAAGAGCATCATGAGATGTTATTATTTAGTGGGAGCTATTTTGGCTTTACTCTAATAAAGTTTACTTCAATATTCGTTACATTTAGTAACGGGTTGATATGTATCAACTTTTGCATTCAATAAAATATTTTTGAATGTGTTGTTATTATGTTGAATACATATTGATAAAAGTCTCAAGGTGTTGTATAAACCTTGAGTGAAGGCTAGAGGCATCTGGTTATTAGTCTTATGCATATGTCTTGTCATATATAAAGAAACGTTAATCGTAAAGATAAGGCATATGTGGGTTCATTGGAACCATAAATACATTCTCTAGTGGCACAAGTTTTTTGTGACGCTTAAGGTAAAAGAATGTTGACTGACAAATGGAATCTCTCTATGAGAGATGTTATCCATTTGCACACTACCATATTGAATCCATATCAATAAAGTTGAAAGCATTTGTAACATGAAAAGCTCTGTGTGTATTCATGCAGTTATCGACATAATTTAGTGTTTGAGACTTTAAGGGATATGATTCACTATTAAGAATTATCTCTAGACCAATATGTGCACATACAATACAATTCCAATTAATATAGTCCAAGTGGGAGAATGTAAGAGTTTTCCTAATGTGGACTACATTAATTGATATTGTAATTTACCGTTTTACGGTTATTATAAAACGGGATTGGTTTAAGTTGAGATAGAAGTTTTTTTAATTAGTCTAATATTGGACTAGCTAATGTGGGCCGAGTTGAGCCTACCTCGTAATAAGGGGGCATAGTTGGAAACTCTATAAATAGTGCTCAAGTCTCTCCTCTAAACCGAATTCTCATGTGTATCCTCACATAAGGAGCGTTAACCTAGAGTTAAAAGGGTGATGGAGCCGTCTCATTGAGCCAATAATATGGAGAGCCATAGAGAAGAAGGATTTGCGCGTGGAACATCGGTTTTCCACTTCCGCTTCAAAAACAATGGATCCCAAAATAGGTGCATTAATCTTTTTACTTAATTGTGCATGTTCTTGTTCTAGTTATGGAGATTTTGTGATTGTGCAACTTGCATTCAACACAGTTCTCTGCTCCAATGGCTAGTTACTCATTTGATGAATCTAAGCTAAAAAGTTCCGAATGGCATATATGCCATTTGAGTAGAAATCATTAGTTGGCAAAGTTTAAATCATCCCATTTTAAGATGCACGATCTCACTGAAGTGTTTGCTTGACCTACTTGGTGCTTCCTTAATCTTATTTATATGTAATACTTGGTAAGGTTGTGAACGTAGCTTCCTTAGAACTTTTACCATGTCTACTTGGAGAGTTGTTAGCTGGGGTGGATGCCGCTCCCAAACTTCCACCGCCGGTGGCATTACCCTTGAGATCGGAGAGCACTGAGGTGGACTCCACTGCCGAACTTCCGCTGCCGCTGCCAGCCAAGTTCTCCAGCAGAATCAAGAGACCGTCGCCATCTCCATCAGTCAAGAGATGTGAAAGTGCCGGGCATCGGCCTAAGCTCTCGAAAAGTGCATCTATCTCCTCCTCCCTCAGAACAGGAGATTTGTCACGGATCTAATGCCGCCCGCGGTGGAAGTTTGGGAACAACATCAACCCCCACGAGCTTCAACCTTGAGGATTATGGATTTGACCTGGAGGCTCCTGAACTAAATACTGGTATTGAGTTCAGGAAATAGTCGAGGTGATGACAATGTAAATAAGGTGGTGTTAAGGTGGCGAATCGGACCGAGCTCAAAGTCCTTGACCATGAAGTCTCGTTGGCCGGAGTTCTCACACATGATAGACAAGGAATGGCTTAACATGTCCAGATTTAAGTTCCTCGGGTTGATATCTATGCCTATTGTCATCGAGTGGGGCTTAAATCTGGAGAATGATTCCTCCGGATTAAGCTAGCACTGCGTGCACGAGATGATGCCGTCAGCAATGGATCGCATCATGTGTCTAACAACCAATTGCTGGTCATTATGGGTCCGAACGGCACCAGGGACTACTGCCTTCTAAGATCAAGAGTAGTAAAATGACTTTGTTTCCTGGATCATGAAAATCAAAGACCTAATCAATCATCTGTTCTTTAAACGAGCAACGAAAGTTCATCGACAAGAGAATGCATCGGTAGTTTATACACAGGACGTACATTTCTCAGTTGCTTATTCCTGGTAGAGCATCACATTTCGACACTTGAGCATGCGCAGACTTAGAGGAGCAATGCGTTGCTTACTCTACAGTGAGAAAGAACTTGATTGATTGAACAAGCGTAAAAATTGAATGTGGTCCTCTTGCAGTAGTGACAAGATTGTATCCATGGCTGGAACTTATGATCATGAGTGGACACGCTCGTTGCTTGATTGCTTGCAATGGATCGAGTCGACATCATCTAGGGATCCCTCACTGTTGTGTCACTTTAAGGAGAGGGTTATTGTCTTTTGATACACTCTGGCTGTGGTGATGCTGATAGAAGCTCCCATCCCGCGAACACCCCGTGTCATAGTCCCCAAATTATGCAGAGCATGATCAAGTGACCCTGATTTGCTGTATCTGCCGCTTCCTTTTGGACTCAATTGATCAATTCCGCCAAATGATCTCTCGCTGCTCTTATGGCTCAAGGAACATTTTTTGCTGTCTTTGTTCATCCCATGGACCGAAGACACACTTCCCATTAGACAAGCTCCCGCTCATCCTGTGATAATAATAAATGCTTATATCATGCAAGAACCAACTGCTTATGTCCCTCAATGTAACAGTTCCATCCCTCAACGTGCCATCTGGCTGCTCGAACCAAATCAGATCCCTTATCTTTGCCCTATCCTGTATCCTGGTCATGTCCGCGACCTTCATTGATCTCTGTGTCCTGCTTACTTGTGCTGCTGCCTTCGTCACTGCAATTCTGATGTTCCCTACAAGTACTCTATGTGTCATCTTTTTCTTCATCCCTTTCGTGGTCACTTTCTCTTTCGTTTGCTTCCTGGGAATATTTGTTAGGCTCTGGAGGAGGAAGAGGCACGGTCTCCGTGGAGCCACTGAATGGAAGATCAGCGTAACAACAACGTTGCTCATTAGCGGGCGGATCAAAGCTGCTCCTTGCAGACACCCGGCTGCAATTGCAATAGCTTGATTCAATGCTTTTTCAGGAAATCTACATTTCTAGAATCCATCTTTGTTCCCAGAATTTGGGTTGAGCCTGTAGGCGAATGCAATCCATGGTTAGTTACGGGGATGGTCACTGAAACACAGATAACGTTGACCATCATTGGATCGAAAAAATTGCCCAAGCAACTAGAGTTTGCTTACCAGTGGGATTTGCCATGTCAATTGCTCTTGTCAGGCGATGAGTTCTATCAGGATGACTCCAAAGCTAAACACGTTATACTTCAGTGTAAGTTCACCCGCCATTCCCTATTTAGGAGCACAATAGCCATATGTACTTGTAACCCTGTATGAGTACATGAATCTTGTCCCCGGCAGGCCCAAGCATGGCCAGTCCAAGGTTGAGTAATTTCGGATTGAAAGCCTCATCCAACAAGATGTTGAAGGACTTCAAATCACGGTATATAACAGGTGGATTGGCCAGCCTTATCATGCAAATACTGAGACTTTGTGCAGCACCAAATGCTACTTCCATTCCGGCGAGTCAATCCAGAGGTTTCTGCTGCAGTCCAAGGCTTGCTGTACAAACTACAGCGCGAGTTTGTAGCAGAGAAGCTAGATGAGATGTCTCCTCATCTATGTTATCAGCATACTGATTCAGCAAAAATATATTCTAAATCAAATCTTGACTGTCAGAGGTACCGAACGGGTGATCTTCTAGAGAACCTCCGGGCATGTATCCATACCAAGAGGTCTTTGATCTCCATCAGCACAATAGCCGATGAGATTTACAATATTTTTGTGGTGCAAGAGACTCAACATGAGGACTTCGGCGAGGAACCCCTTGTTTCCTTGTAGTCCATGCCTGTCGAGTTGCTTGACGGCAACCGCCTGACGAACAAGGAAAGTGTGGTTTCATAGGCCTCATATTTTTCCAATATAAAGAAGATGGAGACCGAGCATAAGCCTTTCTGTCACCTGCCCAGTCCCCTGGAGGGTTCCTTTGTATGCTCAACCAAATCCACCTTCGCCACAGCAAGCCCTCCCGTGGGAAATTCTTTGTGGCCCAGGCTAACTCGTGGAAAGCGAAATTCTGGCACATGATATTTCCACACTCAACTTCCTCCTTGTTTTCGGCTTCGCCTCTGGGCTTTGGCTTTTTGATTCCAGCAACTAATATGACAAGAGGAAAGATAAATTTTCAAGCGGTACCTCAAAGACACAACAAATGACCAACTGCTACTAACATCAGATTTTACATGTCTTCAGTATGAAAGTTCGGGTACTACTTGTAGCATTAGTTAGATCTTCTGCACAGCAGACTTAGAAGCTATAAAGCATATGATCGCTCCCGCGCAGCATCTCTTAACGAAGCAATCTCCAAAAGACTGATATTTGAGTAACAATTGCACTTATCACACTTGAAGATATAAAAGGGGTCTTTCATAATCTTTATGTGGATACTTTGTTTCTTATCATGCATCAAATGGTGATCCATATCTGTTTGTGAGACCAAACCTGATGAATACTACCATTACCATTCAGTATGGACAAACCTGATGAATATTTTACGTTCCCAATTCATGTCTTTAGCCATTACATCAGTGCTTCTGATGAAACTGAAAAACTGAGGTTACTGCAAGTGGGTATCACTGGCCCCACTTCTCTCTCAGCCAAAGATAAAAGCAAACATCAATAGAGAGACACACGGAAGAGAAATAAGAAACTCGGTTTTCGGGGTATTCATAAATTAAACAGTGGAAAATCATTACACAGCAAACATTTGAATATTTATAAATGGATATTTATAAAATAAGATGTTCCAATTAAAACAATAATAATGTGCATTCATTCCAAGGAATTGCTGTTCCAAGGTAGTGGAGATCAGACCCATTTGAACTGAAAGTATTTGTGGTGGAACAAGTCATGCATTGAGTCATTCATATTCACTAAAACCATCACGAGTCTCAAAAGATTTATGAGGTCAAAGTTCACACACAAACAAAAGGACCTTGTGAGAGCTGAATATGTGGGTGCTCAGCGGCCCTGCAAAAGACGGTAATGGAATTACTCTACCAAGGTGGTAGAACAGAGCAATTTGTTTCATCTAATTGTTTTCATTTACCAAGAAGCTCATCCACATAGAACAACCCAGTTCTGGACCCCTCGTTAATACTTATTTTTGCACAAGAAAAGCTCACAACACCATCTAGCTGCAGACTGACAAAGGCCGCTAAGGAAAAGAGAAAAAGCTGCCGAATGTGGGAACCGTTTACGCGAGTCAATATATCGAGGTTTAATCCTTCGTAACTCCAAAAAAATGATGGCTACAAGTTGTCAATGTTACAAAGCATCAGAAAAAGAAATCTTCAACCATTCCCAAAAATCAAGAGATTCATTCCACACCTTGAAAGACAGTGTGTCCCATGTAGGAAAAGTTTGTCTGCACCAATTGATATAAGCTGAGGAGGTCCTCCCCATGCTCTAGAAATTTCAACAGCCTCGAACCCACCATAATGTGCCTGAAAATGGAATCGATTAGACTCCGATTCAACCTACCAATACAGGCATCACAAAATTTAAACGGGTATCAACAGGACAAAAAAATACGTGGAAAGCAAAGCTGAAAATACGCAACAGATACCATCGAGAACAAACGAATGATCAAACAATATCAGTTTCAGGTTTTTGCAACAAAATTGTCAAGACAATAATATTCAGGCAACAGTTCTGTGAAGTAAAGTCAATAAATGGGCTTGCACCATCCACGACTTGTTCTTTAATATATGTTTACCTGACTCTACAAGAACCCCAAGAAAAGAGAAACTGCTAATGCAGAAGTTCATTGTCCAGAGGACCACCAATCGATTGTTCCGCAGAGAAAGAATAGGTCTGAAATTGTTCGGCCAAAGAAAAGAATTGTGCTCGTATGCTTTAAATTAACCTCTTCCGTTGAGCATTTGAGCTTTGGGCCAGTAACAGATATCTGTTTTGGTATCGGAATGAGTGTTCAATGCTTCAACATTTCAATCCATGTGGCTAGACATTGACACAGATTTGGTCAATTCATCAATCATATACACATTAATTTGATCAGAGAATTCCTGTTGCAACTAAGCCGCGACTAATTTCCAAGTACCAAAACAATGCCATCCGCTAAAACTAGAAAGAGCTTTTATCATTACTTCCTATCTTTTCTATCATAACCTAATCAATTATATGCACCTGAGATTTTCCATCGGCAAGCTTCTCCAACTTAGCATTGACCCAAACGCCTCTCATCAACACATTTCAGCTCATGAATCACCCAAAACCAGAAGAACCCACGATCATCGTCACATCAAAACAACACCGAAAATATCAAGAAGATCGCTCCAACAACCAAGTCCACACACAACACGCGCATACATACACACATGGTGAAACCCGAAAATCAGAAGAACCCACAATCGTCATATCAACATCATCGAAATTATCAAGTAAATTGCTCCTACATTCCATTCCAGACAGAATACACATAGTATAACCCAAGAATGCGTGATGAACTACCAACGATGCTCCCAATTCCAAAACGGGGACGAAGTCCGACGCATCCACAGGAGACGAGCCATGGATGCGCCAGATGAAACAGGAACTTTCGATCGAAAGAGAAGGGAAACAAGCTACACATTAGAGCATAACGCGACGAAACTGAAAACGAATTCAAGCAATTAAGCTTTGAAATTGGGCCTAACCAATTTTTGCGGCCTCCATCTTCATCTTCATCTTCTTCTTCGTCTTCTTAACAGCGAAAGAACAGTAAATGAAACCCACACGCAGACATCATCATCACCAGGCAAGAAGAAGAAGATGCAACAGGAGTAGAACCAAAGAATTGATTTTTTATTGATCAATACCCTAACTCCTATTTTTGTTCATCGTCGTTCCTCGTGTATATAAAAAAAACCTAAGGAAGACAGAGAATGTCCTCGAGACATGTAACCCTCGGGACACTGTACATGTACGAGTAAGAAAATTCACATCCGGACGTCCAGCTCTTCGAGTCCGCCAAGTCTGCATCGGCGGCCGAGCTTCCGCCGCTGACGGCCGAGTACTCCTCCGGTGAAGTCAAGAAACCCTCGCCGTCCTCCAAGAGATTGAGAAATTCATCCGGATCAAACCCAGAATCCCCAAGATCAGAGGGGACGGAAGTCGGGTCCACTGCCAAATTTCTGCCGCCGCCGGCCGAGTCCTCCAGCGAAGTCGAGAAACCCTCGCAGTCCTCCATGAGATTAAGAAAATCATCCGGATCAAACCCGGAATTCTCAAGATCGGAGGGCGCCGGAGTGGGCTCCACCGCCAAATTTCCGCCGCCGACGGCTAAGTCCTCCGGCGAAGCTAAGAAACCCTCGCCGTCCTCCAAGAGATTCAGAAAGTCATCGGGATCAAACCCAGAAACCCCAAGATCGGAGGGCACGGGAGTGGGGTCCACCGCCAAATTTCCACCGCCGCCGGTAGAGTTTTCCGGCGAAGTCGAGAAACCTCGCCGTCCGTCAACAGAGCCGAAAGCGCCGGCCCTTGACCTTCGAGACTCTCGAACATCGAATCCATCTCCTCGTCGGTCGGAACGTGAGAATAGCCATCACCGACCTTGACTCGTGAATCATCATCCTCCAACGCCTTCAGCTTTTCCCGCACAAAATCGCGGACGGCTTCGTACTTCAGAATCAGGGACTCGAGGTCCTCCTCTGTCGCGCAACCGTCCCACTCTGTTTCGACCCATTCCGCCCACTGGCTCAGACCCATCTGCGGCATCGCGTCGCCGGTCCGGAGGTAGCGGGCGATTATCTCATCGGCCGATGGGTCGCCGAAAGAGCAGGGCTTTCCGGCGGGGAGAAGACGACGACCGCGGCGCGAGCGCCGCAGAGGCGGCAGAGCTCGGAGGCCTTGTTGAAGAGGCCCTTCCGCCGCTTCGAGTAGGTCACAAGCCGGGCCGCTGGGTCGGCGATCTTCGCTATTTCGGTTCGCCGGCGCTTACCCATCAACGATCGCAAGTATCTGTCGCAGGTTTTTGGGTTTTCTTGGACAGACAGAGAGAAAGCGGGGGGAACGAGGTCGCTGGTTTCTTGGTTTCTTAGAGAGAGAGAGAGAGAGAGAGAGAGAAGAGGTTTGGAGTTGCAGACGGAGGGCGACGAGCGGGGCGGGATATCAACTTACGCGCGTTTTGGCATTTCGACTTTTTGGTAATATCCTAATTTCCCCTACTTTTAAGTAAACTGTGCAATTAAGCCCTCGAGCTTTTTATTTCTATCAATTAAATAATCTATTTTCCTGCGAACGGTGGTTTCTTCAATTCCTTAAGATAAATTATAATTGCCGTGGTAACTATTATTTCTGCTTGTCTAAGTCTATTTTCTGAATTTTTTTTTTTTTTAATCTCTTCAAAATAAATAATAAACTAAAATATATAATAAACTAAAATGTAATTTCCTTGATGGGTTTCAGTATTTTGTATAAAATAGTTATGATATTTGCGACATTTGAATATAGGAATAAAATTTTTAAAAATGAACGACACACTAACTAAAAGCATGATACAGTGTTGAAAGCCGTTATTAATAGGTTTGTTGATGTATATAAGATATAGCAACACTCAATGCTATTCTTTTTATAACTTCACTTAATGGTATACTTTTTCTCTTCTCCATGCTCGGCTTGTTAAATAGGCATCATCTACCAAAATCATATGCTTACAAAAATCATTTTTGATTGTTTTGAATGTCTTGCTTGAGTCTTTTTCGGCGAGTTGGGCAATGAACTCGCCATTGAAAGCCTGAGATTGAAGGAGAAGAGCCGGCTTCAAGAGCGCGCATGAGCGCATGCTGTTCGATTGTGAGGATGACTGTGATGATCGGCCTTATTCGATCGGCGATGTCTGTCACCTAACGGCTGGAGAGTTGAGGTGCATCAGGAGGATGTATGGTGACCAAGGGGCCCGAGATGGTGGAGCTCTTGAGGGAGGACCCAATGCGCACGCTGCCGCTTGTATTGAGCCGGTTGCGGCAGAAGCAGGACCAGTGGATGGCCTGCAGGACCAGTGGATGGCCTATATTGCTAACAATGATTTGGAGCACCGTCATGTTGAAAATTTGTCCGGTGGACATTTGAGTTTGAATGTTAATCTTTTTCTTTTTAGGCATTATAGATCGGTGCGGCTTGTGGTTGAGAGATTTTTGTTAGACCGCTATTTTTACTGACTTAAATTGTTAGATGAAGACGGTATTTAATAATTGTATATTCCAATGATTTCCATGCTGAAATTTTATCACCCTTTGAAATGTTAATCTTTTTTAATAAACACCCCATATCGAATTTCAATTATTCAATAGGTTATGAATTTTTTTTTTATTAATTATGACAAATGTATGGTCCATCCAAAATGATTTTCGATTTTAGTTTAACTCCATGACTTCTAATTTTAACATAAATCTTTCTTGCTATATTCATCAATGTCTTCCAAGATATGACTTTCATTTAACAAGAGCATGTGAAAACCGTTCAAATATATAAGCTTGAGAATAATTTTCAAAGTGGCTCTCATTACCTTTATGAATGTCGAAATTTGGCTTCAGAAATAAAAATGGCAAAAATCTTATAGAATATTTTGTTCATGTTTTCACTGACATGAGCTTGAAGACTTGAACAGAGCATTCTCAGTGGCTTCCTAACATGCAGCTCAGTTCCTTAAAGTTATCAAAGCAACCAGCACAATGGAAGGATCGAATCTGCTTCCCATACGAATCAATTATAGCAGCACCAACTGTTGCAGTTCAGGTTTTCAATTCATCGCCGGCATTAAGTTAAGGCATAATCCTCGACTATCAAATCTCTGTGGCCCAAGTTCTTGCACACGATAGACAAGGAACGGGTTAAGGTGTCCAGGTTTAAGTTCCTCATGTCGACGATATCTATGCCTGTCAGCGTCAAGTAGGGCTGGAAGCTGGAAAATGATTCTTCCGGATAAAGTATGAGCCACATGCGTGCGATGATGCTGTCGACAATGAATCACATCATGCATCCAGCAGCCGATTGCCGGCCATTATGGGTACGTACGGCACCAGGGACCGCTGCCTTCTAAGATCAAGAGCAATGGAATAACTCTGTTTACTGAATCGTGAAAAGCAAAGACCTAATCGACAATTTGTTCTTTAAATGAGTACCGGAAGTTCACTGACAAGAAAATGCATAGTTCTCAGTTGCTTATTCCTGGTAGAGCATCAAAGTCTGACACTGAAGCACACGAACAGAGAAGCAATGTGTTGCATACTCTATAGTGAGAAAGAACCTAATTGGTAGTGACAAGAACGTATCCACGATGGATAGTCACAAATGAATTAAGAGAGAAAATATCTTAAAGCTCTGTGTGTAAAATAAAGATAACCAAGTGACAGGAACTTCTAATTATGAGTGGAGACGCTCATCACTCAATGCTTGGAATGAATCGAAGTGACATCATCGGGGGACCCCTCACTGTTGTCTCACTTTAAGGAAAGGGTCTTGATATAATGTGGCTGTTGTGCCGCTGATAGAAGCTCTCACAAAATAAGCAGCATCATCTAGTGACCCTGTTTTGCCGTATCTGCTGCTTCCTTTCGTACTCAAAAGATCGATTCTGTAGCACCCATCCCATGAACCCCCCCGTGTCATCATCCCCCAAAGAAGCAGCATGATCTGGTGACCTTGTTGTGCTGTATCTGCTACTTCTTTCGGACTCAAAAGATCCATTTCTTAGCTCCCATCCCGTGAACCCCCTCATGTCATCCTCTTCCACGGAAGCAGAATGATCTAGTGGCCCTGTTTTGCTATATCTGCCTCTTCCTTTTGGACTCAAAAGATCAATTCTGTCAAATGATCTCTTGCTGCTCTTATGGCTCAAGGAACATTTTCTGCTGTCTTTGCTCGTCTCATGGACTGAAGACACGCTTCCATTAGACAAGCTTGTGCACATCCTGTGATAATAATAAATGCTTCCATCATACAAGAATCAACTGCTTCTGTCCCTCAACGTAACACTTCCATTCCTCGACATGCTATTCTTGCTGCTCAAAGCCGAATCAGATCATTATTGTTGCCTTTTCTGTCCTCATCATTTTCTCCTGTATCCCAGTCATCTCTGCGTCCTTCATTGACCTGTGTGCCCTGCTGATTTGTGCTGTCTTCATCCCCTGTGATTTGGATGTTGCCCACAAGTACTCTCTGTGTCGTCTTTTTCTTCGTCCCTTTTGCGGTCGCTTTCTCTTCGATTTGCTTCCAGGGAATATTTGTTGGGCTCCAGATGAGGAACAGGCACAGCCTCAGTGGAGCCACTGAATGGAAGCTTAGAGTAGTAAGCAACGTTGCTCATCAGTGGATGGACCAAGGCTGCTTCTTGCAGACACACATGGCTGCAATTGTAACAGCTTGTTTAATGCTTTTTCGGTAAAGTTACATTCGATTAACGGATCAGCCATATCTGGAAACAATCTCGGGTCCCTGTATTTAGGCTGAGCCTGTAGGCAAATGCGATCCTTGGTACAAGTTACAGAGGATGGTCACTGAAACACAGATAATGTTGACTATCATTGGATCAAAAACAATCTCTGATAATCCTTCCAATTCCGAGCAGACCATCTCCAGCTGCAGATCTGACCAGGAACTCCACACTGTGTCAACAAAAAAAGCAGCAGAGATACCAGCACATATCAGCATTAAAAAGATTAAGAACGGCCAGACAGTAATCCATTACTAAGAAAATAAAGAAAAACGGTATAAGAGATGTTTGAGTAACTCGTGTTCCAAATGCAGATTCCAATGACCTATACAGACATTAATTCTTGCCCTTCAAGTATGAGAAGATAAGAAACTGATTGGAGCCTAAAAAGGGATAATAAAAAGAAGGGTATTAAATATATCACTGCAAACAAATTACGGTTGACGTCAACATGAAGATGTCATCCAAGACTTCCATAAGGAAATTCGACAAAACAAGTTGCCCCGACTAACAGCTCAATATATGCTATTAACCTTTGGAAACCTGATTGGTCTCCAAATTAAGCAAACCCAAGCCTGGAAGGCCTCTAGTTTCTGGCCAAACTCAATCATGAACTGGGTATCCAAGGTGGATTGCTATTTATAATGATAAACACCTATATCTGAAGTACAAAATATGCACTGGCACGACCAATGAGTTGAGCCAAAAACCTTATAACAGAGAGAGTTCCTTGACTAATCAACTATAGAGCCTTCTGTAGTTGCAATTCCTCAACTATTATCAAAGCATTGCATAAATCATTTTATCAAAGTAAGTCCAAGAATTGAACTTACTAATCTACGTTTGAGATTTAACAATGGTTCTGGTCCTACCATGGGGACCTTACTCCTCAAGCTTGACGACTAGTTAATAAACTTAAAAGAATCAGAATTAATGAACCAGAAGTTTACTACACTAACTCAGTCTGAAAAGAAAAATAACTTGCGGGAAATAGAGATAGAGGCACATCCAGTAGCGTACATTTAAATATTCAAATTCAATGCACTCCAAAAAATTAGTTTTATTAAATACCAAAAAACAAAAGACAAAAGTGGCTCTCAAACTATAATATTGTAACATTAAGCAAAGAACTGTCATCAGATCAAAATCAGGCTTTGTCAGCGAGTAAGGACTTGCCAGAGTAGTGATCTATTGTCAAGTTCTTGCTTGTTTGTGTACATCTCGTACTCGCATTATCACCAAGTCCAGAAAAATTGCTCTGTTTTCACAGCAAATGACAGGAAAATGATGCCCTTTCATTGATGGCGCTGGAGAAGTAAACTCTGGGGACTGGTTATGCCACGGCTGCCAATAGCATACGTCATCATCATAAAAGTTCACTAACTTAAAACTCAAGTAACAATGAGCAAAATAGTTCAGTTCCGGAGCTTTATGAATCAAAAAACAGTGAATGAAGGAAAAAGAAATTCATATAGAAAGAGCAATTACCTTCCTCCTCGAATGGACTCAGTCAGTTTACCCTTAGACTCTACAAGAACCCAAAAAAGGAAACCATTAATGCAGAAGTTCATGATATAGAAGGCCATGGTTTCCAGAAAAATATAAGCTCCGAAAGTGTCTGGATAATGAAAAGTAATGTGGATTTATGCTTTAAGTCGAGTTCTTCTCATGAGTATACGAGTTTTGGGCCAGTAACAGAGATTTGTAATCAATGTCAATTATTGTGGCTAAGCTGCAACCAGTTTCCAAATTGCATCCAAATCAGTGCCTATACAACCAATGCCATCTTGCTGCAAACTAAAACGGGCTTTCATCAACACTCACTCATACCTGTATTATCAGAATCTAATTAAATTCATGCGCCTGATTCTCTTTTGGCAAGCTTCTCCAACTTAGCACTGACCAAACACCTCTCATTGACGCTGCCCGCTTTCAGCTCATACATCACCTAAAATCAGGAGAACCCACATTCGTCATCACATCAAAAACATCAAAATTATCAAGTAAATTGCTCCGCCATTTCATTCCAGACAGAACACACATAGTAAAACACGAGAATGTGCAGTGAACTACCTGGCGATGCTCCCAATTCCAAAACGGAGACGAAGTCGACGCATCCACAGATATGAGCCATGGATGCGTAGGATGAAACTGAAACTTCACTATCTTGCCGCAGCATTTCAAATCGAAGAAGAATTGCGACAAGCAACACACTAAAGCTAACGAAAACGAATTGAAGCAAAACAAGAGAAGCAGATGCAAATTTGAGAGTTCGCCGGAAGGTGTTAAATGGGAATGGTTATGCTTTTTCCGATCAGCGATTAAGCTTGAAAAATGGGCCTTTCTCATGGATTGGGCCTAACCGATTTTACCGCCTCCATCTTCTTCTTCTTTTTAAGAGCGAAAGAACAGTAAAGATAATGAATGTTCCTCTTCACACGGACACAGAGGCACCATCATCACCAGGCAAGAAGAAGAAGCTGCAACAAGAATAGAACAAAAAATCGAATTTTTATTGATTAATCCGCTCCGGACTCAAAAATTGAACAATACCCTAATTTCTATTTACTTCATCATCGCTCCTTAGGTATACAAAAAAACCTAAGGAAGACGGAGGATGTCCTCGAGACATGTAACCCTCGGGACACCGTACGTGTACCAGGAAGAAAGACACCTGTGATCATATTTACATCCGGACACCCAATTCTTCCAGTCCACAGAGTCTGCATTGCGCCTGAGCTTCCGCTGCCGACGGCCCAATAATCCTCCAGCGAAGTCAAGAAACCCTCGCAGTCTTCCATGAGATTAAGAAAGTCATCCGGATCAAACCCAGAATCCCCAAGATCGGAGGGCGCCGGAGTGGGCTCCACCGCCAAATTTCCGCCGCCGACGGCCGAGTCCTCCGGCGAAGCCAAGAAACCCTCGTCGTCCTCCAAGAGATTCAGAAAGTCATCGGGATCAAACCCAGAATCCCCAAGATCGGAGGGCACAGGAGTGGGGTCTGCTGCCAAATTTCCACCGCCGCCGGCAGAGTTTTCCGGCGAAGTCAAGAAACCCTCGCCGTCCGTCCACAGAGCCGAAAGCGCTGGGCCTTGACCTTCGAAACTCTCGAACATCGAATCCATCTCCTCGTCGGTCGGAACGTGAGAATAGCCATCACCGACCTTGACTCGTGAATCATCATCCTCCAAGGCCTTCAGCTTTCCCCGCACAAAATCGCGGACGGCTTCGTACTTCAGAATCAGGGACTCGAGGTCCTCCTCTGTCGCGCAATCGTCCCACTCTGTTTCGACCCATTCCGCCCACTGGCTCAGACCCATCTGCGGCATCGCGTCGCCGGTCCGGAGGTAGCGCGCGATTATCTCATCGGCCGATGGGTCGCCGAAAGAGCAGGGCTTTCCGGCGGGGGAAGACGACGACGCGGCGCGAGCGCCGCAGAGGCGGCAGAGCTCGGAGGCCTTGTTGAAGAGGCCCTTGCGCCTCTTCGAGTACGTCACGAGCCGGGCCGCCGGGTCGGCGATCTTCGCTATTTCGGTTCGCCGGCGCTTACCCATCAACGGTCGCGAGTATCTGTCGCAGGTTTCTGGGTTTTCTTGGAAAGAGAGAGAAAGAGAGGGTTGGACGAGGTTGCAGGTTTCTGGGTTTCTTGGAGAGAGAGAGAGAGAGAGAGAGTGGGTTGTACGAGGTCGCAGGTTTCTTGGTTTCTTGGAGAGAGAGGAGAGGTTTGGAGTTGCAGACGGAGGGCGACAGCGGGAGGGATACATCGACTTATGCGCGTTTTCTGCATTTCGAAATTTTTAGGTAATACCCCAATTTCCCCTACTTTTATGTAAATTGTACGATTAAGCCCCCGAACCTTTTATTTTTATCAGTTAAATACTATAATTTTCTGTGAGTGGTCATTTTTCAATTGAATTTTTACTATTAACTCTCGATGCTGTAAAAATTGAAATAAGGTAAGTAAAGAAATCTCTTTGAAGTATATAATCAAATTTAGCATTAGATAAATTATAATTGATGTGGCAGCTATTATTTCTGTTTGTCTACCTTTATTTTCAGAATTTTTTTTTTTAAAAACTCTTCAAGAATTTGAAAATGGAATGCCTGTTAATAAAATATATGACAAGCTAAACTATAATTTCCTTAATGGGTCAGTATTTCGTATAAAATGGTTATGATGGTTGCAACATTTGATTATAGGAATAAAAAATAGAAGACACTCTAAATAAAAATATAATACTTAGTTAAGGGGTTTGTTCATGTTATAAGACATAACAATGCTTAATACTATACTTTTTCTCTTCTCTTGGCTTGATTTGTTAGACAGGCATCATCTAGTAAAAACCACACGGTAGATATAACCAACTTAGATTTCCAAATATAATGTAAAGGTCAACTGATATTAACAATAGTAAAATGAAATAATGGTCTCATATGATTGGAATCACAAAAAAAAATTATATAACTCATATTATTTTTTGTACACTCTAGCAAAAATATTAACAATGAATGGTATTTTATATAATTCACACACTATATTTTCCTTCACCCCTAAGAGTCAAGAGTCAAATTGACACTGAAGAGTAATATATATATCCAAAAGCAGATGCTCTCGATATTAATGAGCCCAGCAAATCTCGCCTTGAATAATTAAATCTCTTGAAATTATTTTTAAGCTTATATGTTTGAAAGGTTTCCCATATTCCTGTTAAATGAAAGTCATATCATGGAAGGCGTTGATGAATATGCATGAAAGATTTACGTTAAAGTTGAGAGTTATGGAGTTAAACTAAAATAATAATCACTCTAAACGGACCATACATTTGCTATAATTGATAAAAAAAAAATGATAACCTACCTAGTCGATTGAAATTTGATATTGGATTACTGCAAATGTTGATAGAAATAAATATGTGTATTCTTTTGTTGTTTGTTGAAACAACTAAAATTCAATCTCCGATGTTTATTCCTTAAAGAGACTAACATTCGAACTCAAAGTGACAAAATTTCAGCACACGACACCATTGTTAGAATATGCATTAAACTATGATTATATCTAACAATTTAAGTTTTTAGAGGCATTGATCTTACAAAATCTCTCATTCATTGGCCAAATTGATCTGCATTGGCCTACACTAAAAAGATTCAAGCGAACATTCACACCCGAAATTTTTTTTTTTTTCTGCAAGAACAAACTTATAATGAGACATGGCGTAGGGAAATGGTCCCGCCATTTTGGAGTGATGTTGGCATCGTTGGCACACTTGGGATAGAAAGAAAGTGCCTTGTCGAGACTGCTGACATAATTTAAGCACTTCCCAGAATGAATGGTGGTGAGGCAGCAACTTGAGGAGCTTTCTTGTGAGTTAGCTCCTTTGAGGAAGACCAATGAACCATCGTCTACTATGGTGCAAAAACAAGATTTTGACACATTTAAGGGATCATGACTTAATAGGGAGAGAATCAAGATGAGACTCGAGAGGGACTGACAAGATGATCACTCACTTGGGGTGATCAGTTTCGATCTAGTCCAATTCCCAAAAATCGGAACCGGTGACCGGACCGCTGGTTCCAATCCGGTCCAATGGAAATGATCATTTATTTTTTCTTTTTACTATTTTTCCACTACTTTTTTTCTCACTACTTGAAACCATACCAAAATAGTGTTTACTTCACATTTTCCTAATTTTTTTGAAGAAATAATAAAATAAAAAAGTATATTTACTCAGGCCAGTTCTCCCTTGAAACCGGGAACCGGACTGCCCGGACACCGGTTCCACTTTTAAGAACCGAGAACCGGATCAACACTTGAGAATTGTACCAAACGGGCCAATTCGGGCGGTTCTTAATTTGGGTGGTCCATTTTGCATACCCCTATCACTCACAATGTCCTTATAAGAAGACATGTGGTAATTTCGACCATTGTGGAAAAGTGATCCAGCATGTAAGACAAATTTCATGGAAGCAGACATCAACCAAGAAAATCATAGAAATCCATTCATGTCTAAGCATTTAAGCTGATTTTTGGCTCTGCCAATGAAATTATTTAAGTAGAGTGATTCTTACCGAAAGGCAAAAACGATCGAGACAAGCAGCAACAAGAAAGGGACATGAAGAATCTGTAAGTGTAGAAGCATGAACCATCCATCGGACCGGGAATTAAAATAATCCGCCATAGAAACTGATGCAGTTAAACACGAGAATTTCACAAATAACTGTTTCCTATTCCATAACAGACATCTAGATAGCAGGGCAATTTAATCAAGCCTTTCATTGGGGGACCAAAATATGACAACATGGGAAATTGAAAAAGTCGAAGATTTCATGAGAAAAGAGTCGAAAGCATGAGGGAAAACAAATTGCAATATCTAGAACCGCCTATTCTCTGTTTCCGGGGTCACATATCGGCATTTCAATCATATATTTGCACATGCACATATACATGGATGGGACCAAAAAGAGTTAAGTAGGCACAAAGAGGAGGCTTGATAGTTTTTATGGACAAAAAAGCAAAGTAAAAAGAGCTAGGACAGCCACCGCATTACTTGAAAATAGGATCCGAATGAGTATTTCCAAGAAAATTGGTAAGCTCCAATTGAGCAAAACTAGAGCTGAACCGAACAAAATCAAGCTTCAAGGGACAGCTTCTTTGTGCTTATTTTTCAAGCTTCATTGCAATGTCCATGTCACACTTTAGTAAAAGGGCCTACCCAGTGGCATTCTTATTGGAGAGCACCAATAATAAAGCCAAGTCAGATGAAAAAAATCTTTATGTTGGACTGCTATGGTCCACAAGTAGCACGCAAACAAAAAAAAGATAAGCAAGTCAATTGGAAACTGAACCAAAGAATAGCTCACAGAGAAGGCAACCTATGCCACTAGGACCTCTATCTACAAGATTGACCAGAGGTGATTTCAAGATCACATACATGGAGATTTTAACTTGACCACAGGCATGTTGCAATCTCAGACCAAGTTCATATGACATTACTTCAACACAAGCCGGTAGTCACAAATCCTTTTTTCAAAAACATTCAAGACTCTATAAGTTCAGTGGGTTGGCTCAAAGGCCTTATGCCACTGTGCCTTACAATGCCATACTATTCAAGATCATTCATGATCCAACCTCTTAAAGCTTTTGGTAATATAAGAGTTCCATATGGCTTCTCTACGATATCTAAGATTTTGGAATCATAATTAAAAGCAAGGATGTCCAAGATTGAATAGGTCAAAAGTGGTTGCTAGAAGACTCAAATATGGCAATCAATAGTCAAGTTGGATTTTAAGGTTTGTATCACTTTCTTTAAGAATTTATTTACCTCATAATGTTGCTAATGATCACTGGCAAATATCCTCTAGGATATAACAAAGTCTCAAATGAAATACTATATAGCAATTCAAGTATATCTCTAGGGTCTCTTTGGTAAAATAATTGAAAATAATCGGTTTTATATATAGTTGTAATTTTGGAAAAAAGACTAAAAAATGATCTCATACTCGTTCATCCAAAAACTGACACACACACACACACACACACACATCTATATAAAATCGGTTTTAAACAATATATGCGACTTTTCATGAAAGGTTGCAAAGTGAACAAATATATTCTTTCTAAAAAGTTGCAAAATAAATAAATGCAATCCTTCGGAAAGGTTGCAAACTGAATGAGTATTATTTCCAAAATTGTCTTGAAAAGACACATATAAAAGTTCGAATAATAAAAATAATAAAAAATAATTTTTAATAAATAAAATTTCGAATTTTCATAATTTCCAAAAATACTTAATAAACAAAAAAACATTTGAACTAATAAAAACTAATAAGATAATTGTACGAAATAAAATAAAAATAATGGGGTTAGTGTTTAGTAAATCGTGGGTGTGCAAGCATTAAGTGCGCTTAATAATTGTGCCAAAATTGCGCAATTATTTGCCCACCTATGCATGCGGGTGAAGTCTAACCCACACCTAAGCTTTTCTTTAAACACATTAAAGAATGTTTACACTTATTAATTGGCCCATCTCCTCCGAACTTTCCAATGTAGGACAAGTAAAAGCACATTTAGTTTGTTTTACAAACAAATTTCCAACAATCCCCCACTTTGTTTGTAAAACAAAGATTTCAAAGTATAAAATTAAAAAAAAAAAACATTCAACAAAAATTTCGGTGAGATTAATAGACATACATAAATGTTTCTTTCGAGTTAAACTTTTACTTATTGCAAGTATCTCGAAATTTTATCAAAGTGACAAGTAGCTCGACTTTAAATTTGTACTTTTAAATAATAGAATCGAACATACCGTACATATACTAACCTCTTGTTTCAGTGAAAAGTTTTATATTACTCTACACTATTATAGCCATGTGCTTGATCCTGTTTCATGAGCTCTTTAAAAAGCAATCCTAACTTTTGTAAGAAGTGGCACCACTTCTAAGCTCATATAAGTTAAGTATCTACCATGTGTTTTTGTTACTATTAACAGATTATAAATTTGTGCTATACTTTATTAAGAATTTAATTCAACCTACAAAACGTAACGGGAGATACTGATTTCTCATATCAAGACTACGTCACTATCAAACAATCACATTCAATAACTTGTTCTTATCCATTAAACCTTGTAGCTAGTGATGTTCCAAAAAAGTCAGGTTACCATTACTAGTTATTTCAATTAAAGGGTTTCAGCCCCATTTCTTGTGAGGTCGTTATTATCATGTCTCTTGGTTTTGCCTTTGGGATTAGCTAAATTATTACTTGACATCATATAGGCAATTGTTATGGTACCATCTTTAATCAATTACCTCACAAATTCATATTTTAGACTAATATATTTAGACTTACCATTATACGTGCTACTATAAACTCTCGCCAAGGTGGCCTGACTATCACAATAGATATAAATAGGAGGCATATGACTAAGCCATAATTTGATATCCAATAATAAATTCCTAATTCATTCGGCCTCTTTTCAAGTTGCTACTAAAGCAACAAATTCGAATTATATTGTTGAGTGAGTTATACATGCTTGTTTCTTGCTCACCCAATATACAACACATCCACCTAGTGTGAAAATCCAATCAGAAGTTGAATGTTCATCTCCCACACTTATAATCCAACTAGTATCGGTGTATCCTTATAACACAACCGGATAATTATTATAGAACAATCCTAAATTTTTAGTTCTCTTAAGATAACAAAAAATTCTGGTAATAGCCCTTCAATATTCTATACTTGGATTACTAGTATACCTACTAAACTTACATACAGAAAAAACAATATCGGGTTTAGTACAATGCATCGCATATAATAAAGACCCTACAACATTTACATATTCAAGTTGTGCTACCGCTCTATCAATATTATAATTCAATTTAATACTAGAATCAAATGGAGTATTTATTTCCTTGAAACCAAGATGTTGAAATTTATTTAATAATTTCTCAACATAATTACATTGGCTTAAAGAATAACCCCCACTATGTTTCTTAACTTTAATACCTAAGATAGTATCTACTTCACCCAAATCCTTTATTTTAAACATGAAAGTTAGATATTTCTTAATCTCAATAATTCCAGTCATGTTCATTCCAAAGATAAGCATATCATCAACATATAAGCACACTAAAACATTATAGTCTTTAGTGAATCTAGAGTACATACATTTATTAGCATTATTGTGGATGAGACCATTAGATAGTATAACCGAATCAATTTTTTCATACCACTAATTAAGAGCTTGCTTAAGCCCGTAAAGAGACTTAATCAATTTACATACTTTCTTTTCATTTTCAGGAAGAATGAAACCCTCTGGTTGTTCTATGTAAATTTCCTTATTTAAGTTTCCATTCAAAAAAGCAGTCTTGACATCTATTTTTATGAATACAAAGATTATAAATAGAAGTTAGAGCAAAAATAATTCGAATAGAAGTTATATGTGCAATAGGAGCATACGTATCAAAATCATTTATTCATTCATTTTGTCTATATCCCTTGACCACTAATCTAGTCTTAAAATCTTGTATAGAACCATCAAAATGATTTTTTCTTCTAGAAATCCATTTACACCCAATAGGCTTCGATCTTTAGGTAAATTTACTAATACCCAAGTATTGTTGGACATAATTGAGTCCATTTCATCATTTACAGCTTCTTTCCAAAAGAAGCATCTTTAGAAGACATAGCATCATCGAAGCTTTTAGGTTGTCTTCTAAATTTAATACTAAATGATATTTATTTATTACGTTATTATTTTTGTCTCATTCAACAAGAAAAACATGAGTAATCTTCTAAATTTAATACTAAATGATATTTATTTATTATGTTATTATCTTTGTCTCATTCAACAAGAAAAACATGAGTAATAAAATGAGGACCTAAGTCTTTTAATTTCTTGGCTCTAGTGCTTCTCCTCGGTTCAATCATATATTTAGAATCATTCATTTTTTTCTCTTGAGAATTTATTTGAGTTTCCACAAATTTTAAATTATTTTCAATAATTTCAGAACTTGTAGAATATTTATTCTTAAAGAATATAACGTCTCTCGATTCTACAATGACATTGGACTCTAAGTCAAGAAGTCTACAAGCTTTACAGTTTTCGGCATATCAAACGGAAACACTTTTGATAGCTCTAAGTCTAAGTTTTATTCTCTTCGGGTTTGGTATTCAGTAGTATGCCAAACACCCCCACACTTTAAGATATGACAAATTTGATTTTCTACATTTCCATGCTTCATAAGGGGTCATGTCATTTTTCTTAGAAGGTATTCTATTAATGCAATAAACAATGCTTCTTCTCCAAGATTAATTGGTAGCTTTGAATTTGAAAGCATATAATTAGCCATTTCTCCAAGAGACCGTTTTCTTGTTGAGTACATGGTGCCGAAACTTGATAAATAATACCATGTTCTTCACAAAATGAAAAGAATTCATTTAAAAATTGTTCTCCACCTCTTTCTAAACGTAGAATTTTTATTTTCATTTATAATTGATTTTTTACTTGGCCTTATATTTTTTTAAACATGGTAAATGCTTCATCCTTTGACCTTATGAGATAAACATATAAAAACCTACCGCAATCATCCACAAAGGTAATAAAATATCTTTTACTATCATATGTTAGCATGCCATTTAATTCACATATATCACTATGAACCAAATCCAATAAATTTGAATTTCTTTAAACACCAGGAAATGGTTTCTTAGTAAATTTAGACCTAGCACATATTTCACACTAATCAAATTCGGCATTGACATTTATCAAGTCTAATTTCTTAATATTCTTAAATAACGAATATTTATATGTGCAAACCTACTATGTCATAAAAATGAAAACTCAACAATATAAGCGAAATTAGCAAAATTATTATTGATACTCGCTTAATACATGCCATCATTGGTATAATCTTTACCTACAAACAACCCATTCTTCGACAAGATAACCTTGTCGGATTCAAACAAAACCGAGAATCACCTCTTACAAAGTAAATCAATAAAAACAAGGTTCTTCCTAATTTAGGGTATAAATAACACATTAAAAAGAGTAATCTTTTTTTCAGAAGTGAAGTTTATCTCCACCGTGCCTTTTCCAGCAACCTTTGCAAGAGTATTATTCGCCATCAAAATCTATTTTGAGTCAATAGTCTCTTCAAATTGCTTGAACATGTATTTGTCCTTACACACATGGACTGTTGCTCCTGAATCTAACCACCAACTGAATTGGACATTAGTAGAGTTGATTTCAGAAACCATAGCCATCACATCGTTAATTTCATAAATGTTCATGTTCAAAAACATGGTTGAAATCATGGCCACATAATTTTCTTCAACCAAATTCGCATCTGTCTTCACTGTTGGAATGTTATTGTCCTTTGATATTCTCTTGCGATGAATGCAATCCTTAACGTAGTATCCCTGTTTGCCACAAACAAAACATCAACCCCATTTTTCTTCTTTTATGTTTCCTTAAATTTATGCATGTTCTTTACTTTGAAGTTCTGGCCGATTTTTTGTTTTCTTTCCACAGCATTCACCTTGAAATAATACAAATAAAATTATCACATAAACGTGACTCTTCTTTAATATGAGGGTTTTTTGTATTTGCTCCAAGGTGATGTCTTTTGACTTGTGTATCAGCCTTTTTTCCATAGTATTTCCAACTCGGAGGCAATTCTGCAATAATTGCTTCGACTTGAAAAGCTTTTAAAATGTCAATCTTGAGGGCACAAATTTTATTCACTAACACTTGCAACTCATGGACTTGTTCCAAAAAGGGTTTGGTATCAATTGACTTGAAATCAAAATACTTCGCGATTATATATTTTTTAGTACCTTGCTCCTCCGTTTTGTACTTGAATTCTAGTGCGTTCCAAATTTTTCTAGCCGACTTCATTTCAGTGAATAAGTCGTACAATCGATCGGACAGTGTATTCAGAATATGTCCATGACAAAGCAATTTGTCCTCAGCACGTTTCTTCTTCTCCTTGTTAACCCTTTTAACGGCTTCCGCACTTGATTCTCCTCCTTCGGTAGTAGGCTTTGAATCTTCTATAGACGCCAAGCTAGGATCCAGTATGTAGGAAATCTTCAGGGCAGTGAGTAGGAACATCATATCGTCGCTCTAGTGAGCAAAGTTGTTCCCATCGAATCGGTCTAGTTTCACCATGTTTTGATTCATGACCTTGATTGTCTCTGACTCCGTTGTTGAACAAAATAAATCCTTAAATTTGATGGGAAATATGGCTTCGAATCAATAGAGCAATCAAATCGGATTTTGAGGCGTAATATCATTTTCTTTAAAGATTTATTTGCCCCCACAATATTGCTAATGGTCACCGACAAATATCCTCTAAGATACAATAAAGTCTCAAATGAGAATACTATATAACAATTCTTGTATATCTCCAAGGTCTCTCTAGGAAAACAATTAAAAAGATTGCTATAGTTTTAGCAAGATGACTTGAAAATGATCTCATACTCATCCAAAAACGGAAACACACACACACACACACACACACACACACACACACACACACACACACACACAAAATTGTTTTTAAATAATAAATGCGACTTTTCATGGAAAGTCGCAAAGTGAACAAAGATATTCTTTTGGAAGAAGTTGCAAAATGAACAAATGCAACCCTTTAGGAAATGTTGCAAACTAAACGAGTATCATTTCCAAGGGTTATCTTGAAAAGACACATATAAAAATTCGGAATAATAAAAATAATAGAAAATATTTTTTAAATAAATAAACTTTCGAATTTTCATAATTTCAAAAAATACTTGATAAACAAAAAACGACCTTTGAACTAATAAAGGTTAATAAGATAACCATACGAAACAAAATAAAAATAAAGGTGTTAATGCTAATTAAATTGTGGGCGCATAAGTGCCAAGTGCATCTGCATCTAATAATCTTGCCAAAATCGCACAATTATTCGCGCACTCGCACGCGGGTATGGTGGGGTCTAGCCCACACCTAAACTTTTCTTTAAACACATTAGAGAATGCTCACACTTATAAACTAGCCCATCTCCTCCCAACTTTCCAATGTGGGACAAGTAAAAGCGCACTTCTTAAGAGTTATTGCATTATTGGCAAAAAGATGTTGAACCAGTTACCTAGTCTTATTGGAAGTTTGTTTGTATTGGGATGACATCAATAATGGACCAGTAGCTAGGTGAGGTTTCCAGGTTAAAATTACTTCAACTCGTGGACCTTTTCCCCCCACTCAAAATAAGTGGCATTGCCATGCCTGCTAGAAATAACACAGTGCTTGGAGGATTCATATTTCGGTCATCTAATACTCTTGTAATGGATAGCTCATTGTCCCAGGAGGACATGCTCATTCGCAGCAATGGATATTTTTCCAGATGTAGAATTGCGGTGATAATAATCCCTCCCCAAAGAGATATGGCCCTCTTTTATTCTGATTATGTTCTTCCCCAAGCTTACAAATTTGGTTAGAAGAAAACTTGATGCCTTTGTAATTTAGAGTTGATATGGAATATAGATACATTAAACAGAAACAATATTATGTATCCCATCACTCCGAAAACTTCATTACCATCTTCTCTAATTGACAAAAGAATTGAAATGCAAATTGTGGCATAGGCTACTCTAAAGGTTGCTAATATGTAGCTAAAATTTGCTCAAGTAAGTTCCTCACAGACTATTGCCACACCTTTGGTGGAGTCTCCCTCATCTGTGGACTCGAATAGTGAGGACAACCGTTACTCTACTCGACAACATATTTTCCAAGGAACTGTTGATCTTGTCCATGTCCCTTGTGATGTTCAAATCGCAAATGGTCTTACAAAGGCTCCTTTTCTTGCTTGGTTTTCTAGTTCCAAACTCCAGTTGATTTCCTTAAAACAACCTTGAGTTTGAGGGAAGATAATATGATGTTATCAGAATATTCAGAGATTTCATTGGATTAAGGCAATTATGGATTACAATTAATATGAATGAGAACAACATGTGAAGGCAAGGAAAGTAATCTAATGAGAAAACTAATTACTTAGGCATATAATTAAAATTATATAGTCAAATTAATTTCATCAAATCTGACAAAAACTCAAAACAATTTGACAATATTCCGATAATGATGGAGAAAGAGATGGAGATGGAGATAGAGTACTTATATTAAACCATCCATGTTTATCTTACTCAAATCTAAATTAATCCTAAGATAAAGTCTAGTTTAGGTGTTTGCATGCTAAACTTGCTTCAACCAAGCCTTTGCTCGGCTCCATACATAGCCTTGATCTTATGTAGTTCCTTGAGTGCTTCAGCCATGCCCATCCGATCCTGCGGCAAGTCCATTGAACATGCAACTCCAATCCCTAGGACGGAGGCAATGCAATCTCTCATCCTCTCAATGTCATTCTCGTTTTCTCCATTAAAAATGGCCGAGTCCACGATCTCCATCACTCGATCTAGCATATTCATCTTGACAAAGGTGTGGAGATTCAAATTGTCCTTGAAAGCCTCCTCTGTGGGTCTCCTCCCGGTGAACATTTCCAATAAAAGAATACCGTAGCTGTACATGTCGCATTGTGTTGATACCATGTCCCCCATGCCATACTCTAAAATTGTGTACATCAAGTGATATGCAATGACAATCCAAATTTCATTTTGAGGTCAACGCAATAAAACTTAGACAATTAATAAGAAAATTTTCTTACCAGGAGGGACAGCCTACAACCCCTCACTGCCACTGAGTTGGTGTGGTTGTCAATGTCCATGGCCTCTATCGTTGCAACGGAGCTTATCTTCGCTAGCCCGAAATCCCCAACTCGCCCCATCATCTCGTTGTCTAGAAGGACGTTGCTTGGCTTCAAATCTCCATGTACAATCTTTGGGTTGCAATCCTCGTGAAGATATTCAATCGCAGAAGCTATGTCGATGGCAATGTCTAACCTTTGCATTAGTCCCAAATGTTTTGGTTTTCCATATTTATCTTCATGCTCAATGTCTTCTTCTTTTCCTTGGTGTATCCAATTCTCTAAGCTCCCATTAGCCATGTATTCGTATAATAAAGCTTTGAAATCGTTGCCATGATAATCCACGCTTGAGCACACGTTCAATATCTTCACGAGATTTCAGTGTCTTATTGCCCCTAAGGTTCGACATTCCGAGATGAAACTCTTCGAAGCACCTTTGTGGTCCAAGTTGAGCATCTTAATCGCCACATAGCTGCCTTCCTGTGTAGTTCCTTTATAGACAGTACCATATCTCCTTTTTCCAATCACATTGTTCTCAGAGAATCCATTTGTGGCTCTAAAGAGCTCCCCATAAGAGACCCTCGAAAATTGGTGTTCGAATGGCAATTCAATTGGAGATGTAATCTTTTTCGACTTCTTTCTTCGGTACCAAATGATAAATAGGCAAAGACACAAAATGAAGCCAGAAAAGATGGCTGCCACTGCCGTGATTACTGTAACTTTTTTGGTCCAAAATGATTTAGAGGTATTCGATTTGCAAGAAGGAAGATTTATTTCTGCAATACCTCCACATAGATTCCTATTCTCAAAGATGAACACTGCACTAGCATTAGAGAAAAGGAGAAGAGCCGAGGAGTACCTTCCTGGCACTTGTCGAGAATGCGCATGAGCCTGGACTATGAATCGGCCTTCTTCGATCGGCGATGTCCCGTATTGGGAGACTGGCTGCCGGGTGCCGCGATGGCTGTCACCTGACGGCTGGAGAGTTGAGGTGCATCAGGAGGATGTATGGTGATCAAGGGGCCCGAGATGGTGGAGCTCTTGAGGGAGGTCCCAACACGCACGCTGCCGCTTGTATTGAGCCGGTTGCAGCAGAAGCAGGACCAGTGGATGGCCTACCGATCGGATGCTCGCGAGGTCTAGAAGAAGGCCTTCGTGGAGCACCGTCAGCCTTCGTTGGGCCGTGGAGACACTAGCACCATCGCTATTGAGGCTCCGGTGGACATTGGCAGCGTGTTGTGTCCTCCGGTGGAAACCGGCGGGGAAGCGCACGAAAATTTTGATGTGAATGTCTGCTTGAGTCTTTTTAGTAGAAGCCATTGTAGATCGGTGCGGCTCGTGGTTGAGAGATTTTGTTAGACCGCTATTTTTACCAACTTAAATTGTTAGATGAAGACGGTATTTAATAATTGTATATTCTAACAATGATTTCTCGTGCTGAAATTTTATCGCCCTTTGAGTTTGAATGTTAATCTTTTTTAGGCATAAACACCCCATATCGAATTTCGATCTATTCAATAGGTTATGATTTTTTTTTATTAATTATGACAAATGTATGGTCTGTCCAAAATGATTTTCGATTTTAGTTTAACTCCATGACTTCTAATTTTAACGTAAATCTTTCTTGCTATATTCATCAACGTCTTCCAAGATATGACTTTCATTTAACAAGAGCATGTGAAAACCGTTCAAATATATAAGCTTAAGAATAATTTTCAAAGTGGCTCTAATTACCTTTATGAATGTCGAAATTTGGCTTCTGAAATAAAAATGGCAAAAATGTTATAGAATATTTTGTTGATGTTTTCGCTAACTTGAGCTTAAAGACTTGAACAGAGCATTCTCAGGGGCTTCCTAACATGCAGCTCAGTTCCTTAAAGTTATCAAAGCAACCAGCACAATGGAAGGATCGAATCTGCTTCTCAGGGGCTTCCTAACATGCAGCTCAGTTCCTTAAAGTTATCAAAGCACCAACTGTTGCAGTTCGGGTTTTCAATTCATCGCCGGCATTAAGTTAAGGCATAATCCTCGACTGTCAAATCTCTTTGGCCCAAGTTCTTGCACACGATAGACAAGGAACGGGTTAAGGTGTCCAGGTTTAAGTTCCTCATGTCGACGATATCTACACCTGTCAGCGTCGAGTAGGGCTGGAAGCTGGAAAATGATTCCTCCGGATAAAGTATGCGCCACATGCGTGCGATGATGCCGTCGACAATGAATCACATCATACATCCAGCAGCCGATTGCCGGCCATTATGGGTACGTACGGCACCAGGGACCGCTGCCTTCAAAGATCAAGAGCAGTGGAATAACTCTGTTTACTGAATCGTGAAAGTCAAAGACCTTATCGACAATTTGTTCTTTAAGTGAGTACCGGAAGTTCACTGACGAGAAAATGCATAGTTCTCAGTTGCTTATTCCTGGTAGAGCATCACAGTCCGACAGTGAAACACGCGAACCGAGAAGCAATGTGTTACATACTCTATGGTGACAAAGAACCTGATTGATTGAACGAGTGTGACAATCGAATGTGCGTCCATTTGGTAGTGACAAGAATGTATCCATGATGGACAGTCACAAATGAATTAAGAGAGAAGATTTTAAAGGTCTGTATGTAAAATAAAGATAACCAAGTGACAGGAACTTATAATTATGAGTGGACATGCTCATCGCTCAATGCTTGGAATGAATCGAATCGACATCATCTAGGGACCCCTCACTGTTGTCTCGCTTTAAGGAAAGGGTCTTGCTATAATGTGGTTGTCGTACCGCTGATAGAAGCTCCCACAAAATAAGCAGCATGATCTATTGCTGTATCTGCTGCTTCCTTTCGTACACAAAAGATCGATTCTGTAGCTCCCATCCCGTTAACCCCCCGTGTCATCAGCCCCCAAAGAAGCAGCATGATCTGGTGACCTTGTTGTGCTGTATCTGCTGCTTCCTTCTGGACTCAAAAGACCGATTTCTTAGCCCCCATCCCGTGAACCCCCTCATGTCATCGTCTTCCACAGAAGCAGCATGATATAGTGGCCCTGTTTTGCTATATCTGCCGCTTCCTTTTGGACTCAAAAGATCAATTCCGTCAAATGATCTCTCGCTGCTCTTATGGCAAAAGGAACATTTTCCGCTGTCTCTGCTCGTCTCGTGGGCTGAAGACACGCTTCCACTAGACAAGCTTGTGCACATCCTGTGATAATAATAAATGCTTCCATCATGCAAGAACCAACTGCTTCTGTCCCTCAACGTAACACTTCCATTCCTTGACATGCTATTCTTGCTGTTCAAACCCGAATCAGATCATTATTGTTGCCTTTTCTGTCCTCACCATTTTCTCCTGTATCCCGGTCATCTCTGCATCCTTCATTGACCCGTGTGCCCTGCTGATTTGTGCTGTCTTCATCCCCTGTGATTTGGATGTTGCCCACAAGTACTCTCTGTGTCATCTTTTTCTTCATCCCTTTGCGGTCACTCTCTTTCGATTTGCTTCCAGGGAATATTTGTTGGGCTCCGGAGGAGGAACAGGCACAGCCTCAGTGGAGCCACTGAATGGAAGCTTAGAGTAGTAACAACGTTGCTCATCAGTGGATGGACCAAGGCTGCTTCTTGCAGACACATATGGCTGCAATTGTAACAGCTTGTTTAATACTTCTTCAGGAAAGTTACATTCGATTAATGGATCAGCCATATCTGGAAACAATCTCGGGTCCCTGAATTTAGGCTGAGCCTCTAGGCAAATGCGATCCATGGTACAAGTAACAGAGTATGGTCACCGAAACACAGATAATGTTGATGATCCTTCCAATTCCAAGCAGACCATATCCAGCTGCAGATCTGGCCAGGAACTCCATACTGTGTCAAGAAAAAAAGCAGCAGAGATACCAGCACATATCAGCATTAAAAAGATGAAGAACGGCCGACAGACAGTAATCCATTAGTAAGAAAAGAAACAGGAACAGTATAAGAGATGATTGAGTAACTCATGTTCCAAATGCAGATTCCAATGACCTATACAGACATTAATTCTTGCCCTTCGAGTATTAGAAGATAAGAAATTGATTGGAGCCGAAAAAGGGATAATAAAAAGAAGAGTATGAAATACATCACTGCAAACAAATTACGGATGACATCAACATGAAGATGTCATCCAAGACTTCCATAAGGAAATTCGACAAAACAAGTTGCCACGTCTAACAGCTCGATACATGCTATTAACCTTTGGAAACCTGATTGGTCTCCAAATTAAGCAAACCCAAGCCTGGAAGGCCTCTAGTTTCTGGCCAAACTCAATCATGAACTGGGTATCCAAGGTGGATTGCTATTTATAATGATAAACACCTATATCTGAAGTACAAAATATGCACTGGCACGACCAATGAGTTGAGCCAAAAACCTTATAACAGAGAGTTCCTTGACTAATCAACTATAGAGCCTTCTGTAGTTGCAATTCCTCAACTATTATCAAAGCATTGCATAAATCATTTTATCAAAGTAAGTCCAAGAATTGAACTTACTAATCTACGTTTGAGATTTAACAATGGTTCTGGTCCTACCATGGGGACCTTACTCCTCAAGCTTGACGACTAGTTAATAAACTTAAAAGAACCAGAATTAACGAACCAGAAGTTTACTACACTAACTCAGTCTGAAAAGAAAAATAACTTGCAGAAAATAGAGATAGAGGCACATCCAGTAGCGTACATTTAAATATTCAAATTCAATGCACTCAAAAAAATTAGTTTTGTTAAATAACAAAAGACAAAAGACAAAAGTGGCTCTCAAACTATAATATTGTAACATTAAGCAAAGAACTGTCATCAGATCAAAATCAGGCTTTGTCAGCGAGTAAGGACTTGCCAGAGTAGTGATCTATTGTCAAGTTCTTGCTTGTTTGTGTACATCTCATACTCGCATTATCACCAAGTCCAGAAAAATTGCTCTGTTTTCACAGCAAATGACAGGAAAATGATGCCCTTTCATTGATGGCGCTGGAGAAGTAAACTCTGGGGACTGGTTATGCCACGGCTGCCAATAGCATACGTCATCATCATAAAAGTTCACTAACTTAAAACTCAAGTAACAATGAGCAAAATAGTTCAGTTCCGGAGCTTTATGAATCAAAAACAGTGAATGAAGGAAAAAGAAATTCATATAGAAAGAGCAATTACCTTCCTCCTCGAATGGACTCAGTCAGTTTACCCTTAGACTCTACAAGAACCCAAAAAAGGAAACCATTAATGCAGAAAGTTCATGATATAGAAGGCCATGGTTTCCAGAAAAATATAAGCTCCGAAAGTGTCTGGATAATGGAAAGTAATGTGGATGTATGCTTTAAGTCGAGTTCTTCTCATGAGTATACGAGTTTTGGGCCAGCAACAGAGATTTGTAATCAATGTCAATCATTGTGGCTAAGCTGCAACCAGTTTCCAAATTGCATCCAAATCAATGCCTATACAACCAATGCCATCTTGCTGCAAACTAAAACGGGCTTTCATCAACACTCACTCATACCTGTATTATCAGAATCTAATTAAATTCATGCGCCTGATTCTCCTTTGGCAAGCTTCTCCAACTTAGCACTGACCAAACACCTCTCATTGATGCTGCCCGCTTTCAGCTCATACGTCACCTAAAATCAGGAGAACCCACATTTGTCATCACATCAAAAACATCAAAATTATCAATTAAATTGTTCCGCCATTTCATTCCAGACAGAACACACATAGTAAAACACGAGAATGTGCAGTGAACTACCTGACGATGCTCTCAATTTCAAAACGGAGACAAAGTCGATGAATCCACGGAGATGAGCCATGGATGCGTAGGATGAAACTGAAACTTCACTATCTTGCTGCAGCATTTCGAATTGAAGAAGAATTGCGACAAGCAACACACTAAAGCTAACGAAAACGAATTGAAGCAAAACAAGAGAAGCAGATGCAAATTTGAGAGGTCGCCGGAAGGTGTTAAATGGGAATGGTTATGCTTTTTCCGATCTGCGATTAAGCTTGGAAAATGGGCCTTTCTCATGGATTGGGCCTAACCGATTTTACCGCCTCCATCTTCTTCTTCTTTTTAACAGCGAAAGAACAGTAAAGATAATGAATGTTCCTCTTCACACGGACACAGAGACACCATCATCACCAGGCAAGAAGAAGAAGCTGCAACAAGAATAGAACAAAAAATCGAATTTTTATTGATTAATCCGCTCCGGACTCAAAAATTGCACAATACCCTAATTTCTATTTACTTCATCATCGCTCCTTGTGTATAAAAAAAAACCTAAGGAAGACGGAGGATGTCCTCGAGACATGTAACCCTCGGGACACCGTACGTGTACCAGGAAGAAAGACACCTGTGATCATATTTACATCCAGACACCCAATTCTCCGAGTCCACAGAGTCTGCATTGGCGCCTGAGCTTCCGCTGCCGACGGCCCAATAATCCTCCAGCGAAGTCAAGAAACCCTCGCAGTCCTCCATGAGATTAAGAAAGTCATCTGGATCAAATCCAGAATCCCCAACATCGGAGGGCGCCGGAGTGGGCTCCACCGCCAAATTTCCGCCGCCGACGGCCGAGTCCTCCGGCGAAGCCAAGGAACCCTCGTCGTCCTCCAAGAGATTCAGAAAGTCATCGGGATCAAACCCAGAATCCCTAAGATCGGAGGGCACAGGAGTGGGGTCTGCTGCCAAATTTCCACCGCCGCCGGCAGAGTTTTCCGGCGAAGTCAAGAAACCCTCGCCGTCCGTCCACAGAGCCGAAAGCGCTGGGCCTTGACCTTCGAAACTCTCGAACATCGAATCCATCTCCTCGTCGGTCGGAACGTGAGAATAGCCATCACCGACCTTGACTCGTGAATCATCATCCTCCAAGGCCTTCAGCTTTCCCCGCACAAAATCGCGGACGGCTTCGTACTTCAGAATCAGGGACTCGAGGTCCTCCTCTGTCGCGCAATCGTCCCACTCTGTTTCCACCCATTCCGCCCACTGGCTCAGACCCATCTGCGGCATCGCGTCGCCGGTCCGGAGGTAGCGGGCGATTATCTCATCGGCCGATGGGTCGCCGAAAGAGCAGGGCTTTCCGGCGGGGGAGAAGACGACGACCGCGGCGCGAGCGCCGCAGAGGCGGCAGAGCTCGGAGGCCTTATTGAAGAGGTCCTTGCGCCTCTTTGAGTACGTCACGAGCCGGGCCGCCGGGTCGGCGATCTTCGCTATTTCGGTTCGCCGGCTCTTACCCATCAACGGTCGCGAGTATCTGTCGCAGGTTTCTGGGTTTTCTTGGAAAGAGAGAGAAAGAGAGGGTTGGACGAGGTTGCAGGTTTCTGGGTTTCTTGGAGAGAGAGAGAGAGAGAGTGGGTTGTACGAGGTCGCAGGTTTCTTGGTTTCTTGGTTTCTTGGAGAGAGAGGAGAGGTTTGGAGTTGCAGACGGAGGGCGACGAGCGGGAGGGAAACATCGACTTATGCGCGTTTTCTGCATTTCGAAATTTTTAGGTAATACCCTAATTTCCCCTACTTTTATGTAAATTGCACGATTAAGCCCCCGAGCCTTTTATTTTTATCAGTTAAATACTATAATTTTCTGTGAGTGGTCATTTTTCAATTGAATTTTTTACTATTAACTCTCGATGCTGTAAAAATTAAAATAAGGTAAGTAAAGAAATCTCTTTGAAGTATATAATCAAATTTAGCATTAGATAAATTATAATTGATGTGGCAGCTATTATTTCTGTTTGTCTACCTTTATTTTCAGAATTTTTTTTTTTTTTTAACTCTTCAAGAATTTGAAAATGGAATGCCTGTTAATAAATTATATGACAAGCTAAACTATAATTTCCTTAATGGGTCGGTATTTCGTATAAAATGGTTATGATGGTTGCAACATTTGATTATAGGAATAAAAATTTAAAATATTGAAGACACTCGAATAAAAATATAACACTTAGTTAAGGGGTTTGTTCATAAGGGTGAGCAATGGGTCTAGGGTCGACCCCGGACCGACCCTAGACCGCCCAACCCCGCCGGTCCTAGTCCGGCTCCCAAGGGGACCGGGTGGCCGGTCCTCTGGCCCCGAAATTCCAGACCGACACCGGCCTGTGGGTCCCCGGTCCCAGAGTTTTGGCTCCCAACCCCACCAACCCCGTATATATATTATATTACATTATATTATTTATAATTATTTTATATATTCAAACCTAAGTAAAATGTCTATTATAAAACCTAAGAGTTATGGTGAGATGTTCTATCAATAGCACTAATAGTAATTTCAATTTAAAACTTTTGTTGAGTATTAATTATGTGTCGTTTGTTTTGTTTTCAGTGTTTAAAAGTTCAAGTGAATTAACAAGATGTGAAGTTATATATTCATGAGTTATATTAAGTATTTTGAACTTTTTATGGTTTAATTATATTTTACTAATGAATTTCAGCTACATTTTACTTTTCAATTTGTGTCAAATGGTAGAAGTTTTTGAAGAGTAGAGTAATACCGCAGTTGCTACGGTGATTTGCTAGTCAAGTGGTGTGAAGCTCATTTTTTGGTTGAGTGGACTCTACATGATCAAATGTAGGAAAATGCTTTTACATATGGTGTTATGAATATTAAAGATAGATGATTACAAGAACTTTCCATCTTGTCCCATATCTCGATGAGCGATTAGCATGTACGAAATTTCTATTATTGTGTCATCTTAAATTTGCTGAATATGTATTGGTATTTATAATTTAGTTGCACAATGCCACATTGTCGATGGATGTGTAATTTGAATTTGTAAGTTTGCTTTTTTAGGGAGTATAAAAAACAAGACAAAAAAATTTATCGATCGGTCCCGGGTTGACCCTGGAACCGGACCGAACTCATTGGGTCGGTCCGGTCTTTGGTCCCAAGCTCAATAGGGTCAGTCCTTGGTCCTAAAAATTGAGGACCGACACTGTACGGGTTGGTCCTAGGGTTAGGGGGTGGCCCGGACCAACCCGGACCATGCTCACCCCTATTTGTTCATGTTATAAGATATAACAGTGCTTGATACTATACATTTTCTCTTCTCTTGGCTTGATTTGTTAGACAGGCATCATCTAGTAAAAACCACACGGTAGACATAACCAACTTAGATTTCCAAATATAATGTAAAGGTCAACTGATATTAACAATAGTAAAATGAAAAAATGGTCTCATATGATTGGGATCACAAAAAAAATTGTATAACTCATATTATTTTTAGTACAATCTAGCAAAAATATTAACACTGAATGGTATTTTATATAATTCACGCGCTATATTTTGCTTCACCCCTAAGAGTCGAGAGTCAAATTAACACCGAATAGTTATATATATATATATATATATATGCAAAAGCTGATGCTCTCGATATTAATGAGCCCAGCAAGTCTTGCCTTGAATAATTAAATCTCTTGAAATTGTTTTAAAGCTTATATGTTTGAAAGGTTTCCCATATTCCTGTTAAATGAAAGTCATATCATGGAAGGCCTTGATGAATACTGCATGAAAGATTTACGTTAAAGTTGAGAGTTACAGAGTTAAACTAAAATAATAATCACTCTAAACGGACCATACATTTGCTATAATTGATAAAAAAAAATGATAACCTATCTAGTCGATTGAAATTTGATATTGGATTACTGCAAATGTTGATAGAAATAAATATTTGTATTATTTCGTTGCTTGTCAAAACAACTAAAATTCAATCTGTGATGTTTATTCCTAAAAAAGGCCAACATTCAAACTCAAAGCGACAGAATTTCAGCACACGACATCATTATTAGAATATACATTAAACTATGATTATATCTAACAATTTAAGTTTTTAGAGGCATTGATCTCTTACAAAATCTCTCATTCATTGGCCAAATTGATCTACATTGGCTTACACTAAAAAAGATTCAAGCGAACATTCACGCCGAAATTTTTTTGTAAGAACAAACTTATAATGAGACATGGCGTAGGGCAAATGGTCCCGCCATTTTGGAGTGACGTTGGCATCGTTGGCATACTTGGGATAGAAAGAAAGTGCCTTGTCGAGACCGCTGACATAATTTAAGCACTTGCCAAAATGAATGGTGAGGCAACAACTTGAGGAGCTTTCTTGCGAGTTCGCTCCTTTGAGGAAGACCAATGAACCATCATCTACAAGGGTGCAAAAACAAGATTTTGACACATTTAAGGGATCATAGGGAGAGAATCAAGATGAGACTCGAGAGGGACCGACAAGATTGATCACTCACTAGGGTGATCGGTTTCGATCTAGTTCAATTCCCAAAAATCATAACCGGTGATCGGACCGCACCATCGGTTCGGTTCAATTTTGGTCTGGTCCAATGGAAATGATCATTTATTTTTTCTTATTACTTTTTTTCCATTACTTTTTTTCTCACTACTTGGAACTAGACCAAAATAGTGTTTACTTCACATTTTTCTAATTTTTTTGAAGAAATAATAAAATAAAAAAGTATATTTACTCAGTCTAGTTCTCCCTTGAAACCGGGAACCGGACTGCCCGGACGCCGATTCCACTTTTAAGAACCGAGAACCGGACCGATACTCTTGAGAACTGGACCAAACGGGCCAATTCAGGCGGTTCCCAATTTGGGCGGTCCGTTTAGCATACCCCTATCACGCACAATGTCCTTATAAGAAGACACGTAGTAATTTTGACCATTGTGGAAAAGTGATCCAGCATGTGTAACAAATTTCATGGAAGCAGACATCAACCGGGAAAATCATGGAAATCCATTCATGTCTAAGCATTTAAGCTGATTTTTGGCTCTGCCAATGAAATTATTTAAGTAGAGTGATTCTTACCGAAAGGCAAAAACGATCGAGACAAGCAGCAACAAGAAAGGGACATGAAGATTCAGTAAGTGTAGAAGCATGAACCATCCATTAGAACGGGAATAAAAATAATCCACCATAGAAACTAATGCAGTCAAACACGAGAACTTCACAAATAACTTTTCCTATTCCATAACAGACGTATAGATAGCAGGGCAATTTTTTTTTAGTCTTACTCTATGCCTATTCTAACGCTCACTCTCAGACTTTTGCCCTGCCTCCTTACATGGTGTGGGAGTCGAAACCCACTCCTGAAATTAATTCGTCCCCACCCCAAACCCTTATGAAAAAGTGGGGATTCGAACCCCCCACCTCCCCCTTCCATGTTGGAAGGGTGGCCGCTGGGGTAAACCCCAGTGATTAATAGCAGGACAATTTAATCAAGCCTTTTTATTGGGGGACCTAAATATGACAACATGGGAAATTGAAAAAACAGAAAAAAGTCGAAGATTTCATGAGAAAAGAGTTAAAAGCATGAGGGAAAACAATTTGTAATATCTAGAACTGCCTATTCTCTGTTTCCGGGGTCACATATCGGCATTTCAATCATATATTTGCACATGCACATATACATGGATGGGACCAAAGAGTTAAGTAGGCACAAAGAGGAGGCTTGATAGTTTTTATGGACAAAAAAGCAAAGTAAAAAGAGCTAGGACAGCCACCGCATTACCTGAAAATAGGATCCGAATGAGTATTTCCAAGAAAATTGGTAAGCTCCAATTGAGCAAAACTGGAGTTGAACCGAACAAAATCAAGCTTCAAGGGACAGCTTCTTTGTGCTTATTTTTCAAGCTTCATTGCAATGTCCATGTCACACTTTAGTAAAAGGGCCTACCCAGTGGCATTCTTATTGGAGAGCACCAATAATAAAGCCAAGTCGATGAAAAAAATCTTTATGTTGGACTGCTATGGTCCACAAGTAGTACGCGAACAAAAAAAGATAAGCAACTCGATTGGAAACTGAACCAAAGAATAGCTCACAGAGAAGGCAACGTATGCCACTAGGACCGCTATCTACAAGATTGACTAGAGGTGATTTCAAGATCACATACATGGAGATTATAACTTGACCACGGGCATGTTGCAATCTCAGACCAAGTTCACATGACATTACTTCAACAAAAGCTGGTAGTCGCAAATCCTTTCTTCGAAAACATTCAAAACTCTATAAGTTCAGTGGGTTGGCTCAAAGACCTTATGTCACTATGCCTTACAATGCCATATCAAGATCACTCAATGATCCAACCTCTTAAAGCTTTTGGTAATATAAGAGTTCCAGATTGTTGGGAAATATGGCTTCGAATCAATAGATCAATCAAGTCAGATTTTGAGGTTTGTATCACTTTCTTTAAGAATTTATTTGCCTTACAATGTTACTAATGGTCACCGACAAATATCCTCTTACAACAAAGTCTCAAATGAGAATATTAGATAGCAATTTTAGTATATCTCCAGAGTCTCTCTAGTAAAACAATTGAAAATATTATTGTAGTTTTGGAAAGAAGACTCAAGATGATCTCATACTCGTTCATCCAAAAATGGACACACACACACACACACACACACACATATATAAATCGGTTTTAAACAATATATGCGACTTTTCATGAAAGGTTGCAAAGTGAACAAATATATTCTTTCCGAAAAAGTTGCAAAATAAACAAATGCAACCCTTCGGAAAAAGGTTGCAAACTGAATGAGTATTATTTCTGAAATTGTCTTGAAAAGACACATTTAAAAATTCGGAATAACAAAAATAATAAAAAATATTTTTTAATAAATAAAATTTCGAATTTTCATAGTTTCCAAAAATACTTAATAAACAAAAACAACATTTGAACTAATAAAAATTAATAAGATAACCATATGAAATAAAATAAAAATAATGGGGTTAGTGCTAGTTAAACTGTGGGCACGCAAGCACTAAGTGTGCGAATAATTGTGTTATCGCACAAGCACTAAGTGTGCTTAATAATTGCGCTAAAATAGCACAATCATTCGCACACCTGCATGCGGGTAAGGTGAGATCTAGCCCACACCTAAGCTTATCTTTAAATACATTAACGAATGTTTACACTTATTAATTGGCACATCTCCTCCCAACTTTCCAATGTGGGACAAGTAAAAACACACTTAGTTTGTTTTACAAACAAACTTCCAATAATCCCCCACTTTGTTTGTAAAACAAAGATTTCAAACTACAAAAAAAAAAAAAAAACATACAGCCAAAAACCAATCAGAAGTGGAATGTTCATCTCCCACACTTATAATCCAACTAGTATCGATGTATCATTTTAATACAACCGGATAATTATTATTATGGGACAATACTAAATTTTTAGTTCTCTTAAGATAACAAAAAATTCTGGTAATAGCCCTTTAATATTCTACACTTGGATTACTAGTATACCTACTCAACTTGCATACAGAATAAGCAATATCAAGTTTAGTATAATGCATCGCATACATTAAAGACCCTATAGCACTCGCATATTCAAGTTGTGCTACCGCTCTATGAATATCATAATTCAATTTAATAATGGAATCAAATGGAGTAGTTATTTCCTTGAAACCAAGATGTTGAAATTTATTTAATAATTTCTCAACATAATTACATTGGTTTAAAGAGTAACCCCCAGTATATTTCTTAACTTTAATACCTAAGATCATATCTACTTCACCCAAATCCTTCATTTTAAACATGGAAGTTAAATACTTCTTAGTCTCAATAATTCCAATCATGTTCGTTCCAAAAATAAGCATATCATCAACATACAAGCACACTAAGACATTATAGTCTTTAGCAAATCTAGAGTACATACATTTATCAGCATTATTGTGGATGAAACCATTAGATAATATGACTGAATCAAAATTTTCATACCACTGCTTAGGAGTTTGCCTAAGCTCGTAAAGAGACTTAATCAATTTACATACTTTCTTTTCATTTCCAAGAAGAATAAAATCTCTGGTTGTTCCATGTAAATTTCCTTATATAAGTTTCCAATAAATAAATACATAAATAAATAAATAGTCTTGACATCCATTTGATGAATACAAAGATTATAAATAGAAGTTAGAGCAAAAAGAATTCGAATAAAAGTTATATGTGCAACAGGAGCATACGTATCAAAATAATTTATTCATTCCTTTTGTCTATATCCCTTGATCACTAGTCTATCCTTAAAATATTGGATAGAACCATCAAAATGATATTTTCTTCTAGAAATCCATTTACATCCAATAGGCTTGGATCTTTTGGTAAATCTACTAATAGCCAAGTATTGTTGGACATAATTGAGTCTATTTTATCATTTACAACTTTTTTCCAAAAAGAAGCATCTCTAGAAGACATAGCATCATCAAATCTTGTAGGCCGTCTTCTAAATTTAATATTAAAGGATATTTATTTATCACGTTATTATCTTTGTCTCATTCAACAAAAAAAAAAAAAAACATGAGTAATAAAATCAGGATTTAAGTCTTTTAGTTTCCCGGCTCTAGTGCTTCTCCTTGGCTCAATCATATCTTTAGAATCATTTGTTTTTTTTTTTTTTTCTCTTGAGAATCTACTTGAGTTTCCACAAATTTTAAATTATTTTCAATAATTTCAGAACTCATAGAACATTTATTCTCAAAGAATTTAACGTTTCTTGATTCTACAATGACATTGGACTCTAAGTCAAGAAGTCTATAAGCTTTACTGTTTTTGACATATCCAATGAAAACATTTTTTATAATTCTAGGTCTAAGTTTTGTTTTCTTGAGGTTTGGTACTCGGTAGTATGCCAAACACCCCCACACTTTAAGGTATGACAAATTTGATTTTCCACCTTTCCATGCTTCACAAGGGGTCTTCTCATATTTCTTAGAAGGTATTCTATTAATTCAGTAAGCAATGCTTCTTCCCTAAGATTAATTGTTAGCTTTAATTTGAAAAGATACAATTAACCATTTCTCCAAGAGATCGATTTTTTCTTTCAGCCAAACCATTTTGTTGTGGAGTACATGGTGCTAAAACTTGATAAATAATACCATGTTCTTCACAAAATGAAAAGAATTCATTTAAAATTATTCTTCATCTCTATCTGAATGTAGAATTTTGATCCTCATTTCTAATTAATATTCTACTTTAGCCTTATATTTCTTAAACATGGTAAATACTTCATCCTTCGACCTCATGAGATAAACATATAAAAAAACCTACCGCAATCATACACAAAGATAATAAAAGATCTTTTATCATCACGTGTTAGCATGCCATTGAATTCACATTTATCAATATGAACCAAATCCAATAAATTCGAATTTCTTCAAATATCGGGAAATGTTTTCTTTGTAAATTTAGACTTAACACATATTTCACACTTATCAAATTCGCCATTAAAATTTATCAAGTCTAACTTCTTCATGTTCTTAAATAACGAATATTTATATGTGCCAACCTACTATGTCATAAAAATGAAAACTCAACAATATAAGCAAAATTAGCAATATTATTATTGATACTCAGTTGATACATGCCATCATTGGTATAATCCTTACCTACAAATAGTCCATTCTTCAACAAGATAACCTTGTCGGATTCAAACAAAACCGAGAACCCCCTCTTTCAAAGTAAATCAATAGAAACAAGGTTCCTCCTAATTTCGGGTATAAATAACACATTAAGAAGAGTAATCTTTTTTCAGATGTGAAGTCTATCTCCACTGTGCCTTTTCCAGCAACCTTTGCAAGAGTATTATTCACCATCAAGATCTCTTGAATATTTGAATCGATAGTCTCTTCAAATTGCTTGAACATGTATTTGTCCTTGCGCACATGAACTGTTGCTCCCAAATCTAATGACCAACTGAATTAGACAATAGTAGAGTTGATTTTAGAAATCATAGCCATCGCATCATTAATTTCATAAATTTTCATGTTAAAAAACATGGTTGAAATCATGGCCACATAATTTTCTTCAACCAAATTCGCATCTGCCTTCACTGTTGGAATGTTCTTGTCCTTTGATATACTTTTGCGATGAATGCAATCCTTAGCATAGTGTCCATGTTTTCCACAAACAAAACAACAACCCATTTTTTTGTTTTTGTGTTTTCTTAAATTTATGCATGTTCTTTACTTTGAAGTTTTGGCTGATTTTTCGTTTTCTTTCCACGGCATTCACCTTGGAATAATACAAAATAGAATTATCACATAAACATGACTTATGCATCAGCCTTTTTTTCCATAGTCTTTCCAACTTGGAGGCAATTTTGCAATAATTGCTTCGACTTGAAAAGCTTTTGGAATATCAATCTTAAGGGCATGAATTTTATTCACTAGCACTTGCAACTCATGGACTTGTTCCAACAAGAGTTTGGTGTCAATTGACTTGAAATCAAAATACTTTGCGATTAGATATTTATTAGTACCTTGCTCCTCCGTTTTGTACTTGAATTCTAGTGCGTTCCAAATTTCTCTAGTCGACTTCATTTCGGTGAATAAGTCGTTCAATCGATCGGACAATGTATTCAAAATGTGTCCACGATAAAACAATTTATCCTTAGAACATTTCTTCTTCTCCTTGTTAACCCTTTCAACGGCTTCCGTACTTGGCTGTCCTCCTTCGGTAGTAGGCTTCGGATCTTTTATAGACGCCAAGTTAGGATCCAGTATGTAGGAAATCTTTAGGGCAGTGAGTAGGAACATCATCTTATCCCTCCAGCGAGCAAAATTGTTCCCATCGAATTGGTCCAATTTCACCATGTCATGATTCATGACTTTGATTGTCTTTGACTCCATTGTTGAATGAAATAAATCCTTAAAATTGTTGGGAAATATGGCTTCGAATCAATAATGGTCACCGATAAATATCCTCTAGGATACAACAAAATCTCAAATGAGAATATTAGGTAGTAATTCTAGTATATCTCCAAGGTCTCTCTAGAAAAAACAATTGAAAAAATGGCTATAATTTTGGAAAGATGACTCGAAAATGATCTCATACTCGTTCATCCAAAAACTGAAACACGCACGCACGCACACATAAATTGTTTTTAAAAAATATATGCGACTTTTCACGGAAAGTCGCAAAGTGAACAAAGATATTCTTTTGGAAGAAGTTGCAAAATGAACAAATGCAACCCTTTAGAAAAGGTTGCAAACTAAACGAGTATTATTTTCAAAGGTTATATTGAAAGGACATATATAAAAATTCGGAATAATAAAAACAATAAAAAATATTTTAAAAATAAATAAACTTTCAAATTTTCATAATTTCCAAAAATACTTAATAAACAAAAAATGACCTTTGAACTAATAAAGGTTAATAAGATAACCATATGAAATAAAATAAAAATAAATGGGTTAGTGCTAATTAAACCACGTGCCCAACCGCACGTGGGTATGGTAGGGTTTAGCCCACACCCAAGCTTATGCTCACACTTATAAACCGGTCCATCTCCTCCCAACTTTCCAATGTGGGATAAGTAAAAGCACACTTAGTTTGTTTTACAAACAAACTTCCAACAAGACTAGGTAATTGGTTCAACATCTTTTTGCCAATAATGGAATAACTCTTCACAAGAAGCATATATGGTGGTTGCTCGACCTATGGTGCAATCTTCTTCACTTCAAGATGAATATTAACTAGAAAATAATCGTGTTAATCTAGAAGATGCAACTTCATGAAGATTCTAGCTGAATTCTGGGTTGCGCACTTGGTTCTCTTTCCAAAAATTCTTTGCTAGAAGACGAGACGACACAAACTAAAAAAAAAAAAAAAATGTTGTTAGGACATGTTTTGTATTGGGATGACATCAATAATGGACCAGTAGCTTGGCGAGGTTTTCAGGTTAAAATTATTTCAGCTCATGGACCTTTTCCCCCCACTCAAAACAAAGTGGCATAGCCACGCTTGCTAGAAATAATACAGTGCTTGGAGGATTCATATTTCGGCCGTCTTATACTCTTGTGATGGATAGCTAACTGTCCCAGGACGACATGCTCGTCCATAGCAATGGATATTTTTCCAGATGTAGAATTGCGGTGATGATAATCCCTCCCCAAAAAGATATGGCCTTCTTTGATTCTGAATCTGTTCTTGCCCAAGCTTACAGATAGGGTTAGAAGAAAACTTGATGCCTTTGTAATTTAGAGTTGATCTTGAATATAGATACATTAAACAGCATCAAGATTATGAATTCCATCACTCTGAAAACTTCATTACCATCTTCTCTAATTGACAAAAGAATTGAAATGCAAATTGTGGCATAGGCTACTCTAAAGATTGCTAATATGTAGCTAAAATTTGCTCAAGTAAGTTCCCCACAGACTAGTGCCACGCCTTTGGTTGAGTCTCCCTCATCTATGGACTCAAATATTGAGAACAATCGTTACTCTACTCGACAACATATTTTCCAAGGAACTGTTGATCTTGTCCTTGTCCCTTGTGATGTTCAAATCGTAGATGGTCTTACAAAGGCTCCTTTTCTTGCTTGGTTTTCTAGTTTCCAAACTCTAGTTGATTTCCTTAAAACAACCTTGAGTTTGAGGGGAGATATTATGATGTTATTAGGATATTTAGAGATTTCATTGGATTAAGGCAATTATGTATTACAATTAATAGGAATGAGAACAACATGTGAAGACAACAAAAGTGATCTAATGACAAAACTAATTACTTAGGCATACAATTAAAATTATATCGTCAAATTAATTTCATCAAATCTGACAAAAACTCAAAATAATTTGACAATATTCCGATAATGATGGAGAAAGAGATGGAGATGGAGATAGAGTACTTATATTCAACCATCCATGTTTATCTTGTTCAGATCTAAATTAATCCTAAGATAAAGTCTAGTCTAGGTGTTTGCATGCTAAACTTGCTTCAACCAAGCCTTTGCTCGGTTCCATACATAGCCCTGATCTTATGTAGTTCCTTGAGTGCTTCAGCCATGCCCATCCGATCCCGTGACAACTCCATTGAACACACAACTCCAATCCCTAGGACGAAGGCAATGCAATCTCTCATCCTCTCAATGTCATTCTCGTTTTCTCCATTAAAAATGGTTGGGTCCACGATCTCCATCACTCGATCTAGCATATTCATCTTGACAAAGGTGTGGAGATTCAAATTGTCCTTGAAAGCCTCTTCCGTGGGTCTCCTCCCGGTGAACATTTCCAATAAAAGAATACCGTAGCTGTACACGTCACCTTGTGTCGATACCATGTCCCCCATGCCATACTCTAAAATTGTGTACATCAAGCGATATGCAATGAAAATCTAAATTTCATTTCAAGGCCAACACAATAAAACTTAGACAATTAATGAGAAAATTTTCTTACTAGGAGGGACATAGCCTACGGAACCCCTCACTACCACTGAGCTGTTGTGGTTGTCAATGTCCATGGCCTCTATCGTTGCAACGGAGCTTGTCTTCGCTAGCCCGAAATCCCCAACTCGCCCCATCATCTCGTTGTCTAGAAGGACGTTGCTTGGCTTCAAATCTCCATGTACAATCTTTGGGTTGCAATCCTCGTGAAGATATTCAATCGCGGAAGCTATGTCGATGGCAATGTCTAACCTTTGCATTAGTCCCAAATGTCCTGGTTTTTCATATTTATGTTCATGCTCAACATCTTCTTCTTTTCCTTGGTGTATCCAATTCTCTAAGTTCCCATTAGCCATGTATTCGTATAATAAAGCTTTGAAATCGTTGCCATGATAATCCATGCTTGAGCACACAGTCAATATCTTCACGAGATTTCGATGTCTTATTGCCCCTAAGGTTCGGCATTTTGAGACGAAACTCTTTGAAGCACGTCTATGGTCCAAGTTAAGCACCTTAACCGCCACACAACCGCCTTCCTGTGTAGTTCCTTTATAGACAGTACCATATCTTCCTTTTCCGATCACATTGTTCTCGGAGAATCCATTTGTGGCTCTAAAGAGCTCCCCATAAGAGACCCTCGGAAATTGGTGTTCGAATGGCAATTCAGTTGAAGATGTAATATTTTCGACTTCTTTCTTCGATACCGAATGATAAATAGGCAAAGACACAAAATAAAGCTAGACAAGATGGCTGCTGCTACGGTGATTACTGTAACTTTTTTGGTCCAAAATGATTTAGAGGTATTCGATTTGCAAGAAGGAAGATTTAGTTCTGCAGTACCTCCACATAGATTCCTATTCTCAAAGACGAACATTGCACTAGCATTGAGAAATACTCCTTGCTTCGGAACTTCTCCTTCGAACTTATTTAAAGATAGATTCAAGTACTTTAGATCTGTAAGTTTAGCGAGAAAGCTCGGGATTTTACCAAATAAGTCGTTATGGGAAACATCCAACTCTTGTAAGCCCCGTAATGTGCCTAAAGCCAGAGGAATTTCGCCATGAAAGGAATTGACTGCTAAGTTGAGCCTCTCCAATTGCAAGCACTTGCTGATATAGCTAGAAATTGGTCCTGTCAGCTTGTTGTGAGACAAATCTAGTTCGACAAGATTGGCCAAGGACCCAACTTGAGATGGAAGAGATCCGCTCAACTGATTATGTGCCAAGCTGAAGATAATCGAAATGGTAAAAAGGCTAAGAACCTCCCCGGGGATTGAACCACTCAGATTATTGTTCGAAAGCTCAAGCTGGATTAGCTACCTACAGTCACCAAGACTATGTGGTATTTCCCTGTAGAAGTCATTGAATGACATGTTAAGGAAATTCAATAATGTCAAATTGCCGATCAATGATGGGATCTCTCCCGTTAGCATGTTAGTGCTTAAGAACAATTCTTGCATGTTATGGAGTGCTCCAATAGAAGAAGGAACATGGCCGTCAAGCAAATTGTTTGCTAAGCCAAGAACAGACAAGTTGAAGAGAGTGCCAATACCTGAAGGAATGGTTCCGTAAATTTGATTGGATGACATAGAAATTACTTGAATGCTCTTGGAAAGATTGCCAATGGAATCCGGCAACCGACCTTCAAGAAAATTGAAGTCCACCCAAATATGGTCTAGCCTTGAACAATTAGTCAATGAGGAAATGAAATTGAAGTCATCTTGCAACTGGTTAAAACCAAGGAACATTCCTCTAAGAGCTTTTAGCCGTCCAAGATTTGGGGGCATTGGTCCATGCAAACTGTTAGTGTAAAAGTAGATGTACTGAAGGCCGGAGGCATTTGATAAGGATGGAGGTATAATGCCAGTAAATAAATTGATCCTAAGATCAAGATAAGTGAGAGAAGGAAGACAATCACCGATATAGGGAGGAATGCTCACCCTCAATTGTTTGTCACCAGCATTGAAATAGAAAACGCCGGAGATGTTGAAGATTGCTAGGAGGGATCTCGCCGGTGAGTTGGTTAATCGCCAATTGAACAGACCACAAACCATGAAGCTTGGACAATGTCTTGGGAATCTCTCCTTGCAACCCATTTTCTTTGACGGAAAGAGTGTGAAGTTTGGAGAGATTTCCAATAGAATGAGGAACAAATCCTGTAAGACTGTTACTAGCCAAATCTAAAACTTGAAGCTTTGACAAGGAGTCAAGATAATTGGGAATTTTGCCCACAAGTTGGTTATCGGTGAGATTCAAAATCTCAAGGTTTAAGCATTGAGAAATTTTAGTAGGCATTTGTCCATTGAAATAGTTGTTACTAAGGACAAGATGATGAAGGCGAAATAAGTGGCCAATGCTTTGTGGAATTTTGCCGCGAAAGCTATTGTTTTGTAGAACGAGGCTTCTTAGGAAAGAGAGGTTTCCGACATGAGGCGATAAAAGACCACCCAAGCCTTTCGACAACAGGTTGAATGACACAACCCTTTCGGGATGTCGTTTACTGCATTTAACACCTTGCCACTCACAGTGATGAGAAGAGTCGTTCCACAAGCTTAGGACTTTGAGCGGATCCTCATCCACATTATCTTTGAAGTAGATTAAAACGAGCCGATCCGTTTGGTTGGTTTGCAATGCTGAACTCGTCCATAATGGGAGCTGGGCATAGAAAAACACGAACATAATCGCCATATGCTTTTTCATTGTGACTGGGTTTTGTGTCCTAACAAGTTACAAGTGAAGTCTCTTCCGGATTGAACTATATAAGAAATGAAGACCTTCAAAAGCATATGCATTACCATTGATCAAGACACCTTTTCAGACGGTGAAATCCGATCTGGTTGACTAAATTTGCGAGTTTAACCCAAACCAAAGGGCTAGACTTTGCAGTACTGCAGATTGGCCCAACCAAAGAAAGGGGCACACATGTATTACAGATTGATTGAACCAAAGAAAGGGGCACACACACATCAAAACACATACTTGTGTTACTTGGAAAGCGTGCTACGAAGAAAGGAAATTAAGAACGGACTAGCTCCTTGATTTTCGGACGTGTCAAAGGGGCTCCTGTTTTGTTGCGGGCAAAGCGTGTAATTTATGCTGTGAGTTTTTTTTTTTGGTGCAAAATGAGTTGTTTATTTATTAATACCTTGCAGTTTGGGTTTAATATAGGCATGAAGACTTGAGCATGTTGAGCGATTGTAGCTCCAATTTTTCGATTAAAGTAGATGGTTGCTGCTGACACTTCCCATGAATGTAAGAACTGACACTTGAATTTAATTACATAAACCTGTGGATTCTCTATTGTTCCTCATTTATATTTTCGGTGATTTCACATTGACTTCATTACAAAATCCTGATTGGCTTCCATGTTCGTTAATTTTAAAACAAGGTTTACTTCTCACCTTATATATTCTCACTCCGTGGGTCCTAAACCACCGGTTTTCAATATTATACGTGTGAATTACTCTTTGAAAAATGGTCAATTGTGAACCCAACCCAGCAAACCAACCTATCGCGCCCGGCAATGTCAGTTCATGTTCCTGAGGTAGACTGAAGACGACCCAAAACAATTGCAACTGATAGATGTTTGCAACTCATAGATGTAAGCTGCTTTAACTGGTTCATTGCCTGATATCATCAGATCAACCTGCCATACCGAAGAAGGGGAAGAAAATTGATCCCATCTCATCAAGGAGAAGTAACAATCAAACGGAAAATACAAACCATATACAGATGTTGAGAGAAAAGATAAAGGCCACAAGAAGAACTTCCACCAAAAAAACATTTATATGAGATAAAGCAGCCAATAGAGGAATGCTATAGACACATACTTCTGTTTCAACGCGCTCTCTACTGATTTTAGCTCCAAGTGCATCTTTTGCATCATTGGATGCGGCAGGTCTCTTCAGCTCTTCATCCAAGATAAATCAGAACCTCTGAAATGAACAGAAGATTATGAACATGGAGGCACAAAGATGACCAGACAATAGATAAAGTAGCAGAAAGCTCCTTTTTGATCTCACAAAACTTTTGTACAAATTAAAGAAAAATAAGCATCCACATTACATGGCAGAAGAATGAAAAAATAAAAAGAAACCTTCTTTGTAGGATAAGTTGCGAAAACGCAAGGTTTACAAAGCTCATCTAAAAATAAAATCATTAAGCATTCCCAATTCAGGAACAATGAGGATGCAAGAGGATCCAAGAGTCTTTGAAAGAAAAGAATCATACATAAAGTACGGCAAAAGTATAGTGCAAGTGCTAAAATTTAGTACGGGGATACTTAAGTACCAAAAGTTATGAAATGTACACAAAAGTATAACTTTTTTTTTTTTTAATTGGGACATTTGAATGCCAAGTTTGACAACCCTAGCTGGAAATTTTACGTGGCAATTTTTTTATTAATATAACTCGCCTACGCGGTGGCTCGTCAAAGAGCCAAGTTGGCAAAAAAAGTCAAAATGACGTCGTTTTGCCTTCAATTTAAATTTTAATATAAATATAAATATAAATTTAATTTAAAACTTATAAAAAGGGAAGAAGAAGATTGCATAAGGCTTGTTTGGCAAAGGCTGTGCAAGCCCTCGCCATTGCCTCCCAACCATTGTCAAGAAAGGCTAGAGACGGTGGGGGCAGGGTCAGCCAGGGTCGTCGGGCCTTGGCCAAGGGCCAACAGCAAGGGCCTACAAGCCCTCACCTAGATCTGGGGCAAGGGTTGTGGCCCTCCCCCTGATCCAATGAGGATCTCTAGCCTTCACTCAATCAGGCCAAGGGACGCCGCCTACTCACCTCCCTCCTCCCTCACCTTCATCCTCCTAGGGCTCATAGTAAACCTAAAGATCAGCCACATCGAAATTGAACCTTATCAAAAACCTTCTTCTCCATTGGGAAAATCGAAGGAGCTCTCGCTTCTCCTCCCATGGTGGAACCTCCGTCCTCCCCTCAAACCCTAAACCCTAATCCCCAATCATTCGAATTTGACAACTCCTTTGCCACCCCACCTCCGCCTCCGCGGGTGATGGCCCTTGGCCTAACTAGGCGAGGGCTAACCCTTGCCGGATCTAGGGGAGGGCCGCGACCCTTGCTGCCGATCAGCTAGGGTCGTCGACCCCTAACTAGGGCTCAACAACCCCAGTTGACCCTCCCCCCACCATCATCGGCCCTTCTCGGCGCCGGTGGGCCCCAGCGAGGGTGAGGAGGTGATGATAAGGGCTTGCACAGCCCTCACTATTTTGCAATCTCTCCATTTAAAAAAAAAATTAATTTTAGATTTCATTTAATTAATATTTATATTAAAATTCAAATAAGAAGCAGAACGACGTCGTTTTTGGCTTATTTAGCCACGTTAGCATGCAAATTGATGTCATTTTCAACTTATCTAGTCATGTCAACATGCAAAGCAATGTGTTTTGCACTTGTCTCGCCGGCAAAACGCTACGTCAGCATTTTGGTTGGTTTTTCTCGCCGTTTGTACTTAACTTATCCATTTTATTTCGATTTTGGCATTTAAGTGTACATTTCCTAACTTTTGACACTTAAACGTCCCTCCTTACCAAGTTTTGGTTCTTCAGGAGTCTAGGTGTTCATAAAGTACAAATGGTGGGCTCATGGTTCTAGCACACTCTATTGTAGGTATATGCCGTCCTCCCTCGTCACGGGACAATGTTTACAATCCAATCTGAGTATTGCGAGACTTCGATGAACTCGAGGGTGTGAGGGAAAATGATTCCTTGTCACAACCGGAGCACTTGGGATTGGCTATAGAGGGGGTGAGTGAAAAATGCTGGAGAGAGAATGGGTAGTTTATATATATGGTGATGATAAACCTGATGGGCTTGATGGGCTGCATGCGATAGTTGAGCTGAGTTGGGTTCCATGGGCTTGTGCTTTGGACACTTTTCTCAGAGCTAAGCTTTTGCAAAAAATTTGTACTTTTGTTCGGTTGTTGACTTCGACTGCTTTCAGAAGGTGATTCCTAGGCCGACTCGTAGAAGCCACCGTCCGATGTTGATTATATTGTTCTTGATCATTTTTATAAGCGATGGAACATTTACAATCCCTCGCAATTCATGTACCTTCGATTCTATCTCACATTTGAAAAGATACTCTACAATTCTCTTTGCATTTATTAGAGCTAAAGGATGCACTTCGACACAAAATCTATATTGCCGCAAGGTTCGAGACGAGGAAAACAAAAAACACATACAACCTAGGACCATGAAGATAGATGATACCATTGAGATTAGAAAGGCATGGCAACGATTCTCTAATGAAGTAAAGTCAATAACTGGACTTGCATTATCCATGACTTTTTCCCTCAAACATGTTTACACTTAGACTTAAAAACCCAAAAAAGGCGAAAAAGAAGAAGAGAAATCATTAAAGCAGAAGTTCATTGTACAGAAGACCAACTGACTGGTCTGCAGAAAAAGAATCCGTTTGAAAGTGTTTGACCAATGTAGAGAATTGTGCTCGTACGCTTCTAAGTTAGCTCTTCTCACGAGCATATGAGCTGTGGGCCGATATCATAGATTTGTTTTGGAATCAGTGTTCAATGCTTTAACGTTTCAATTCATGTGACTAGACATCGACACATATTTACTCAATTTATCAATCATATGCACATTAATTTGATTAGAGAATTCCTGCTGCAACTAAGCCGCAACTAATTTCCAAGTAGCATCCAAACAAATGCTTATAAAAACAATGCCATCTGCTGCAACTAGAACGAGCTTTTATCACGACTCACTTCCTATCTTTTCTATCAAAATCTAATCAATTGTATGCACCTGAGATTTTCCTTCGGCAAGCTTCTCCAACTTAGCACCGACCCAAACGCCTCTCATCAACACGTTTCAGCTCATGAATCACCCAAAACTAGAAGAACCCACGATCATCATCACATCAAAACATGAGCACACATACACACATGGTGAAACCCGAAAATCAGAAGAACCCACAATCATCATCACGTCAACAACATTGAAATTATCAAGTAAATTGCTCCTACATTCCATTCCATACAGAATACACATAGTATGACCCAAGAATGCGTGATGAACTATCTAACGATGCTCCTAATTCCAAAACGGGGACAAAGTCCGACGCATCCACGGAGACGAGCCATGGATGCGCCGAATGAAACTGGAACTTCACAATTTTGTCCCCCTTCGGCCAAAACGATCTCAGCAGCAGCATTCCGGATTGACGGAGAAAGGAAACAAGCTATACACTAGAGCATAACGGAAACGGGGATTTCGATCCAGTGATGAAACTGAAAACGAATTCAAGCAATTAAGCTTTGAAATTGGGCCCATTCGTCATGTATTGGGTCTAACCAATTTTTACGGCCTCCATCTTCATCTTCATCTTCTTCTTTATCTTCTTAACAGCGAAAGAACAGTAAATGAAACCCACACGCAGACATCATCATCACCAGGCAATAAGAAGAAGATGCAACAGGAGTAGAACCAAAGAATTGAATTTTTATTGATTAATCCGCTCCGGACTAAAAAATTTAACAATACCCTAACTCCTATTTTTGTTCATCGTCGTTCCTCGTGTATATAAAAAAAACCTAAGGAAGACAGAGAATGTCCTCCAGACATGTAACCCTCGGGACACTGTACATGTACGAGTAAGAAAATTCACATCCGGACGTCCAGCTCTTCGAGTCCGCCAAGTCTGCATCCGTGGCCGAGCTTCCGCCGCTGATGGCCCAGTACTCCTCCGGTGAAGTCAAGAAACCCTCGCCGTCCTCCAAGAGATTGAGAAATTCATCCGGATCAAACCCAGAATCCCCAAGATCGGAGGGCACGGGAGTGGGGTCCGCTGCCAAATTTCCACCGCCGTCGGCAGAGTTCTCCGGCGAAGTCGAGAAACCCTCGCAGTCCTCCATGAGATTAAGAAAATCATCCGGATCAAACCCAGAATCCCCAAGATCGGAGGGCGCCGGAGTGGGCTTCACCGCCAAATTTCCGCCGCCGACGGTCGAGTCCTCCGGCGAAGCCAAGAAACCCTCGCCGTCGTGGAGATTCAAGAAGTCATCGGCATCAAACCTAAAATCCCCAAGATCGGAGGGCAGTTTGGTAACGAATAACTGTATAAAATTTCTATTCCAATTCTTTTTTAATTACCTTTTTAGATGAATGTAAATTTGATATTGAATTTTCATAAACCATTCATGATTAATTATATTTTTATACTAAGTAATAAAAATATTAACTAATCAATTTTTATTAAATAGTAAATAATAAACCATAGTATAAACTATACTAATATCCCTAAAATATATAATAAATATAAATACTAAATTATAATATAAAATTAAATATGTATTCTATATATAGCAAATATATATTTCAGAATAGGAAGAAATTAAAATAAAATATAGAAATAAAAAAATAGATAAAAATAAAAACAAAAATTGTTGTTATTTTAAATTTGGTTTTCTTATTAGAATTTCAATATTATTTATATTTAAAAAGAGTTTTTTTTTTTTTTATCATGGTGATTTCTCATTTCCAATTAATATTTACTTTTATATGATTAAATATCCAATCCATTTTGAATTCAAAATGGATGGATGTTAATTTTAATTTAGCCAAGATACTTCTCTCTCTCTCTCTCTCTCTCTCTCTCTCTCTCTCTCTCTCTATATATATATATATTCCCTTCCCCAAAACCGAACACCCAACGTTTAAGAAGATAAAAGTCTTCAAACCAACAGGACTCTTTGAAACAAAGAAAAGGCTTTAACGAGAAACTCATCACTACAACTTATCCATAAATGAATAATGAAATAACGTAGTCCATTGTTCAACTTTGAATATTGGCTTTGATAAGTCAATAATTAAAAACAATATTACAAAGGTCGGAAACATAAAGTTATTGAATCTCCAGCATATTGTAATCCATTGCCATTTGATTTGCAATACTTCTTCGAAGCATGTTTATCTCCATTGCTTCCTCATTTGATGTATCATCTACAACCTCCACTTGTCTAGTTCCAAATGGGTACTCCGGATCTCCATATTGGGAAATTTTTTTGTCCATCTTGTCTTGGTCACGAATATAATTATGAAGAGCACAACATGCAATTACAATAAGTGCTAGCTTTTTTTGATTGTAAATGGAGGCATGTGTCTCAAAATGGTGAAGCGATTCTTTAATGCCCCAAATGACCTCTCAATGACATTTCTTAAAGAAGAATATCTATGGTTGAATAATTTTCTTGCTGTCCTTGGCCGTCTTCCACTCCCCCATAATCATTCAGATGATATCGTTCACCTTTAAATGGAATTAAAAATCCCGGGAGTGCTACATAACCAGAATCTACCACGTAGTATTTGCATATATATATATATATATATATATACACACACACATATATAAATTAGTTATGATATGCAACGATGAAACAATCATAAAATGAATTTCTCCTTATAAACAAATCAAATACCTGGTGGTGGTCGAGCAAATTGCAATTGATGAGTCGCAAGTGCTGCCGAAAGCACTCAACAATCGTTGGCAGATCCTTCCCACCTAGAATATATGAAAGTAAATTTCATATCAAACGAACAAACACATAACACATTCTGAGTGGTATTTCCTTTTCTGCCTCTATATTGGATTTGCTGAGACCTAGGGACGATAGCATTTATATGAGTGCCATCAATAGCACTTACGCAACCCTATGAATTTATTTTGAAAAAAAAAATCATGTAAATTTATGAAAATTCATAAATTATCAACTGAATGTATTTGATGATGCACAATTGATATGAAAACTATACCTTGAAATAGCATTCATGCTTAGGATCCATAAGAATTTCCGGTGGAACAACATCAAATGATGGTGATTTGATAATCTCTTTTGCAAGTTTGAGAACTACTTTCAACACTAAATTAAAATACGTGCTGATTATTTGTCCTGAACGTTGAAATCTCTCACATAAATCTCTAGTTGAGTTATTATGACCAACCAAAGATAAGAAGATCCCAACTTGTTCATCTATCCTAACATACCGACTATCTTTCAACCAACCTTTTATCCTCATCAAATCACATAGGTTCAGAAAAACATGCCTCTCCATCCTAAAGGCTTCATATATTCTATCTGAATGTCCACAAATAATCTCTCTCATCCATTTCGGTCCCGATAGTTTGTTGTCCCTAATAGGTTCTTTCGTATGCACGGACATGTCCATTGCAAACCATACATAACCATGCTATCAATATGTCAAGATCACCGTCATCCAAGAATTGGTCAATTGATTCTACCCGCTCATTAGACATACTATTTGATCCCTCTTCCATAGTACCTATATCATCACACAAATACAATAACATTAATAAAGAAATCTAAAAAGAATCCAATAACAATCAATAATATAAGTTCTAAAGTAGAAGCAAATCAAATATAAAAATCTCACACAATCCATATTATCCATACAACAACACAAAAGAGTTTGAACAATTAAATCACACAATCAAGTGAAACCACATGCAATCCATAAAACATATCTCAACATCTATTAAAGACATTGAAGAAGTCCATGTCTCTTTTCAGCTGGTGATATGATGAAAGCCTCTCTCCATACGACACTAACACATGCTCGTTCCACTGCTTTGTTGTAAAGATCTTGCTCCAAGTCATTCATATTAACCAGAATATCAATCACAACTGATATAGAGAAGCGGTCTTCAGGTGGTGGTGGTGGTTGTATGACTTGTGAGCTAACAGATCCACTCCCAGATTGACTCGACCTAACTTTGAGCATGTCTTGGATAGCTTTGCATGTGTCTGCAATATCAAATGAGGAACTATTTCTTCTCCTCTTGACATTTGGAGTCCTATCCAACCTGTGCTTGTTATGAATGGGAGTGGAAGTATACTGGGATGTAAAAATGTCATCATCAATGTGGTGTTCACCTAAGTCCTATAGATCACCAGTTGCATTGCCACCATTATTGTCACCATCCTCTGACAACGTCAAATTTTCGGCATTTCCTATGGCATGCTCTCCAGTAGCATATGTATCACCAAATACAATGCACGGTTCAAGATATTAAGGAAATCCATCATTCTTGAATTTTACCCACTCATTATTGTCCTGCAATTTTCACAATAATGACATATGTCAATAACATAATCAAATCTTCTAAAACTTACATCTATCATAATATCAAAATGATCGAAACTTAAAACATACCCTGATGTGAGAGTGCCAAATACTTGGATCGTCGACAACAACTATGCTATTCACATTATCCCAGCCAAAGCCAGATTGTGAAATGAGTTTCTTAAAACTACCATACTGTCTTCTCAGTTTGTTCACTTTATTCTTTAACTACAATAGGTTATATTGGTATCTTGACTGTTTATTGAATTCAGCTCATATGTCGTTCCACCTTGCTTTGTTAAAAGTAGAAGTTGTGCGATTTCCCTTTTGAACCTCCTCTACCAACAATCTTACAAACAAGTTGGTTAAAGGCTCGGTCCATTTTGCATTGAACATATCTTTCTGGGATGCCATTTAACCTTGATTGAGCATCGTATAAATTAATTGAGATGACACTTAAAACTATCATGGAAGATAAAGTGTAACCGGGTAAGTAGGGAAAAAAGAAAAAGATGCTCCAATGAAACTCACTTGAGGTGGCTTCTTGTTCAAATGCAAACCCATAACTTCAAACCCACAACTTCCAGCTAACCTGAAATAGGATCACTTACTTAGAATGAATCACAACCTTTGTACTCAAAATGAATCAACAGCCTGAAAAAAACTGCTAATGTCCATTTTCCTTTAAAGAAATTATGTCAAACGTGACCTAAATCCAATACGAAGCTTGTGACAAAACAAACCTGGGGCTAACACTAATACTGGGATACCCAACCGATGAGGCCATCCATAAAAGATTCATAGAAAGTATCTCATATGGACAATAGGCATTTGAGAATCCACAAAAAGGTAACACTGGGAATGCAAGAGGACCATCTACCAAATTTAAATTCAGCATCTAAGATGCAAGTTCATTCTCCTTAAGTGTTCTGACCTCAAAACTCAAAAAACCCTCGCACACAAATTGCTGGGATCTTACAAAATTCCCTTTCAATGAGAAGAAACAAAACTTCACAAGTGCAGCTTTCCAGGTCTTTATACCTAGAGAAAAGATTAATTCCGAAAAAAGCCCTGAAAATTACCATTCCCGAAAACAAACTGTTGACACCTAAATTTTTGCCCAAAAATCATTTCCAAAAAATGGGAAACTTGTTTTTCCACAAAAATATTTCAAGTTAAACTCTTGCATATAGATTATCTAGGCATTTAATATAGTTTTTTTAAATGGAATATGTTTTTCCTTAAAAAAAAAATTAAAAAAAATTATTAAATATATAAAAAGAAAAGATAAAAAAAAAGAAAAAAAAAAGAAAAAAGGTTGGGGCCAATGATCTAAATGTGACTAGCCAAGCCCGGGAGGTCAGATTGGAATTAAAATTTCAAATTGGGGCCAAAATGCAATTTCCAAAAGTTGAGGGACCAATTCGCAAATTTTGAAAAATTTTGCCCGAACTCTTAAATCATCATCTTGGTCACCAATTAAGTTGAAATTGAACTTGGGCCAACTCGAATCAATCAAATCGGGCCAAAAAGACCAAGTTTGTATTGAATTGGGTATTTTCGGATAAGAAAATAGCCAACTTTGAGGGACTTTCTTGCAAAATTGGGTGGGCAAAATTGCGAAATCTGATCGAGATCTTAAACTACTATGCATGAGCTTGCTAATTGATAAAAATCGCAGCCAAATTGATGGATTAAAGCACCTAAACCAGCTGACAAATCTCAGTCCACAAGTTGGTCTGATTTCGGAGTTGCTGAGTAAGCAACTTGGTGGCCCCACCATATCCTCCTCACCTGCCCAACCAGCCCGATCTTTGCACGTGATGGAAGGCCATAATTAGTAGTGCAAGTGGACAAGAATTGGCCAGGGACAAGCTGCTGAAAGCACGGGAAAGTCGCAGCAAAGTCCGGACACTCAACAGCTGCAAGAGTGGAAATTTGGCTAAGTCAGAAAGTTGTTGAAGTAGCCTTGTTGACAGGCTTGGTAGGTGGACAAAAGACCGACCAAAACTCCTCTAATTTAGTGGATAAGATCACAGAAGCAAGCTCTTTCAGGTCACGAGAGAGAGGAGACGAGAGAGAGAGGAGAGAGCTCGGAATCGTTCCCCAAAGACACCTTCAGAAGCAACTCCAAAAAAGTAAACCCAGAAATTCCAGATCAACCTTCGGGGAGAAAAGTGCAATTTTCACAAACTTCCAGCAAACATTAGCCAAAACCTTCAACTAGAGAGTGAAACTTCACTCAAAGATCCTTCCAACCATAGGTCGCACGTCCCAAATGGTGATCGGGAAGGCCTCCTAAAGCCCCCCGAAAAACTACCCTCCTGGCGGGCCAAAGAAAGTCTGAATTTTTGTAAGTGTTGAGCCCGGTTGGTCACGAGTGAGAGAAAGCGAGTGTTTTTGAGAAAATTGAGAGACAAATGAGGAAAGGCTTGACTTTTACCCCAAACTAGAATACATATAGTTTGGTTTGGTGTTAAGTTTTCCAACAAAAGAGGTCTTGAATTCTAATTTTAGAGGTCAACAAAAACCTTCGTTGTCACTTTTTCTTCTGCAGATCTCACTTTCAGTTTGAAGGAACCAACTTCCACGTGCTCCCAGAGGACAATTTCTTGGTTTCCTTGGCCAAGAGTCACTTGAAAGGGAAACTAGGAAGCAAGGTAAGCATCCTAGATGTATTTTGGTTTAATTTTGAACATATTTTGATCACGAAAATCAAGAGGAAAACTAGTCCGGAGGACTGATTTTCGAGGTGGAAATTTTTCTAAGTGTTGGAATCTCTTCAAGAGTTTTGCATGTGTGCTTCTTGGAGAGGTCGTTTTTGATGTGTTCGGTTGGTCATTCTCTGTGATGTTTGTTGCCTTTGAAAGCTCATGTTACCTACTTTCACTCGGATCAAGTAGTGTTTCCCGTAGATCTTGCATGTGATGAGTGTCGGGGCTTGAATATGGGCATATAACCTGTTTGCTTGACTTGGGTTCAAACCCAGATTTGCAAAATCAGCTCAAACCCGTGTATTTGAGGATGATTTTAGCTTGGTTCTAGTGTGTTTTAAGCTATGTTTTCTGTCTAATTTTGCTCTTTGCATGTGGTAGTATAATCTTGATACTTTAGTTCCACATGAGATTGCTTATGGGTTGAGATTGAAGGCCGCAAACATGACCCGAGGAAGCTGGTTTTGGGTTATTTGATGCACGCCAAGTGTTCGACGAAATGCGCAAACCAAGTTTCGATCTTCAAACGGTCGATTTGAGCTTGATTATTGTGATATTCATGTGCTGTGTTACTCCATGTTAGCATAGATCGGTTTAAGGAATTATTATTAATATTTTTTAAAAAAATAATAAAAAAAGAAAAATATGAAAATTTCAAAAATATCAAAAAATGTTGGATGTTATCAAATTAAGCCAAAAATGACATCTAGGAGATTTTCCTAATTTTATAAAGTCATTTTTCCTAATTAAATGATATTTTGGTATTTTAGAACCATTTTTGTAAACAATCTATTATGCGTAGATTAAAATTAATTAGAGTAATTGCATGCATCTAGAGTAATTCCATGCATATTTAAATTCTCATTTTGCTCACGGGGGTCCTGTCCCGGGGCGTGATAACAAGGCCATGTAATATTATTTGCCCGACTTGTATCGGGTCTTTCTTTTCCGCATTACTTTCAAGTCCTTTCAATTTCTTGGATGTTTACTTATGCACCGCTTTTCATTAATTTGAGTGTAAATTTCTTTTCTAGATTATGTTAGGATTAGTCTAGATATTAAAAAAAAAAAACCTACAAAAACATTTGCATGGACGCTTAGCGGTTTTGTAAGGATTATAATTGGTAATCAAGATTGTGTGGCCATTTAGATGAACAACCTTTCAAGTTAGTGGTATCGTAAGGGCGCTAATAGAAACATTAGCGTAAACAAGTCCCCGTTCTTAGAAATCTATGGTTGTGTAGGAATCGAGACAACACTCCCGCGTCTTGATTGGTTTCTAGCCGACCCCAATAGGCTAGTGGCGACTCCTAGAAGTACATAGGTTGTTAAGGATTAAAATTCAAAATCCAATGTCGCGCGAGGTATGGGCTTGGGAGAGCCCGCGCCTAATTTTGGGCCGTTGGTCCGCCTCTTTAGGCAAATACCCATAAACCATTCTTTCTTTTCCCTCGGACGAAAAAAAAGAGGTCGTGACAGCTTGGCGACTCCGCTGGGGATCTTGGTTGCAAACCTTAGAGGACTTAGGCCGTAATAACTTGATTGGTTGTTCACTAACATGGTCTTCATTTGATAGCGCGTGTCAAAGTCACGTGGAAAATAAGGTTAGTCCACTAACAATGTGTTAAATGTTTTTGTAGGTTTGGAGTAATAAGGGGTGGAGTGTCTGTTGACCCATTTCTTTTGCAGGGTGGTGTAGGAATATATGTCTATATGAATGAAATTGAAGTGTTGTTTGGATATCAATTGTTGTGCGTGCCTTCATACTTGCACTACACATTTACACACACAACCCGCGATCTAAAACCCCGATCGCACCAGGAAGCCCATAGGAGGTGCCAAAAGATGGAACCCGTGCGGGAATGACCCATGGTTATCCACTTTTGGTCCCGCTCATTATGATTAATGATAAAGAGAACTGTCCGACGTAAGTGCGGAGTGGGGAAAACTCTTTTGATCTAATCAAAATGGGGACTTTAAGCCTTTAGAATTCCACATTTATGCGTCAAACCTCACAAGTTTACATCCGCATATCTATGTGATTGAAAAAAAAAAAAAAAGTCTCTTCACCCACTGTAAGTATGATTTCTCCATCTACTTACTCACTTCAGATTGAAATTTTCATTTTTTTGAGATTCACGGAAATCAATGGAATGCCCTTGAAAATATAGGCTTGCCACTCACTCTTGATAAACAAACATTTCAAATGCATCTGATCTGGCCTAGATTAGAACATATGTTTTTGTTTAAATTTTCAATTACAAACTCAAAGTCACATTTTGTATAGAAATTCTTCCAAGTCAAGATTACATTTTGGGGCATAGAATTAAAATCAAATTTTCAAAAAAATTCTTGGTCGCATTTTGAAATTCAAATCACATTTTGTGTATTGATTTCTCAAAATAAAAATCACCTCACCTTTGCATGAGTGAAATCACAAATTAATCTTTCAAAATCCATGCCCCATTTGTGTATGAAACTTTTGGAACAGAGTGGGCATTCAATTGATAGCTATGTATCGATCTTTTAATGAAATCTCCTCTTACTAATAAAATCTTGACTAAATACCAAATTCTCGTAAGTGGATACTACGGAGAAGGTATCGTCGCCTTGATTTCATTGTAAGAGGCGGCTTTATTGAAAGATCAATTTTTCATTCATGTACCGACATTATCTTCCTTTCGCGGGTCATGCGTGACAACCATTCCTTGAACTCCTCTTGCTTGACCATGCCAAAAGTGGACTCTAAAGCTAGGATGAGAATTGTGCTTATTACGCTCCTCTATGAAAGAGCTTCTTGTACTTTATCCTTGTCATTATTCCTATTAGGAACCATGTTTTGCATTTTGGGTTTTGATTGTGGACCCAATTGAATGCTTTTGTAAATCATACAACTCACATTTTTTAATAATGAAGTTAGAGTTCATAAAAATCATATTCTTTAAAACACTTGAAGTGTTTCAAATGGATCCTCTCTGGGTTGAGTTTTATGCCTTAGCTTCAAAATGTTTGAAAATAAGTTTCAAGAATAACTTGCGTGATATTTTATCTCTTTACTTAATCGCTTTTGCGGGTTGATCCGCGTAACGATGCTTTAAGGGGGTAAGGTTGTAATCGTTCCAATAGGGATTTCTTATGCAACCACTAACTCGACCATCCATTTTTGTCAAACAGGTAAAATGATGGTTTTGTTCAAGATTGACATTTACTTCCTTTGGAAAGACAAAAGTGCGGGCCTGTCCCTAATAGACATATGAATTCAAACATTGCGATTAAGTGTGAAAAGAACCGTCAAAGTCTCGAAGATCACAAATCTACCAGCCTAACGGCAATCCTTATTGCTTCGAAAGTGGCTTCCACGTAAGTTCCACATCCTAGACGACCTTATATTAATTTGACATTCTTTGTGGAAAAAGAAATCTATAGACATTCTTTGCCATCAAACTATTTCATCGGTTGCAAACAAGAAGCAACCGCAATTCCTACACCGCCAATGGTGTCTTGGCATCCAATCCTATATGGAGATAATTATTGGTGGTCTCAGGACAACACTTCAAGATGTAGATGTACACAAACAAGAATCGAGTCATCAAATGTTGCCTTCAAATAAAAGGTGGTAATCGTTTCAAGTTAACTTCGATTTATTTTAGGAATGACTTGTCCTTGTACTTTGTGCAGATTTTAGTGAGGCAAATTACTAGCAAGCAACAAGATTACATGGGGAGGACAACTGGTCCGAATCACACGATCTCTAAAAGAAAAGGGTGTGTTCGTTCCAAAAGTCAAAACAACTCATTCATAAACCGACATAGCCACCCATGCTTACAGTTGTGAAGTGGGAAATGCATTGATGCAGCAAAAATGGCGAAAGATCACCTAGCCTAAAAGGGGAAATTTTAATTGGGGCAGATGGCCACAACATGGATCGGGGAAACACAATACCTGAGTCACCCGACTTCTAAAAAGGGAAAGATTCAAATGGAATAGACATTTGTCAAATGAATTACTGTCAATCATGAGAGCAAATCCCTCTCCATAGCCAAGGAAACGGGATGGAACAATGTCATCAGATATGCCGTAAAGGGAGTATACCGTTCCTAAAATGAATTATGTCGAGTATGAAAATAACATATTCGTCTCTTTTTCCTTGCAGTTGATGAATGGGGCAAATCACTTAAAGTAGAGTAACTCTCACCCATGAGCAAGATGAAACACAGTCAATTGATTCAGCACAAAAAGGGAGTATCGTTCCTAAATTAGCCCAATTCAATTTTGGAATATAAGTAATATGCCCCTCTCTTGTAGGAAAAGGTGTACATTGACCGCTGGAGCAACACCTTATACCAAGAAGGCATGCTAAGGCCTAACCATCCATTTTGATGGAATAAATGGAGTAAACCATCCAAGGAGCAATGCCCTCACATGTCGAAACAAGGAGTACCCCTCTCCTTTCATCCTTGACGTCCACTTAGAATGAGTGAATTAGATAACATCTTTGAAAGCAAGATCTTCAAGGAAATGTTAACACCTGAGGAGCAAAGGCACATGAAGAGGAAACACAAAACATTTAAAGTCAGATGTAGGGGAAGGGTAATTCGGTATCGTTTCCAAAATGCCTCATCTAAACCTCATTTTTGACGTAGTTCCCTTGTTTGACAGGAAGCGTCGGTATTCGAGGAACAAACTCGAGAAATTGATTGAAGCATAATCTATATGGACCAAGCAAGCATATGGAGGTAACACATGTCAAATTCACCTAACTTGGTGGAGTTTAAGAGACAGTTCAATTAAATAAAAAAGGAAACGCCCCATGGACACTACCGGCGGTTCGGCCTGGTGGTATAGGGAATGAATGAACGGGTCCGAGAGGTATGGGGTTCGATCCCCGAAACGGCAACAAGGTTGCCATGTAAAAAAAAAAAAAAAAAAACTTTTGCATCTCTTATTTTTTGCAAAAAGAGGAAAATGCTTGAACTAATGAGACCAAAGACCTACGACTCTCTTCAAGCCTTAAAACGGTACGTTCATTCCATTGTTTGCCGCCAAATGGTGAAACTGACCAAGGGTAATGTTATATCGTTTCCAATTTTACGATCCCTGAGGATTCATGTACTAACACATTCCCTTTTGTTCTTCGTAGGGTCGCCTGACTACTAAGGCAAAGGTAAGTACCCTTCTTCTCAAAATCAAATGCAAAACAAATGGAGAATTTTCATTGCAAGAAAGAACATTTAGTGTTTTTCTAGAAACAAGCACAAAAAATGGAAAATGAAGAAACAAGTTTTCCACAAGTTTTGCAAAAATCTTTTTTACCTTTAAATTGTCCATCCACTCGATGGATCACTCATTTGGAATCAAAGTTCTCTGTGGAGATTAATTCACTCAGATGATCTCAACAAAAATGAAAGGCGATGTTGCTTATGCCAAGCGAGAAACACTTAGGATGAAGAAAAGCAACCCATTTCGAAACATGTCCTTTAAGCACTCTGGGATTCGAGCAAAAAAAGAAAACCCGTGTTGTTTAGGGTCAATGAATTCATTCGCAAGCGGTACATAAATCAAGATGATAAGAGGCATTTCTTTCCTCTATCATACACACTACAGGTGACAATAGTTAGCCCATTTGAGCCTTTTAATGTGAAGAATTTTCTACAAAATACCCCTGTCAAGAACCACCCCACGATGGGGCAATTACGGAGGTTTGGGTTGACATTATTTGGAGAGGAAAGATGAGAAAGGTTTCTTTACTCTCACTTGCATAAATCTTTTTGCGGTAACTTCAGGTGAATTCTTATGGAAGCTCGAAGCATCCCAAGGTGAAGAAGAGCATTCTTTTCTCTACCCAAACACCGATACCCTTTGCTTAAACCATATTGAGCCTAACTATTCGTTTCTAAAACCCGAGTGGTGATTATCTCCCCACATTGGGGGCAGGGCACATGATTTACCAATGCAATTGGTGTTTACATGAGAATATGGAAAGCATCTTGAAAGTCCCAAGAGCTCAAAAAGTTCAAAAGAACAAAAGTCAAGTGAAAATTAAGGGGCATGAAAAAGCGCAGTGTGCCGGTAAAAGCAAGGCCAATGCCCGAAAAAAAAAAAAAAGGGGAGAGAGAGTGGAAGAAAAACAATTGCATCAAGAGGAATATCTCTGTGAAAGCAAAAATGGCAAAAAAAAAAAATGCCTGCATTGAAAAGAAAATCATTGCAAATGCAAAAGCCATTATGTTAAGATGATTAGTCAAAGGACTGTCGAAACAATTTCAATTTTAAAAGTCGAGTGCTTTTAAAAAAAAAAAAATGGATGATATGGTAATGAGGCCATGATAATCACCAACTCCCAAATCCCCCTTTGACAAAAAGTTCTAAGCCTTTTGAGCTAAGCCTTTTGAACCTTTCCCCGAATCAACATTACAACCCATTTCCAAAGTCTCTTCAGATTGGGATGATTCAAAGTGGAAATAAGGACTTCCTAAAGAAGATGCCGCTCGAAGAAGTGAGAGTAAGGTGTCTTATCTCATCTTAAGGTTTCTTGACTTGTAAACCTGGCGAAGATGTTGATCAGTGATTAATTCATTTCATAGCCAATGATGCTTATCCATTGCTAAAACCATGACCAAACCCGCACTACGGTCCTTCTAAAAGACCTCTTAGATTGGTCAATGTGTACTTATTGCGAATGATTCAAAGCCTTGCACACTGGAAGAGTGAGATTGAGTGATCAGTTTATTTCCCACATGAATAGATGGGATCAAATAGCCATTTTCTTGAGAATATGCGAGAAGCCCTTTCTGATTAGGTGTCCTTGCTCGGCATACTTAACAGACCTTTCTCATAAGTCAAGGTCATTTCAACAAGGATTTTTCTCCCAAGAGAATTTGACGATTAATGATATCATCTGAGCGTGATGACAGTTTTGTGAGTTTGTCAAGTGGTCGGAATTAGCTTGATTTGTTTATGCAATCATTGCTTTCCCATTACCGACACACTTTTGATATTGTTTTGATGACATGTGCCGAAATTGATCTTATCTAGTATGCTTTCGCTACTAGAATACTTGTTATAATGAATTCTATTTGATGTGCAGTATCTATTTCAGAATATTCTCGAATGATAGGTTCCTCCAGTGAAACTATGCAATTTAAAAGGGTTCATGGGTTAGCTTTAAACCATGCATTTTCAAAAGGTTCTTGGTTATCCTTAAACCTTGCAATTTCAAAGGGTTCATGGGTTAGCCTTAAACCATGCATTTTCAAAAAGTTCTTGGTTATCCTTAAACCTTGCAATTTCAAAGGGTTCATGGGTTAGCCTTAAACCATGCATTTTCAAAAGGTTCTTGGTTATCCTTAAACCATGCAATTTCAAAGGGTTCATGGGTTAGCCTTAAACCATGCATTTTCAAAAGGTTCTTGGTTATCCTTAAACCTTGCAATTTCAAAGGGTTCATGGGTTAGCCTTAAACCATGCATTTTCAAAAGGTTCTTGGTTATCCTTAAACCTTGCAATTTCAAAGGGTTCATGGGTTAGCCTTAAACCATGCATTTTCAAAAGGTTCTTGGTTATCCTTAAACCTTGCAATTTCAAAGGGTTCATGGGTTAGCCTTAAACCATGCATTTTCAAAAGGTTCTTGGTTATCCTTAAACCATGCAATTTCAAAGGGTTCATGGGTTAGCCTTAAACCATGCATTTTCAAAAGGTTCTTGGTTATCCTTAAACCATGCAATTTCAAAGGGTTCATGGGTTAGCCTTAAACCATGCATTTTCAAAAGGTTCTTGGTTATCCTTAAACCTTGCAATTTCAAAGGGTTCATGGGTTAGCCTTAAACCATGCATTTTCAAAAGGTTCTTGGTTATCCTTAAACCTTGCAATTTCAAAGGGTTCATGGGTTAGCCTTAAACCATGCATTTTCAAAAGGTTCTTGGTTATCCTTAAACCTTGCAATTTCAAAGGGTTCATGGGTTAGCCTTAAACCATGCATTTTCAAGAGGTTCTTGGTTATCCTTAAACCATGCAATTTCAAAGGGTTCATGGGTTAGCCTTAAACCATGCATTTTCAAGCCTTAAACCATGCATTTTCAAGAGGTTCTTGGTTATCCTTAAACCATGCAATTTCAAAGGGTTCATGGGTTAGCCTTAAACCATGCATTTTCAAGAGGTTCTTGGTTATCCTTAAACCATGCAATTTCAAAGGGTTCATGGGTTAGCCTTAAACCATGCATTTTCAAGAGGTTCTTGGTTATCCTTAAACCTTGCAATTTCAAAGGGTTCATGGGTTAGCCTTAAACCATGCATTTTCAAAAGGTTCTTGGTTATCCTTAAACCTTGCAATTTCAAAGGGTTCATGGGTTAGCCTTAAACCATGCATTTTCAAAAGGTTCTTGGTTATCCTTAAACCATGCAATTCCAAAGGGTTCATGGGTTAGCCTTAAACCATGCATTTTCAAAAGGTTCTTGGTTATCCTTAAACCATGCAATTTCAAAGGGTTCATGGGTTAGCCTTAAACCATGCATTTTCAAAAAGTTCTTGGTTATCCTTAAACCATGCAATTCCAAAGGGTTCATGGGTCAGCCTTAAACCATGTATTTTCAAGAGGTTCTTGGTCATCCTCAGTGGGACTGCCTTAAACCACAAGGTTCGTGGGATTGCCTCAAACCACACGGTTCGTGGGACTGCCTCAAACCACACGGTTAGTGGGACTGCCTCAAACCACAAGGTTCGTGGAACTGCCTTAAACCACACGGTTAGTGGTACTGCCTCAAACCACAAGGTTGGTGGGACTGCCTCAAACCACAAGGTTGGTGGGACTGCCTTAAACCACAAGGTTCGTGGTTCGTGGGACTGCCTTAAACCACAAGGTTCGTGGGACTGCCTTAAACCACATGGTTAGTGGGACTGCCTTAAACCACAAGGTTCGTGGGTATTTCCTTAAACCACATTTTTCAAAGTATTCATAGGTACATCCCTAAACAATGCTCTTTACATTAAGCTCACTTGCATTTTCATTTTACTAAAAAAAAAAAAAAATTAGGTGTCACCTTATCTTTGAAAGAAATCTCTCTCGAGCCTATTCCAAAGAGGCAAAGAAATTGTTGACACCTAAATTTTCGCCCAAAATCATTTCCAAAAAATGGAAAACTTGTTTTTCCACAAAAATATTTCAAGTTAAACTCTTGCATATAGATTATCTAGGCATTTAATATAGTTTTTAAAAATGGAATATGTTTTTCCTTAAAAAAAAAAATTATTAAATATATAAAAAGAAAAGATAAAAAAAAGGAAAAAAAAAAAAAAAAGGTTGGGGCCAATGATCTAAATGTGACTAGCCAAGCCCGGGAGGCCAGATTGGAATTAAAATTTCAAATTAGGGCCAAAATGCAATTTCCAAAAGTTGAGGGACCAATTCGCAAATTTTGAAAAATTTTGCCCGAACTCGTAAATCATCATCTTGGTCACCAATTAAGTTGAAATTGAACTTGGGCCAACTCGAATAAATCAAATCGGGCCAAAAAGACCAAGTTTGTATTGAATTTGGTATTTTCGGATAAGAAAATAGCCAACTTTGAGGGACTTTCTTGCAAAATTGGGTGGGCAAAATTGCGAAATCTGATCGAGATCTTAAACTACTATGCATGAGCTTGCTAATTGATAAAAAATCGCAGCCAAATTGATGGATTAAAGCACCTAAACCAGCTGACAAATCTCAGTCCACAAGTTGGTCTGATTTCGGAGTTGCTGAGTAAGCAACTTGGTGGCCCCACCATATCCTCCTCACCTGCCCAACCAGCCCGATCTTTGCACGTGATGGAAGGCCATAATTAGTAGTGCAAGTGGACAAGAATTGGCCAGGGACAAGCTGCTGAAAGCACGGGAAAGTCGCAGCAAAGTCCGGACACTCAACAGCTGCAAGAGTGGAAATTTGGCTAAGTCAGAAAGTTGTTGAAGTAGCCTTGTTGACAGGCTTGGTAGGTGGACAAAAGACCGACCAAAACTCCTCTAATTTAGTGGATAAGATCACAGAAGCAAGCTCTTTCAGGTCACGAGAGAGAGAAGACGAGAGAGAGAGGAGAGAGCTCGGAATCGTTCCCCAAAGACACCTTCAGAAGCAACTCCAGAAAAGTAAACCCAGAAATTCCAGATCAACCTTCGGGGAGAAAAGTGCAATTTTCACAAACTTCCAGCAAACATTAGCCAAAACCTTCAACTAGAGAGTGAAACTTCACTCAAAGATCTTTCCAACCATAGGTCGCACGTCCCAAATGGTGATCGGGAAGGCCTCCTAAAGCCCCCCGAAAAACTACCCTCCTGGCGGGCCAAAGAAAGTCTGAATTTTTGTAAGTGTTGAGCCCGGTTGGTCACGAGTGAGAGAAAGCGAGTGTTTTTGAGAAAATTGAGAGACAAATGAGGAAAGGCTTGACTTTTACCCCAAACTAGAATACATATAGTTTGGTTTGGTGTTAAGTTTTCCAACAAAAGAGGTCTTGAATTCTAATTTTAGAGGTCAACAAAAACCTTCGTTGTCACTTTTTCTTCTGCAGATCTCACTTTCAGTTTGAAGGAACCAACTTCCACGTGCTCCCAGAGGACAATTTCTTGGTTTCCTTGGCCAAGAGTCACTTGAAAGGGAAACTAGGAAGCAAGGTAAGCATCCTAGATGTATTTTGGTTTAATTTTGAACATATTTTGATCACGAAAATCAAGAGGAAAACTAGTCCGGAGGACTGATTTTCGAGGTGGAAATTTTTCTAAGTGTTGGAATCTCTTCAAGAGTTTTGCATGTGTGCTTCTTGGAGAGGTCGTTTTTGATGTGTTCGGTTGGTCATTCTCTGTGATGTTTGTTGCCTTTGAAAGCTCATGTTACCTACTTTCACTCGGATCAAGTAGTGTTTCCCGTAGATCTTGCATGTGATGAGTGTCGGGGCTTGAATATGGGCATATAACCTGTTTGCTTGACTTGGGTTCAAACCCAGATTTGCAAAATCAGCTCAAACCCGTGTATTTGAGGATGATTTTAGCTTGGTTCTAGTGTGTTTTAAGCTATGTTTTCTGTCTAATTTTGCTCTTTGCATGTGGTAGTATAATCTTGATACTTTAGTTCCACATGAGATTGCTTATGAGTTGAGATTGAAGGCCGCAAACATGACCCGAGGAAGCTGGTTTTGGGTTATTTGATGCACGCCAAGTGTTCGACGAAATGCGCAAACCAAGTTTCGATCTTCAAACGGTCGATTTGAGCTTGATTATTGTGATATTCATGTGCTGTGTTACTCCATGTTAGCATAGATCGGTTTAAGGAATTATTATTAATATTTTTTAAAAAATAATAAAAAAAAAAAAAGAAAAATATGAAAATTTCAAAAATATCAAAAAATGTTGGATGTTATCAAATTAAGCCAAAAATGACATCTAGGAGATTTTCCTAATTTTATAAAGTCATTTTTCCTAATTAAATGATATTTTGGTATTTTAGAACCATTTTTGTAAACAATCTATTATGCGTAGATTAAAATTAATTAGAGTAATTGCATGCATCTAGAGTAATTCCATGCATATTTAAATTCTCATTTTGCTCACGGGGGTCCTGTCCCGGGGCGTGATAACAAGGCCATGTAATATTATTTGCCCGACTTGTATCGGGTCTTTCTTTTCCGCATTACTTTCAAGTCCTTTCAATTTCTTGGATGTTTACTTATGCACCGCTTTTCATTAATTTGAGTGTAAATTTCTTTTCTAGATTATGTTAGGATTAGTCTAGATATTAAAAAAACCTACAAAAACATTTGCATGGACGCTTAGCGGTTTTGTAAGGATTATAATTGGTAATCAAGATTGTGTGGCCATTTAGATGAACAACCTTTCAAGTTAGTGGTATCGTAAGGGCGCTAATAGAAACATTAGCGTAAACAAGTCCCCATTCTTAGAAATCTCTGGTTGCGTAGGAATCGAGACAACACTCCCGCGTCTTGATTGGTTTCTAGCCGACCCCAATAGGCTAGTGGCGACTCCTAGAAGTACATAGGTTGTTAAGGATTAAAATTCAAAATCCAATGTCGCGCGAGGTATGGGCTTGGGAGAGCCCGCGCCTAATTTGGGGCCGTTGGTCCGCCTCTTTAGGCAAATACCCCTAAACCATTCTTTCTTTTCCCCCGGACGAAAAAAAAGAGGTCGTGACACAAACCTTCGCAAGCATGTCAACTATAAAATCATATACACTTATAAACAACCGAGCTATCATTGCCAGGTTTCTCCACCAAACCCAGAAATCTCATCCTTAACTGGAACAAATTCTTTGCAATAACAATAGGAGTGAACAATTTCCCAATTAGTCCAGCCTAATTCAGAATCGCATATGCACCACAATGTCCCATAGGAGGAAGCTAAAGGAGCCAAATGGATAAGAAAGGCCTCTGTTAGAAGTTAGAAAGCACAAGGTCTCAAACAAGAGGAAAATTTGGCATAGATAACATATATTAACTGCACAGAAAATTGACAGCAGAGTCACGTTTAAGGGGGGAAAGACAAAAAGCTAAAAAATGCAGGATAGGAATTGTTTGTTGAAAGAACAAAAGGTTGAACGAAAGAGCAGTCCAAATCTCTTAAACTAATTCGACACAATAAAGAATACGCCAATGAGTACAACAACCACATCTGAAACAAGGCAATCATGAACCTTGTATCTACCTCATCGGCTTCACAATCGCTGCGTGGAATTGCCACCCCCGGGCCAGATTGGCGAGGTCGCCTGCCGATTCGAGTCGAGGGCTCGCCCTTGGCCAGCTCGGCTGTCATGCCCCGATCCTCGGGCACGCACCCATCCCTTGCCTTGGTCAATTTTAAAGTGCGATATCCCAGGACAATGTATCGCCGACCCTTTCAATTTATTATGCGCATGCGGAAGTAGTTATAAATCCCCAGACAATAAAACAATGGGATAGAAAAGCAGGTCATATTTTTCATATTGAAATTCACAACCACACTTTTATTAACAGTGCAACTCATAGTATATTTACAATACTATTTACAGCAAACAAGTCTCACACCTATCTACACTAAGACAGGGTTCACAAAAGGGATGGGGTCTCAATCCACATCCGGGTTGTGCTCAAGATCTCTCTCTGGATCATCTTCTTCATCCAAGATCTTTCTTCTCCTCAGGTTCTTCCTCTTCAGCTCCTCCTTAGGGTCCCGAAATGGTTATTCAATAACCAATGAGACCACGTCTCGCCGAGTTCTACCCCCCTAAGACTCGATTAGTAAGCCAATACACTATGGGTTGCCTAAACACGCACAAAATGTCGAGAGGGCTTACCTTGGCCTCGCATTCCACCTCGCAAATCAATACAATTTATAATAGGCACCCAACTACTCATAACAAATCGAACCGACATTACATGTCATAGAGCACACGTGCATTCTCTAAGGCACTAGTTCACCAAAGCGATGCATCAAATCACCGAGCCCACTTGTCTCTCTCCCAAGATGCCTCACTTAATTCCCTAGGCCCACGTGCATTCTCTAAGGCACTAGTTCACCAAAGTGATGCATCAATTCACCGAGCCCACGTGCCCTTTTTATGATGCCTGGGGCCACGTGCATTCTCTAAGGCACTCGTTCACCAAAGTGATGCATCAAGTCATCGAGCCCACATGGCCTTTTAGATGCCACACCGATTCACCACTCCACCATCAATACCGACCATCGGTACCCAAACATTTCCCATCACATAATTGAAATCAACCAATTAGGAACATGTCCTAAAATTCACAATTTAAATCAATTCCATATAAATTAAAGCTCAATTAAATAAACGGACTGCACCACGACAATCAGCACGAAATTCCGGTCACCGACCATCCCGGTTGAATTTCCGGAAAAATAAATAATTAAATAATTAATTTCGAAAATTAAATAAATAATTATTAAAAATCTAATTTAGGCTCGTAATGCCGGATTGGAAGCCGAGACGAGCCCGGAAAATTACCGAGACTCGTTCAATAAATAACATGGCATGTCTACTTGCTAATGTCTATTTCTAACCACCTAACATGCATCATTAAGTCTCTAATTTAATTGATCCAAACTAATCTAACCACCTAATTGCATTTTATTAAATCTAACCAACCCTAAGTATAATTAGCAAACTAAGAAAGCATTAGTGAGTAAAACTCACTTGCACTAAACGAAGGCCGGGACACCGAGACGACGACGCAACGGCGGCCGAAATTGGGCCTGGCCAAGAACTTCGCAAGCCCGAAGAAACTTTGGACTTCAAGATTGGGCTGACTTCTTTAATCACTTGGGCTTGAAAATACTAAATTGTGGGCTGCTTGCTGGGCCAGAATTAAATTGAAAATGGGCTCTCTATTTGGGCTGAAATTAACTAAACTTCACTTGGGCTTCAATTCAATTGAATATGGGCTGTTGTCTTCTTGGGCTGAAATTGATTTTGTTGAAATCTTGGGCTGAAGACTCAATGGGCTGGACCGCGGGTTTGGCTTGCGGGCTGCAGAGAGGAGACCAGCAGCTTCAACGGCGAAAACGGGCCGATCGGAGCTCCGGCGAGCGGGTGGTTGGCAACCGGAGGCTCCCGGGGGTCTTGGGGATCTTGTGGGTGGATGGAATGGGCAAAAGAAGGGCTGAAATGGGGCGAAACAGCAAGAAAACGCGAAACAGTGCTGGCGGGCAGCTTCCAGACGGTTCGGCGAGCGGCGGACTCCAGCGGCCGTACGGGACGAACGGCAGCTCCGTTTGGGGTGATTTCGGGCTTGTTGGAACGGTATGGATGTCCTCTTCACGATGATATGTGGCTCGTTCGCTGGTTCATCCAGGAAGACCACTTTTGACTCGAATCTTTGACGAAAGGTCGGCTGGAGCAGAAACCGGCGGTGGCGCGGGTGGAGGCGTGCGACGGCTGCAGCTCCTTCTGCTGGTCTTCTTGTTGGCTTGGGGGTTTCGAAAATGAAGAGGAGAGGGTCTTGGATGGTAGAGAGGTGAGAGAGATGGAGAGGATGGAGATGAGGGAAGAGATAAGAGAGATGAGAAGTGAGGGCTCCACTTGGCGATATTTCACAAAATATCTTCCAAAATCACTCTTGGCCACGTAGAATACTTGGCCTTCAATAAGCCATCAAGACACCCTCTTCTAGAAGACAAAAAGTGGTCCAAAGGTTGTGGCTTTGGGGGTTACACGAATTTGAAGACCACCTCTTCCAATTGGACCATCACACTCACTTGATTTAGTCACAATTGGCCTCAATAATTTCAATTGGTCATCCATAGACCATCTCAGTATTTTTCCTCATCTTTGAATCCACTTTACATCTCAAATTTGTAACCAAAATTAATTCTCCGGCTTCAATTGCACAAAAAGGGTCCGGCGACGACTTTTTCCCAAAAAGTGTCGGGTGTCAGAAAAATCTTCTAAGACTAAGTCGACGCTCCTAGAATTTATTGTGACATGACAGAATCTTCAATTTCTGAAATCGGACTCGAATTGGCAGTTAATTTCTATTCGACGCGTTTTTAGCGTGACTTAGGCTACCGGGTAACTTTCAAATATTTTTAAGTGCAATTGACTCGTGGTCGATTTTCTTCGAGCCACTATGAACCCACTCGACTCATTAGCGACTCTCGATTGTCATGAAAATCCCGAGGATCCAAATATGGACACAGGGTACCAAAACAATAAGAAAATCGTCTAGTGCCTCGACATGAATTTTCTAATTTAGTGGTGTCACCCACGATTAGCCACACATCACCGTCGATCCGTCTATCTCGATTTCAAATCGACTTTTTTTAACTGTGCCGTAATGGCCTCTAAAGATGGACACGGTCGAGAAGTTGATTCCTGGTCGAATTCTCAAGTCTATTGCCTTAAAATTTCTTAATAATTTCCCCAGATAGTCTAGTTATCTCAAGAATGATCAGTTCTGAGAATAACCCTATAAACACGTCAATGAAACGCCCGATTTAATAAGAAGAAAACAGAACCGAAAATTCGGGATGTCACATCGGCGTCGCTTGCCCTCGGCCAGCTCGGCGAGCAACCCCTTAGCTAGATCGGCGAGGGTGCTCGCCGATTTGGACCCCTTGGCCAAATCAGCACGGGTGCCCGCTGACTCGAGCCCGATGGCACTCCCGCCAGCCGTCGCAGACGACAAATGATGGCGATGATGAGCGAGCCGTCACCCAGATCAGCCGACAACCACCCATAGCTACGAGTGAAAGGAACTCACCTTGAAAGAGTAGCTTCAACGATGAAGAAGCAGCAGTCGCCGTCACCGTTCTTGAGGAGGGAGAGAATGACTGAGCAGAGGAGATGAGAGGACGAGAGAACGTGAGTAGAGGAGATAAGACTTTCACTGTTTTGATTCTTTTTTTGATTCCCAGACCGAGAATCACATTTTTTTTTTTTTTAATATTCTCAATTCTTGTCCAAAACTGTTCTTGGGAACAAAAATTTACCAAACGTGATTCTGTTCCCAAACTGATTTTGGGAACAAAAAATCAGAATCAAGCACTGTTTGGATGGTTACTAAACAGTGGCTTAGTGCATCTAAGGTTTTTTCTATCTCCTTGAGCTATATTTATTCATCACTATAATTATAGAGTGTTAATTTTTTGCTTGTACACTCGCATGATCACCCATCATATGTTAGTGGTTTAAGATTAAAATTAACTAAGATGCTTGCAGAGATATTTTTAAAATAATAGAAAATGTAACGAAAGGGCATTAGATTTATCTAGTATAATCAAATCTTGTATCCACGAATCTCTAGTTCGCAGAAGTAAAGTGTTTTCCCATATTTTGCTTGAGTTTCTAATCGATCTATAACATATTAACAGCGACTCCTAATTAACTTGAATTACATGTTATATTGATTAAATCAAAACCCCAAAGTTGCGATTAGTTGTGCTTATGAGGGTCCATACTTAGTAATCCATTAGCTTTTCTTTTCGTGATTTATCTCAAGGTAGGTCGCAACAGACATACAAGTCACTTTATTACAACAAACTAATATCAGCCTACCATGGCCTTATCGGAAGGACGAAGTTAGCTCCCAATCAATTTGTACATGGGAGGCCAACCCCACCTTCGAAGATCCTCTAAGATGGTATTCATTTCACTATAGCATTCCTAACATAAACACACTACCGCTACTTCCATAAACGAGATGTGTCATCCCTTTTGTATAAGTCACTCTTCACCCCAATGCCACAAGCTCCGCATTTCAGCTCACAAGGATATGGGAAAATTCAGTCTGTGACATGCTTTGTGGTCTACCATCGAAAATGATAGTGCTCTGGCAAGTCTGCTCGATGATCTCTATGGTCGTCATGATTTTACCGGTGTGTCGTCCTCATTTTGCAAGGGTCGAAGACAGTCCATGATGGCAATTTGGCTCCGAAGAAGCTCGCTTGCAACAACGTTGAAATTCGTTTTCCTAAAACGAACGGGTCGAAAAATCGAAGAGGAAAAGAAGAAATCAAGAGCAAAACGATTGTTTTCCACTTCTCCATTTATCTATTAAAATTCATAAGATAATTTGCCCCAATTTGAGGAATTAGGGTTAGGGATTTGAGGCAAATGAATGGCCAAACAACCTCGTTAAGCATTAATTTTGCTAACTTCACGTTGATGGCGAGCCACATCAAAAAGTTTGTGCTATAATATTGTCACATCAGATTTTCCAGCAACACCAATTATCAATGACACTTAAGTAGTCACTTTTTTTTTTCTTTTTACCAAAGTGACACTCAAGTATTTGCTTGAAAATTTTTTGCATTAAAGTGAGCATTATGGGAAAAATATAAAACTTATAGTGTCTTTTTCCTCAAAAACCAAGAATTTCCAAACAAAACATAATACTAACATTAACTCGCGACTCAAATGGAACTCTAGATCCAAAACAAAATGCATGGGACTCAACAAACAAATAGAAATACTATACTCTTTTCGAATTTCTTGGCCGAGTTGTGTATTTAGGGCATAAGGCGGATAACTTCCTTTAGAAGACTCCTGGGATGAAAAATGATTCATTTGAAATTAGACACATACATCTAAACCCTAGCCGCCAGCCTCCTCCTTTCATCTTCCTCTCATCTGCAAACAACTTTCTTCTTCAACCTCCATGGAGGGGAGTGTTTGAGCTAGATCACTCTCTCCCTTTTTTTTTTTTTTTTTTTGATTGATTCATTTCTCTATTTTCTTTTCCTTAGTTTTCTCCCATTCGGGCAGCTTTTTTTTTTTTTTTTTTTAATCTTATCTAGATCTACAAGCTTCTCTCTCCAATTTCAAGAAGGTTTCTATCCCGATCTAGTGTAAATTTGAGGATTTTTGCAAGTATATTTTTGGGGTTTTGCCTCCCTTAGGTTTCATTGGTGTACAAGTCCAGTTTCGCAAGAAATTGGAGGAGCTCTATGAAGGTTTCGCTCTCATAGTTAGATTTGTGCTCAGTCAACCTTTTTATTTGAAATGGTGAGGGTCGTAGGGACGCCAAACCTAGGCGTGCACCGTTGAAAGCCAAAGCCATAGTAACAGATGGAGTTCTCGATGTGTGCTCAATCATGAAGATGGAGTCGATGATTGGCCACAGATTTTGTTTTGAAAAAGTCACATATCACTCTTTGAGCATTTGACCCCTAACTTTGTTAAGATGATTATCTTGTTATCTTAAACATGTTTAGCTTTAAAACTATCTGGAATTTGCCTTGATTTGCAATTGGACCGCATTATTTCTCTCTCTTTTTCTGTGATAATGAACAAAATGTTACTTTCGACCCAAAAAAAAAAAAAAAAAAAAAAAACTAGAATACAATTTTCGAACAATTTGCCTATATGGAATGACTAAACAAAGAAATAGTAATACTATACTCTTCTCGAATTTCTTGGCCGGAGTTGTGTATTTAGGGCATAAGGTGGATAACTTCCTTTAGAAGACTCATGTGATGAAAAATGATTCATTTGAAATTAGACACAAACATCTAAACCCTAGCCGCCGGCCTCCTCCTTTCATTTTCCTCTCATCTGCACACAACTTTCTTCTTCAACCTCCATGGAGGGGAGGGTTTGAGCTAGATCTCTCTCTCCTCCATTTTTTTTTTTTTTTTTTGATTGATTCAATTCTCTATTTTCTTTTCCTTACTTTTCTCCCATTCGGGGAGCTTTTTTTTTATTTTTTTTTATCTAATCTAGATCTACAAGCTTCTCTCTCCAATTTCAAGAAGGTTTCTATCCCGATCTAGTGTAAATTTGAGGATTTTTGCATGTATATTTTTGGGGTTTTGCCTCCCTTAGGTTTCATTGGTGTACAAGTCCAGTTTCGCAAGAAATTGGAGGAGCTTTGTGAAGGTTTCGCTCTCATAGTTAGATTTGTGCTCAGTCAACCTTTTTATTTGAAATGGTGAGGGTCGTAGGGACGCCAAACCTAGGCGTGCACCGTTGAAAGCCAAAGCCATAGTAACAGATGGAGTTCTCGATGTGTGCTCAATAATGAAGATGGAGTCGATGATTGGCCACAGATTTTGTTTTGAAAAAGTCACATAGCAAAATTTGAGCATTTGACCCCTAACTTTGTTATCATGATTATCTTGTTATTTTAAACATGCTTAGCTTTAAAACTATATGGAATTTGTCTTGATTTGCAATTGGACCGCATTATTTCTCTCTCTTTTTCTGTGATAACGAACAAAATGTTACTTTTGACCCAAAAAAAAAAAATATATATAATACAATTTTCGAACAATTTGCCTATATGGAATGACTAAACAAAGAAATAGTTATACTATACTCTTCTCGAATTTCTTGGCTGGAGTTGTGTATTTAGGACATAAGGCGGATAACTTCCTTTAGAAGACTCCTGCGATGAAAAATGATTCATTTGAAATTAGACACATACATCTAAACCCTAGCCGCCACCCTTTTCATCTTCCTCTCATCTGCACACAACTTTCTTCTTCAACCTCCATGGAGGGGAGGGTTTGAGCTAGATCTCTCTCTCTCCTTTTTTTTTTTTTTTTTTTGATTGATTCAATTTTCTATTTTCTTTTCCTTACTTTTCTCCCATTCGGGGAGCTTTTTTTTTGTTTGTTTGTTTTTTTTTTTTTATCTAATCTAGATCTACAAGCTTCTCTTTCCAATTTCAAGAAGGTTTCTATCCCGATCTAGTGTAAATTTGAGGATTTGTGCATGTATATTTTTGGGGTTTCGCCTCCCTTAGCTTTCATTGGTGTACAAGTCCAGTTTCGCAAGAAATTGGAGGAGCTCTGTGAAGGTTTCGCTTTCATAGTTAGATTTCTGCTCGATCAACCTTTTTATTTTAAATGGTGAGGGTCGTAGGGACGCCAAACCTAGGCGTGCACCGTTGAAAGCCAAAGCCATAGTAACAGATGGAGTTCTCGATGTGTGCTCAATAATGAAGATGGAGTCGATGATTGGCCACAAATTTTGTTTTGAAAAAGTCATATATCACTCTTTGAGCATTTGACCCCTAACTTTGTTATCATGATTATCTTGTTATCTTAAACATGTTTAGCTTTTAAACTATCTGGAATTTGTCTTGATTTGCAATTGGACCGCATTATTTCTCTCTCTTTTTCTGTGATAATGAACAAAATGTTACTTTCGACCGAAAAAAAAAAATAGAATACAATTTTCGAACAATTTGCCTATATGGAATGACTAAACAAACAAATAGAAATACTATACTCTTCTCCAATTTCTTGGCCGGAGTTGTGTATTTAGGGCATAAGGCGGATAACTTCCTTTAGAAGACTCCTGGGATGAAAAATGATTCATTTGAAATTAGACACATACATCTAAACCCTAGCCGCCAGCCTTTCATCTTCCTCTCATCTGCACACAACTTTCTTCTTCAACCTCCATGGAGGGGAGGGTTTTAGCTAGATCTCTCTCTCCTCCTTTTTTTTTTTTTTTTTTTTGATTGATTATATTTTTATTTTATTTTCCTTACTTTTCTCCCATTCGGGAGCTTTTTTTTTTTTTTTTTTTATTATCTAATCTAGATCTACAAGCTTCTCTCTCCAATTTCAAGAAGGTTTCTATCCCGATCTAGTGTAAATTTGAGGATTTGTGCATGTATATTTTTGGGGTTTCACCTCCCTTAGCTTTCATTGGTGTACAAGTCCAGTTTCGCAAGAAATTGGAGGAGCTCTATGAAGGTTTCGCTCTCATAGTTAGATTTGTGCTCAGTCAACCTTTTTATTTTAAATGGTGAGGGTCGTAGGGACGCCAAACCTAGGCGTGCACCGTTGAAAGCCAAAGCCATAGTAACAGATGGAGTTCTCGATGTGTGCTCAATAATGAAGATGGGGTCGATGATTGGCCACAAATTTTGTTTTGAAAAAGTCACATATTACTCTTTGAGCATTTGACCCCTAACTTTGTTATGATGATTATCTTGTTATCTTAAACATGTTTAGCTTTTAAACTATCTGGAATTTGTCTTGATTTGCAATTGGACCGCATTATTTCTCTCTCTTTTTCTGTGATAATGAACAAAATGTTACTTTCGACCCAAAAAAAAAAAATAGAATACAATTTTCGAACAATTTGCCTATATGGAATGACTAAACAAACAAATAGAAATACTATACTCTTCTCGAATTTCTTGGCCGGAGTTGTGTATTTAGGGCATAAGGCGGATAACTTCCTTTAGAAGACTCCTGGGATGAAAAATGATTCATTTGAAATTAGACACATACATCTAAACCCTAGCCGCCAGCCTCCTCCTTTCATCTTCCTCTCATCTGCACACAACTTTCTTCTTCAACCTCCATGGAGGGGAGGGTTTTAGCTAGATCTCTCTCTCCTCCTTTTTTTTTTGATTGATTATATTTTTTATTTTATTTTCCTTACTTTTCTCCCATTTGGGGAGCTTTTTGTTTGTTTGTTTTTTTTTTATCTAATCTAGATCTAGAAGCTTCTCTCTCCAATTTCAAGAAGGTTTCTATCCCGATCTAGTGTAAATTTGAGGATTTGTGCATGTATATTTTTGGGGTTTCGCCTCCCTTAGCTTTCATTGGTGTACAAGTCCAGTTTCGCAAGAAATTGGATGAGCTCTATGAAGGTTTCACTCTCATAGTTAGATTTGTGCTCAGTCAACCTTTTTATTTGAAATGGTGAGGGTCGTAGGGACGCCAAACCTAGGCGTGCACCGTTGAAAGCCAAAGCCATAGTAACAGATGGAGTTCTCGATGTGTGCTCAATAAGGAAGACGGAGTCGATGATTGGCCACAGATTTCGTTTTGAAAAAGTCACATATCACTCTTTGAGCATTTGACTCCTAACTTTGTTATGATGATTATCTTGTTATCTTAAACATGTTTAGCTTTAAAACTATCTGGAATTTGTCTTGATTTGCAATTGGACCGCATTATTTCTCTCTCTTTTTCTGTGATAATGAACAAAATGTTACTTTCGACCCAAAAAAAAAAAAATAGAATACAATTTTCGAACAATTTGCCTATATGGAATGACTAAACACAAAAATAGAAATACTATACTCTTCTCAAATTTCTTGGCCAGAGTTGTGTATTTATGGCATAAGGTGGATAACTTCCTTTAGAAGACTCTTGGGATGAAAAATGATTCATTTGAAATTAGACGCATACACCTAAACCCTAGCCGCCAGCCTCCTTTTCATCTTCCTCTCATCTCGCACACAACTTTCTTCTTCAACCTCCATGGAGGGGAGGGTTTTAGCTAGATCTCTCTCTCTCCTTTTTTTTTTTTTTTTTTTTTTTTGATTGATTCAATTTTCTATTTTCTTTTCCTTACTTTTCTCCCATTCGGGAGCTTTTTTTTTTTGTTTTTTTTTGTTTTTTTTAATCTAATCTAGATCTACAAGCTTCTCTCTCCAATTTCAAGAAGGTTTCTATCCCGATCTAGTTTAAATTTGAGGATTTTTGCATGTATATTTTTGTGGTTTCGCCTCCCTTAGGTTTCATTGGTGTACAAGTCCAGTTTCGCAAGAAATTGGAGGAGCTCTGTGAAGGTTTCGCTTTCATAGTCAGATTTGTGTTCAATCAACCTTTTTATTTTAAATGGTGCGGGTCGTAGTGACGCCAAACCTAGGGGGGTACCGTTGAAAGCCAAAGCCATAGCAACAGATGGAGTTCTCGATGTGTGCTCAATAATGATGATGGAGTCGATGATTGGCCACAGATTTTGTTTTGAAAAAGTGACATATCACTCTTTGAGCATTTGACCCCTAACTTTGTTATGATGATTATCTTGTTATCTTAAACATGTTTAGCTTTAAAACTATTTGGAATTTGTCTTTATTTACAATTGGACCACATTATTTCTCTCTCTTTTTCTGTGATAATGAACAAAATGTTACTTTCGACCCTAAAAAAATAAAAAACTAGAATACAATTTCGAACAATTTGCCTATATGGAATGACTAAACAAACAAATAGAAATACTATACTCTTCTCCAATTTCTTGGCCGGAGTTGGGTATTTAGGGCATAAGGTGGATAACTTCCTTTAGAAGACTCCTTGGATGAAAAATGATTCATTTGAAATTAGACACATACATCTAAACCCTAGCCACCAGCCTCCTCCTTTCATCTTCCTCTCATCTACAAACAACTTTCTTCTTCAACCTCCATGGAGGGGATGGTTTGAGCTAGATCTCTCTCTCCTCCTTTTTTTTTTTTTTTTTTTTTGATTGATTCAATTCTCTATTTTCTTTTCCTTACTTTTCTCCCATTCGGAGAGCTTTTTTTTTTTTTTTTTTATCTAATCTAGATCTAGAAGCTTCTCTCTCCAATTTCAAGAAGGTTTCTATCCCGATCTAATGTAAATTTGAGGATTTTTGCATGTATATTTTTGGGGTTTCGTCTCCCTTAGGTTTCAATGGTGTACAAGTCCAGTTTCGCAAGAAATTGGATGAGCTCTGTGAAGGCTTCGCTCTCATAGTTAGATTTGTGCTTGGTCAACCTTTTTATTTTAAATGGTGAGGGTCGTAGGGACACCAAACCTAGGCATGCACCGTTGAAAGCCAAAGCCATAGTAACATATGGAGTTCTCGATGTGTGCTCAATAATTAAGATGGAGTCGATGATTTGCCACAGATTTTGTTTTGAAAAAGTCACATATCACTCTTTGAGCATTTGACCCCTAACTTTGTTATGATGATTATCTTGTTATTTTAAACATGACTTTAAAACTATCTGGAATTTGTCTTGATTTGCAATTGGACCGCATTATTTCTCTCTCTTTTTTTGTGATAACGAACAAAGTGTTACTTTCGACCCAAAAAAAAAATATATATAATACAATTTTCGAACAATTTGCCTATATGGAATGACTAAACAAAGAAATAGTAATACTATACTCTTCTCGAATTTCTTGGCCGGAGTTGTGTATTTAGGGCATAAGGCGGATAACTTCCTTTAGAAGACTCCTAGGATGAAAAATGATTCATTTGAAATTAGACACATACATCTAAACCCTAGCCTCCAGCCTCCTCCTTTCATCTTCCACTCATCTGCAAACAACTTTCTTCTTCAACCTCCATGGAGGGGAGGGCTTGAGCTAGATCTCTCGCTCCTCCTTTTTTTTTTTTTTTTGATTGATTCAATTCTCTATTTTCTTTTCCTTACTTTTCTCCCATTCGGGTAGCTTTTTTTTTTTTTAAATCTTATGTAGATCTAGAAGCTTCTCTCTCCAATTTCAAGAAGGTTTCTATCCCGATCTAGTGTAAAATTTGAGGATTTTTGCATGTATATTTTTGGTGTTTCGCCTCCCTTAGGTTTCATTGCTATACAAGTCTAGTTTCGCAAGAAATTGGAGGAGCTCTATGAAGGTTTCGCTCTCATAGTTAGATTTGTGCTCAGTCAACCTTTTTATTTGAAATGGTGAGGGTCGTAGGGACGCCAAACCTAGGCGTGCACCGTTGAAAGCCAAAGCCATAGTAACAGATGGAGTTCTCGATGTGTGCTCAATAAGGAAGACGGAATCGCTGATTGGCCACCGATTTTGTTTTGAAAAAGTCACATATGACTCTTTGAGCATTTGACTCCTAACTTTGTTATGATGATTATCTTGTTATCTTAAACATGTTTAGCTTTAAAACTATATGGAATTTGTCCTGATTTGCAATTGGACCGCATTATTTCTCTCTCTTTTTCTATGATAATGAACAAAATGTTACTTTCGACCCAAAAAAAAATAAAATAGAATACAATTTTCGAACAATTTGCCTATATGGAATGACTAAACAAACAAATAGAAATACTATACTCTTCTCGAATTTCTTGGCCGGAGTTGTGTATTTAGGGCATAAGGTGGATAACTTCCTTTCGAAGACTCCTGGGATGAAAAATGATTCATTTGAAATTGGACACATACATCTAAACCCCTAGCCGCCAGCCTTTCATCTTCCTCTCATCCGCACACAACTTTCTTCTTCAACCTCCATGGAGGGGAGGGTTTTAGCTAGATCTCTCTCTCCTCCTTTTTTTTTTTTTTTGATTGATTATATGTTTTATTTTATTTTCCTTACTTTTCTCCCATTTGGGGAGCTTTTTTTTTTTTTTTAATCTTATCTAAATCTACAAGCTTCTCTCTCCAATTTCAAGAAGGTTTCTATGCCGATCTAGTGTAAATTTGAGGATTTTTGCATGTATATTTTTTTGGTTTCGCCTCCCTTAGGTTTCATTGCTATACAAGTCCAGTTTCGCAAGAAATTGGAGGAGCACTGTGAAGGTTTCGCTCTCATAGTTAGATTTGTGCTTAGTCAGAAATGGTGAGGGTCGTAGGGACGCCAAACCTAGGCGTGCGCCGTTGAAAGCCAAAGCCATAGTAACAGATGGAGTTCTTGATGTGTGCTCAATAATGAAGATAGAGTCGATGATTGGCCACAAATTTTGTTTTGAAAAAGTCATATATCACTCTTTGAGCATTTGACCCTTAACTTTGTTATGATGATTATCTTGTTATCTTAAACATGTTTAGCTTTAAAACTATCTGGAATTTGTCTTGATTTGCAATTGGACTGCATTATTTCTCTCTCTTTTTCTGTGATAATGAACAAAATGTTACTTTCGACCCAAAAAAATAAATAATAGAATACAATTTTCGAACAATTTGCCTATATGGAATGACTAAACAAAGAAATAGTAATACTATACTCTTCTCCAATTTCTTGGCCGGAGTTGTGTATTTAGGGCATAAGGCGGATAACTTCCTTTAGAAGACTCCTGGGATGAAAAATGATTCATTTGAAATTAGACACATACATCTAAACCCTAGCCCCCAGCCTCCTCCTTTCACCTTCCTCTCATCTACACACAACTTTCTTCTTCAACCTCCATGGAGGGGAGGGTTTTAGCTAGATCTCTCTCTCCTCCTTTTTTTTTTTTTTTTTTTGATTGATTCAATTCTCTATTTTCTTTTCCTTACTTTTCTCCCATTCGGGGAGCTTTTTTTTTTTTTTTTTTTTATCTAATCTAGATCTACAAGCTTCTCTCTCCAATTTCAAGAAGGTTTCTATCCCGATCTAGTGTAAATTTGAGGATTTGTGCGTGTATATTTTTGGGGTTTTGCCTCCCTTAGGTTTCATTGGTGTACAAGTCCAGTTTCGCAAGAAATTGGAGGAGCTCTGTGAAGGTTTCCCTCTCGTAGTTAGATTTGTGCTCAGTCAACCTTTTTATTTTAAATGGTGAGGGTCGTAGGGACGACAAACCTAGGCGTGCACCGTTGAAAGCCAAAGCCATAGTAATAGATGGAGTTCTCGATGTGTGCTCAATAATGAAGATGGAGTCGATGATTGGCCACAAATTTTGTTTTGAAAAAGTCATATATCACTCTTTGAGCATTTGACCCCTAACTTTGTTATCATGATTATCTTGTTATCTTAAACATCTTTAACTTTAAAACTATCTGGAATTTGTCTTGATTTGCAATTGGACTGCATTATTTCTCTCTCTTTTTCTGTGATAATGAACAAAATGTTACTTTCGACCCAAAAAAAAAAAAAAATCGAATATAATTTTCGAACAATTTGCCTATATGGAATGACTAAACAAAGAAATAGTAATACTATACTCTTCTCGAATTTCTTGGTCGGAGTTGTGTATTTAGGGAATAAGGCGGATAAATTCCTTTAGAAGACTCCTGCGTTGAAAAATGATTCATCTAAACCCTAGCCCCCAGCCTCCTCCGTTCATCTTCCTCTCATCTGCACACAACTTTCTTCTTCAACCTCCATGGAGGGGAGGGTTTTAGCTAGAGCTCTCTTTCCTCCTTTTTTTTTTTTTTTATTCAATTCTCTATTTTCTTTTCCTTACTTTTCTCCCATTCGGGGAGCTTTTTTTGTTTGTTTTTTTTTTTAATCTAATCTAGATCTTCAGGCTTCTCTCTCCAATTTCAAGAAGGTTTCTATGCCAATCTAGTTTAAATTTGAGGATTTGTGCGTGTATATTTTTGGGGTTTCGCCTCCCTTCGGTTTCATTGGTGTACAAGTCCAGTTTCGCAAGAAATTGGAGGAGCTTTGTGATGGTTTCGCTCTCATAGTTAGATTTGTGCTCAGTCAACCTTTTTATTTGAAATGGTGAGGGTCGTAGGGACGCCAAACCTAGGCGTGCACCGTTGAAAGCCAAAGCCATAGTAACAGATGGAGTTCTCGATGTGTGCTCAATAATGAAGATAGAGTCGATGATTGGCCACAAATTTTGTTTTGAAAAAGTCATAAATCACTCTTTGAGCATTTGACCCTTAACTTTGTTATGATTATTATCTTGTTATCTTAAACATGTTTAGCTTTAAAACTATCTAGAATTTGTCTTGATTTGCAATTGGATTGCATTATTTCTCTCTCTTTTTCTGTGATAATGAACAAAATGTTACTTTCGACCCAAAAAAAATAAATAATAGAATACAATTTTCGAACAATTTGCCAAATGGAATGACTAAACAAAGAAATAGTAATACTATACTCTTCTCCAATTTCTTGGCCGGAGTTGTGTATTTAGGGCATAAGGCGGATAACTTCCTTGAGAAGACTCCTGGGATGAAAAATGATTCATTTGAAATTAGACACATACATCTAAACCCTAGCCCCCAGCCTCCTCCTTTCATCTTCCTCTCATCTGCACACAACTTTCTTCTTCAACCTCCATGGAGGGGAGGGTTTTAGCTAGATCTCTCTCTCCTCCTTTTTTTTTTTTTTTTTTTTGATTGATTCAATTCTCTATTTTCTTTTCCTTACTTTTCTCCCATTCGGGGATCTTTGTTTGTTTGTTTTTTTATCTAATGTAGATCTACAACTTCTCTCTCCAATTTCAAGAAGGTTTCTATCTCGATCTAGTGTAAATTTGAGGATTTGTGCGTGTATATTTTTGGGGTTTTGCCTCCCTTAGGTTTCATTGGTGTACAAGTCCAGTTTCGCAAGAAATTGGAGGAGCTCTGTGAAGGTTTCCCTCTCGTAGTTAGATTTGTGCTTAGTCAGAAATGGTGAGGGTCGTAGGGACGCCAAACCTAGGCGTGCACCGTTGAAAGCCAAAGCCATAGTAACAGATGGAGTTCTCGATGTGTGCTCAATAATGAAGATGGAGTCGATGATTGGGCACAAATTTTGTTTTGAAAAAGTAATATATCACTCTTTGAGCATTTGACCCCTAACTTTGTTATGATGATTATCTTGTTATCTTAAACATGTTTAGCTTTAAAACTATTTGGAATTTGTCTTGATTTGCAATTGGACCGCATTATTTCTCTCTCTTTTTATGTGATAATGAATAAACTGTTACTTTCGACCCAAAAAAAAAAAGATAGAATACAATTTTCGAACAATTTGCCTATATGGAATGACTAAACAAACAAATAGAAATACTATACTCTTCTCAATTTCTTGGCCGGAGTTGTGTATTTAGGGCATAAGGCGGATAACTTCCTTTAGAAGACTCCTGGTATGAAAAATCATTCATTTGAAATTAGACACATACATCTAAACCCTAGCCGCCAGCCTCCTCCTTTCATCTTCCTTTGATCTGCACACAACTTTCTTCTTCAACCTCCATGGAGGGGAGGGTTTGAGCTAGATCTCTCTCTCCTCCTTTTTTTTTTTTTTTATTGATTTAGTTTTCTATTTTCTTTTCCTTACTTTTCTCCTATTCGGGGAGCTTTGTTTTTTTTTTTTTTTTTTTTTTATCTAATCTAGATCTAGAAGCTTCTCTCTCCAATTTCAAGAAGGTTTCTATCCCGATCTAGTGTAAATTTGAGGATTTTTGCATGTATATTTTTGTGGTTTCACCTCCCTTAGGTTTCATTGGTGTACAAGTCTAGTTTCGCAAGAAATTGGAGGAGCTCTGTGAAGGTTTCGCTCTCATAGTTAGATTTGTGCTCAGTCAACCTTTTTATTTTAAATGGTGAGGGTCGTAGGGACGCCAAACCTGGGGGTGCACCGTTGAAAGCCAAAGCCATAGTAACAGATGGAGATCTCGGTGTGTGCGCAATAATGATGATGGAGTCGATCATTGGCCACAGATTTTGTTTTGAAAAAGTCACATATCACTCTTTGAGCATTTGACCCCTAATTTTGTTATGATGATTATCTTGTTATCTTAAACATGTTTAGCTTTAAAACTATTTGGAATTTGTCTTGATTTGCAATTGGACCGCATGATTTCTCTCTTTTTCTGTTATAATGAACAAAATGTTACATTCGACCCAAAAAAAAAAAATAGAATACAATTTTCAAACAATTTGCCTATATGGAATGACTAAAAGCCTCACATATATGTATGGAAAGAGACCCTCAAAATTCTGCCGTTTGAGTTGTATGTATGCTCCTCCGTGCAATTTAGCATTCATTGTGGATATGACTTGTATACGAAATTAATTTGTCATGTTAGAAATTAAAAGATGTGGACAACTATAAACTAGTGGTCGCGTCGAACAGCAAACAAATTGTCCTCAAGCGGGAAACATAGAAATGTGTTGCCTTAAAAAAAACGCCTCCTCCACTAAGGACAACGCAGATAGATCCTTTCAGCCAAATTTTGTCAAGACCATCTCTTTTTATATACATAATTCTTAGACTTTCAAGTACAAGTCCATATTTTATATCAACCCTGATTTTCTATGTAAAGTTTTGTGTTTGTCTAATGGGGAGAGTTGCTTATATGATTATCCTTATCACGGGAATCATAGGTGGTTGTTTTGTTTGTCTTGTCTTCTTGGGACATCCACTTTCCTGATGGTCGGTAATTAAAATCTTATAAATGGTTCAATCAATTTCATCATCCAATTTAGTTTAATTCCAAACATGTGATTGTTGGTCGAAGACAGCCTGTCTTTTAGAGGCTTGTCGCGAGAATTTTTACCTCTTTAATTGAGTGACTAGACAATTAGCAAGACCATCTGAGAAGTGTCCAAAAAGAAATAATTAACATAGACTTGCTTAAATCAGTGCCAGTTTTGGTCAATCTATATTGAAAGTATATCCAAATACTTCGCTATCTTGCGAGACCTTGATTTGCATATTTTCTCCAAGAAGAAATAAGAAAATGCTTAGATTCCTTGGAGCCTAGCCTCTCCTTTATATCCAAAGCAAACAAAATAATCTTCCACCATTCGTAGTTCTGATCCTTTTCCTTATACACATAACGAAATTAAAGTCCAGGAGACTAAACAAAGACCAAATGAGAGACCTGTCCAAAAAGAAATAATTAACATAGACTTGCTTAAATCAGTGCCAGTTTTGGTCAATCTATATTGAAAGTATATCCAAATAGTTCGCTATCTTGCGAGACCTTGATTTGCATATTTTCTCCAATAAGAAATAAGAAAATGCTTAGATTCCTTGGAGCCTAGCCTCTCCTTTATATCCAAAGCAAACAAAATAATCTTCCACCATTCGTAGTTCTGATCTTTTTCCTTATACACATAACGAAATTAAAGTCCAGGAGACTAAACAAAGACCAAATGAGAGACCTGTCCAAAAAGAAATAATTAACATAGACTTGCTTAAATCAGTGCCAGTTTTGGTCAATCTATATTGAAAGTATATCCAAATAGTTCGCTATCTTGCGAGACCTTGATTTGCATATTTTCTCCAAGAAGAAATAAGAAAATGCTTAGATTCCTTGGAGCCTAGCCTCTCCTTTATATCCAAAGCAAACAAAACAATCTTCCATCATTCGTAGTTCTGATCCTTTTCCTTATACACATAACGAAATTAAAGTCCAGTAGACTAAACAAAGACCAAATGAGAGACCTGTCCAAAAAGAAATAATTAACATAGACTTAATTAAATTAATGACAGTTTGGTCAATCTATATTGAAGCAGATCCAACTCCTTTGCTATGTGGCTAACAATTGATTTGCCTATTTATAGGTGACTTTCCCCTCCAAGAAGAAATAAGAAAATGTTTAGATTCCTTGGAGCCTAGCCTCTCCTTTATATCCAAAGCAAACAAAATAATCTCCACCATTCGTAGTTCTGATCCCTTTCCTTATACACATAACGAAATTAAAGTCCAGGAGACTAAACAAAGACCAAATGAGAGACCTGTCCAAAAAGAAATAATTAACATAGACTTAATTAAATTAATGACAGTTTGGTCAATCTATATTGAAGCAGATCCAACTCCTTTGCTATGTGGCTAACAATTGATTTGCCTATTTATAGGTGACTTTCCCCTCCAAGAAGAAATAAGAAAATGTTTAGATTCCTTGGAGCCTAGCCTCTCCTTTATATCCAAAGCAAACAAAATAATCTCCACCATTCGTAGTTCTGATCCCTTTCCTTATACACATAACGAAATTAAAGTCCAGGAGACTAAACAAAGACCAAATGAGAGACCTGTCCAAAAAGAAATAATTAACATAGACTTTAAATTAATGACAGTTTGGTCAATCTATATTGAAGCAGATCCAAATCCTTTGCTACGTGGCTAGCAATTGATTTGCCTATTTATAGGTGACTTTCCCCCCCAAGAAGAAATAAGAAAATGCTTAGATTCCTTGAAGCTTAGCCTCTCCTAAACTATCCAAAGCAAACAAAATGGTCTCCACCAATTCTATAGCCCTCCTCTTCGTAGTTCTGACCCTTTTCCTTATATACATAAAGAAAATTAAGTCCAGGAGTATCCATAAAAATGGAAAATCGGAGCCGCGACTTCCCCCTGGTCCTGCCCCGTGGCCCATCATTGGCTGTGTGCCCGAGATGCTGCGTGAAAAGTCGACATTCCGGTGGATACATCGCCTCATGAAGGAGATGGACACTGATATTGCATGTATTCGGCTCGGCAATGTTCACGTCATTCCCGTGACATGCCCTGAAATCGCCCAAGAATTCCTCAAGAAGCACGATGCAACATTTTCATCGAGGCCTACTTCGATGGCAACACGAATATATAGTCGCGGATACCTCACAGCAGGTATAACTCCTTACGGCAACCAATCGAAGAAAATGAGGAGAGTTTTAGTTTCTGAAATAATCTCCCCCGCAAGACATCATTGGCTCAAGGATAAAAGAACCGATGAAGCGGACAATCTGGTTAAGTATATTTACAATCGAAGCAAAAGCTCGAGCGGAACTGTAAATGTGAGGACCGTCACCAGACAATATACTGGAAATGTAATCCGGAAATTAGTGTTTGGTAAAAGATGCATCGGAGTGGAAAGGGCAGACGGTGGACCGACCATTGCTGAGGAAGAACACGTGGAGGCAATATTTACCATAATTAAGTATTTATATGCATTTTACATATCTGACTATTTTCCTTGGTTGGTAGGGCTTGATTTAGATGGTCATGAAAAGTTCGTTAATGAGGCTGTCAGGACTGTTAACAACTATCATGACCCAATTATTGACTCAAGGATAAAAAAATGGAGGAGTTTCGGCAACTCGAACGAGGAATCTGCCATCGATGAGCCTCATGATTTGCTTGATGTTCTTATTACTCTAGAAGATTCAGAGGGAAAGGCACTCCTTACACCTGAAGAAATCAAAGCACAAATAACGGTAAGATGTAAACATGAGTATACTAGCTCCTTTCTCTTTAAAATGACTCTTTTTTACCTGTGTATGCATATGTCGAATAGATCTCTTTGGTATATATGTATATTTACTTTGATACGTCGTCAAAATATTTGTTTTCACATTAACAGAAGCAGCTCAATTTACCTTGTCTTTCTCAAGAGTGAAGAACCTACCAGATATTACCATTTTATTCTGACATCATCGATGATAACACCACATTAGTGTCACAACTTCCGTATATAACCCACTTTTTTGCTAAAACTTTTGAAACGATAGTGTAACAACTTTTGAAAAGCAATCAATTAAGTACTTCACTGATTTCGTTTGCTGGAAAATCTGACATGTTTCACTAGAATTACTTGAATGGACGTGTATAAAAAGTTTTGATACTAAAATGATGCTCATAAAGTATTGGCACAAAAGTGATCATTTATGAAATCTTTTCTCTAAAACTCTTAAGATTAGAAATTTTAAAAAACGACAAGGTGAGTCGAAAGCAGGAAATCATAAAGCAAATATTCTAACTTTGCCTCTATTCTTCTTTGTTTTGTTAGCCACAAAAGCAAAATCAAGGAGCGACCACTCTTTCTGGATAATTTCATTGAAAATCATAAAGTCTATTTGTTGTCCTACGAGAAAAAAAGGAAGGAAGTAAAAAAATTTTCTTTACCTCTCGTACCTTCACATTTCTTTCTTCTTTAATCTTGCTCCATTTTGAGATTGAACAATAAATTTGGAGCCTTGTGGAAATGGACTACTTTCCTCTGATCATCTAGGGAAAGCTTGGGAGACGATTGAAACCCAATTTCTCAATTTATGCATGTGTTTAACGACTTTGATCCGAATATAGATTAGGCACTACACAATTAAAAATGTTTTATGCCAAAACTTTAAAAACACTTACTTTGGTGCTGAAATTTTATGGATAATCAATTTCATGTCGAAACATTTCAAAAATTTCTTTTAAGTGACCCCACTGTTTTACGTTCAATTTTTTGTTAACAGAGTCACTCATGTGATTACCCTTTAAAAGTTGTGACACTTAAATAATTGTTTGAGAAGTTACCAAAGTCGGCACCATATATGGCACTGATATCATCCTTGTCCCTCTTGTGTTTACATGAAAAAAAAACAAAACAAAACAAATGGAAGGTAGTCTTTTCTCATAATTCAAAACAAATAAAATGTAATCGTGATTTCTGAGCTAAAAAGTTCATAGACAAATAAACTGGCAAAATTCAATTTCACTTGAATTATAGCCTCTAAGCATTGTCTTTTTTTTTTTAAATGAATTTCGAGGGTCTAAAAGATACATAGGAAATATATGGATGAAGTACAAAAACATAACCAAGCAAAATCTATATTTGCAGGAAATAATGTTTGCAAGTGTTGATAATCCCGCAAACGCGGTTGAATGGGTCTTGGCCGAGATGATAAACCAACCCAAAATCCTCAAGACAGCAATGGAGGAACTAGACAGGGTCGTTGGTAAAGAGCGACTAGTCCGAGAATGCGACATCCCACATCTTAATTATATAAAAGCATGCATCCGAGAGGCCTTCCGGCTCCATCCAATCGCACCTTTCGTCCCCACGCACATGGCCATGTCCGATGCCATTGTCAGCGGCTACTTTATCCCAAAGGGAAGTCATGTGCTATTGAGTCGTCTCGGCCTCGGACGAAACCCTAAGGTTTGGAACAAGCCGCTCGAGTTTAGGCCGGAGCGGCACTTTACTAGTGGAAGCACTGAAGTTCAGCTCATAGAGCCGGACTTACGCTTCATTTCCTTCAGCACTGGGCGGCGCGGCTGTGTGGCTCTGATGCTCGGGACTACGATGACCGTCATGCTTCTTGCAAGGATGGTTCAAGGGTTTTACTGGAAGGCACCACCTGATGTCACGAGCATCAATCTTGACGAGTCCTTTGAAGATCTGTTTCTTGCTAATCCACTAGTCGCCTGTGTTGAACCACGTTTGCCATTACATCTCTATCCTTGAGAGTTACTTGCAAGAAAGTGATAGTTCACGTCGCTTAGCATGTTTTGTTCTCTTGTGAAAGAATAAAGAATAATTTCGATATATTAATCTGCTCCTTTCCCCATAGATCATCGAATATGAGGTGTTTTAGTTCACTAACACCCTCAAACTGCACTTTAACATATCAAATGATGAAGATAATACAGCGTACAGCCTAACTAGCTGGTAAAGAGCTAAATGTGATGATGGCCATTTCACACAACGCAAACAAAGAAGCCTCCACCTTTCTACCTTAGAAGGCCCTCTAACACTAAAAACCAGAGGAGGAGTCTTTTTTTTAAGTGATCTATACAATATAGGAGAAAGGGGAAAAGTGTCAAAAAAAGTCCCAAACCTTTTATCTTTGTACCGATTTAGTCCTAAACCTTTTTTTGATGCCGATTTAGTCCTAAACCTTTTTACGTTATCCCAATTCAGTCCTTTCCGGCTAATTTTGGTCGGATTTTGTTGACTGGACGCCGGCTGACTAACGTGGCCTAATCGACGCTAACGTGAACAACTTTTAATAATATTTTAATATTTTAATATTTTAATATTTTTTCTTTTTTCTTTTTTTCTTTTTTTCTTCTCCTCTTCTTCTTCCAACCGGTCGCCGGACCTTCGCGACCGGCCAAAGGCGACAACCGGCGAGGTCGACTCGACCTCGCCAGCCACCTCACTAGTGGCCGTGAGGAGGCGGCCTCGAGCTGGCCTTGCGCTGAGCTGGCAGGGATTGCCCTCGCCGGCCATGGACGAGGCTCGACCCTCACCAGATCCAGCGAGGGCGGCCTCACGCTGGGCGCTGCCAAATTTCCACCGCCGTCGGCAGAGTTCTCCGGCGAAGTCGAGAAACCGTCGCCGTCCGTCAACAGAGCCGAAAGCCCCGGCCCTTGACCTTCGAGACTCTCGAACATCGAATCCATCTCCTCGTCGGTCAGAACGTGAGAATGGGCCGCGCCGACCTTGTCTTGGGAAACATCCTCCAACGCCTTCAGCTTTTCCCGCGCACGATCGCGGACGGCTTCGTACTTCAGGATCAGGGACTCGAGGTCCTCCTCTGTCGCGCAACCGTCCAATTCTGTTTCCACCCATTCCGCCCACTCGGTCAGACCCATCGGCGGCATCGCGTCGCCGGTCCGGAGGTAGCGGGCGATTATCTCATCGGCCGATGGGTCGCCGAAAGTGCAGGGCTTGCCGGCCGGGGAGAAGACGACGACTGCGGCGCGAGCGCCGCAGAGGCGGCAGAGCTCGGAGGCCTTGTTGAAGAGGCCCTTGCGCCGCTTCGAGTAGGTCACAAGCCGGGCTGCCGGGTCGACGATCTTCGCTATTTCGGTTCGCCGGCGCTTACCCATCAACGATCGGAAGTTTCTGCCGCAGGTTTTTGGGTTTTCTTGGACAGAGAGAGAGAAAGCGGGGGGAACGAGGTCGCAGGTTTCTTGGTTTCTTGGTTTCTTAGAGAGAGAGAGAGAGAGAGAAGAGGTTTGGAGTTGCAGACGGAGGGCGACGAGCGGGAGGGGATATATCAACTTACGCGCGTTTTGGCATTTCGACTTTTTGGTAATATCCTAATTTCCCCTACTTTTAAGTAAATTGTGCAATTAAGCCCTCGAGCTTTTTATTTCTATCAATTAAATACTCTAATTTCCTGCGAACGGTGATTTCTTCAATTCCTTAGGATAAATTATAATTTCCGTGGTAACTATTATTTTCTGCTTGTCTAACTCTATTTTCTGAATTTTTTTTTCTTTTTAATCTCTTCAAAAATTTGAAATTGGAAACACCTATTAAGAAAATATATAATAAACTAAAATGTAATTTCCTTGATGGGTCAGTATTTCGTATAAAATAATTATGATATTTGCGACATTTGAATATAGAAATAAAAATTTTAAAAATGAACGACACTCTAACTATAAGCATAATACAGTGTTGAAAGACGTTATTAATAGGCTTGTTCATATATATATAAGATATAGCAACACTTAATGCTATACTTTTTATAACTTCACTTAATGGTATAACTTTTTCTCTTCTCCTGGCTCAGCTTTTTAGATAGGCATTATCTACCAAAATCATATGCTTACAAAATCAACTTAGGTTTCCAAATATCATGTAAAGGTCAAAATCAACATGCAGAGCTATAAATTATTTTAACCTAACTTTTGAAATGGATAAAAAAGAACTTCTTTTATTATGAATTTTGGAGGAAAATTCATAAGCGGAGATAGGAAGTGGATTTTCCTCCCTCCCAAGCTGGACAGAGAGTTATAATAGGAAAGCTTCAGCAGTTAAATACCCTCTTCCCGCCACAAGAACACAAGTTCATCAATCATCACCTTCCCTTATGAGAAATCCTTGAGAAGCAATGGAAATGAACAGTCCTGTGCATATTCCTCAGAGAAAGCGCACCGCCCTCAAGGCGCAGGAGTGTCAACTCCATCGGCGGCTTGTGGATTTCGGCAACAAAGCGAATATCCAATTCCTGCGCTGCCGAGATATGTTCGTGGCGTTCCGCGAAACCCACAGTCTATGCAAGGAAAACGACAAGGAGTTGTTTTTCGAGAAGCTGTGCGGTCTCTTCGCGGATCATCGAGATTTGATTGCAGAGTTTTGCAGAACTTCGATCGGAAGGCTCTGCTCTGATCCATAGCGTAAAAGGTTCTGACCGTCATGCGGCATTCGGCGAGTTGGGGAACGAACTCGCAGTTTGGAACACCGGTGAAAAGCCTGAGATCAAAGGAGAAGAGCCGAGGAGTACCTTCCTGGCACTCGTCAAGAGCGCGCATGAGCGCGTGCTGTTCGATTGTGAGGATGACATGTGCAACCCGGACTGTGATGATCAGCCTTATTCGATCGGCGATGTCCCGCATCGGGAGACTGGCCACCGGGCACCGCGATGGCTGTCACCTGACGGCTGGAGAGTTGAGGTGCATCAGGAGGATGTATGGTGATCAAGGGCCCGAGATAGTGGAGCTCTCGAGGGAGGACCCAACACGCACGCTGCCGCTTGTATTGAGCCGGTTGCAGCAGAAGCAGGACCAGTGGATGGCCTACCGATCGGATGCTCGCGAGGCCTAGAAGAAGGCCTTCGTGGAGCACCGTCAGCCTTCGTTGGCCCGTGGAGACATTGGCACCATAGCTATTGAGGCTCCGGTGGACATTGGCTCCGGTGGAAGCCGGCAGGGAAGCGCACGAAAATTTTGATGTGAATGTCTGCTTGAGTCTTTTTAGTAGAAGCCATTGTAGATCGGTGCGGCTCGTGGTCGAGAGATTTTGTTAGACCGCTATTTTTAACAACTTAAATTGTTAGATGAAGACGGTATTTAATAATTGTATATTCTAACAATGATTTCTCGTGCTGAAATTTTATCACCCTTTGAGTTTGAATGTTAATCTTTTTTAGGCATAAACACCCCATATCAAATTTCGATCTATTCAATAGGTTATCAATTTTTTTTTTAATAAATTATGACAAATATATGGTCCGTTCAGAATGATTTTCAATTTTAGTTTAACTCCATGACTTCTAATTTTAACGTAAGTCTTTCTTGCTATATTCATCAATGTCTTCCAAGATACGACTTTCATTTAACAAGAGCACGTGAAAACCGTTCAAATATATAAGCTTGAGAATAATTTTCAAAGTGGCTCTAATTACCTTTATGAATGTCAAAATTTGACTTCAGAAATAAAAATGGCAAAAATCTTCTAAAATATTTTGTTCATGTTTTCACTGACATGAGCTTGAAGACTTGAACAGAGCATTCTCAATGGCTTCCTAACATGCAGCTCAGTTCCTTAAAGTTATCAAAGCAACCAGCACAATGGAAGGATCGAATCTGCTTCCCATACGAATCAATTAGAGCAGCATCAACTGTTGCAGTTCGGGTTTTCAATTCATCGCCGGTATTAAGTTAAGGCATAATCCTCTTCCAGTTGAGCCCTCTTTCTCCTCGGTCCACAAACGGACTAAGCTCAAAGTCCTCGACTGTGAAGTCTCTTTGGCCCAAGTTCTTTTACACGATAGACAAGGAACGGGTTAAGGTGTCCAGGTTTAAGTTCCTCATGTCGACGATATCTACGCCTGTCCGTGTTGAGTAGGGCTGGAAGCTGGAAATAAAGTTTAGTGTCATCTAAGTAGAGTTGGTAACATTCTTTTAGGCTGTTACTTGGGCTATTAAGCTCCGGAACCTCATTAAGAAGTTGACCGTTTTTAATTTTATGGATTGACCCATACGGTTGTATTAAGACAATAAATTTGTAGCATTTTTATTAACAATAAAGGTCTTAAGGATATGAATATATGGCGGTCAAAATTTTGACAAAAAAGAAACGGTACAGAAATGTAACGTTATAATATAGCATATTTTCACAGATGATGTGGTTGCAGATCCACTAGCTAAAGCACTTTGATCTTCTGTTCTTGAATGACATGTCATTAATATGAGCTTAAGAGCATCATGAGATGCTATTATTTAGTGGGAGCTATTTTAGCTTTACTCTAATAAAGTTTACTTCAATATTCGTTACATTTAGTAACGGGTTGATATGTATCAACTTTTGCATTCAATAAAATATTTTTGAATATATTGTTATTATGTTGAATATATATTAATAAAAGTCTCAAGGTGTTGTATAAACCTTGAGTGAAGGCTAGGGGCATCCGGTTATTAGTCTTATGCATATGTCTTGTTATATATAAAGAAACGTTAATCGTAAAGATAAGGCATATGTGAGTTCATTGGAACCATAAATACATTCTCTAGTGGCACAAGAGATAAGAGAATATTAACTGACAAATGGGATCTCTCTATGAGAGATGTTATTCATTTGCACACTACCATATCAATAAAGTTGAAAGCACTTATAACATGGAAAGCTCTGTGTGTATTTATGCAGTTATTGCCATAATTTAGTGTTTGAGACTTTATGGGATATGATTCAGAATTATCTCTAGACCAATATGCGCACATATAATACAATTCCAATTAATATAGTCCAAGTGAGAGAATGTAAGAGTTTTCATAATGTGGACTACATTAATTGATATTGTAATTTACCGTTTTACGGTTATTGTAAAATGGGGTTGGTTTAAGGTGAGATAAAAGTTTTTTTAATTAGTCTAATATTAGACTAGCTAATGTGGGCCGAGTTGAGCCTGCCTCGTAATGAGGGGGCATGGTTGGAAACTCTATAAATAGTGCTCAAGTCTCTCCTCTAACCCGAATTCTCACGTGTATCCTCACGTAAGGAGCGTTAACCTAGCGCTAAAGGGTGAGGGAGCCGTCTCATTGAGCCAATAATACGGAGGGCAATAGAAAAGAAGGACTTGCGCGTGGAACATCGGTTTTCCACTTCCGCTTCAAGAACGATGGATCCCAAAATAGGTGCGTTAATCTTTTTACTTAATTGTGCATGTTCTTGTTCTGGTTATGAAGATCTTGTGATTGTGCAACTTGCATCCAACACAGTTCTCTGCTCCAATGGCTAGTTACTCATTTGATGAATCTAAGCTAAAAAGTTCCAAATGGCATATATGCCATTTGAGTAGAAATCATTAGTTGGCAAAGTGTAAATCATCCCATTTTAAGATGCACGATCTCACTTAAGTGTTTGCTTGACCTTCTTGGTGCTTCCTTAATCTTATTTATATGTAATACTTGGTAAGGTTGTGAACGTAGCTTTCTTGGAACTTTTACCATGTCTACTTGGAGAGCTGTTAGCTGGGTGGACGCCGCTCCCAAACTTCCACCGCCGGTGGCATTACCCTTGAGATCGGAGAGCACTGAGGTGGACTCCACTGCCGAACTTCCACTGCCGCTGCCAGCCAAATTCTCCAGCAGAGTCAAGAGACCGTCGCCATCTCCATCAGTCAAGAGATGTGAAAGTGCCGAGCATCGGCCTAAGCTCTCGAAAAGTGCATCTATCTCCTCCTCCCTCAGAACGGGAGATTTGTCACGGATCTAATGCCGCCGCGGTGGAAGTTTGGGAACAACATCAACCCCCACGAGCTTCAACCTTGAGGATTATGGATTTGACCTGGAGGCTCCTGAACTAAATACTGGTATTGAGTTCAGGAAATAGTCGAGGTGATGACAATGTAAATAAGGTGGTGTTAAGGTGGCGAATCGGACCGAGCTCAAAGTCCTTGACCATGAAGTCTCGTTGGCCCGAGTTCTCGCACATTATAGACAAGGAATGGCTTAACATGTCCAGATTTAAGTTCCTCGGGTTGATATCTATGCCTGTTGTCATCGAGTGGGGCTTAAATCTGGAGAATGATTCCTCCGGATTAAGCTAGCACTGCGTACACGAGATGATGCCGTCAGCAATGGATCGCATCATGTGTCTAACAACCGATTGCTGGTCATTATGGGTCCGAATGGCACCATGGACTACTGCCTTCTAAGATCAAGAGTAGTAAAATGACTTTGTTTCCTGGATCATGAAAATCAAAGACCTAATCAACGATCTATTCTTTAAACAAGCAATGAAAGTTCATCGACAAGAGAATGCATCGGTAGTTTATACACAGGACGTACATTTCTCAGTTGCTTATTCCTGGTAGAGTATCACATTTCGACACTTGAGCATGCGCAGACTTAGAGGAGCAATGCGTTGCTTACTCTACAGTGAGAAAGAACTTGATTGATTGAACAAGCGTAAAAATTGAATGTGGCTTTCATCAACATTCAAGTCTCTCTAGCTTTCAAGTCTTTCTAATTGTTTTCATTTACCAAGAAGCTCATCCACATAGAACAACCCAGTTCTGGACCCCTCGTTAATACTTATTTTTGCACAAGAAAAGCTCACAACACCATCTAGCTGCAGACCGACAAAGGCCGCTAAGGAAAAGAGATAAAACTGCCGTATGTGGGAACCGTTTACGCGAGTCAAAATATCAAGGTTTAATTCTTCGTAACTCCAAAAAAATGATGGCTACAAGTTGTCAATGTTACAAAGCATCAAAAAAAGAAATCTTCAACCATTCCCAAAAATCAAGAGATTCATTCCACACCTTGAAAGACAGTGTGTCCCATGTAGGAAAAGTTTGGCACCAATTGATATAAGCTGAGGAGGTCCTCCCCACGCTCTAGAAAGTTCAACAGCCTCGAACCCGCCATCATGTGCCTGAAAATGGAATCGATTAGACTCCGAATCAACCTACCAATACAGGCATCACAAAATTTAAATGGGCTTTCAATGAGGACTAGGCTTCAATTGGGTATCAACAGGACACAAAAAGACGTGGAAAGCAAAGCTGAAAATACGCAACAGATACCATCGAGAACAAACAAATGATCAAACAATATCAGTTTAGTTTTTTGCAACAAAATTGTCAAGACAATAATATTCAGGCAACAGTTCTGTCAAGTGAAGTCAATAAATGGGCTTGCACCATCCACGACTTGTTCTTTAATATATGTTTACCTGACTCTACAAGAACCCCAAGAAAAGAGAAACTGCTAATGCAGAAGTTCATTGTCCAGAGGACCACCAACCGATTGTTCTGCAGAGAAAGAATAGGTCTGAAATTGTTTGGCCAAAGAAAAGAATTGTGCTCGTATGCTTTAAATTAACCTCTTCCGTTGAGCATTCGAGCTTTGGGCCGGTAACATATATTTGTTTTGTTATCGAAATCAGTGTTCAATGCTTCAACGTTTCAATCCATGTGGCTAGACATTGACACAGATTTGGTCAATTCATCAATCATATGCACATTAATTTGATCAGAGAATTCCTGCTGCAATTAAGACGCGACTAATTTCCAAGTACCAAAACAATGCCTTCCGCTGCAACTAGAAAGAGCTTTTATCATGACTAACTTCCTATCTTTTCTATCAGAACCTAATCTATTATATGCACCCGAGATTTTCCTTCGGCAAGTTTCTCCAACCGAGCACCAACCTTCTCCTCAACATGTTTCAGCTCATGGATCACCCAAAACCAGAAAAACCCACGATCATCATCACATTCAAAACAACATCGAAACTATCGAGAAGATCGCTCCAACAAGCCAGTGCACATGCAACACACGCGCACGTATACACAAGGTAAAACCCGAAAATCGAAAGGACCCACAATCATCATCACATCAACAACATCGAAATTATCAAGTAAATTGCTCCGACATTACATTCTAGACAGAACACACATAGTAAAATCCAAGAATGCACGATGAACTACCAGATGATGCTCCCAATTCCAAAACGGGGACGAAGTCCGACGCATCCGTGGAGACGAGCCATGGATGCGCCAGATGAAACAGGAACTTCACAATTTCGTCGCCCCTCGGCCAAAACATCTCAGCAGCAGCATTCCGGATCGAAAGAGAAGGGAAACAAGCTACACATTAGAGCATAACGGAGACGGGGATTTCGATCTAGCGACGAAACTGAAAACGAATTCAAGCAATTAAGCTTTAAAATTGTACCCATTCCCCATGTATTGGGCCTAACCAATTTTTACGGCCTCCATCTTCATCTTCTTCTTCTTCGTCTTCTTAACAGCGAAAGAACAGTAAATGAAACCCACACGCAGACATCATCATCACCAGGCAAGAAGAAGAAGATGCAACAGGAGTAGAACCAAAGAATTGAATTTTTATTGATTAATCCGCTCCGGACTAAAAAATTGAACAATACCCTAACTCCCATGTTTGTTCATCGTCGTTCCTCGTGTATATAAAAAAAACCTAAGGAAGACAGAGAATGTCCTCGAGACATGTAACCCTCGGGACACTGTACATGTACGAGTAAGAAAATTCACATCCGGACGTCCAGCTCTTCGAGTCCGCCAAGTCTGCATCGGCGGCCGAGCTTCCGCCGCTGACGGCCCAGTACTCCTCCGGTGAAGTCAAGAAACCCTCGCCGTCCTCCAAGAGATTGAGAAATTCATCCGGATCAAACCCAGAATCCCCAAGATCAGAGGGGACGGAAGTCGGGTCCACTGCCAAATTTCTGCCGCCGCCGGCCGAGCCCTCCAGCGAAGTCGAGAAACCCTCGCAGTCCTCCATGAGATTAAGAAAATCATCCGGATCAAACCCGGAATTCTCAAGATCGGACGGCGCCGGAGTGGGCTCCACCGCCAAATTTCCGCCGCCGACGGCCAAGTCCTCCGGCGAAGCTAAGAAACCCTCGCCGTCCTCCAAGAGATTCAGAAAGTCATCGGGATCAAACCCAGAAACCCCAAGATCGGAGGGCACGGGAGTGGGGTCCGCTGCCAAATTTCCACCGCCGCCGGCAGAGTTCTCCGGCGAAGTCGACAAACCTTCGCCGTCCATCAACAGAGCCGAAAGCCCCGGCCCTTGACCTTCGAGACTCTCGAACATCGAATCCATCTCCTCCTCGTCGGTCAGAACGTGAGAATGGACCGCGCCGACCTTGTCTTGGGAAACATCCTCCAACGCCTTCAGCTTTTCCCGCGCACGATCGCGGACAACTTCGTACTTCAGGATCAGGGACTCGAGGCCCTCCTCTGTCGCGCAACCGTCCAATTCTGTTTCCACCCATTCCGCCCACTCGGTCAGACCCATCGGCGGCATCGCTTCGCCGGTCCGGATGTACCGGGCGATTATCTCGTCGGCCGATGGGTCGCCGAAAGAGCAGGGCTTGCCGGCGGGGGAGAAGACGACGACCGCGGCGCGAGCGCCGCAGAGGCGGCAGAGCTCGGAGGCCTTGTTGAAGAGGCCCTTGCGCCTCTTCGAGTACGTCACGAGGCGGGCCGCCGGGTCGGCGATCTTCGCTATTTCGGTTCGCCGGCGCTTACCCATCAACGATCGCAAGTATCTGTCGCAGGTTTTTGGGTTTTCTTGGACAGAGAGAGAGAAAGCGGGGGGAACGAGGTCGCAGGTTTCTTGGTTTCTTGGTTTCTTGGTTTCTTAGAGAGAGAGAGAGAGAGAGAAGAGGTTTGGAGTTGCAGACGGAGGGCGACGAGCGGGAGGGGATATATCAACTTACGCGCGTTTGGGCATTTCGACTTTTTGGCAATATCCTAATTTCCCCTACTTTTAAGTAAATTGTGCAATTAAGCCCTCGAGCTTTTTATTTCTATCAATTAAATACTCTAATTTCCTGCGAACGGTGATTTCTTCAATTCCTTAGGATAAATTATAATTTCCGTGGTAACTATTATTTTCTGCTTGTCTAACTCTATTTTCTGAATTTTTTTTTCTTTTTAATCTCTTCAAAAATTTGAAATTGGAAACACCTATTAAGAAAATATATAATAAACTAAAATGTAATTTCCTTGATGGGTCAGTATTTCGTATAACATAGTTATGATATTTGTGACATTTGAATATAGGAATAAAAATTTAAAAAATGAACGACACTTTAACTAAAAGCATAATACAGTGTTGAAAGACGTTATTAATAGGTTTGTTCATATAACTAAAAGCATAATACAGTGTTGAAAGACGTTATTAATAGGTTTGTTCATATATATATATATAAGATATAGCAACACTTAATGCTATACTTTTTTATAACTTCACTTAATGGTATACTTTTTCTCTTCTCCTGGCTCAGCTTTTTAGATAGGCATCATCTACCAAAATCATATGCTTACAAAATCAACTTAGGTTTCCAAATATCATGTAAAGGTCAAAATCGACATGCAGAGCTATAAATTATTTTAACCTAACTTTTGAAATGGATAAAAAAAAAAAAGAACTTCTTTTATTATGAATTTTGGAGGAAAATTCATAAGCGGAGATAGGAAGTGGATTTTCCTCCCTCCCAAGCTGGACAGAGAGTTATAAATACGCTCTTCCTGCCACAAGAGCACAAGTTCATCAATCATCACCTTCCCTTATGAGAAATCCTTGAGAAGCAATGGAAATGAACAGTCCTGTGCATATTCCTCGGAGAAAGAAGGCCTTCGTGGAGCACCGTCAGCCTTCGTTGGGCCGTGGAGATACTGGCACCATCGCTATTGAAGACTTGAACAGAGTATTCTCAGTGGCTTCCTAACATGCAGCTCAGTTCCTTGAAGTTATCAAAGCAACCAGCACAATGGAAGGATCGAATCTGCTTCCCATACGAATCAATTAGAGCAACACCAACTGTTGCAGTTCGGGTTTTCAATTCATTGCCGGCATTAAGTTAAGGCATAATCCTCGACTGTCAAATCTCTTTGGCCCAAGTTCTTGCACACGATAGACAAGGAACGGGTTAAGGTGTCCAGGTTTAAGTTCCTCATGTCGACGATATCTACACCTGTCAGCGTCGAGTAGGGCTGGAAGCAGGAAAATGATTCCTCCGGATAAAGTATGCGCCACATGCGTGCGATGATGCCGTCGACAATGAATCACATCATGCATCCAGCAGCCGATTGCTGGCCATTATGGGTACGTACGGCACCAGGTACCGCTGCCTTCTAAGATCAAGAGCAGTGGAATAACTCTGTTTACTGAATCGTGAAAATCAAAGACCTAATCGACAATTTGTTCTTTAAGTGAGTACCGGAAGTTCACTGACGAGAAAATGCATAGTTCTCAGTTGCTTATTCCTGGTAGAGCATCACAGTCCGACAGTGAAACACGCGAACAGAGAAGCAATGTGTTACATACTCTATAGTGACAAAGAACCTGATTGATTGAACGAGCATGACAATCGAATGTGCGTCCATTTGGTAGTGACAAGAATGTATCCATGATGGACAGTCACGAATGAATTAAGAGAGAGAAGATTTTAAAGGTCTGTACGTAAAATAAAGATAACCAAGTGACAGGAACTTATAATTATGAGTGGACATGCTCATCGCTCAATGCTTGGAATGAATCGAATCGACATCACCTGGGGACCCCTCACTATTGTCTCGCTTTAAGGAAAGGGTCTTGATATAATGTGGTTGTCGTGCTGCTGATAGAAGCTCCCACAAAATAAGCAGCATGATCTAGTGACCCTGTTTTGCTGTATCTGCTGCTTCCTTTCGTACTCAAAAGATCGATTCTGTATCTCCCATCCCGTGAACCCCCCCTGTCATCAGCCCCCAAAGAAGCAGCATGATCTGGTGACCTTGTTGTGCTGTATCTGCTGCTTCCTTCTGGACTCAAAAGACCGATTTCTAGCCCCCATCCCGTGAACCCCCTCATGTCATCGTCTTCCACAGAAGCAGCATGATCTAGTGACCCTGTTTTGCTATATCTGCCGCTTCTTTTTGGACTCAAAAGATCAATTCCGTCAAATGATCTCTCGCTGCTCTTATGGCTCAAGGAACATTTTCCGCTGTCTCTGCTCGTCTCGTGGACTGAAGACACGCTTCCATTAGACAAGCTTGTGCACATCCTGTGATAATAATAAATGCTTCCATCATGCAAGAACCAACTGCTTCTGTCCCTCAACGTAACACTTCCATTCCTCGACATGCTATTCTTGCCATTCAAACCCGAATCAGATCATTATTGTTGCCTTTTCTGTCCTCACCATTTTCTCCTGTATCCCGGTCATCTCTGTGTCCTTCATTGACCTGTGTGCCCTGCTGATTTGTGCTGTCTTCATCCCCTGTGATTTGGATGTTGCCCACAAGTACTCTCTGTGTCATCTTTTTCTCCATCCCTTTTGCGGTCACTCTCTCTTTGATTTGCTTCCAGGGAATATTTGTTGGGCTCCGGAGGAGGAACAGGCACAGCCTCAGTGGAGCCACTGAATGGAAGCTTAGAGTAGTAACAACGTTGCTCATCAGTGGATGGACCAAGGCTGCTTCTTGCAGACACATATGGCTGCAATTGTAACAGCTTGTTTAATGCTTCTTCAGGAAAGTTACATTCGATTAACGGATCAGCCATATCTGGAAACAATCTCGGGTCCCTGAATTTAGGCCGAGCATCTAGGCAAATGCGATCCATGGTACAAGTAACAGAGTATGGTCACTGAAACACAGATAATGTTGACGATCCTTCCAATTCCAAGCAGACCATCTCCAGCTGCAGATCTGGCCAGGAACTCCATACTGTGTCAAGAAAAAAAGCAGCAGAGATACCAGCACATATCAGCATTAAAAAGATGAAGAACGGCCCACAGACAGTAATCCATTAGTAAGAAAAGAAAGAGAAACAGTATAAGAGATGATTGAGTAACTCATGTTCCAAATGCAGATTCCAATGACCTATACAGACATTAATTCTTGCCCTTCGAGTATTAGAAGATAAGAAACTGATTGGAGCCGAAAAAGGGATAATAAAAAGAAGGGTATGAAATACATCACTGCAAACAAATTACGATTGACATCAACATGAAGATGTCATCCAAGACTTCCATAAGGAAATTCGACAAAACAAGTTGCCACGACTAACAGCTTGATACATGCTATTAACCTTTGGAAACCTGATTGGTCTCCAAATTAAGCAAACCCAAGCCTGGAAGGCCTCTAGTTTCTGGCCAAACTCAATCATGAACTGGGTATCCAAGGTGGATTGCTATTTATAATGATAAACACCTATATCTGAAGTACAAAACATGCACTGGCACGACCAATGAGTTGAGCCAAAAACCTTATAACAGAGAGAGTTCCTTGACTAATCAACTATAGAGCCTTCTGTAGTTGCAATTCCTCAACTATTATCAAAGCATTGCATAAATCATTTTATCAAAGTAAGTCCAAGAATTGAACTTACTAATCTACGTTTGAGATTTAACAATGGTTCTGGTCCTACCATGGGGACCTTACTCCTCAAGCTTGACGACTAGTTAATAAACTTAAAAGAACCATAATTAACGAACCAGAAGTTTACTACACTAACTCAGTCTGAAAAGAAAAATAACTTGCAGAAAATAGAGATAGAGGCACATCCAGTAGCGTACATTTAAATATTCAAATTCAATGCACTCAAAAAAATTAGTTTTGTTAAATAACAAAAAACAAAAGACAAAAGTGGCTCTCAAACTATAATATTGTAACATTAAGCAAAGAACTGTCATCAGATCAAAATCAGGCTTTGTCAGTGAGTAAGGACTTGCCAGAGTAGTGATCTATTGTCAAGTTCTTGCTTGTTTGTGTACATCTCGTACTCGCATTATCACCAAGTCCAGAAAAATTGCTGTCTTCACAGCAAATGACAGGAAAATGATGCCCTTTCATTGATGGCGCTGGAGAAGTAAACTCTGGGGACTGGTTATGCCACGGCTGCCAATAGCATACGTCATCATCATAAAAGTTCACTAACTTAAAACTCAAGTAACAATGAGCAAAATAGTTCAGTTCCGGAGCTTTATAAATCAAAAAACAGTGAATGAAGGAAAAAGAAATTCATATAGAAAGAGCAATTACCTTCCTCCTCGAATGGACTCAGTCAGTTTACCCTTAGACTCTACAAGAACCCAAAAAAGGAAACCATTAATGCAGAAGTTCATGATATAGAAGGCCATGGTTTCCAGAAAAATATAAGCTCCGAAAGTGTCTGGATAATGGAAAGTAATGTGGATGTATGCTTTAAGTCGAGTTCTTCTCATGAGTATACGAGTTTTGGGCCAGTAACAGAGATTTGTAATCAATGTCAATCATTGTGGCTAAGCTGCAACCAGTTTCCAAATTGCATCCAAATCAATGCCTATACAACCAATGCCATCTTGCTGCAAACTAAAACGGCTTTCATCAACACTCACTTATACCTGTATTATCAGAATCTAATTAAATTCATGCGCCTAATTCTCCTTTGGCAAGCTTCTCCGACTTAGCACTGACCAAACACCTCTCATTAACGCTGCCCGCTTTCAGCTCATACATCACCTAAAATCAGGAGAACCCGTCATCACATCAAAAACATCAAAATTATCAAGTAAATTGCTCCGCCATTTCATTCCAGACAGAACACACATAGTAAAACACGAGAATGTGCAGTGAACTACCTGGCGATGCTCCCAATTCCAAAACGGAGATGAAGTCGACGCATCCACGGATATGAGCCATGGATGCGTAGGATGAAACTGAAACTTCACTATCTTGCCGCAGCATTTCAAATAGAAGAAGAATTGCGACAAGCAACACACTAAAGCTAACGAAAACGAATTGAAGCAAAACAAGAGAAGCAGATGCAAATTTGAGAGGTCGCCAGAAGGTGTTAAATGGGAATGGTTTATGCTTTTTCCGATCTGCAATTAAGCTTGGAAAATGGGCCTAACCGATTTTCCGGCCTCCATCTTCTTCTTCTTTTTAACAGCGAAAGAACAGTAAAGATAATGAATGTTCCTCTTCACACGGACACAGAGACACCATCATCACCGGGCAAGAAGAAGAAGATGCAACAAAAATAGAACAAAAAATCGAATTTTTATTGATTAATCTGCTCCGGACTCAAAAATTGAACAACACCCTAATTTCTATTTACTTCATCATCGCTCCTTGTGTATACAAAAAAATCTAAGGAAGAAGGAGAATGTCCTCGAGACATGTGACCCTCGGGACACCGTATATGTACCAGGAAGAAAGACACCTGTGATCATATTTACATCCGGACACCCAATTCTTCGAGTCCACACAGTCCGCAACGGCGCCCGAGCTTCCGCTGCCGACGGCCCAATAATCCTCCAGCGAAGTCAAGAAACCCTCGCAGTCTTCCATGAGATTAAGAAAGTCATCCGGATCAAACCCAGAATCCCCAAGATCGGAGGGCGCCGGAGTGGGCTCCACCGCCAAATTTCCGCCGCCGACGGCCGAGTCCTCCGGCGAAGCCAAGAAACCCTCGTCGTCCTCCAAGAGATTCAGAAAGTCACCGGGATCAAACCCAGAATCCCCAAGATCGGAGGGCACAGGAGTGGGGCCTGCTGCCAAATTTCCACCGCCGCCGGCAGAGTTTTCCGGCGAAGTCAAGAAACCCTCGCCGTCCGTCAACAGAGCCGAAAGCGCTGGGCCTTGACCTTCGAAACTCTCGAACATCGAATCCATCTCCTCGTCTGTCGGAACGTGAGAATAGCCATCACCGACCTTGACTCGTGAATCATCATCCTCCCAGGCCTTCAGCTTTCCCCGCACAAAATCGCGGACGGCTTCGTACTTCAGAATCACGGACTCGAGGTCCTCCTCTGTCACGCAATCGTCCCACTCTGTTTCCACCCATTCCGCCCACTGGCTCAGACCCATCTGCGGCATCGCGTCGCCGGTCCGGAGGTAGCGGGCGATTATCTCATCGGCCGATGGGTCGCCGAAAGAGCACGGCTTTCCGGCGGGGAGAAGACGACGACCGCGGCGCGAGCGCCGCAGAGGCGGCAGAGCTCGGAGGCCTTGTTGAAGAGGCCCTTGCGCCTCTTTGAGTACGTCACGAGCCGGGCCGCCGGGTCGGCGATCTTCGCTATTTCGGTTCGCCGGCGCTTACCCATCAACGGTCGCGAGTATCTGTCGCAGGTTTCTGGGTTTTCTTGGAAAGAGAGAGAAAGAGAGGGTTGGAGGAGGTTGCAGGTTTCTGGGTTTCTTGGAGAGAGAGAGAGAGAGAGAGAGAGTGGGTTGTACGAGGTTCTTGGTTTCTTGGAGAGAGAGAAGAGGTTTGGAGTTGCAGACGGAGGGCGACGAGCGGGAGGGAAACATCGACTTATGCGCGTTTTCTGCATTTCGAAAGTTTTAGGTAATACCCTAATTTCCCCTACTTTTATGTAAATTGCACGATTAAGCCCCCGAGCCTTTTATTTTTATCAGTTAAATACTATAATTTTCTGTGAGTGTTCATTTTTCAATTGAATTTTTTACTATTAACTCTCGATGCTGTAAAAATAAAAAGAAGGTAAGTAAAGAAATCTCTTTGAAGTATATAATCAAATTTAGCATTAGATAAATTATAATTGATGTGGCAGCTATTATTTCTGTTTGTCTACCTTTATTTTCAGAATATATTTTTTTTAAAACTCTTCAAGAATTTGAAAATGGAATGCCTGTTAATAAAATATATGACAAGCTAAACTATAATTTCCTTAATGGGTCGGTATTTCATATAAAATGATTATGATGGTTGCAACATTTGATTATAGGAATAAAAATTTAAAATATAGAAGACACTACGAATAAAAATATAATACTTAGTTAAGGGGTTTGTTCATGTTATAGGACATAACAATGCTTAATACTATACTTTTTCTCTTCTCTTGGCTTGATTTGTTAGGCAGGCATCATCTAGTAAAAACCGCATGGTAGACATAAACAACTTAGATTTCCAAATATATTGTAAAGGTCAACTGATATTAACAATAGTAAAATGAAATAATGGTCTCATATGATTGGAATCACAAAAAAAATTATATAACTCATATTATTTTTAGTACAATCTAGCAAAAATATTAACACTGAATGGTATTTTATATAATTCACGCGCTATATTTTTCTTCACCCCTAAGAGTCGAGAGTCAAATTAACACCGAATAGTAATATATATATATATGCAAAAGCTGATGCTCTCGATATTAATGAGCCCAGCAAGTCTCGCCTTGAATAATTAAATCTCTTGAAATTTTTTTTAAGCTTATATGTTTGAAAGGTTTCCCATATTCCTGTTAAATGAAAGTCATATCATGGAAGGCCTTGATGAATACTGCATGAAACATTTATGTTAAAGTTGGGAATTATGGAGTTAAACTAAAATAATAATCATTCTCATACATTTGCTATAATTGATTAAAAAAACTGATAACCTATCTAGTCGATTGAAATTTGATACTGGATTACTGCAAATGTTGATAGAAATAAATATGTGTATTCTTTCGTTGCTTGTTGAAACAACTAAAATTCAATTTGCGATGTTTATTCCTAAAAAAGACCGACATTCGAACTCAAAGCGACAAAATTTCAGCACACAACACCATTGTTAGAATATACATTAAACTATGATCATATCTCACAGTTTAAGTTTTTAGAGGCATTAATCTTACAAAATCTCTCATTCATTGGCCAAATTGATCTGCATTGGCCTACACTAAAAAAGATTCAAGTGAACATTCACGCCGATTTTTTTTTTTTTGCAAGAACATACTTATAATGAGACATGGCATAGGGCAAATGGTCCCGCCATTTCGAAGTGACGTTGGCATCGTTGGCACACTTGGGATAGAAAGAAATTGCCTTGTTGACACCGCCGACATTATTTAAGCACTTCCCAAAATGAGTGGTGGTGAGGCAGCAACTTGAGGAGCTTTCTTGCGAGTTAGCTCCTTTGAGGAAGACCAATGAACCATGGTCTACTGGGGTGCAAAAACAAGATTTTGACACATTTAAGGGATCATGACTTAATAGGGAGAGAATCAAGATGAGACTCAAGAGGGACTGACGAGATGATCACTCACTTGGTGTGATCGGTTTCGATCTATTCCCAAAAATAGTGTTTACTTCCAAGAATGAGTATTTCCAAGAAAATTGGTAAGCTCCAATTGAGCAAAACTGGAGCTGAACCGAACAAAATCGAGCTTCAAGGGACAGCTTCTTTGTGTTTATTTTTCAAGCTTCATTGCAATGTCCATGTCACACTTTAGTAAAAGGGCCTACCCGGTGGCATTCTTATTGGAGAGCACCAATAATAAAGCCATGTCGATGAAAAAAATCTTTATGTTGGACTGCTGTGGTCCACAAGTAGCACTTGAACAAAAAAAGATAAGCAACTCGATTGGAAACTGAACCAAAGAATAGCTCACAGAGAAGGCAACCTATGCCACGAGGACCACTATCTACAAGATTGACTAGAGGTGATTTCAAGATCACATACATGGAGATTTTAACTTGACCACGGGCATGTTGCAATCTCAGACCAAGTTCATATGACATTACTTCAACAAATGCCGGTAGTCGCAAATCCTTTTTTCAAAAACATTCAAGACTATAAGTTCAGTGGGTTGGCTCAAAGGCCTTATGCCACTGTGCCTTACAATGCCATACAATTCAAGATCATTCATGATCCAACCTCTTAAAGCTTTTGGTAATATAAGAGTTCCATACGGCTTCTCTACGATATCTAAGATTTTGGAAACATCATTAAAAGCAAGGATGTCTAGTATACCGAATAGGTCAAAAGTGGTTGGGACTGAAGACCGTTGGGAAATATGGCTTTGAATCAATAGAGCAATCAAGTTGAATTTTAAGGCTCGATATCACTTTCTTTAAGAATTTATTTATCTCATAATGTTGCTAATGATCACTGACAAATATCTTCTAGGATATAACAAAGTCTCAAATGAGAATACTAGATAGCGATTCTAGTATATCTCTAGGGTCTCTTTGGTAAAATAATTGAAAATATGTTTGTAGTTTTGGAAAAAAGACTCAAAAATGATCTCACACTCGTTCATTCAAAAACTGACACGCGCACACGCACACACACACACACATCTATATATAAATCGATTTTAAACAATATATGCGACTTTTCATGAAAGGTTGCAAAGTGAACAAATAAATTCTTTCTAAAAAAGTTGCAAAATAAATAAATGCAATCCTTCGGGAAAGGTTGCAAACTGAATGAGTATTATTTCCAAAATTGTCTTGAAAAGACACATATAAAAGTTCGAAATAATAAAAATAATAAAAAATATTTTTAATAAATAAAATTTCGAATTTTCATAATTTCCAAAAATACTGAATAAACAAAAAAAAAGATTTGAACTAATAAAAATTAATAAGATAAATGTACAAAATAAAATAAAAATAATGGGGTTAGTGTTTAGTAAACCGTGGGTGTGCAAGCACTAAGTGCGCTTAATAATTGTGCCAAAATCGCGCAATTATTCGCCTACCTGTGCACGTGGGTGAAGTCTAACCCACACCTAAGCTTTTCTTTAAACACATTAAAGAATGTTTACACTTATTAATTGGCTCATCTCCTCCCAACTTTCCAATGTAGGACAAGTAAAAGCACATTTAGTTTGTTTTACAAACAAACTTCCAACAATCCTCCACTTTGTTTATAAAACAAAGATTTCAAAGTATAAAAAAATTTTCAAAAAAAACATACAACCAAAATTTCGGTGAGATTAATAGACATACATAAATGTTTCTTTCGAGTTAAACTTTTACTTATTGCAAGTATCTCAAAATTTTATCAAAGTGACAAGTAGCTCGACTTTAAATTTGTACTTTTAAATAATAGACTTGAACATACCGTACATATACTAACCTCTTGTTTCGGTGAAAATTTTATATTACTCTACACTATTATAGCCTTGTGCTTGATCCTATTTCATGAGCTATTTAAAAAGCAATCCTAACTTTTGTAAGAAATGTCACCACTTCTAAGCTCATATAAGTGAAGTATTTACCATGTATTTCTGTTATTATTAATAGATTATAAATTTGTGTTATACTTCATTAAGAATTCAATTCAACCTACAAAACGAAACGGGAGATACTGACTTCTCATATCAAGACTACGTTAGTATCAAACAATCACATTCAGTAACTTGTTCTTATCCATTAAACCTTGTAGCTAGTGATATTCCAAAAAAAGTCGGGTTACCATTACTAGTTATTTCAATTAAAGGGTTCAGCCCCATTTCTTGTGAGGTCGTTATTATCATGTCTCTTGGTTTTGCCTTTGTCAAGGGATCAGCTAAATTATTACTTGACATCATGTAGGCAATTGTTATGGTACCATCTTTAATCAATTATCTCACAAATTCATATTTTAGACTAATATATCTAGACTTACCATTATATGTGCTACTATAAACTCTCGCCAATGTGACCTGACTCTCACAATAGATATAAATAGGAGGCATAGGATTAGGCCATAATGTGATATCCAATAATAAATTCGGCCTCTTTTCCAGTTGCTACTAAAGCAACAAATTCGGATTGTATTGTTGAGTGAGTTATATATGTTTGTTTCTTGCTCACCCAACATACAACACATCCACCTAGTGTGAAAATCCAATCAGAAGTGGAATGTTCATCTCCCATACTTATAATCCAACTAGCATTGATGTATCCTTCTAATACAGCCGGATAATTATTGTAGAACAATCCTAAATTTTTAGTTCTCTTAAGATAATAAAAAATTCTGGTAATAGCTCTTCAATATTCTTTACTTGGATTAACTAGTATACCTACTAAACTTGCATACAGAAAAAGCAATATTAGGTTTAGTACAATGTATCGCATATAATAAAGACCCTATAACATTTGCATATTCAAGTTGTGCTATCACTCTATCAGTATTATAATTCAATTTAATACTAGAATCAAATGGAGTAGTTATTTCCTTGAAATCAAGATATTGAAATTTATTTAATAATTTCTCAACATAATTACATTGGCTTAAAGAATAACCCCCACTATGTTTCTTAACTTTAATACCTAAGATAGTATCTACTTCACCCAAATCCTTTATTTTAAATATGGAAGTTAGATACTTCTTAGTCTCAATAATTCCAGTCATGTTCGTTCTAAAGATAAGCATATCATTAACATATAAGCACACTAAGACATTATAGTCTTTAGTGAATCTAGAGTACATACATTTATTAGCATTATTGTGGATGAGACCATTAGATAGTATGACCGAATCAAAATTTTCATACCATTGATTAGGAGCTTGCCTAAGCTCTTAAAGAGACTTAATCAATTTACATACTTTCTTTTTATTTTCAAGAAGAATGAAACCCTCTGGTTGTTCTATGTAAATTTCCTTATTTAAGTTTATATTCAAAAAAAAGTCTTGACATCTATTTTATGAATACAAAGATCATAAATAGAAGTTAGAGCAAAAAGAATTCGAATAGAAGTTATATGTGCAACAGGAGTATACATATCAAAATAACTTATTCATTCCTTTTGTCTATATCCCTTGACCACTAGTCTAGCCTTAAAATCTTAGATAGAACCATCAAAATGATATTTTCTTCTAGAAATCCATTTACACCCAATAGGCTTGGATTATTTGGTAAATCTATTAATACCCAAGTATTGTTGGACATAATTGAGTCCATTTCATCATTTACAGCTTCTTTCCAAAAAGAAGCATCTTTAGAAGACATAGCATCATCAAATGCTTCTTCCCCAAGATTAATTGGTAGCTTTGAATTTGAAAGCATAGAATTAACCATTTCTCCAAGAGACCATTTTCTTGTGGAGTACATGGTGCCGAAACTTGATAAATAATACCATGTTCTTCACAAAATAAAAAGAATTCATTTAAAAATTGTTCTCCACCTCTATCTAAACGTAGAATTTTTATTTTCATTTATAATTGATTTTTTACTTCGGCCTTATATTTTTTAAACATGGTAAATGCTTCATCCTTTGACCTTATGAGATAAATATATAAAAACCTACTGCAATCATCCACAAAGGTAATAAAATATCTTTTACTATCATATGTTAGCATGCCATTGAATTCACATATATCACTATGAACCAAATCCAATAAATTCGAATTTCTTTAAACACCAGGAAATGGTTTCTTAGTAAATTTAGACTTAGCACATATTTCACACTTATCAAATTCGCCATTGAAATTTATCAAGTCTAATTTCTTAATATTCTTAAATAACGAATATTTATATGTGCAAACCTACTATGTCATAAAAATGAAAACTCAACAATATAAGCGAAATTAGCAAAATTATTATTGATACTCAGTTAATACATGCCATCATTGGTATAATCTTTACCTACAAACAACCCATTCTTCAACAAGATAATCTTGTCGGATTCAAACAAAACCGAGAATCCCCTCTTACAAAGTAAATCAATAAAAACAAGGTTCTTCCTAATTTCGGGTATAAATAACACATTAAAAAGAGTAATCTTTTTTTTTTTTCAGAAGTGAAGTTTATCTCCACCGTGCTTTTTCCAGCAACCTTTGCAAGAGTATTATTCGTCATCAAAATCTATTTTGAGTTGATAGTCTCTTCAAATTGCTTGAACATGTATTTGTCCTTACACACATGGACTGTTGCTCCTAAATCTAACCACCAACCGAATTGGACATTAGTAGAGTTGATTTCAGAAACCATAGCCATCGCATCATTAATTTCATAAATGTTCATGTTCAAAAAACATAGTTGAAATCATGGCCACATAATTTTCTTCAACCAAATTCGCATCTGCCTTCACTGTTGGAATGTTCTTATCCTTTGATATTCTCTTGCGATGAATGCAATCCTTAACGTAGTGTCCCTATTTGCCACAAACAAAACAGCAACCCCATTTTTCTTCTTTTATGTTTCCTTAAATTTATGCATGTTCTTTACTTTGAAGTTCTAGCCGATTTTTTGTTTTCTTTCCACAGCATTCACCTTGAAATAATACAAAATAAAATTATCACATAAACGTGACTCTTCTTTAAAACGAGGATTTTTTGTATTTGCTCCAAGGTGATGTCCTTTGACTTGTGTATCAGCCTTTTTTCCATAGTCTTTCCAACTCTGAGGCAATTTTGCAATAATTGTTTCGACTTGAAAAGCTTTTAAAATATCAATCTTGAGGGCACGAATTTTATTCACTAGCACTTGCAACTCATGGACTTGTTCCAAAAAGGGTTTGGTATCAATTGACATGAAATCAAAATACTTTGCGATTAGATATTTATTAGTACATTGCTCCTCCGTTTTGTACTTGAATTCTAGTGCGTTCCAAATTTTTCTAGCCGACTTCATTTTAGTGAATAAGTCGTACAATCGATCGGACAGTGTATTCAGAATATGTCCATGACAAAGCAATTTGTCCTCAACACATTTCTTCTTCTCCTTGTTAACCCTTTTAACGGCTTCCGCACTTGATTCTCCTCCTTCGATAGTAGGCTTCGAATCTTCTATAGACGCCAAGCTAGGATCCAGTATGTAGGAAATCTTCAGGGCAGTGAGTAGGAACATCATATTGTCCCTCTAGTGAGCAAAGTTGTTCCCATCGAATTGGTCCAATTTCACCATGTTTTGATTCATGACCTTGATTGTCTCCGACTCCATTGTTGAACAAAATAAATCCTTAAACTTGTTGGGAAATATGGCTTCGAATCAATAGAGCTATCAAATCGGATTTTGAGGCGTAATATCATTTTTTTTTAAAGATTTATTTGCCCCCACAATATTGCTAATGGTTACCGACAAATATCCTCTAAGATACAATAAAGTCTCAAATGAGAATACTATATAACAATTCTTGTATATCTCCAAGGTCTCTCTAGGAAAACAATTAAAAAGATTGCTATAGTTTTAGCAAGATGACTTGAAAATGATCTCATACTCATCCAAAAACTGAAACACACGCGCGCGCGCATTTTTAAATAATAAATGCGACTTTTCACACACACACACACACACACACACTCAAATTGTTTTTAAATAATAAATGCGACTTTTCACGGAAAGTCGCAAAGTGAACAAAGATATTCTTTTGGAAGAAGTTGCAAAATGAACAAATGCAACCCTTTAGGAAATGTTGCAAACTAAACGAGTATCATTTCCAAGGGTTATCTTGAAAAGACACATAAAAATTCAGAATAATAAAAATAATAGAAAATATTTTTTAAATAAATAAACTTTCGAATTTTCATAATTTCAAAAACTACTTGATAAACAAAAAACGGCCTTTGAACTAATAAAGGTTAATAAGATAACCATACGAAATAAAATAAAAATAAAGGTGTTAATGCTAATTAAATTGCGGGTGCACAAGTGCCAAGTGCATCTAATAATCTCGCCAAAATCGCACAATTATTCGCGCACTCGCATGCGGGTATGGTGGGGTTTAGCCCACACCTAAACTTTTCTTTAAACACATTAGAGAATGCTCACACTTATAAACTAGCCCATCTCCTCCCAACTTTCCAATGTGGGACAAGTAAAAGCGCACTTGTGAAGAGTTATTGCATTATTAGCAAAAAGATGTTGAACCAGTTACCTAGTCTTATTGGAAGTTTGTTTGTATTGGGATGACATCAAGAATGGACCAGTAGCTTGGCGAGGTTTCCAGGTTAAAATTATTTCAGCTCGTGGACCTTTTCCCCCCACTCAAAACAAAGTGGAATAGCCACGCTTGCTAGAAATAATACAGTGCTTGGAGGATTCATATTTCGGTCTTCTAATACTCTTGTGATGGATAGCTAACTATCCCAGGAGGACATGCTCGTCCGTAGCAATGGATATTTTTCCAGATGTAGGATTGCGGTGATGATAATCCCTCCCCAAAAAGATATGGCCCTCTTTGATTCTGATTATGTTCTTCCCCAAGCTTACAAATTTGGTTAGAAGAAAACTTGATGCCTTTGTAATTTAGAGTTGATCTGGAATATAGATACATTAAACAGAAACAATATTATGTATTCCATCACTTCGAAAACTTCATTACCATCTTCTCTAATTGACAAAAGAATTGAAATGCAGATTGTAGCATAGGCCACTCTAAAGGTTGCTCATATGTAGCTAAAATTTGCTCAAGTAAGTTCCCCATAGACTATTACCACACCTTTGGTCGAGTCTCCCTCATCTGTGGACTCAAATATTGAGGACAACCATTACTCTACTCAACAACATATTTTCCAAGGAACTGTTGATCTTGTCCTTGTCCCTTGTGATGTTCAAATCGCAAATGGTCTTACAAAGGCACCTTTTTTTGTTTGGTTTTCTAGTTTCCAAACTCTAGTTGATTTCCTTAAAACAACCTTGAGTTTGAGGGGAGATATTATGATGTTATTAGGATATTTAGAGATTTCGTTGGATTAAGGCAATTATGGATTACAATTAATATGAATGAGAACAACATGTGAAGGCAAGGAAAGGCAAGGAAAGTAATCTAATGAGAAAACTAATTACTTAGGCATATAATTAAAATTATATAGTCAAATTAATTCCATCAAATCTGACAAAAACTCAAAATAATTTGACAATATTTCGATAAGGATGGAGAAAGAGATGGAGATGGAGATAGAGTACTTATATTAAACCATCCATGTTTATCTTATTCAAATCTAAATTAATCCTAAGATAAAGTCTAGTTTAGGTGTTTGCATGCTAAACTTGCTTCAACCAAGCCTTTGCTCGGCTCCATACATAGCCTTGATCTTATGTAGTTCCTTGAGTGCTTCAGCCATGCCCATCCGATCCCGCGGCAAGTCCATTGAACACACAACTCCAATCCCTAGGACGGAGGCAATGCAATCTCTCATCCTCTCAATGTCATTCTCGTTTTCTCCATTAAAATTGGCTGAGTCCACGATCTCCATCACTTGATCTAGCATATTCATCTTGACAAAGGTGTGGAGATTCAAATTGTCCTTGAAAGCCTCTTCTGTGGGTCTCCTCCCGGTGAACATTTCCAATAAAAGAATACCGTAGCTGTACATGTCGCCTTGTGTCGATACCATGTCCCCCATGCCATACTCTAAAATTGTGTACATCAAGCGATATGCAATGAAAATCTAAATTTCATTTCAAGGCCAACGCAATAAAAATTAGACAATTAATGAGAAAATTTTCTTACCAGGAGGGACATAGCCTAAAGAACCCCTCACTGCCACTGAGCTGTTGCGATTGTCAATGTCCATGGCCTCTATCGTTGCAACGGAGCTTATCTTCGCTAGCCCGAAATCCCCAACTCGCCCCATCATCTCGTTGTCTAGAAGGACGTTGCTTGGGTTCAAATCTCCATGTACAATCTTTGGGTTGCAATCCTCGTGAAGATATTCAATCGCGAAGCTATGTCGATGGCAATGTCTAACCTTTGCATTAGTCCCAAATGTCCTGGTTTTTCATATTTATGTTCATGCTCAACATCTTCTTCTTTTCCTTGGTGTATCCAATTCTCTAAGCTCCCATTAGCCATGTATTCGTATAATAAAGCTTTGAAATCGTTGCCATGATAATCCATGCTTGAGCACACGTTCAATATCTTCACGAGATTTCGATGTCTTATTGCCCCTGAGGTTCGGCATTCTAAGACGAAACTCTTTGAAGCACCTCTGTGATCCAAGTTAAGCACCTTAACCGCCACACAGTCGCCTTCTTGTGTAGTTCCTTTATAGACAGTACCATATCTTCCTTTTCCGATCACATTGTTCTCGGAGAATCCATTTGTGGCTCTAAAGAGCTCCCCATAAGAGACCCTCGGAAATTGGTGTTCAAATGGCAATTCAGTTGAAGATGTAATATTTTTCGACTTCTTTCTTCGGTACCAAATGATAAATAGGCAAAGACACAAAATAAAGCTAGACAAGATGGCTACCGCTACGGTGATTACTGTAACTTTTTTGGTCCAAAATGATTTAGAGGTATTCGATTTGCAAGAAGGAAGATTTAGTTCTGCAATACCTCCACATAGATTCCTATTCTCAAAGACGAACATTGCACTAGCATTGAGAAATACTCCATGCTTCGGAACTTCTCCTTCAAACTTATTTAAAGATAGATTCAAGTACTTTAGATCTGTAAGTTTAGCGAGAAAGCTCGGGATTTTACCAAAGAAGTCGTTATGGGAAACATCCAACTCTTGTAAGCCCCGTAATGTGCTTAAAGCCGGAGAAATTTCTCCATGAAAGGAATTGACTGCTAAGTTGAGCCTCTCCAATTGCAAGCACTTGCTGATGTAGCTAGAAATTTGTCCTGTCAGCTTATTGTAAGACAAATCTAGTTCGACAAGATTGGCCAAGGACCCAACTTGAGATGGAAGAGATCCGCTCAACTAGTTATGTGCCAAGCTGAAGATAATCGAAATGGTAGAAATGCTAAGAACCTCCCTTGGGATTGAACCACTTAGATTATTGTTCGAAAGCTCAAGCTCGATTAGCTGCCTGCAGTTACCAAGACTATGTGGTATTTCCCCGTAGAAGTCATTGAATGACAAGTGAAGGCGATTCAATGATGTCAAATTGCCGATCGATGATGAGATCTCTCCCATTAGCATGTTAGTGCTTAAGAACAATTCGTGCATGTTATGGAGTGCTCCAATAGAAGAAGGAACATGGCCATTGAGCGAATTATTTGCTAAGCAAAGAACAGATAGGTTGAAGAGATTGCCAATACCTGAAGGAATGGTTCCGTACATTGGGTTGGATGACATAGAAATTGCTTGAACACTCTTGGAAAGATTGCCAATGGAATCTGGCAACCGACCTTCAAGAAAATTGGAGTCCGCCCAAATATGGTCTAGCCTTGAACAATTAGTCAATGAGGTAATGAAATTGAAGTCATCTTGCAACTGGTTAAAAGCAAGGAACATTCCTCTAAGAGCTTTTAGCCATCCAAGATTTGGGGGCATTGGTCCGTGCAAACTGTTATAGCAAAAGTAGATGTACTGAAAGCCGGAGGCATTTGATAAGGACGGAGGTATAATGCCAGTAAATAAATTGTTCCCAAGATCAAGATAAGTGAGATAAGGAAGACTATCACCGATATAAGGAGAAATGCTCCCCCTCAATTGATTGTCACCAGCATTGAAATAGAAAATGCTGGGGATGTTGAAGATTGCTAGAGGGATCTCACTGGTGAGTTGGTTAATCGCCATTTGAACATACCACAAACCACGAAGTTTGGACAATGTCCTGGGAATCTCTCCTTGCAACCCATTTTCTTTGACGGAAAGAGTGTGAAGTTTGGAGAGATTTCCAATAGAATGAGGAATAGATCCTGTAAGACTGTTATGAGCCAAATCTAAAACTTGAAGCTTTGACAAGGAGCCGAGATCATCGGGAATTTCGCCCACAAGTTGGTTATCGATGAGATTCAAAATCTCAAGGTTTAAGCATTGAGAAATATTAGTGGGCATTTGTCCACTGAAATAGTTGTTACTAAGGATGAGACGACGAAGGCGAAATAAGCGGCCAATGCTTTGTGGAATTTCGCCACGAAAGCTATTGTTCTGTAGAACGAGGCTTCTTAGGAAAGAGAGGTTTCCGACATGAGGCGATAGAAGACCGCCCAAGCCTTTCGACATCAGGTCGAGTGACACGACCCTTTCAAGATGCCGTCCACCGCATTTAACACCTTGCCACTCACAGTGATGAGAAGAGTCGTTCCATGAGCTCAGGACTCCAAGTGGATCCTCGTCCACATTATCTTTGAAGTAGATTAAAGCGAGCCGATCCATTCGGTTGGTTTGCAACGCTGAACTCGTCCACAATGGGAGCTGGGCATAGAAAAACAGGAACATAATCGCCATATGCTTATTTATCATGACTGGGTTTTGTGTCCTAACAACCTACAAGTGAAGTCTCTTCCGGATTGAACTATATAAGAAATGAAGACCTTCAAAAGCATATGCATTTCCATTGATCAAGACACCTTTTCACATGGTGAACCCGGTCTGGTTGACTAAATTTGCGAGTTTAACCCAAACCAAAGGGCTAGACTTTGAAGTACTGCAGATTGGCCCAACCAAAGAAAGGGGCACACACACATCAAAACACATACTTTGTGTTCCTTTAGAGTCGTAGCCGCACAACAAGATGGAGGATTTGACGGATGCACAGTGACTTACTTGGAAAGCGGTGCTACGAAGAAAGGAAATTAAGAACGGACTAGCTCCTTGATTTTCGGACGTGTCAAAGGGGCTCCTCTTTGGTCGCGGGCAAAGCGTATAATTTATGTTGTGAGTTTTTTATGGGCAAAATGAGTTGTTTATTTATTAATACCTTAGGTTTTGGTTTAATATGGGCAGGAAAAACACTTTAGCATGTTGAACGATTATAGCTCCAATTATTCGATTAAAGTAGATGGTTGCTGTTGACACTTTACATGAATGTAGGAACTAACATTTGAACTGAATTACATAAACCTTTGGATTTTCTATAGTTCCTCATTTATATTTTCTGTGATTTCACATTGACTTCATTACAAAATTCTGATTAGCTTCCTCATTTATTTTCGTTAATTTTAAAACAAGGTTTACTTCTCACCTTATATATTGTCACTCCGTGGTCCTAAACCATCGGTTTTCAATATTATAGGCGTGAATTACTCTTTGAAAAATGGTCAATTGTGAACCCAACCCAACAAACCAACCTATCGCTCCCTTCTGGCAATGTCAGTTCATGTTCCTAACGTAGACTGAAGACAATCCAAAACAATTGTAACTGATAAAGGTTTGCAACTCATAGATGTAAGCTGGTTTAACTGGTTCATTGCCTGATATCATCAGATCAACCTGCCATACCGAAGAAGGGGAAAAACATTGATCCCATCTCATCAAGGAGAAGTAAAAATCAAACGGAAAATACAAACCATATACAGATGTTGAGAGAAAAGATAAAGGCCACAAGAAGAACTTCCACCAAAAAAACATTTATATGAGATAAAGCAGCCAATAGAGGAATGCTATAGACACATACTTCTGTTTCAATGCGCTCTCTACTGATTTTAGCTCCAAGTGCATCTTTTGCATCATTGGATACGGCAGGTCTCTTCAGCTCTTCATCCAAGATAAATCTGAACCTCTGAAATGAACACAAGATTATAAAGATGGAGGCACAAAGATGACCAGACAATAGATAAAGTAGCAGAAAGCTCCTTTTGATTTCACAAAAATTTTATACAAATTAAAGAAAAATGAGCATCCACATTACATGGCAGAAGAATGAAAAAAAATAAAAAGAAAGCTTCTTTGTAGGATGAGCTACGAAAACGCAAGGTTTACAAAGCTCATCTAAAAATAAAATCATTAAGCATTCCCAATTCAAGAACAATGAGGATGCAAGCGGATCCAAGAGTCTTCGAAAGAAAAGAATTATACATAAAATACGGCAAAAGTATAGTGTAAGTGCTAAAATTTAGTACGGGGATGCTTAAGTATAACTTTTTTTATAAAAAAAATTGGGACATTTGAATACCAAGTTTGGCGACCCTAGCTGGAAATCCTACGTGGTAATTTTTTATTAATATAACTCGCCTACGTGGTGGCTCGTCAGAGAGCTAAGTCGGCAAAAAAAAGTCAAAATGACGTCGTTTTGTCTTCGATTTAAATTTTAATATAAATACTAATTAAATTAAATTTAAAACTTATAAAAATGGAAGAAGAAGATTGCATAAGGCTTGTTTGGTGAAGGCTGTGCAAGCCCTCGCCATTGCCTCCCCACCATTGTCAAGAAGGGTCTATTTGTAGATAAAGGATGTGACTAGAAGGAAGACAGCATTTGGTGCATGCATGTGTACAAAGCTAACTCGATTTAAATTCTAATAATCAACACAAACCCTGACTCGGCCGTCCTTCTTCGTCACAGGACAATGTTTACAATCCAATTCGAGTATTGTGAGAATTCGATGAACTCGAGGGTGTGAGAGAAAATGATTCCTTGTCACAACCGGAGCACTTGGGATTGGCTATAGAGGGGGTGAGTGAAAAATGCTGGAGAGAGAATGGGTAGTTGATATATATGGTGATGATAAACCTGATGGGCTTGATGGGCTGCATGCGATAGTTGAGCTGAGTTGGGTTCCATGGGCTTTGTGCTTTGGACACTTTTCTCAGAGCTAAGCTTTTGCAAAAAAATAGTACTTTTGTTCGGTTGTTGACTTCGACTGCTTTCAGAAGGTGATTCCTAGGCCGACTCGTAGACGTCACCGTCCGATGTTGATTATATTGTTCTTGATCATTTTTGTAAGCGATGGAACATTTACAATCTCTCGCGATTCATGTGCCTTCGATTACATCTCACATTTGAAAGATACCTACAATTCTCTTTGCATTTATTAGAGCTAAAGGAAGCACTTGGGCGCAAAATCTATACTGCCGCAAGGTTCGAGACGGAGGAAAACAAAAACACATACAACCTAGGACCATGAAGGCATGGCGACGATTCTCTAATGAAGTTATGAATGGATAACTACACAAATAGTTTTTGAACTTTAGCTGAATATTCAATGTGGTACTTAAACTTTTAATTTGTTCAATATAGTCTCTGAATTTTATCCCGATGTGTAATGTGGTTCATAAAATTTCATTTTAGTCAATGTGGACATTAAATTTTGATAAATATTCAATCTAATCCTTATACTATATGAAAATATCCAATGTTATCCTTTCTTTAATTCAAGTTCACAGACAATATTGAATACATTCACCAAGGACTAACATGTATAAAAAGTTTGGATATCATGTTGAATAAATTAAAAGTTCAAGAACTATATTGCACATCAGGCTATATAATTCATGGACTATATTGAACAAATAAAAAATTCAAGAATCACATTACACGTTTGAGCTAAAGTTCAGAGATCATTTATATTAAATTAAATGTTGAATTTCGCTTTTTCTAGTACAATTTACTTCTGAAATTCCATGTCAGTAAACCAGTAGCGGAGGCAGAAAATCAGGGGTCAGCAGTCAAGCCGCGTATGCTTTGGGCTTGGGGCAAGACGATGGATTCGAGGAAGATTGGGGAAGGGGGTGGGGTCAAGCCCCGGAGACTTTGAAAAGGAGAGTCAACGGAAGAGTCAAGTCTGCTCTTTCTTCCTCCCTTCGACCCCGAACATTTTGCCCTCTTTCTTTCCTTATAATTACGTTGCTGACCCAACTTACGTGGTCCCTGGCCGGAGCAGCAATCCGTCTGACGTGGCATCGGCGATTCCCAATTGTGCCCCTGAACTTCACTCCGTTCGTTTAGCCAAAAAAAAAAAAAGTGACATGTTTGGAAAATAACAGTATTTTATGGTAACCCACCCACGTGAAACGCGTTGATTCGCGCTGCCCCTCATCCAGGGAGGGGGTTCAAACTCCGCGCCTCACTACGACTTAAGTGGAGTGCTTGCCAGGTGAGCGCCCCACGCCCAGTCTTCCCCGATTTACGCCACCGACTACCATATACGGTGATTAGAAATCATAAAAAAAAAAGTATTTTTTGGTATTTTGCTGAAACTTGAAATTGAACTAGAACATATTTTCCGCTCTTTGATATGAAAATTTAAATTAGTTTTCTTAAAAAATTACCAAAAATTACCAAAAATGTTGATTTTTTTAATTTTCTTTTATTTGTCCTTCGCCCTAACCTCACCCTCTAATGCCACATTCGAATCTAGTCTGACTTTGTTCACAGCACCAGCCCAGCCAACCCTATCGCTGAGCTAACCCCCTCTAGACTTGCCTACCTCTCGTGACCGTGCCCTCATGGTAGGTGGTGACGACGAATGTGTGGACTCACTGTCGAGGATCTTGCAATTTGTTTTTTTATTGATGAAAATGTTTTCCTTAACTAGTTTATTTTCTGTGAATCAAGCGCTGGAATATTTTTCTTCCTAAAAGTTGTATTTCACTGCTTTAGGGAAAATGAACAATTTAAAAAATATTTTCCCAAAAATGAGTAATTGTATCATTTAAAATAATGGGTTAATGAAAATTTTCAACAAAAATTTACATATAAACCTTTTAGTAGATGATGAAATTCTTTTCATTTAATTTTTATGCGAGACAAGCGACCATTTTTAGGAAAATATTATTTAAAATTTTTCATTTTCCACAAAACAAACGGACCCTTAAACTCACCACAATTTATGTGGAGTCATGTCAATTTCTATCATAAAACCAATATCATAATTGTTGGTTCAATGGAATAAGGGCAATTACTTAAAAAGTCACATGAAGTTTTTGGTAGCCTATGTACTCATCGTAGTACATGTAGTATAAGCACATACTTGATTTCTAAATGTAGCTATACTTTGTAAAATAAATAAAATGCCGTGCTATTTGATATTGTGTTTTGTAAAATTGATTCAAACTCATCTCATGATCTAAAATCCAAAAACCATTTAAATCCTTCAAGGGTCGGATCGAATTCGAGATAGAGTGATGAAATTGTATTAAATTAAACTTGCTTCAATCTCTATGAATCAATCGTACTAATTTGATTGAAAATATCATCTTATGCACCTTATAAAATATACAACTACATGATGCTCATAATGAACTTTGTTTCATATGCTAAACAACGATATTAAGTCAAAATTTCCCATTTCAAAACAACCGACTACAAATAATACTTTTTTTTGGATTTGCCTATCTATTCTTAATTGCAAGAAGGGGATGTCAAAGGTAAGACTAGTGACTAGAGTGAAGTCGTGATAAGGTAGCCGTATTAAAAAGTGCAGCTGGATCTAAGAGTAAAGAGGGCCAACCACTATAACTACCTCTTCATCATGCACCCAATATGAGATGTATACTCATTTCACCCATGACTCGAAAATCTGATGTTGATAAACTTGTTGTAGCAATCACATATGTGTGCAAGAAGTGAGAAAGTCTTTCCTCCACACAATGTGGCAAATTGGCCAGAGTCCAAGCACGACATAGTTCAAATAGCAATACCGTCTATATCACTATATTTATAAATGTCCGATCTTTTGCAAAATAATAATAACAATAATAATGTTTTATTTTTCAACCAAACTTTATCATTTGACTGCTACACGTGGGAACTTATACAGGTAGTGCATTTGGAAAGGTTGTGGTTTATGATATCAACGTGAATTATATGCGTGTGATCTTTAAGAAAAAATATGTGATCTTCTTGGAATGAAATGTGATTTTATACCATGTTGCATAGGGATACGGCTAGTGTGTATGAAAGGATGCGGATTACGATTTCATTGTGAATTATGTGCATCTTATGACCTTTAAAAGAAGCATAGAATACATTAAAAAAATCAATACCCTTGCAAGACATGGTGGTGTCGATACAAATATAATAAGAAGAATAGAATAGAGACTTGAGGGAGGGGGCGTTTACATGGGTGACACGGACCAAAGATTTTCAAGACACAATAGGTCGAGGAAGTAGCCTAGATAATTGAGCTAGTCTTGAAGGTTCTAAACCTCTAGGGTTTCATGAGAACTCTTAAATATTGTCATAAGTATCAAGGAAAGCATACACTTGTATTCTAGAGACATGAGTAAATATTTCATAGTAGCCTCATTAGACCGTACATCCTTCTTGGTATATCCAGATAATAGGTAGGAGCATAAACTGAAACATTTTGGAGCTACAAAGATAGTTATTAAATCGTTATGCACTTAGTTAACATAAATAGGTGGTAAGATCTCTACCACTAGAGCAAGTGGAGATCTACGGTAGTAATTAGACGGGTTCCTTTCTAAATAGGGATCCCTCTCTCTCATTTAAATTATTTAGCCTATTGGTGAGCTTGGAGTATTTAAGGGTACAATTATAAATCTGTAGTTTGGGCTTATGAACTATTCTTCGGGAAGCATATCCTTATTCTAATCCAAATAAGCATAAAGCCTAATAAATCAAGGAGATTGAAATGGCCATACTAGGGCACCTAAATCCGAGATATGTAAGGTAAGCAGAGTCGTGCAGTGTCTCTTAGATTGATGAATAATGAAGATAGATCAACTCTAACTCTGTTGAGGCAATGGGCAGGATGATTTGGCAACAAGTTTTGTTGCCCACTAGGTTGAGCATCCTTAAACGACAGTATTTCCCTATCTAATAAGTTCTGAATTTTGATCTTCGATGCCAAGCAATTATCTGTGTCGTGCCCTTTCTCACCCATGCAATTATCTGCTTCTTCAATTCTTTCTCCAACTATAAACGATTGTGAGAAGGTTTGAAAGCCCAAGCTAATCATTTTCGCATAGAATTCATAAGGAATTGTCTTCAGAAAGAGTTCCTTTATCTCTTGTTCATCGAGAGGAGGTTGGTCTTGTATTGTTGTGTCCTTATTGAAATAATTGGTTATCATGGAAAAAAAAAAAACAAAAAGAAGTAATTATTGGACATGAAAAGAGGTGACTGTTGGATATGAAAAGAATTAATTGTTAACATGGAGAGAACTGATGCTCCATCATGAAAAGTGATGATGGTAGGAATAAAGTACTTATTCCCTAAAAATGTGTTGGTTGTCTGTAAATGACATCAAATCATACATTACTCAAAATACATGTTCAAGAACAACCACCTTCTCTTTTCATAACTCTCTCGTCTTCACGATATTTTCTATTATTTTTCTTTTACACCCAAGTTTAACAGCACATTTAAAGTCAAATTTCAAGAGAGAAATTAAGTAATTGTTGAACTCGTTTCTCTGTGACTTTGACATATATTCATGAGGTATATTTATTATAAACCCGATAGCAAATAGTGAGGGCAAATCATTCTTTAAGAACAGTAATTGTCATCACGCATCAAAGAATCAAAAAACTATAAACCACCGCTCTATCTTCATCAGCAATCACTCAAACATGCCCTGCCTTTTTAGGTATCTCAGGCCAAATCTGCCCGAATCTCCTCGGGCACCAATAGTCTCCCGAAGTTGCACCTTTGTGCCTTATTTGCGTACAGGTTCATATCATACATAAAAAAAAAATAAGGCGAGGTGGCTACTCGTCCACTCATTTTGTTTGGTTAAATACTGAAGACCAAAAAGGGACAACCAACCTAACATTCCCTTTGCAAAGAAACGAAATATTTAGATGCCGATGAAATGTGCTCTCTTGGTTTAGGTATTACATAGTTGCTTCGCTACCAAACCTTGCCAGTGAGATTCTTTAGGATTAGATTGAAAACGAGCGCACATGCAGACACTAAACAATATGGCCGGTCTTGATACAGTCAGATATAACGAGGAGCCTATTCTGCAGGCTTTCGACTATGTGTCGAAACTTTGATCCCGGGAGAAATTGCTACCATTTAAGCGACCAAAAGAAAAAGCTTACGATAGCAAAGAAGACTCACTTGACAATCTGGACTGCTGCAGTCACTGTAAAGGGCTAGGAAACGGACTGAGTTGCAGCAAAAATCAGCGAGTCTCCTGATTTTACAAGAGCTCTCTAAAGTTTGGAGGTAAAGAACTTGGAACCCACTTGGATAGGGAGCTACCAAACTCGAGGTCTCGGGTATTCCGTAGCTGTGATCAGTTCCCTAATTCTTTACGTGCAAAAATCTGTACCTTTGTCAGAGATTCTACGCCACTGACTTTCCACTAGTCGAGAACCTCGTAGAATACTAATACGACCTACTGGTCTACAAGATTCTAAATGGATAATTGAATAGAATCGTAAGTTTCGCCAACTCACATGTCGACGCCAGGTGCCATGCACATGCTTGCGAGGATGGTCCTTGTTTTGGAGTTGGTGACGACCCAACCCGTGATAGATAGCATCCGGAGTCGACGTCGAGCATTTTCACTCCGACGTTAATTCCTTCCAAAGCTAGGGAGAAAACCAAATTGGCGTTGAACCTCACTTGTTCACATGCATGTCTATGTGATTTTCTTCTCTAGTAAGTTATATCCTCGTTATCATTTAATTTCTATACATTTTGATTGGACTGCGCTAATCAATCAAAAAGCCTATAATGTTTTTATACCATTGTAGCTTGGTGTGCTCCTATAGCCCAGTATGCTCTTTCCATTCAGTACAGCCAAGCATGGCCTTTATAGCATCTCAAAAAGTTATGTAAAATCAAGAAAAATATCGCTCGAAAAAGATATTTGAGCAATGAGTTATGTTCTCTCAAAGTTCTTGCAACAAGAGAATTAACAAATACGTGTTCAGATAATTTTAATCCCAATACTTTTTAGTAATTTCTTGTTTGCCATGAGATTTCTCATGAAATACATTAGATTGTGATGAGTTACTCTTTAAGAGAGCATACCGTTATTCTATTCCAAATAAGTGTAAAGCCTCATAATACAAGATGCTTGAGATGGGCCATACTAGGAGGCAATACTAAGAAAATGTTTTTTCCCTTCTTCTTCTTTTTTTTCCCAAAATCATCTTTATATTAAACGCCTTCGATTATGATCCGGCCTTCTATCATGATTTGATTCATTTTGTTAAAATTATTAGCGAAGTGACTAAAAAGTATATGATCACGAGGATGGGGATGATTTCTATTTCCCTAAGGACATTGACCCTCTCCTAAGAGATACTCGGCTTCATACAAACACAAAAGTTGCAGGATTGTCATCATTATCTACTTAATCCCTAAACTAGTTAAATTTTAAATTTAATGGTGGAACGTGAATTACTTGTTTTTTCCTTCAATCTTTACTTAGCGCAATCAGCACATGATCAACATTGACGAGGATAAATTTTTAATTTTAAAAACATATTTTTATTGATTTTTTATTATACTTTTCTCCTTCTTCTTTTTTTTCTCATTTCTTCTTCACTGTTTAGGCGAGGCCACCAGCCAGTGGCCGATGGCTGGCAACCTTCGCCGGCCACAGGGTGAGAATTGCGAAGCCCTCGTCGATAATGAGTGAGGCCATCGCAACCCGTTGTTGAGAGGCCACTAGGGGTCATTCACCCAAGGATCATGCTAGCACGATGAAGAAGAAAAATAAATAAAGAAAATAAATAAATAAATAACATCATCAAGCAAAATAATTTTAAAAATATGGAATTTTTTATAAATAAAGAAATTATTCACTTTAATGTCGACCATCTGCCAATAGCACCAAGCAAGATAGTCGGCGCTAATTAGACCGTTTGGTAGCGATTTTCTACTAAAATTATCCAAAATGACCGTATTGACAATTTATTAAAATATTTAGGACTAATCTAACAAATCATCAAAATATTTAGGACTAAATCAACACAATTAAAAAAGTTTAAGACAAAACTTGTCATCGTACGATAAATCCAGGACTTATTTGGACAAGTGTTCCCCCTATTAGCGTGATGGTTGGTGTTAACCTTCCGTATGACTTGCGTTCCACGTTCGGAAACTTGTTTCATGGTTCGAAACCATTGCCGGCGGGAAATAGCAAAACCGTGACACTGAAGTAAGTGGTTCAAGGGCATAATCGTAAAGGAACAATTTGCCGCGTCGGTCGGGTCGTAATTAATTTAGTAATTTCGAAATAATATAATCCGTAAATGGGAAAAAGTATGGGGAAGAGAGAGAGAGAGAGAGAAATGGAGGACGACAGGCCTTGGATTTGACTAAACAAAGGAGCAACGGTATTGGTGGACGCTACGTGCTCTGTTTCTTCTCATTGGCTGAGTGGCCCTTTCCACGTTTATAGACAAAGAAGAGTCAAAGTCAAGCACAAAGCAACACGACACATTTATTTTTTTTCTTTTATTTGATTCATCAACGACTTGTCTATGTCTAACATTGATTCCCTTTTATTTATTTATATTATTTATTATTATTATTCAACTCCGCCCATGCTTGGGTTGTTTTTATTCGGTATATAGAATTTTAGATTTGATAATGTTAATACCAGATATAGATAACTCTATGAGTTGAAAGATGAAATTACGCGCAACGTTAATCGAGATGGATGAAAGCATATAAACTATCATGTTAGAAAGCCTGATCCAAAAATTCAAGCCAACATGTGGAGGGAGACTACACTGCACTCATATGAAAAAGATACAAAATCTCGTAAATTAGCAATTCTAGGTACTTTAACAGGGCACGTTGCAATGTTTTAGAATTACATTTGTTTATTCAAAAAGCATTTTCCTAAAAATTTCATCTGAAATAATTAGTCAGCATAAAATTTCTTTATGATTTACAACAATTTATATTTGAATATTTTTGTGGATGAGAAGAATATTTTTCTGTCATCCATTTTTATAAAAAAACATAACCGTTCATTTTTAGAAAAATATTTTTAAATTTTTAAATTTTTCGTGAAATGAGATAAGCGGATTCAGTGTGAATGGCCGCCGGAATGATTAAAGTAATTATGAAAACGGAAAACAAAGTGTCCCAAATAAAAAAAGAAAAAGAAAAAGAAAGTCGAGCCTACGTGGGATTTTCCTTGGCCTCCTATTGGATAGGCGAAACGCAAAAGTGGGCATGTCGTGGCAGCGTGGCACTTTCGTAAATAAGAGCGAAAGGGAGGTCGGAAGATGAAAGGTCTTCTCTTTTTATAACCCGAAGTGCCGAAGCCACTCTGAAGCAGCAAGCAAAGTCCCGAGCTTTCTCCCCATCAATGGCGGGGACCGAGCGCAGGCAGCAGCTCCTCTTTCTCCTCCCGACGTCGCCGCTCTGTCTCGCCCTCCTCCTCCTCCTCTCCTCCCTCGCCCGCCTCGCCCTGTCCGAGGTCATCTTCGAGGAGCGCTTCCTGGGTACTCTCTCTCTCTATCGCTGTTCTTGCTGAGCTACTGTTTCTGCTTCTGCAACTTGTTGATTTCAATACCCGCATGCTCTCATTTTGCTCGGGACAACAACCCTTTGGAGCAGCGGTCGAGAATATTGAAGCTTGGTTGATTAATTCTATTGCTTTCTCCCCAGTCTTTTCTTGTTCTTGTTGTCTTGGCTTTTTGATGAGTGAACTGTGTGGAGATCGAAGTCAGCTTAGTTTTCATCCAAGGAAGCCTTTTTAAGCTTCTGAGGATGCTATTCGTTATGCCCATTTTGTTTGTGGAGAGTTTCTTTTCGCAAACGCTGGAGCTGAATCAGTTCCGTCAATGCTGTCGATGCCGTCGATGGTCTTGGTCCCACGATTCTCGGTTCTTTATTTGCTTCTATATAGTTCTGATTCTGTTTGAAACTTGAATGATTGATTTTGGTTTTTGGGTTGAAGACGGATGGAAGAGACGTTGGGTGGTGTCCGACTGGAAGAAGAGCGAAGGGAAGGCTGGGACGTTCAAGTACACGGCCGGAAAGTGGCCCGGCGATCCCGACGACAAAGGTTTTTCGTCCTTCCTTTTTCTTGAAAGGATTATTTTTTTATCTGTCTCTCTTTTGTCAATGTTCGATCGTGTGACCCTCCGGACCCTCGGTGTATCATGTTTCACAATTCGAAGTTCACCCTCAGTGTATCTGGTTTAATAAATTGAAGTTCTCTTGATGTTAGCTTATTGCTTTGGTTATGGCCCGACTGCATCCTAAGGCCTTCGTTTATATATGATGATTTGTAAGTTGTGCACGTGGTCTAGTTGGCGAGATAAATGAAGTCCACATCAATCTCATGCCAAAATTGTTGCTTGGCTGGTATATATGATGTTCTGCAATCTCTTCATTTTGCAGGTATCCAGACTATTAAAGATGCGGCGCACTCTGCCATATCTGCAAAGCTGCCAGAGTTCAGCAACAAGAACAGGACTTTGGTTCTCCAATACTCTATTAAGTTTGAGCAAGATATTGAGTGCGGTGGTGGTTACATAAAGCTTCTGTCTGGATTTGTCAATCAAAAGAAGTTTGGCGGGGATACTCCTTACAGGTTGGTTCTGTTTTCTAATTGGGGGTCTGTCTGGTGTGTGCAAAAGCAACTCCTTTGGTTTTTGGTTTATCATACAAAGATTCTATAAGAATTTTTCGTCATGGTTTTCTTATCGTCTAGTTCTGTTCCAGAGCCAAGATAGACAACACGTAATTACCTAGGTGCTTATGTTACAGATTCCTAGGACAAGTTTCCACTGCCCATGCTATCCCAGGATCGATCAAGGCTTGATAATTTGATTAGACTGTCAATCACTCCACTACATTGAATGTCCTCCTTGCTTGTAGCTATGACTAGGTAGTATGATGCCTTAAAGAGAATAGCTTACCCTGTGACAAGATTTAACCATTATATCTAAAGTCCTCTAGCTATATCCTCATAACAAGTTTCCTCCCCTTGACTCTGATTATATATGATGTCTGTATCTAACCTCGGGACACTCATATTCATTTTTTATTTCCTTTTCCAGCATAAATATTGTGCAAAGATTCCATTTTAACTTATTCTTCATTTTCTTTTTCAAATTTGGGTGTTCAGCCTAATGTTTGGACCAGACATATGCGGTACCCAGACAAAGAAACTCCATGTCATTCTTTCCTACCAAGGGCAAAATTACCCCATCAAGAAGGACTTGGAATGCGAAACGGACAAGATGACTCATTTCTACACATTCATCCTCAGGCCAGATGCTACTTATAGCATTTTGGTTGATAATCGAGAAAGGGATTCAGGAAGCATGTACACAGACTGGGATATTCTTCCTCCACGGAGAATTAAAGATGTCAATGCTAAAAAGGTCTGCTCCTTGGCTGTGGTCTTCAAATGTTTGATAGTTGGACCTGAACCATGATCTGATATGTCAGTTTGTATCGTGTTTTATCCACCCGAAGTCAATACACTTCTTTTCTTCCTGTCGACTTTGTAGAAGCCTCAGCAGGATGTAGCTTAAACCTTTTCATCACATTGATTCTATCATATTTCATTTCTTAAGAACAAAACCTCACTGGCTGTCTGTAACAGCCTGCAGACTGGGATGACAGAGAATACATTGAAGACCCTAATCAAGTCAAACCTGAGGTAGGCTGTTTCGATCACCACCTATAATGAGTCCCTTCAGAGATTTCTCAAGAATTTTAATGATTTATTGAGTTTTTTTGTCACCATATACAGGGATATGATTCAATTCCTTCTGAGATCCCTGATCCAAAAGCTAAAGAGGTTAGTTTGTTTTTGTTAGACAATTTGCTTTGAACATGGTAGCATCCACTTTTTCAGTCTATTTTAGCTGCTTCCGAAGAAAGATACTTTAGTTCTCTGGCCTTTCGCTCAATAGAACTTCCGCTGCTGATGCTTACTCAATAGCTCTATATCTTGTAGCCTGATAATTGGGATGAAGAAGTGGATGGAGTATGGAAACCACCAAAAGTACCAAATCCTGCCTTTAAAGGACCATGGAAGCGGAAGGTGTGACAATACATAACTAAAATGATCACAGCCTTGACATTCAATAAAATGTTGCAACTTCTGATCTTTTTCCTTTGCTCCAGAAAATAAAGAATCCCAATTATAAGGGAAAATGGAAGATCCCTTGGATCGACAATCCAGGTACCATCTCGTTAGAGCCTGAATCTTTTCGCAGCATTAATTCATGTTAAAAATATCAACTGTTGATCTGAGAAGATTGCTGGATAATAAATGGGTTATGTTCCTGTTTGCAGAGTTTGAGGATGACCCTGACCTTTATGTGATGAAGCCAATACAATATGTAGGCATTGAGGTTTGGCAGGTAGGATTTGATAAGAAAACATATTTGGGCTTCACCTTCTGAAGCTACAGCTAAATCCATGACAAAGAGAGTGAATTAATGTATGTTTTGTGTGCAGGTAAAGGCAGGTGCAATATTCGACAATGTCTTGATTTGTGATGATCCAGAATATGCAAAGCAAGTGGTGGAGGAAGTATTCGCCAATCGAGAGGTCAGTCCTGTTCTTCAACTCCATTTTGCAATTTCCTAGACTAAAAAGATTTTGGCTAATTTAAGTGATTGTCTTGTTTACTTTAGACTGAAAAGGAGGCCTTTGAAGAAGCAGAAAAAGTGAGGAAAGCACAAGAAGAAGAGGTGATAGGAGTGATTTATTAGTCATATGTTACATCCCTCACTTTAAATTTCTTGAGATGATCTTCAAGTGGTGGATCTCTTGTATATGCAGGAAGCTCGAATAGCAAGGGAGGAAGGCGAAAGGAGACGACGCGAGAGGGGTTATGATCGACGATATCGAGATAGATACAGAGATAAATATAGAAGGGTTTGTATATCAGATCCTTGACTTTCTCACTTGGTTGCATTCCTTCTTGACAGATGCATCCTCAACTGTTATTTAGTTCCTTTGGCAAGATATCTCTGGCTAGGATGGCAATTTGCTTTTACCAGCGCATTGGATCCTGCTTGTCTCCCATATTTCTTGGCATATTGTAGCAGTGATGAACTCGGAAATCTGTTGACACTGACGTAGTTTCACCTAGAAAAATTGAGGCTAAAGAATTGTAGAGATGCTCTTGCAAACTTGCAGTCATGTCATATTCACAAGTCACTCATCTTCCAATAGAAAATGCTTGATTCTTGAACTTTTCCTGCTAATGATGCATTCTATTATCACTCGTCCTGCATTTTTCCAAGCTTGTTTTTTCTTACTGCGAAGTTCTCTTTTGCAGCATGATCGCCGTGACTACCTGGATGATTATCATGTAAGCAAATCTTTCTGATATATTTTCGTAATATTATAGGGGAATAATGTGGTGACTACCCATTCGTAGTAATATATAACACTAATTTTCATTTTTTGGATTCCAAATAACTTACATGGAAATTTACTCGTCCTGGGTCTGATTTCATTTTGCTAAGAGTTTTTTCAGCCCATTATGTAAGTTGCAGTCTTGGTGTAAATTAATGTCTCCTACTGGTTGCAGGACGAGCTTTGAAGCTGTGACAAGCCCATCTTCAGGGGCAATGAGGGAAGTTTTGGCACCACCATCCGCCCTCATCTGGAAATTTCTGTGTTTCAACTCTTTGTAACAATATAGTTCTGATTCAAGCTGTAGCTGTAACATGCAACATAATGGGCTGTTCCTGAACATTGTAATGAGTTCCCCCAATTATTTCTGCATCGCCATATGACTCGTTCCAATCGAAGCTCAGACGTCAATCTGGGACTTCTGAATTTCAAGTAGGGCTGCAGTTTCTTGATGCTATGTGTTCTCTAGCTTTAATGTTTTCAAGAAGTGGAATTTCTTATGTGCTACCAACCAGATCAATCTGGATGTCCCCACTTCCCCTTGATCTTTCCTGATATAATTGATTTGAAATGTTGGGCCTTTCTAAGATTCCACCACCAAATGAAAGAAGGGGCTAACATCCATCCACAACGAAAGTGGACGAAACAATGCAATCAATCGAACTTTCGCTATTTCCGTACAGGGGTCGTTGGCTAGTATTATCGACCTAAACCTAAACGAAGGTATCTCTCTGTTTAATAGCTTTCCCATGAAGAACATTTATTGAAAAGTCAAAACGTTGCTTTACATGCCAATTGGGTTAACTATTTCGCTTGGTTAATATTTTATGTATAAGCAAGTTTTCCTGAAGGCAGTTGACTCTAGTCTTAACCAATTAGTTAACCTTTCGCTTTAGTAACTTCGTGTAAAAGGGCAACCAATATCGATGTATCAACTAGATAGACTAAGTAATCATGAGCATATCTATAACTAATAATTTGACTATATCATACGTAATTTTCATAGTACAAACTTTGTACTATAATAATTTGACTACAATAATTTCTTGTACTTTTTTATCGATGTTCTCGTGATACGCTTTTATGGACTCTACTTTGTAACAAAGTAGAGTCCATAACTAGCAACTTTTCCACATCAGAAGTAACTTAAATATAGAGAAGTCGGAAGAAGTAGGTCACTTGAAAAATCTCCATAAATACGTATCACGAGATTAGTAATTGAGGCAGCCAAATGTGCACAGTAGACATTATGAGCTATAATTAGTAATTTGGCAGATTCCATCAGCTATCTAATTCACAGTTTTAATCAATTGCCCCGTTTCCAAAAGGTCAATTGATGGCACTACTCTTTTCACATGAGTTTAACTACAGGCACTTGATGGGATCTCACAAAGCATATTTGATTTGCAATTCGATTAACATCGGTGCGTTTGATGCATTCACTGGTTGTCACTTCATAACCACAGGGCATTCTCGAGTACCACAAGTCAAAAGAACATGATCTACCAAGCAACCAGAGGACAAAGGCCGAAAAACCCTTTCCGTCTTCTGCTGTTGCTGCATCAAAAATTAGCTCGACAGTGCGTGTACTTTGTATATGTAGTTGAACCCTCAAATGGTTCAGATTGAGCACACAGACAAAAGACCCCTCGTCTAAAGCTCAGAGGCGCAAAATAACTTTAGGATGAAAGCTCAGGTAACGGTACTTCCCATAAGAAAATGCAGAGGTCAACCAGCAAATTGAAGTACAAAATACATGGTACACAGCAAGCCAAAAACTATACCTCCTAAGCAGAAACTCAGACTTTCATATGAAACTACCACATCTCATGTCAGAACATTTTTGGAACAAACAGTTATAGATAAGCTCTCCCTACAGGAGTTTAGTGATGAAACCACATCATTTCCATCTTCATGTCCATAATCCATTAGTAGCGGTCACGACGCCTGAGGAAAATCCAAATATCAAGTGATCAAAATAAAGAAGAAATGCGCTTACCACTCTGCATTAAAACAAATACTGCAGATAAAACAAGTTCATATTGAACTTAAAGATGGTCATTTAACTATACACGAGATAATAACACATCCAAATCCGAGGCAGAGAGAGACTGGGTGTGAAAAAATGGTGGTTCACAAAATTAAATATAAAATCCTCAGTGAGCAATTCATCATTCAACTGAAAAATAAACACGCATTGAAGAAGAAATAGACACCAACAATAAAAATATCTGCGATGGTTCCATCAGATTACTCCACAAATCAAGAATTTCCACCTTTCTGTTCTACATTCTACAATCTTGCAAACTATATTAAGTGATGAAATAATATTCTTAAGGGTTTTGTTCAAAGGTTATCTCGAGTCTCAAGGCAATCTTTCAACATACCTTCAGAACAGGAATGCATGTCTTCAAGGCATCAAAATTATCAAAATGCAGCAACCACACATTCAAAGATATTATAATATGAAAAGTTACCCTTAAACATTTTAAAGCATGTCAAACAAAGTTTAACTATGCCTACAAGGGCACATGTTAATAATTTCCTGTTTCTACTACCAAGTCGTTGAAGTCAGATTTTGACACAATCCACTCTATCTACAACCAATGTGACTGCACTTGCATTTCCATATGATGGTTGCAACCTGCCATTCTTAGAAAAGATCTCGCTATGGAACACACAAGCAACAAATAAAAATATGTAACCAGCAGCAGCAGCTCCCACTAGAACACCATTAATTCAGGCAATTTGAATGAATTTCCTTCCCAGCCAGTCCCAATCATTGATAAGGAAGGACATTAGTCAGAGGCCAGTACTTGTATCCTAATCGAATATCTGTGACCACAAAAAATCTATGTGACCCTCCACCAAAGCCACTTAGTTCCCACTAATCCCTACTTGATATCCAGTAACAAACAGAGAAGCTAACGGTGCCCTTGATTAGCCAGAAATGAAAAAATGGAAGTCACTAGAGCATAGTTGCACGACTCCTTTATCATCCCAAACTCTCCATACAAGCAATTCTTTGGCAGTCAGGAGGCTAACTGCCTGAACCTAATGAAAACCCATCTTTTTCATTCCATGGATCCAAACATAAACATGATGTCTGATTCATCCCGGAAAATATATGCACTAAAAGCTGAACATGAACTGAAAGATAAAGATTGGAGCAATAGAACCCAATTTGTTTACTTTTACGTGGAAACAAATGTACCTGTGGCGGTCATAATCCCTAGAACGTTCCTGCGACCTAGATCGTGATCTGCGACGACTTCTGGAGTCATAGCTGCGGGAACGATCTATATCTCGGTCACGTTCCCTTTCATATCCGCGATCTCTCTCATGGTGCCTATCACGATCCCGACTCCTGCGATCATAATCCCTCCCTCTATCACGATTGTCCACTTGTTCTCGATCCTTACTTGATTCCCTATCACGATCCTTACTCCTTTCTTTTGATCTGCATAAAGAAAGTATATTTGCTTAGGAATTTGGAAAACAAGAAAATAGTAGAAGGCATATATTCATCTGACAGATAAAAAGAAAACCCCACACACACACAGGTCAGCCAGCAGATGGAACACAGGATTTACCTTCTGTCCTCATGGTGATCAACCTTACGGATCTTGTTTCTCTCTTCCTGAAAACTCAGTATAAAGAAACACTCAAGACTCCTCATCATTAAAATCAACTAGTCAAATGTCACACAGAGACAATCAAATAGCAGGATGAAGTGAAAAACAAATTAGAGTCAGAGATGATCACTCAACCATCAAATAATTAAAGCTCATCAAACCTGTCATCTGACAGAAGTTAAACTACTACAAGTCCAAAGATGCACACAGATAATTTACTTGTTCATATATATCCTTAGTGCATTGGGAAGAAAATTTATGCTCAATGAATTAACGAGTAAGTGATGATGGATCCAGTAAGCTCAAGAGGACCTATCTTTTTTTAATCTCCCATCGCAGAGAATATAGGACGAACAAAGGTACAAAAGCCATGTGACAAGAACCAGAATTATCTCACCTGTAGCTCTGCCAATTTATCACGGATTTGCATATAACCCAAATGAAGCTTCCCGCCAAAGTGATCCGCTAAACGACGGTCACTGAAACAACATGAGGCATCAAAATAATTTGCTTAATCTAACACAAATAGTGGTTAGATAGTTCACAGAATAAGAATAGTGCAGTTTCTGATAACTCAGCTAACAACAGCATGATCTACAAGCATAAAACAGAAAAAAAAAAGACGCACATTCTTTAGCTGGAAAAGTTATCCTCGTAATACTGGGCCCAAAAGCCTGCTGGTGACAAGGAGGGATAATTGTCGGGTCAAAAGCTGAAGCACTTAAAACCCAAAGACCAACTCTACGTTTCCCACACACAATCTATGAAATCTAGAGGGACTAGTAAAAACTCAAGACAATCACCTGTCATAGACACTGAGGAATGCTCCACAAATGTCGCAAACACGTAGCTTCTGGTCAGTCTGAAAAAAAAAATTGAAGAATGCAGTCGTTATTAGTACGTCAGTTGAAGTATGAACAAAATGAATCAGCATGAACTATCAATCACCAAAGAGCAGGTAATGATTTGGAGCACCAACAGCAAGTTGGGGTAGTTCTTCTGAAAAGATGAGCCCAAATTGGAGAGAGACAAGCAAATATTGCTGTGTCATGAAACTTGCAACTCTTTTTATTTTTTAACATGAGAACAGGGAGCAACTATCAAACAGTAAGAGAGTATCACACAAAATGCATGTGCCCAAATTTAACTTTTATTCCTTACTAGACATGGACCCAACAGCAACAGAGACGACATCAAAGTAACAAAATATTTACTTGTTTTCGTGGTTAGACATGTCACAAAAACTCTCAACAGAATTCTGGATGTGTTCAAAATGTTCAAATAACTAGCAGATACAAGACTTACAAGCATAAAAAGATAATGGGGATCATCTAGTAGCTAAGGGTACGCTGTCAAATTGAGCAAATTTCCTTAGTTCCTGTCAAATCTTTTGAGCCAGAAGGTTTAATAAAGCAATTTGAGTAAATGAATTAATGTCAAGAAGTCAGGCTCATTTCCTTGCTGTCTCCAGAGCACAAGCAATGCAATCTGTTGAGTGCTTCAGGGTATGTCGACAGTAGATGTACTTAATGCAATGTAATCCAAAAGAGAAGGAATGCATCATAAAAATCAACAACTCAATTTCAATAAAATTGCACTCACAATTCGCACATCTGCAGCAGTGTACTTAGCAGAATCCTGTGCAGGTTCCTGTCTGGCATGCAGCTGAGGCAAAAAATGAACTATCAAATTCACTAAAGGATATAGATATAGCAACAGTCATGGTAAAATTGTCAAACAAATGAAAAAATCGAAAAGAGATTTGAAGAGAACCTTTTTAAGGGCTTCAGCCTCTTCCAATGCTTTTTGTGCTTCATCCACCATACCTTGCTCACCTGAGATAATGGAATTGGATTAAAATCGTGAAGTGATGCAGCAAAGCTATGCCCTAAAAGTTGAATCTTATAGGTGTATCTCTTAAATAAAACACTGAGATGAAACAAAGATGCACTTTAATATGCAAACAGATACGGATGAAAGAGTAACCCAATTCTTAGCAGCAAAATATCATTCAGAAAATTTCCACAAAATCTAAAATCTGAAAGAAAAATGTAACGAGCGATAGCTTCAAGACCAACCAAGATCCTCTGCTTTCTTCAGCTTCTCATTTATCATCTCTTGAGTGCGAGGATCGGGAGCAACTACTGGCAAGGGGGCCAAGGGTGGTGGGTTGGGCAGAGGTTGCGGTAAAGATGCCCTGTCTTTATTGAATGCATCCAAAAGAAGCATGGACTGTCAAAAACCACATACAATAACACGTTCATCAAATTACCATCAGAACCAGGAATCGGTTACTAACTGCACTAGTTATTGCAAATGTCTTGTTGTTAACATTCCTATTTCCCAAACAAAAATGCATTCAAAATTTTCATGCACGATGCCATACCAAAGATCATCTCCACTGGCATTTTAGGGATATGGGGGAAAATAGGAGAAATGAAACCTTAGGTGGAAAGTGGGGATCTTTTTGTGAGAAGGGAGAGGAGGGAAAATTTGAATAATAACCCTAACTTTCATCACCTCCCTTACCAAACAAAGCCTAAAATCTAACGAAGCAACAGTTTACCTGCTTATCAGCTCTTTTAGTTCTGAGTTCTTCGACAATCTCTAAAGCTCGAATCTTGAGATCTGTCTTGCCTTCAAGATCTGGAAGCATATTGAGAGTGAGTACATACCACACTACACATTCCAAAATATGCATGAACCAAATGAAGCATGGAAGAAATAAAATTCTTCAAGATAATCAACATCTTGGTCTATATCCTCAATCCAAAATTTACATTACAAAAAAAAAAAAAAAAAAAAAAAAAGGGACCACTATCACAAGCTCAAATATCTACCACCTAATCCAGACTATGGTTCAAGCAAGTATCTGGGAAAAATGATTAACATTCATCCAAGGTTTTCCATGCACCACGTCAATGAATTTCCAGTCAAAGTGGACAAATTATAAGGTATGCTAGTCAAGAAGACAAGGAAGCTTGCTAAACTAACCATGTTGGTCAGCTTCTTTTAGCTTCTCCTTGATCTGCTTCGACAACTCAAGTATCTCGGGTGTCTGCATTTTTACCAAGACCATACCGTTAACCACTTGAAGGACATGCAAACCAAGAAAAAGAATTGGAAGACCGAAGCAGCACCTGTGTAACCTCAGACACAGAGATCGCAATAGCAGCCTTCGCATCATCCTCCTCTAGTCTCTTGAGGGCTCTAGCAATTTTCCGATCGCACTCGACGATGAGACGATCAATGACATCCTCCAAGTCTCGGTCATAATTGTCTACACCTTTCGCTTTGGCTTCTTCGTATCTGTAACAAGTTGTTAAGGCACCAAATGCCAAGAGAACTCGGAAAGCTCTAGCAGCCAGAACAACCGTCCGGAGACATGTTTCTTCAAACAGTCGCACAAAATCCCACCCATGCAAATTTATCGCCTAATTCTAGCAAGGAACTCCTATAAACCAGCTCAAAAAGGAAAAGGGTCTCTAAATCGACAAGTACACATTCGAAAGAAACAACCCAAACACCCGTACCAAATTCTTGTTCCTAACCAAAGCTGAACCTCACCAGGTACCCAGAACCCCACTTACCCTTCTCCCCATCTCTCGGCCCCAAATCACGTTTATACATTGCCGTCCACCAGCCAGAGACGCACGCTCATGCAGAGAGCGCCGTGCGAAAGACACGCCGACGCGAGCTTGCGGAAAAAAAGGATACTCTTTCCGGAGCTGGAGCGAGTGGACCTTCGGGCAAGGCCCCATGTCCATTTTCTGAAACGAAAACAGTGGGAAGGTCAGAACCGGAACGTTCAGACGAGAGCAACAAGGGACCGATCCGTCACCAGCTAGATAGAGAAAGAAACACCGGCAATCGAGTCGGGGTTGGGGGTTTCGTTACCGTGAGCTGGAAGAGCTCGTGGGGGCAAAGGCCGACGAGGAACATGCGGCAGACGTCGCGGTCGTAGTACTTGCGGTTGACCTCCCGGACGTCGCCGTTGCGGTTGGCCCCCATCAGCACGTCCAGCTGCTTCCGTATCGCATCCATGGCTGCCGGCGCTCTCCCTCTCCCCTCCCTCTCTCCCCTCCCTCTCGCTGCTCGTGCTCTGGCCACGCGAAGCGAAGCGAACGCAGAGAGATTTGGAATGGGGGGAGAAATTAGGGTTTTGTCGCTGCAGAAAAGCTCTGGAGAGATATGAGCGAAGAGAGAGAGAGAGAGAGGATGCGGGACCGCAGGTGTTTTTTTTTTTTTTCGGGGGCTTTTCTTCTTTTCCAAGTTTTGTTAATTTCGCTCTCTGTTTTTTTTTTCTTCTTTTTTTTTGGGCTAAAATGTTAATTTCACTATCCATCCTCTTATTTGTTTCGAGAAAACAAAAAATGTGCGATCTGAATTTTCCTTAAAAATGACATGTCACTCATAAAAATAGATAAATCAAACGTTGATAGTAAAAGTATTTTTAATTAGCTAACTGTTTCGAATGATCGTTTATGTCTCGTGAAATAAATTTAATCTGATTAATTTAAGTGATAATAGAAATTAATTGAAATTTGGTGAAAAGATGTCTGAACATCTATAAAATAAGATGGAAGGAGGGTGTTTATTATTGTATACGAACATAAAAAGTGATTTAAGTGAGTTTTGATTTTTTTTTTTTCGCCTGTCCTCATTTCTTCTTTTTATTTATTTAAAAAAGATTCTACAAATATTATATACTGCATTTAATTTTAACTTTTCATTTTTCATCACTTTGTTAATAATTTCCATCTTATCTTTATTTATTTCTCAAAAAAATAAATGATTATAAAATATTTTTTTACAAATGACCGTTTGCATTACTTGAAATAATTAATTAACGAAAAATATTTTTATTATCAACAATGCTTTACATATAAATATCTTCATAAACAACAAATATATTTTTTATTTTCATTTATTTTATCAATGATGTAAGTAATCATTTTTAAAAAATAATTTTTAAATATTTATTTTTTACGAAATAAATAAAGTTTAAAGTCAATTTGGATTTTGAGTGATGGTACGATAGCGATTTGTTGAAGTCCTTCTCGCTCTTTCCGTTACCTACTCCTGCACACTTTTATCTTCTTCTTCTTCTTTTTTCCTTTTCATTCACTATAGCATCTTTTGCCGAAAAAAATTCTAATCATATATTATCTTTTCCATATACTAAAGGAGATTTTTGGAAGGACATATCACAATAACATTTCTTTTTCATTTTTCTCTTTAGCCCTTTTTTTTTTTTGTCGGACCTTTCAATCTTCATTTCACTAAATTTATACCAACTTTTACTTTTACGCTTTATTTTTTCTCATTCCTTCAATCACTTGGTTGATCAACTAATCTTATTCTTAGATTTGATTTGTGAGATGAGAAAATCAATTTAAATTTTAGGGTTAATACCTTAAAAACCCAAAACCGGTATATTTGCGACAAATTTACCCAAAACTATTTTTTTGATCTCAAAATCCCAAACCTGTATACGCTTTGACAAATTTACCACAAACCCACACTTGTGATAAATTTACCCTCTGTTAATTTTTGTTAAATTTTATAGTCAAATTATTAAATTAGCGAAGGGTATATTTGTCACAAATTTACTAGTTTGAGGTTTTTTGCAGTCGAATAAATTAGTTTTGGGTAAATTTATCATAAATGTACCAATTTATGATTTTTATGTTTAGTCGGGGTAAATTTGTCGCGATATACCAATTTGGGGTTTTTCATGGTTAAAAAAAAATAGTTTTAGGTAAATTTGTCACATGTGTACTAGTTTGGTGTTTTTTAGGGTATTAACTCTAAATTTTATTGTATTAAAGTACTCTACTATTCTACTTTATTATTTTATTACTTTATTCTTTAATTTTTCTTATTGTCTTTTGTTATTATATGTCCTTTTACTTTAGATGAATAGAAAACTTCAAAGTATATTTTTTTGGCAGTCCACAATAAAAATTACCAAAATAAGTTCACTATTGATATAAAATTGCGTGCGAATATGTTCTATACATGATCGAGGAATCGTTATTTACAAAGAAGACACATGATTTTTTTCATTTTCTACATCATCACGAATTGAGTTATCAAAACAATTATAAATAATATGGGATACTATTTTAAAAAAAGTGTCCCTTTCTTCATTGTGACGAAACATAAATGGCCTCTTCAAACTAATCATCTTAACAAGTCTTTGACTTAGAATTCAACATGTATTCTTACATGTAAAGGTAATTTTTTAGCTACTCTTTGTCATTCATCAATAGAATGATTTCAAATATCTTGATGTACGTATATAAAACCTCTATAATTCATTTTGAAAAAGTATTTAGATAAAATTGAGAATTATATGGGGTACTATAAATATTGAAAAATCAAAAAACAAATAATCAACCCGCGCTATCAAAATTTGAATGTGAAGAAAACCGATAATTTTATGATTGTTAAATTTTGTTGGTCCCACTTCAACATGCACGTTAATACTCTAGTTTGCTAAGTAACTAGGTTTCGGTGTTCAAGGTCTTGCCAAATTGGAATGCAATCGTATTTTCTTTTTGCAATATAATTTATTAATCGGATATAATTTTGTCCATGTTTGTTTTGGCTTTTTTAAGCGGAAAGTACTTATAGTCTTTCCACTTGATGTTTCAAATATTATTTGAGTTTTAAAAGTTAATGGAAAATTTAAATACGATTTTATATAGCAAATCTAGTTCATTTTGGAAGAATTATGGTCCTTGTATTAAATGAAATTCACATCAGAAGAGTCTTAAGTAAAAATGTAGAAGAAGTCATTCCAAATAAATCAGTTCTGAATTTCATCTTTTAGATTTTTTTTGAGGATCTTAGCCTGCTAAATTCAAGTATCCATATGGCATCTAGGAACCATGGAAAAATTGCTACCCGATCTCAATTCATTATTGATCTGGTGAATCTCAATCATCGATATGATTCAAATCATGTTGATGGACATCATTTAAATATAATTCCTTAGCCTATAAAAATGTCACGTAACCTACCAGACGACTATGTGAATCTATGTGTCAACATTTGTAAATACTTCAAGATTTCAGAACGAAACTCTTCAATCTCAGGCACATGGCGTGCCTCCACAATTGGCACGATAGTTGCATGTGTATCGCAGGGTAGGAGCCAAAGAAGAACCATGATCTTTTCATTGTCCTAGGCATGGAGTTTTCGTCTTCATTTCTCAATCATCAACTGCCTAAAAAGATTGAACTACATTGAGCTAACGTTGTATGGTCAAAACAGCACAGGCAAAAATGCTTCATGGTACCAGGTTGAATGCATTTACTCTGCTTCTCCAAGAAAAAAGAATGGAACTGGGTTTTATTGCAGTGATCAACAGATGCTTTCACTGTGCAGATGCAACTTCATACCAATGGAGCACAAGAGGCAAATCACTTTGCATTGGCTGAATGCCTCTGCATATTCTTACTAGGATTGCCACGATGTGCAGAATGTGTAGGCTCTCCCAATAAGAAGGTGCTGAGCCAAGCCGAGCCGAGCATGAGTTATCACGCAAGATCACCACATTTCAAGATTATATAAGAGGAAACTTAAAGGGGACTGAGAGGAAAGGGGAGAAGAACATGAGCTTCTGGATGTAAACTCAGATTGAGCTAAACAGAAAAGTACATGAAAAATGAGAAAATCTGTCCGATCACATGCGCAGCTGAATCTGCAGCGATGTTCTTCACACAGTATTCCACCAACATCCCTATGAAACAACTGCGTGTATGCTAACAATATATCAATGTCGTTTTAATTGAAGCTTCTCGAGATCAATACGTTTGCAGAATATTAACTCGAGTAGAACCAACAAAGAACTAATGCTAAGCTCTTCAAACTTCTTGACCACATGCTCTAATCCTCTCTATTTTTTGGGTTGTCAGCTGCGGCACATATCGGACGCTGATACTTAAAAAACAACTTATCAAGAAATAGAAACTGGTGAACAGATACTGAAGACAATACAATAGATTAATCTCCTTATTACCTCCTCTCTGTGGAACTTTTATAACTCCTACGTGATGACCTTACTTAACGTGGGATCACCGACCAAATTGGCTACAAAATACATTTCAACCAGTCTAATGTGTACTGAGCAGCTATTTGATTTAAGAAGAGAAGAGAAGGATCCCAAAATAGACACTCTATACCTTCTAAAATCGGTGCCTAAGTCCAATGAGAGAGCAAGATCCACTACAAATTTGAGCCAAACTAACACAAACCGGTGAAGTTTAAGGATTTGAATGACACACATTAGTGAAATTTGGTGGTGAAGCGAGACAAGAAGTTCAATTAGGGAAAGGGCGAAAGGCTTCTAGAAGCAAAAGGGGACTGAATTTGATATAAAATTCAATGTACATGACAAGATTATCAGCAAACCACTCCTTCGACAGCTCCATGTTCCGCCACAACAACCAAAGAAAAGCAGCTGCCAAAATTCACACATATGGGAGGGAATTGATGAGTACCAAGATTAGTATAGGATAGCGAGATAAACCAAGATAAAGCCCGTGACACAGTAACTAACACTCTAAGCTCCACTATAAATGGACTTCTCAATCAAATCATACAATCTTCCCTCTTGCTTTTATCTTAGTTTTTGGTGGTGGTGGTCGTCAGGTGCACATTGCAGATGAAATGGATTGATATTCAACATTTGTGTGCAGTTAGGCTAGGAGGCATGGCATGCCGATACAATCAATAAATCATCCCTCAACCAATTAACAGAAATTTAAAGTTCGGACTCCATTCCAGATGAGGGGATCAACGTTAAAAGTAAACCCGAATCGAGCTTGCTATGAAAACCTGGTGAGAATTGGAACCCAACAGACATGACAGAAGAGGAAAACTTTGACGCATCTGCTATACCAGAGAGAAATGCTACTGCCAAACACCAATGCAATTACAACCCACCAGAACCTCATCCAGCAGCCAAAATACATGTGTCATTGAAAGACCAGCAAAAGCAGAGCAAGCAAACAAGAACCAATTAAACTCTCCCCCGTTCAAACGGACCTACCCAAGAACTTCGATCATACTCACAGCACTCCTCTGTGGCACTAGAGTTGCCTCCCGGCGGCGCCGGCGACGAAGGGCAAGTAAGGGGTCCGGCCCAGGATGGACGAGGCGAGGCTGTAGAGGAAGCAGGCGGCGCTGAACACGAACACCGCGTTGTGGCCCCAGACCATGACCTGGTACGCGAGCCCGGCCCGCCCGGGGCTGAGGATCCGCTGGAGGAGGAGGGGGAGGACGAGGAGGACGTCGAGGGTGACGGCCTGCATGGCGTTGAAGCGGACGTAGTGGCTGAAGGAAGGGTTGCGGACGACGCCGAGGTAGAGGGCGAAGAAGGCGACGAAGGAGGCGTAGGGGACGGACTTGTAGAGGGAGAGGAGCGGGAGGACGGGGTCGAAGAGGAAGGAGAGGGAGGGGTACTTGAGGAAGAGGAAGCGGCCGTACTGGAGGGAGTTGAAGAAGGGGAGGGTGTAGGCCGCGGCGGAGATGAGGCGGTCGGTGGCCGGGGTCGGGCTGTAGGAAGCGCGGGTGGCGGCGGCGGGCCCGGGGCGGCGGGTCTGGGGCTCGAATTTGAGGGAAGGAGGGAGGGAGGGGGTGAGGGCGGAGGGCGGGAGGAGGCGGCGGCGGGGGTTCGACTGGGTTTTCGGTGTCGGCGGGCGGAGGAGGGAGAGGCGGAGGAGAGAGGCGGAGGCGGTCGCCATTGCTGCGTCTTACTGTAGAGAGAGAGAGAGAGGAGGAGAGCAATTAGGATATTATTTATTCTTTCAGTCCCCAAACGTTTACCCCAAAAATTCCAAACAAAGGTGTAAGGTGTCCTAATTTTCTTAAATAAAGACTTAAAATAAAACTAGATTTGAATAAGGATCTTTTTTTTTTGGGTCGATAATAAGGATCTGAAATAATCATATAAATAACAAAGAAATGTCATAAAAAGACAAAAAAAAATGCTAAAACTTAAATAAATAAAAAAACCTAAGCGAGATGACTATGACTGCCCCATCGCCGATGGGGCATTAGCCATGGCTGGTAGGGTTGCTAGGGCTTTGGCGAGGACTACTTTAATAAAGAAAATCAAAGGATGGAAATGCCTTTAGATAGTTGGTGAGATCACGCCATTCTTTGACATAGACATTACCCTTTCGATTTTTATTTGAGACAACATTCATTTAAGATCTTTATTTGGAAAAAAAAAAAAAAAAAAATGAGAATACTTCAACCCTTTATTTCGGAAATTTTCCCTTTTACCCCTTACATTTTGATATTTTTGGTCAATTTTAGAAAAATGACACAAATGATCTCAAATTTTGACATATGAATGTGATCCCTTAACTTTCAATTTATTCAATGTGATCTCTGAATTTTAATTTAAAGTGCAATGTAATTCATAAACATTTAATTTGTCCAATGTAATCTCTAAATTTTTGTATATTTAATTTAATTTTTGCATCATATGAAAATATTCAATATTGATTGCAAGGCCTTGACCATATGTAATTTTCATATTTTTATTTAACAAAAGGTTCATATCACAAAAAACCTCAAATTAATACATTTATAATAAATTTTATTCCAAACTAACTTTTTAACCACAAAAAGTTCTAAACTAGTACACTCATAATAAATTTATTATTCGTTAGTTTTTCATTAAATTTTATCGTGAAATCGTTGAGTTAGATAACACGGGACAATTAGTGCTTTGGATTTTACCACCAGTTTGTGATTTTTCGTGGTGATGGTTCAATTTAACGGATAATAAATTTATCACAAATATATTAATTTTGAGTTTTTGATAATAAAAAAATATTTTTTAATAAATTAGTTACAAACGTAATTTGGAAGTTTTCATGGTATTAACTTTTTTATTAAAAAATACTTAAAAGTTTCATAATATCCACATATTCATTTGTAGATCCGATCTTGTCACAATTTTTCGAAAGTTCAACTTAATTTGTTTTGAAATTTACGTGATAAGAATGACTGTAATTTCAATTTTAAAGTTTTTACATGTTTATAGTATTCGTATGTTTGTTTAGCAAGTTATACCTAAAATTATTCATTTCAAATTATTCAAATAATTAATATTTTCTTAGTAAAATTATATATAACTATGTCCTGAATTTTTAGAATATTTAACATAATCTGTTTTCATTTTCTTAGCTTGAAGGGAAATTCATAAATAGAACTTTATTTTTTGTTAGTTTTCGTTAAATTTTACTGTCAAATTACTAAGTTAAATGACACGTGACAACATGATTGTAAGCCGATAAAAGAATATCCCAAACGATAGCGATTGTGAGAATATAATACAGACAATTCAGATAATTTACGTTCAAGTTCTTTTATCAAAATAACAATTAGACCGCCCAAACATTTTCCAATTGTATATCAAGGTTATACTTTTCACATTTTTCAATGCCTGATCACTTTAAATTGTAGGTTATGTTTCATCATAGCATAATTCAATCTTGAATAATTACATAAAAATAAGAAAATGATGTAGTGTCGTTCTAATGCACAAAAAAGCACAGATGCTGACCAAACCTACATCAAGGGCAAAATCACTATAAAATCATAAGCTTTCAAGCAGCTGCTACACAAGCCTCAAACTCTTGTCCAGAGTACAATAGGGACCGATTCAAGCAATACCGCCAAAACTAACAGTAGAGGAGAGCAACAAAATGCACACATTCTAATGTTAAATATGTCCCTGATCACCCGAGCTTTGCATGTCGGGAAAAAGAGCTTCATATGAACTCCAGATTAGCGAATTTGGGCTCCGATTGCACAAAGATGTTTCCGCCATCAAGGAAGAAAGTGAGCTAACCCATTGAGGCAGGTAAGTACTTGAAGTAAGAACAAAGAAGTGTCCATGTGCCTTAAGTGTGTCTAGTACTCTTTAGCTTTCCTCCTCAACTCATTCAACTCCATTTCGATTTCGGAGTCTTGAAAGGGAAATGGAGAGTTCGCTGCTACTGAGGATCTGCCAGGCGGAAGGTCTCCTTTCTGTTTCGGAACATAAATACAAATTAAAAATTTAACAAAAAAACGTGTTATCTATCTCAAACTTGCACGGAGGCCCAACTAAGCTCTAAAAGCAATTTTTGATCACAATGCAGTTGCCAACTCATGTATCAGGAAACTGTCCGAGATCCTATTTATTTGGGCTACATTTTTATCCTGATTTCTACTAGAGTAGAAAATCTTCCCAGGAGTGTAAGCAAAGTGGAGGGCAAAACTTTTGTTGGTAAACTAAGAAAAATGGTATATATGTAAGAGCATCAAAACAAGAAAGGAGAGCACAGACAATTACCTTCGACACCCCGGAAAGCTCTTTCTTCAAATTTGCGAGATCATCATCAACAGAAGAACTCTCTAGCAACGCAAACTGGGAAAAGAAAAATCATGGAGTGAGTTTTCTCGACAAGGAAAAAAAATTCTCGAATAGCTTTTATCTGATACACGCACCCCTGAATTCAGCTATCTCAACCTTGAATCATACATCAAAGGTGAACACACGAGTTCCGTAATCAGACTGGTTACACAGATACATGATATCTGGGATGCAGTTTTTTTACTGTCTCCTCACGTCATTAAACTGTAAACTTAGTTCATCTTTCACAGTACAAGTACATCTAATTGTACTTTATGGCACTAATACTGCATATGATAATTATGCCTTGGTTTTAAATCAGAACCTAAAATTATTCTTAGCATAATTTTTGTGCCTCGAGCAGAGCAAGTATTCTAATTTGTAAAAGGCTACTATTCCCTGACATTAGGATTGAGTTTCCAACAAGTACAAACTGAAAAGAAAAGCTAAATCTGAACTCTGCCTTTCGCAATGTGTCCTAATAAGACTTTTTTACTTATTCAAGAGAATGTAATAAATTGCTTTGCCAGATTGTTTATTCTATTAATCCATTTTAGTATCATCCACTACGTCAGAGAAGATTCAAGTCATTGCATCAGCCCAAAAACAGCTCTTAATTAGGGAATAACAGTGACACTGTAAATCTGGACCTGAGAAATTAGAACATTAAACAGGGCATTGGTCATTTCCAATTCTATATTCACTTACAGTTTTGATATCATTACAAATTGCATCTATTGACTTGTAAAATTTTAGTTGTGCAGGAAAGATAAAGGGAAGGAATAGAGCAGGAAAGAAATGCTACCTTTCCTTCAAGATCATCAGTTGTTAATTGGTTTAATGCATCTGCTTGGGACTCCATTGCCAACACTGTCACAATGAGAAACCAATGAGCCTACTAACCAATGCAAAGATCAATAAGATTATGATGATTATTGCATCTTATACCCGCCATGCAATATAACCAACTAAACATCCATGTATGCCAAGTTGCCAACCAAACAGGGGGAAAAAAAAGTCTACACCAATAATAGCCATGTATTTCATGTCTTCATATGCCATGTATGAACATGTATTTGAGCAAAGTAGGTTCTCCATATGTTGAGAACACCTCGTAAGAAATTGACAAAACCTTCAAAAAAAAAAAAAAAAAAAAAAGGAAAAAAAGAAAAGAAAAAAGAGAGCTGATTTGAAAAGTCGTGTGCTACTAAAACACGAGTAATTTCTATGTACTTCCAAAGTCTGCAAGATCTCCAGCTACCCCAGCTTAAAAGTCATACGACCAACTTCCAGGAAACTATTTTCAGAAAGGGTAAACCGAGTTCAAAGTATTCTGATTTCTGATGGTCCTCATGCTTTTTAGTTTATCAGAAGTAAATTCTAACGCACAGCAGTAGAATAGGTGTGTAAGCGAACTAATGGATGCCAAATATCAGTACTTGTTCTGGAATCTACAGTATTTGGACATCATGCACCAACTCCAAAGTATTGAGCATCATTTGATGCACAGGCCCATATGACTCACATTCATTTTCATTATTGATTCAGAGACTTTTGACAAGAAACAGTTTATTTATTACTAGAGGGTAATTTCAGAATTGGTGCTTCGACAGATGCAACAGTTGAAAATGTGCTGAACATAGATGCATTTCAATTAAAATTTCAGCAGAAAAAACAATATTCTTTTGATTGTAAAGCAAGACTCGTATTATCAGCATGTGTGTAGGAGAGGCACTCAAATAACCAAATAGGCTACCTTTTTCCTCCATCTTTTCAAAAGCTGAAAGAGCACTGCTTGTGTTCACATTCCCCAGCATCTCACTGACTCTGGTTGCAGTCCTGCAGTTTTATCAAAAGCATTGCTGTTCATCCTATGAAGTTAGGAGATGATACAAAAGTAGTTGGAGTAAGAGGTGAGACAAACTTCGCTGACTGTGCACGTGCTCTAAGGGTGTCTTTCTTTGACCCTGCCTCCTGGATCTTGCTTTCCAGAAGCTGATGAAGAAAATTAGAGAATTTCACTAAGTTAAACCTATCATCCGGAGCTAAGAGCAGAAAACATATAATGCAACTAGATGAATGAGCATTTTGTTGATTTAAACTCAGCATAGCTGGACATGTTGGTGAGAAAACCAATTAGGAAACTTAAATTAAAGACCTTTTCCCACACAATCTTGTGAATCAATTCAGAATTTAAGGGTAAGATAACAGATGCCACCTTGAGACCAATTCAAGAAACAAGTAAAAGACCAGCAACTCTGGTAACGCTCAAAATTAGTCTTAATCCTGCACATAAGCAAACTAAGGGGAATCACACAAAGGAAATCTTTTTCCTGACTAGACATTGTAGAACACTAACAAAAACCTCGAGTTGTGTGAAAGACCCAACTTGAAGCAATGCCATAGCTAGGTAAGCCCCTTATTAAGGTAGTGCCTCAACTTATCAAGCATATAAATTAAAAGATAACAATTAAGCAAAAGGACAAGATACACCCTGAACGTTGCAAATTCACAAGGCTTTTGGAGTGGACAAGATTTGGACAACATGCAAAGCTGAGAAAGTCTTACTAACATATGTGTATGCCAGCTCAAGCAATTCTAAAGCTTGCTACTTTCTGATGGGACAAAATATAGATGTATGGTACAGCAGTGTAACTCACCCGTGTATTTGAGACAAGATTATCCACAACAGTTTTCTGCTGATCAAGCTGAGCTCTCAGCGCACCTGCATTATCCTAGACATAACATACCCAAAAAAAAAAAAAAAACACTATGTCAAAACTATTTTCAGAGCATGATCTGATTTGTTATCTTTCACCCATTTTCTCCATAAAATTGCCAAAAGGATAGGAACTCATCAAGAGCAGCCACCCCAACTATCTAAAGCAATGAACATTAGCCATAGCTGTAGTCAGCTTTTATAGCTACAGAAACTGTACATGCAACTAGGCATTCATGATTTTGTGAAACCTAATTCTACTTCGACCAAAAGAACTTACAGCATAAGCCTTTCTGCGCTTAAGTGCTTCTCGTGCAAGGTCCTCATCGCCTTTTGAAAGAGCCAGCTGTGCTCTTCTGTACCTATCATCAAATAAAGCACAATGATAAAACCATCTAAAAAGACAGACTTTCTTATAACAGCAAAGCATTGAAGAACATAGACCAAGGCTGTGAAGAATTTCTTCACCATTCATCAGAAGCTTGCTGTGCTGCTTTGTATTTGTTTTCTAATTGCTTTTGAGATGCCAAGACCTTCATGAAAGAGAAGAACATTGGTAAGATTTTGGTAAGTACCATTTGCTATTCAGAGAATCCATGTAACCTTTAATAGACGAAATATACTTCCCGTCAGAAAAGCATGTGTATATAGAGTAACTCAACACCTTTATGCACTGGTAAATTGCAGACCATGTGAAAACAGCATCTACTACTATGTAAGTGATGCTGGAAAGTGGGAGGAAGGAATGTGACTTAGAGGGAGAAAGAAAGAACACCATCTTCCAAAGAAGACAAGTCAAACGGACATACCTGGGCTGTGGCTTGACGCATTTTTCTCAAATCATCATTCATCTCAAGTACAGCTTGTTCCAAGATCTTCTCAGGGTCCTCAAACGAACTGATGATCGCATTCGCATATGACTAGACATCACCCAAAAAAGGAAAAAAAGAATACACTTTCAATTCAACACGGGAATCAGACATCAGAACAACAAGAGTGCAATGAGCATTTTACCCTTATGACTCTAGCGAATCGATCGAAAATATTCATGCTGGCGCCAAGGGAACCTCCACCATGGCCATTACATCTTAACCTGTTGGAAAAGGCAACTCTCACCCCAGTTGCTCTGAGCGCTGCAATTTGGCCATCAAAATCTCAGCATGAATATCTCAACAATCAAGCAGAGAAGGCAAATTCATACGATCAGAGAAAGTCCCGTGACAGTGAAAGTGACACATCCATTGCACAACAGAGGAGATTAACATAAGAGAAAAAAACAAAGCAGAATACCCTCTGCTTTCCCTCTCTTGCGTTCCCAAAGGAAGCGAAAAGTAGGGACTCGAAATTCAATCAAAATTCAAAATTGAGAGAGACCCAGAAAGGCACGAGGCGAGAAACGAAAAGGGTCGGTTACCTCCACGATTGCCGAGGAAAGAGGACTTGAGTTGTGGGACACTGAGCGCGCACGGCTTGTTATTGGAAGACGAAGAAGCAGCGGCAGGGCGCAGCGAGGCCATGCTTAACCCGGTGATTGGCGGCGCTCTAATCGCCATGTCTCTCGTGCTCAGCAAGTTCAAATCAAGCCTCCTTCAACAGAGTGCGAAATTGCTATCGAATTCCGATGCGAGAGAGAGGGAAAGATGCGTGTGCTTGATCTCCTTTTCTGTGCAGAGGAAATGTCTCGATGCTTTGCGTTTTGTGGTGGCGAACGATGCCTTCTCCAAACTTGTAATTACACCACGAATTCAAGACAAGAAAGCCACAATAGAACATATCCTAGGAGGCTGCAATGAAACTACCCAACGATTCTCGAGTTAATTTTCATTGCCTGGGTTAATTAATGTGTTGTAATATAAGGTTGAAACTAAGGCCCGTTTGGTCATCATCGCCGGAACAACAGATTATATTCTTTTATTTTTTGGAACAAAAAAAAAATTATTTGGTAAAATTTTTTGTTTCCAAAAATAAAAATCTATTTTTTTTGCTCTCGGCAATAAATTTAGAATAGAATTTGAGAAATATAAAAAAATTGTTTCTTATTTCCAAGAACAATTCTTAAAATCAAGTCTTACATTGTTTTCTTTTCTTTTCTCTTTCCTTTTCTTCTTTTTCTTCTTTTTTCTTTTGGCCGGTCACCGATTTTGGCCATGGCCAACGATTGGCCAAATGAGGGTCGGCGAGGCTCATCCTTGCCAAGTTGGCATCATGGTGGCCTAGCAAGCTTAGCCTCGCCAGCCAACATGAGACTAGGCCTCATTAGGCTAGGGTGAGGCCGTCCCCATCGGTGAGGCCGAGGCTCGCCATGGCCAAGCGAGCCTCTCAGTGAGCTCGTCGGACCTCGCCCTAGCCATGGCGAGCCTCTAACCATCGACCAACCACAAAGAAGGAGGAAGAAACAGAGAAAGGAAAAGGAAAAAAAGAAAAATAAGAAAATTATAATAAAAGTATTAAAAAATTTAAGAAACAAAAAAATTTAAGAATCTTGCTAACCACATTTCTATCTTGGGAATCAAAATTTTGGATAATTACCAAGTACCTTCAAAAACTCAAAATTGTTACTGGGATAGAATCGAAAAAACCATTTCGATAAAAAATTGTTCGTAGAAAAATGGCTACCAAACGCGCCATAATTGAATCTTGCAATTAAATTAATGCAAAATCGCCAAAAAATTAGACAATAAATAATATTAATTTTTTTAAGAGTTACTTGATTTGGTTCGAATATTAAAAAAATTTAAGAGCCACGTAATAATCTACTAATCATTTGAAATATCGATATATATTTGAAATTACACCCAAAGGCATATAATCATCTTGATAATCCCATTTTCTCGGAGGAAACACCTACACTTGTGACACGGCCCAGTCGATAAGACCCAATAAATGGGTGCGCTCTAGAAGCTTCCCAAGCATTGGGCCATGGTCCATCCCTATCCAAGCTGGAGCCTATCCATGGGCAGGTGACCCTTAAGCTTCCCAAGACAAACGACCCTTAAGCTTCTCAAGGCATAAAGCATCTTGAGTATATAACTATGTAATGGTTACAAAGATTTAAGCTATATCGTTAGATCAAAGGGGAGATCAACGGCTAAGATTAGGTCCTTGTATAAATAGGGGGCCTCTTCCCCAAGTTGTATCATCTCGTTCCTTAGTGCAAATACACTCTCAAGCTTCTCTCTCAAAGTTCTCTTTGTACAACCCTTGAGGATCGAGTGTGAGTGAGGCTGAGTTGGGAGAAATTCTAAGGCCACATAGGTTAGGGAACATTAGATCAGTCGATCCGTGACAAGTGGTATCAGAGTAGTCATTCCAAGCACAATGGTTGATCCACGCTCCGACGTCATGATTGCTCAAGGTGAGGATCGTGGAAGGGCTGTCAAGAAGGCCGGCGCTAAGGGCAAACAAGGCCATGCTTTTTCAAGTTCAATGTACCTAATGGGGGCATATGAAACACCGAGTGACCACTATGAAGGAGATCATCTTGGATGTCCAAAGATTGGTAGAGGACTTGACCTAGACTATCGAAAGAGCAGAGGCTAAAGATGCAAGAGCTCAAAACTGGCATAGAAGAGCTCCGAAGGGAGGTGCTTTGGGCTGGGCCATGAGCTCGTGGCCGAGATGCAAGAGCTCAAAACTAGCATAGGAGAGCTTTGAAGGTAAAAGATATATATTAGATTTATTTAAAAATTATATTAAAAGAATTTAATTATAGATTAGGCAAAGCTCAACTTTTGACTTAGGGTTCTTTTAGGTTTGTTTTCAAGAATAATTTTTTTAATTATTGCAATAGATCATTCTAGGGATGAGGCCAAAAGATAAAAATGACAAAAAAAAGGTCATGATTTTTAGTAAAAAATAAAAATAAAATCCATGCGCACGGAAATGACCGAGCGGTTTAAAAAAAATAAAATTAAAAGAAGTCAACGGATGAATAAGGCAAGCTTTCGTGGAGGTTAAAGTGACAAACACCTGAATTTTTTTTCCAATGAGCTTTCGGGACCGAGTGGTCATCGTGCAAGCCAATCCACAAATGGACACCCCGAAGTCAAGAGAGTTCAATGGCTCACGAGTGGCCAAGGATGTGGACATCTTATGGTATATGGAGTGATACTTCCAAGTCACGACAATCGTTGATGACACATCTTGGGTAAATACCGTAGCTATGTATTTAGTTGATAACACATTGATGTGATGGCGTCATAGGTTAGATGATAGAAGTGGGGAACTTATCATGACATGGGCTAGGTTTGTCAAGGAATTTTAACGGGACTACTTCCCCACTTATGCAAAGAAGGATGCTTGAGATGAGCTCAAGCGCCTAGAGCAAAAGGGTGGAGTTCGTGAGTATGTGAAGAGATTCTTGGAGTTGCTACTCCAAATCCCTTCCATGAATGATACGGAGCGTATCATCAATTCATGAGTGGGCTCAAGCCATGGGTCAAGCTAGAGCTCAAGTGGCGTAACACGAAAGACCTCACAATAGCAATGAACATTGCCGAGGCCCTTGTGGAATATAGCTCTCCTTCAAAAGGAAAGACGGATTCTAGTTTGAGAGATAAAGCCAATGGTGGGAGAGATCATGGCAAGTTCAATTGCCCGAATGGAGAAAACCCACCAACGACACCCCCTACGATCCAATTAGAGTCAAGTAGGTTGGGACAAAGGGAGGTACGCACCTATAAATGGTTCTTTTGCAATGGTTCACACATGGCTCTAGACTACCTAAAGAGGGGCAAGCTTGATGACCTTGTGCAAGGAAGACGAGTCATAGGAGGAGTCGTGACTAGATTTGTTGTGGATCCTCTTCAATCAAGTTTAAGAAGGCAAATGAGCCTAAAGGACTTGTATTTGTAGATATAAAGATCAGAGAGACCACGATGAGTGCGCTCGTAGATACAAGGGCATCTAATCTCTTTATATCGAAAGAAGCCACAAAGAAACTCAACTTTCAAGTCAAGAAAGGAGTCGGGTGGCTCAAAATAGTGAACTTCAAGGAGATCTCGGCTAGTGGTATGGCTAGGAATGTAGAGCTTCATATCAGCCAATGGACAAGCAAAAAGACCCTCGAGGTACTTTTCCTTGATGATTATGACTTCGTCCTTGGCATGAAATTCCTACATAGGATCAACGCCATTATTATGCCATTTGTTGATTGGATATGCATTTTGGATGCGCATTGCCAATGTATGATTCCAATCCATCGTGAGTTGGGCCATGATCATAAGATGATCTCGGCGACACAACTCTCTAAAGGGGCAAGGAATGGAGAGATTACCTACTTGGCGGCCTTGAAAGCCGAGGATGCTAAGGGTGAAGGGAGTGACATCCGATGGAGGTAGCCTAAGTCCTTGACTCGTTAAAAGATTAATGCCTCCTAAGTTGCCCAAGAAGCTTCCATCTCAAAGGAAGGTAGATCATTGGATCGAGCTCATGTCGGATGATCGACTACCCGCCATGGCACCTTATTGTATGGCACCCCCTAGGTTAAAAGAGTTGTGGAAGCAACTCAAGGAATTACTTGATGTGGGCTATATTCGATCATCCAAGGCTCAGTTCGATTCGTCAATTCTGTTCCAAAAGAAGCACAATGGGTCACTTTGGATGCACATAGACTACCGGGCATTGAACAAACTCACAATCAAGAACAAGTATTTGATCATGCTCATTGCCAATCTATTCCATCAACTTAGAGAAACACAATGGTTCACCAAATTGGATTTTCGATCGGGCTACTATCAAATTCAAATTGCCGAAGAGGATGAGCTGTGAAGATCACCTGCATGATGCGGTATGAATCACATCAGTTCCTCGTCATGCCATTTGACTTAACTAATACTCCTACCACATTCTGTACATTAATGAACAAGATATTCAATCCATTCCTTGATTAGTTCATTGTAGTCTACTTTGATAACATTGTGGTTTATAGCTGGATGCTTAAGGAGCACATCGAGCACTTGAGACAAGTCTTCCAAGTTGTATGGGAGAACGACTTGTATTTCAAGCGGGAGAAGTGCGCCTTTGCCCAAAGAGAAGTCCCATTCTTGGGGCATATCGTCAATGGTGGACAAATGCGAATGGATGCGGCCAAGATTTGAGCCGTCGTGGAATGGGAGCCATCGACTAAAGTGACGAAGCTAAGGTTGTTCCTCAGCCTCACGAACTATTATCGGTGCTTCATTCGGGGTTGTTCGAGCATCATCGTGCCACTTAAAACATGCTAAAGAAGGAGAAGCTGTGGAAGTGGACGGATAGATGTCAAAAGGCATTCGATCGGTTGAAGCAAGCCATGACCGATGAGCCGATGCTAATGTTGCTTGATCACGCCAAGCCATACGAGGTGGAGATTAACGCTTTTAATTTTGCAATAGGTAGTTTTCTTATGCAGGAATGACACCCAGTGGTGTTTGAGTCTCAAAAGCTCAATGACAAACGTTACACGGTCCTAGAGAAAGAAATGACCACAGTAGTACATTGCCTTCATATGTGGAGACACTATCTTTTGGGTCTAATTTTATCGTGCGAACGGACAATATGGCCACAAACTATTTCCAAACCCAAAAGAAGTTGAGTTTGAAGCAAGCTCGATAGTAAGACTTCTTAGCAAAGTTTGACTACGTGTTGGAATATAAGCCAGGAAATGCTAACTTTATGGCCAATGCACTAAGTTGGAAGATGGAGTTGGCAAACATCGACCGTATTAAGGAGGGGCTAGAACAAGATCCAATGGACCAAACACTCTTTGAGTATGCATAGGAGGGCAAGACTCGACGATTTTGGTGTAAAGACGACTTCCTTTACACTAAGGGGTGACAACTTTATGTGCCACTCCATGAGAAATTGAGGAAAGAAGTGTCGTGCGAGTGCCATAATTCTAAGTGGCGGGTCATCCGGGGATTCAATGCACCATGGTGGTTGGTGAAACCCAATATTATTGGTCTCACATGCGGGGCACTGTTGAAGCATATGTGAAGACATGTCTTGTATGTCAACAAGACAAGATAGAGCAACATTCATCGTCGAGGCTCCTTGAGCCACTCCTTGTCCCAGAGCACTCATAGGAGAGCGTCCTCATGGATTTTATAGTGAACCTACTGAAGTTTAAAGGATATCGGATCCTCAAGGTTGTTGTGGACTGGTTGTACAAGTACGCGACATTCATGCCCGCGATAAAGGATTGCTCGATCGAAGGGGCGGCTAAGCTATTCATCAAGCATGTCGTGAAGTATTGGGGAGTTCCATAAATGATCGAGAGCGATCACAATCCATAATTCAGGAGGTGGTTTTGGACCGAGCTTTCAAATTGCTAGGATTAGACCTCTATTTTCCATGAGATTATATCCCCAAGTTGATTATCAAACGAAGAAGGTGAATGTGCTCCTCGAGATGTACCTAGGCACTATGTGAGCACCATACAAGAGAACAGGGCAAAGTTGATTGATGTGGCTCAATTCTCATACAACTTGCACCCGGTGAGGTCACAATTCAGAGCCCTTTGAGATCGTGATGGGGCAACAGTCGCTCACTCTGAGCATGGTTGCCTTAGGCTATTAGGGAAGTAGCCCACTAGCATACAAGTTCGCTAGGGGATGGCAAAAGTAAGCAGACTTGGTGTAGACCTGTCTCCACAAGGCCTCAAAGCGCATGAAGAAGTAGGCCGACAAGAAATGACGTGTAATCACCCCGACTCCATCTCCAAGGTCACAAGTAGTGAGGGTTATATTTTTTCGCGACATCCCAAATATGTCACCGACCTATGCTTCTTTCTTCTTATTTATCTTCGAATTATGCACATGCAGAAACGATCAACACTTGATCACATAACATCACGACATCAATAAGTTAATAGGAAAACACATGTACAACCATATATTTACATATACATGGTAACTATTTATATATTACACACATCCCTTATTTATCTTACAAACCCATCTACTCGGGCTAGGTTCTACACTATATAATACATACGGTTCTTTACAAAACATACCACGCTTTGAGGTATCATAATCTCCTTTAACGAGACTTTACCAAAATGGGTACCCTTAAGGACTAACTACCTAATTAGTCTTCTATAGTGCTATAGGGTAAAACATCGCTATCAGGCCCTAGCGAACCATCAAAGCCACGAAGTGGACCGACAAAGCCTCCGTCAACCCATTCATACTAGGCACGGTGTTTATGAGACACCTGCTCGTCCAATCCTTCATTCACCCAAATGGTTGTAGTGACCATTCGATAATACTTATTAATACTCGCAAAATAGACCATGATCTCTGACACTGTCATGTCTGTAGGGACGCCGAACTTTACCAGAGGTGCAACCATCCTACAAATTTGAAGAAAAACAGCGGGTGAGTTTAAATCAATAAATAAATCCACTAAAATTTGAGTAGGATAATGCCCCACTCTTCAACAAGCACATAACTTATCATGAGCAATTGTCGATGATAGATTAATAGCAAAACAAAAGCTATGTCTTGGTTAGAAACATGAGAAATCCTTAAAAAAAAATTATATGTAAGCATAAGCTAAGGTTCATCAAATAACATGAGAAATTCAAGCCTCACTCAATCATATATAAGCATATACCAAGAATCTATTTCATATATGAGGAGCTCATGCACACGGGGTTTATTTATTATGATCGAAGTCCATCGACCCTTCCGAAATCTACCAAGCATCCGAAATCTATCAGGCATCCGAAATCCATCCTGCAACATTGTCGAAATCCATCAGTCGACGGCATAACCTAAATACATTGGTTCTTTTGAAATCCGTTGGGCATCGTCGCCGAAATCCATCAGTCGACATGTGACATCCTGAATTTTACCGACCCTATAAGTGTAATCGGACTGTTATGGGCTTGGATTATTTTAAAGCGGGCCAGATGACAAGCCTGATGGCCGTGAGGAAAGTATGGGCTTAAGTAGTTAACGAGCCACACGAAGATATCGAGCACGGGCTCGATCGGTCAAAGGATAAGATATGGACTTGGGCTTGGCTTGGAGTGGGCCAAGAGTTGGGTTCATTAAAATTGTGAGTCTAGTGGGTCGTGAAATATCGTGGGATGAGCCTAGTGGGCCAGAGACGGGTATTTAGGTCCCAGTGCTTTAATTTTCTATTAAGATTATAGATTACCGTTATGAGGGATTTAATTATAAATTTTATTAAAAACTTATAAACGATTGTAATTTTATTATCGAACACTAACTTTAGTAATTTCTCGCGATTAATTCTTGTTTGTATCATAGATTAGCGCCTAGACATTAACCCGTTAATTCGATTCGTGCGAACCCATGTACTCGTATAGTTATGAAAAGATCGAAAATTTTGTGGATTCAAAACGAAACGAAGTAGAAGATGTTAGAAACTATTAGACTAACTAAGGACATGGATCATAACTTAATCTTAACCATTCTCGAGTGCCAGGTGTCGACCATGAAGAAGAATGCGTGCATGGGAGCCATGACATTCATCTCTTCCCTCTCGGTTTCTTTCCAACCCGAAGCCTTCAGAGGAGACATCATTATTATCCCTTTCTAATGATTACTTCTCTTCTTGGGATTTAAAATAAAAATTTGCACACTCAAAGTTAGGCTTCCTTAGAATTCACGCCTTTTCCTCCCCTAAACCAATCCAAAATTCTCTCTCTCTATTTTCTTCTTCCTCCCTATCTCTTTCGTGACTTGCACAAAAGCGAAACTTAGCGACTTCAACTTCTTCTTCTTCTTTTTACGCGCATTTGAGGGCAGAATTCTGAAGAGCAGTGAGCCACCAGCGGAGCTGAGCCACTGGTAAGGAGATGATGAGGTCCTAAACTAGAATTTATCCGCCGTTTATCGAGGGAACATGCACAGCATACTGAATGGTTGAAGATTAAGTTTGATGCTTCTGTTTTGGGTTGGAATAGGTTAAATGGGCACTCAAATGAAGCTGTTGGTTTTGCATGTGATGATCAGGGTTCAGATGGTCAAAGAACCGAGCACAAGGGAGCTGTGTCAGTTGAGATGGTGGGTAGACGACCGTTAAGTGATAGATGGGTGTTGCATGTTGGTTTTGAGGGGTCGAGGGGCGAATACTAGCCTTAAGTTGAGCTGTAGGTTGCTGCATGTAGTCGATGAGCTAATGATATCACTTTTGGGTTCTGTCGAAGAGGTGTCGGGGTACTAAAAGAGGTTGTAGACGAACTAAATAATCTGATGTAGCTATAGATGGAGACAGTGGCTTGGGATGCTCTGTTCAAGAAAGACAGACAAAAAATTACTAGTTTATGCGTCACTTTGGGGTTTTAAAGGTGTAGTTAATGGAAAGAACTAATTTTCTTAAGATCACACCAATTATTTTAGGCTTCGACTACTGGTTGTAGAGATTTTCGTGCGAAAATTTGCTGGCGAGAACATTCCTCCCTTAGAACAGCAAACTAACCTGCAGAAAAACAGTAGAACCATAGGTAGTTCTATGGATTTTGCGAAATTTTCTAGATGGGGTTGGACCTTAAACCCTTCATAAAAGTTGTAGGACACAACTTTAGGAACAACATGTCAAAATTTGAGAACAAATGATCGAGATTTGGGTAGTGAAATGAACCTTCTCCAGTAGGCACTTAATCTGGAAGTTGCTGCAAAATTTATGGGTAAAGACAGCAAATTACTGCTCTTTATACAATGAGATATAGGCTTAGGTTTCTTCATGAAAAATGTTAATCTATGTCTCTTCTATAACATACTTAGCATTTCGATGAGATTTGACACACTTTTTACTTCTGTGATTGAAATTGCCCATCTCAGCTTGTATCTTGCCTTGATCCGAGACTATGCAATAGATGCTATGCCTCTTGTACTTGATTTTTATGGCATATAGGAAATCTAATGGTCTTGTAATAATGGTTAGTTTGTGCATGAGCATGTCTCTTCCATAATTCGAAGTGTGGTCGTTGTATGGTTACTTATAGTGGCATATGTGTGCAATGAGTGCGACATGAATGAAATGTTGTGAATCTTATATGTTGCTTGAAGTAATTGTGTACTCTTGAGGTCATATGCATGCTGTGATGTGATATAATTCAGAGGTGTGATGTGTGGAATGTGTGAATTAAATGAGTAAAAGATTTCCATCGATACTGAGATACCGGTGATGCCCTGAGAAGTGGGATGCCCATGCTGTGTGATCTTGGATGCCTTGGTTGAGTGAGAAGCTGGGATGCCTCGGAGTTGAGATGCCCCTGTGTGTGATCAGGGATGCCTCAATTGTGGGATACCGGGATGTCTCGGAGTGAGATGCCCCATGTTGTGTGATCTTAAGATGCCTCAATTGTGTGATACTAGGATGCCTTGGAATGAGATGCCCATGATAGCAATATTGTGGAAGTCCGGATGTGGGATTTCGGAAGTGACTCAATTAGGCCGTCTTGCGTTCCAGTGGGTAAATTGATCGAGGGTGGACTTGATATACACACTATAATATAAATTCTACTTGGCATGTGAGTTCGCCTGTTGTTGTCGCATCTCATCTTAGTTCAAATTAGCAGCATGAGGCATACATGTGCATTTAGCATGTTTGTTACGAAGTGGCTATTCATGTGACATTTTAGTATTCATTTAGTTATACCTATGACAATCCTGCCTTAGTATGTTGAGCTATTTGGTTGTATTCTCTTGCTTTCTTTGGCAACTGTGGATTGTCTAACTTAGGGTCTTATTATTTCTTTACTAGGCATTTACTCATTCCTTTCTATTTTTCAGATCGTTAGTATGGATGTACCACCGATCGCTCATCATGGGGTGATAACGTACATTGATGTTTCTTTTCACGACGTAAATGACCCTGATATTGAGCTAACCTACATGAGATATGAGGCCACGCTTTGGATGGATGATGGCAGGATAGACTGGATTCCTATGAGGTCCATTGCTTGGTTCATAAACCGTGAAGGGGAGCTACTTGGCCCTCTTCAGTTCAATGCTGGAGGACCTGGAGCCTGGGCAGGAGGTGCTTAGGCACCCAAACCATGATGAAGCCAGAGAAGATGTTTTTTATTTTTTGATGGATGTGGGCTAGTGTAGGGGATAGTGAAGTTAAGAACCCCTCTCACCTTTTTCCCTTGCTAATTACTTACACTTTTGTTTATGAACATGTAAATATACTTTGTGCATCAGTGAAGGACTTGTACGTAATCTAGGTCGACGTATGTAAGCCCCAATGGTTTTCAACAAGAAAGTTAACGAAGCTTCTCATGATCCTTATTTATGTTCTTAATTGGATTGTCTAATGCTAGGTGACGGGACTATTACATGGTGATTATGTATTATAAAAGCTTCAAATCATAAAATATCCATGTTATACATGCTAACCAATTAGGTTTGGATGCTATAGTGCAATAATTGAAACCAACAGGTCCTATCATGATGATAATCCGTATAATTTCCGCTTGCGCTTAGTATGTGATGCTGCTGGGACGTCACATGACAGCATAATTTAGTCCCTCGCGTGTCCATGTATCAAGCATCACAAGTCGGTTTTTATCTTCGCTTTTAGTTCAAGGCCTAAAGGCATGCCATGCATAAGTATGTGAAATGCCTTACTGGATCCGAGTCGTTGAACATGCCTAGCTCGAGTTAAGGCTTACGGCTTGGTCCGACCCGTTTGAAGTACTGATCAAGTACCAAGTTTGGCTTGGTAACAATATGCCTCAATAACGCACCAAGACCGATAAAGGATCGATCTGACGTGATCTCATGTTTGTCCAAGGCCGATGAAACCTTTTTTCGAAGCTCAAGGTATGAACTAGAACATACACTTGTAAAATTATTTTTAAAATGGTTTTGCATAACAATAACAAGCTTTTGCTAAAACATCTTTCAAAACGGTCCGAATCAAAGTAAAGCCAAGGTATAATAAAACAAGCACAAGGATTGGACCACTTCCAATTCAAGTCAAGCCAAAGGTCAAGTCAGGACACCACAAATGAGACAAAAATTGGGCCATTTCCAAGTCAATTCAAGCCAAAGCCCAAGCTAAAACCCAATAGTAAGAATCAAACGCCATCAAGGACACAAGCCAAGATCAATCCAAGGAAGCATAAATCAAACCTCAAACAAGAACTCATTATATGCTTGGATTAGCATATCACAACGCCTTAACCAAACATTAGTAAGTCTACTTATTACTTTTTAGGTCGGCAGCTCCAATTGGTGGCGGTGGCTACAAGGACAACAGTAAGGACACATAGGTGGGATAGAGGCTAAATGGAGGAGAAGAGGGAGAGGGTGGTTGACTTTAGGAAGAAGAGGGAATGTGGTATGTTGTGGGAATGAGGGAAGGATACTTACTATTTATAGGCAAACTAGGTCGGTAGCCCATCTCGTGGGCTCAATGGCCGGCCTTATGACCCGCTCTGACCTTCTTGATCGGGCCTGTTATTGGCGGCGAGTCTGATGTGGGGTCAAGCTCCTTAAGAGACACCCTTCTTGGCTTCACTTGTCTCAAGTGAGGAAGCATTTAAGAAGGGTCTTACTTGATCATCAAGTCTCAAAATTGGTCCTAGGTAGGTCGGACAACTCATCTTGGCCATTTAGGGGCTAAATTCCAATGACATTAAATACAAACTTATCTTAAGTCTAAAATTTGACTTGACTTTGTTCCTCTCTCACTTGGGCATGTGACCTTCTTTCTTGGGCTCTTCGGTCCATTTTTTACACTAGTTTTAGGATATAATAGACCTAAGAATATATGGGCACATAAACCCTAATAGTCTGCAACTCATTTAATATGTTTACATGCGTTCGTACTTAGTTTCTAGGAGGATTTGAATAGTCCAAGGCCTAAGTATGAACCCTTCTAAATATGCTTGGGTGTCCTCCTCATTAATGAGTCAAGGTCCCATTCAAGCTTATCTTTCAAGGCCAAGGCTCAATTGGCCAAGAGTGCATCTTAGTCGACGTTCATTTATTAACTACATGACAAAGGCATTAAATGCAACTTGGATAATATTTAAGTTTTGAAGGTCTTGTCATTGGATATGAATTAATCGAGTTCAACCTCGATCGACCACCTTATTTGGCCCGAGGTGCATACCTAAGCCATGTCCAAACGGAGGCGAACGCGACTAGTACATTAACTGAGCGGAATCAAGCCACGACCATCCGCGGATCCATGATGGTACGTGATCGTCCCACGATTGATTATGATGGTCGAATGATCTTTTGATGATCGAACACTCTAGGACCACTCTTTTGGTTGCTAGTTCCCGAACGGCTAGTTGGCTCATGACCGGATCTCGAGCCAGCTTATGGCCAAGTCTCGCCATTGGCATGCTAGTCCTTGGCCTACTAGTCAAGGCCCAATAAGGGTTGAAATTGAGAATATTAAGTAACGGCATGTGGAATTCCCAACCAAGGGACCTAGTGTTGGCCAAGTTACAATAGGTCAATCCTCGCTATAAGGGAACCTTTCGAGTGTTGCAACGGGTCAGGAAAGGTCACGTAAAAGCTAGGATTGCCACCAAAACTCAAGGTATATCCGATATTTCACATGAGTATGCTCATGCCTTTCCATGTAGACAAGGAAGATTCGGACCGAGAGGAATCATATAACAAGCGCCACCTGGGGCAAAAGCCTAGTATGATTGAGACGTCGAGTGCATCGTGGTGGATTGAGTCATACAAAAGTGAAACTGTGCGTCGCAGAGGGAGTACTTGGTTCAATGGAGGGTTATTCCGAAAAGCGAAGCAAGTTGGGAACTTTTCGAGACTCTTTGGCAGTTCAAGAAACACATCGATGTCTTTCATGTTGAAGATGCAACAAGGGCGTCACCAAAATAGGTAGGGGAGATTAACACACCCTGGTTGATACGGCCCGATAAATGGATGCATTCCAGAAGTTTCCTAAGCGTTAAGCCGTGACCCATTTGTATCCAAGCTCGAGCCTATTCATGGATGAGTAACCCTCAAGCTTCCCAAGACAAACGACCCTTAAACTTCTCAAGACCTAGAGCCTCTTGAGTGTATGGCTATGTATTGATTATAGAGATTCAAGCTCTACCATTAGATCAAAGAGGATATCAATGGCTAAGATTAGTCTAGTATGTGTATAAATAGGGCTCCCTTCCCCAAGTCGTATCATCTTGTTCTTTAGTGCGAATACACTCTCGAGCTTCTCTCTCGAAGTTCTCTTTGTATGACCTCGGATGAATCAAGTGTGAATGAGGTTGACTTGATAGAAATCCTAGGCTGCACAAATTAAGGAACACTAGATTGATTGACCCATGACATTTGGATGTAAACTTCACTTTGCCACTTGAACGAGTCCCACGAACAAATCCATTGTGCTGCATCCGAATTTGTTTTACGTTGTCCAACCACAAAAAGGAATATCTTTTTTATTTTGTAGATTGTTGAGATATACGTGGCAATTGTGTTAGAAAAGTCCACATCGAATAATCAATGTGGTGTGAAGCAGTTAATAATCCTAGTTGGTCAATAATTCATTGACTTAGGCTTTTAAGTAAAGGTGAGTCCATTTGAATATGTTGACTAATTCAAATTTAGGCTCTCTTCTTAACATATGAAAATACTGAGCTTTTGTTACACAATCCCCAAAAAAATAGCACATTTTTATGGTGGGATTGTTTAATGTGTTAGAAAACTTGAAAGTTAGTTTTAATTTTGAAAGGGAAAAAGCCACGAAAAACCTCGAACTTTGCCCAAAGTGACACATTTACCCCAAACTTTTTTGTGACGTGAAAAACCCCAAATTTTTCAAACCGTGACACATTTACTCCATCAATGGCATTTTTGTCTTTTTATTCTGTTTTTTCCTTTTTTCTTTTTTTTGCTTTTTTTCTTCTTCTTCCCTCTGCCGACCATGGCGGAGGGAAGCCGCGTCCGGCAAGGGCGGCCCTCGCTGGAAACCGGCGAGGACGGCAAGGACACCCTCGCCCGACGTAGGCAAGGGCAGCCCTCGCCCGGACGCCGACTTCCCTCCGCCGACCGTCGGCTAGCCGGCGGAGGGAAGAGAGAAGAAAAAAAAATGAAAAAAATTTAAAAAAAATGAAAAGACCAAAATGCCCTATAATTTTGGGGTAAATGTGTTACATAACAAAAGTTAAGGATTTTTTGTGTCACAAAAAAAAGTTTGGGGTAAATGTGTTACGGTTGGCAAAGTTCGGGATTTTTTACGTCACAAAAATAAGTTTGGGGTAAATGTATCACTTTGGGCAAAGTTCGAGTTTTTCGTGGCTTTTTCCCATTTTGAAACCAAAATCTGAATATGTTTTCAAAATTTAAACGTCTGGGCAATTTGATCCTTTGATTTTCATTTTGTGAAATTACATTCTCCAACTTTCTGGATTTGTGCACTTTACCCCTCTAAATTTATTCTGTGCCATCGAATTCCCCCACTTCCTTAATTTGTGCAATAAAGTGCTTTGTCTAGCAATATTGTCAAATTCCTTTTCTTTTTATTTTCTCGTTTGATTTCCGTCCAGCAAATTAGCGTCAATTATTTTCTATCACATAAGCAATGCCACATATTGATTTAGCTAGAGTGATTGATCGAAGATTGCATAAATCGAGAAATTTAGAGAACTTAATAGCATAGAATAAACTTGGAGGATCAGTTCATAAACATCCGAAAACTAAGAGGCTTAACTGCACAATATAAAAGTTAAATGATCAAATCGCACAAAATGCTAAAACTTAGGACTAAATATATACTTAACCCGTAAAGGTATTATAGTGATTTTACTTGTTAGGTATTTATACATTCGTATTTTCAGTAGGGTGTGCACTCAGTCAGGTAAGGGGTATCCCTACATATGTTTAAGAATTAAACCCGCCCGTTGATATCCCTACATATGTTTAAGATGTCAAGCATCATGGAAGGTTCCGTTAAGATCCTATTGAAAGTAGGGACCGGCACGGTTATGTTCAACATCGGTATGTACGAGCCAAGCTAAGCGATCATCGATTTTGAAATCCCTAACTTAGATGGATTCAGCATCATTCTTTGAACTCACTGATATTTCGACAAGTAATGGAAGTGTATGGTGCATGTGGATGCATGGATACTCATAGCTATTCAAGATTAGCTTATAGCATGTGGAATTAGACTCGCAGTTCTTGTTTATTCACTAATAATAAACAACTATCTTAATTTCACCAAACATATTTTATTTTTTAATATACTTCTTATTTAATTTCTTCATTACTACCTTGTTTTCTATACAGGCGGCAATTCCACGTGCCAATGCTTCCCTTATGCTCACAGACGAATGTGTATTGCATGCGAAAGTCCTCAGCACCGCATGAGTTCTACATCAATTTCTCCGATTAAACACGTCATTCCATAGTTGTATTTTTCTTATTCAAAAGACTGTGTTGCACTATACTGTTGCTGGATTTAATTGCTTGGAGTTTATGATGAATGATCAACTATTGCTAATTATCAACTCTCTTTAAATCTCTATAGGGCGGGTTCCGGATGGTGATTTCCCTTCGACTGCAGATTGGCTATTTTGTTGCATTGGTAGTAGTTTGAGGGCCGAGATAGTTGATCATTTACTAAGCAAAGACGCGGTCACTGAATTTGTTAAAGTCTAGAGGACCTTATAAATAGATGGCGTGTTAGCTTGAACTCCAAACAAATTTACATATGAGCTCTCGTGACTGTGTGAATATGACCTATACATGCTTAATTTAGATTTGTATGTACATATTGTTGACGTGGTCGTTACACATTTTCAACAATATTCCATGGGGTTGAAAAATTTGCAACTTTCAGAGTGGAGACGATTAATCAATTTCTAAATAAAAACATTGCCTTCTTGTCAAATTGATCTATTCCCCTTGTCAGTCCATTTCGTGCAACTTTCGCGTTTTCATCATTTCCATCTTTACAAATCTCTTCAAGAGGAATTGTCTAAATGAGAAATTACCTTGTCATCATATTACATTTGTTTACAAAATTCTCCGAGGACAATCAAAGTATATAAGTTCATCATCATAGCATCCCGACAACAAAGTATTCTTCAAGCAAGAAGAAGATATACTGTTTTCTAATCAGTTTGATTATCTCGTTAGTAGGATTGTGACGTGGGTCCATCTAATTTTGACTGTAAATATGATGTTTTTAAAAGTGTTCTGATCACCTATCTCTTTCAACAGATCGCAGCATGGGTCCTCGTCACATGAAATCGAAATCCCAAATCCTTAACACATCTCTTTCTGCCACGATCAGCACCATGCCCCAGGCAACGCTGCGGTTATGCCTTCGGCCGCAACTATCCACGGATAAGCAATATATCGCTTGTATCTTCAAATGATTAGGTGGTTTTTTCCAAATTCAGCATCCTCTCCACGGGATATAATTTAAGGTTCAAATGAAGAAAAAAAGTTAGTAAAATATACTATACGAATAGATTGATTGAGCACATTTCAAATGGAAAAGAAATGATTGATATTTCTTAAAAGTACGAGATCTAAATCTATTCAAATTCAAACATTAAACTTTGTACAATTTCGGTATCAAGAATCTTAAATTTGTGGCATTCCTAATGATAATTTCAGAGACTAGAAAACTCTATTTATGCCACTAGTGGTGCGAAATAATACTTCGGTTACTGTTGGAAGTGTAGCATTAGATAGAAGTGTAATTTTCCTACTTGAAAAATTAAGTCCAAAGTCAAATGAGACATACACCAAGACTCTCTCAGTTGGAATCACACTGCTATCCTCTTATGACGATTTGTGTCATGCTATCTTCCTAAAAAAAGAGCAATTTCGAACGGTCGACTTACAAGATTATCAATAGCTCGGTTTGGTATAAACATCACTCTTGCGAGCTGCTAAATTGGAATGCTACTATAATCTCCGTAACGAGTCTCTTTAACTGTCCAAGAACGTAACGATGAAGCTTAGGTTCATGAAACTCCATTCCTATATATACTATATCCCATGAATTGCACGGCATCATGCCTGATGAAGAAGATGATCTCAGCTCAGTGAAGGTAAGTAAGAATCAGGTGCTAACAAGAATCACACCGTCAATTCAGGCTCACTTTATCCCTGTCATACTAGTCAAAGCATAAGAATACCTGCTACATCGATCAAATGAAGCAGATCCAGTTTTGGCATTGGACTGCACTTCACTTGCTCCAGCAATAAGTAAATGTCAGTCAAGAAAGACGGAACACAAGATGAGCCACACAGATTCGACCCCGTACACAGTGGTGCACGGAGTGACTCAGGTAGTATCAATCCATGCAGCTACAAGCAGATGACAATTTTTAATTCTCTTCCGTCCACAATGTTTATTTGTTTGAATGAGGGGTTTAATCTGGCCACTTCTATTCCCACCCCTTTTATAGTCTCCGTATTTGTAGGAACTATACCAGTCATCGCCACAAATCGAGCATCAAATCTCTAGAAGCCCACACTGGTAAAAAGAAAAACAGTTACCGTCTTTTGCACTTCATTTCAAACTAAATACTTACCCAGATCTTCGCATGGCAAAGATTGCTCAGAATTATGAACATATAGATTGTCTGCTGGAGGATTTGAGCAGCAACCATTGATACATCTGTTCTGTAGCTTCTCCTCCTCCTCCTCGTCCCTCCTTTTTTTCTCTTTTAAATCAGACCTTTTTTGGGTAAAATTTTTAAATCACAATGATACGTCTGTAGCTATAAGAACTCTATGATTGCATGATACCAGACAGCCGTCACAGCCCAAAAGAAACGTTGCAGTTGTTTCTTCCACACAAACCAATCTAAACCGTTGTCAGTGGATAATTATAATGAAACAATAACTCTCCTCATATACAGATGACACGAGAACAATATTGTCCTGTCTGTTTAATCACAAGATACAGAGGCTACGCCCAGAAATCTTTATTAAAGCCAAAACATAATGAACAGACCACCAGAACCCATCTCCTCCTCATTTTCACACACTCCATTCTCCCTCCTCTTTGCTAAAATTGCCACACTTCCTCCTCCTTTAAAGATAGATTTCGGCCCCAAAGTCTACATGAAAGCACTAAGCACATGTATATCAAAAGCATAGACCTACCAAAGCAGACTTCTTACAGACTCATGTCCAAAGCAACGGAGCAATCATATATTGTTCCTCGTCTTCTGGTCACCACCTATGAGACAGCCTTTAATACGTTCTCCTGAAAAAACCAGAATAAGAAACATATTAATTTATTACCACCACCTTATCAAAAAACATAGTAAAAGGCAATGGGACAACAAATTTAAATCCTGAAAGTGACATAGAGAACTGTGTAGACTAGAAAGGAACAGGACCAAGTTTACACAGTTGGGGAAACCTAATCCCACAAAATCAGCAAGCTCTCTCAAAAGTGATAGACAAGAATCTATATAGAACATGACGAACGTAGATATTATAAAAAGAAGACCCACCCCTGAGGACCAAATCTCCAGGGTCAAAAGTGATATCAATGGAAGTGCTCAAGCAATTCGACAGTGAAAACAATTCTCAGGTAAAATTTATAAGACATCATCTTTCTATGACATGGAATTACGATTTCATTCGCAGTTCACACTTTTGTCTCTAGAAAAATGCTACGCCTCAAACTTGATGGAGAACAATAGCGACAACCTTTGAAGACTTACAAAAGGCTTACCTAATGAAGATTTGCTATTTATTCTTTTTGATCAATCAGGAATCTTCTTAAGTGATTGGAGTCTATCAGATTTTACTTGAGATTGGATTTAATGTTTCTTTTTCCTAGCTGTGATGAATTTGTTTTCCTAGTTTTATTGAAATTTATTAGAACTCCTATTTTGACTAGGACAAGTACTTTAGAGAGTCCATATATATAGTTGTAATTCTTTCCTTCAAATAGAATTGATTATTAATTGAACTTGACAATTCTTTGCTTTGGGATTGTGAGATGCAATTCTTCTCTTAGGTGTGATGCTTAACAAAACCTCGGCGGGATGCTTAGGAACCTTTGGGTGTAAAGCCAAAAGATTTATTCTCTATAGCGGGACCCGTCACACACTGGCTAGTTTCAAGGCTGGTTTAAGGGCTGATCTGAAGGGGCAGATGCCTAGACGGCCAATATACAATGCAGAGCATGCATTTCAAGTGGCCGTGGACACGCTGCCAAAGAGTGATCAATGAGAAAAAGATACTAATCTGCTTTCGAAACTATATAATCACCGAGGGCAATCCCAAAACACGGAATTGCAGAGAGCTTCATGACAAGATTCATCATGTCTTGGAGTAACAAACGCAATGCGATAATCAGGAATTTAGAGCGAATGCGCAAAGCCACACAAGGAAAGCACCATGGCAACCACTTGCAATCCTATCATGCCGAAAGAGCACCGGCAGGTCCAGCACCCCTCTAGAAAAATCCCAGCAGGCTATGCATCCGAACCACAACACTCAATGAGAACCACGAGGACGACGACCAGTCAGCCAAATTGACAAAGGAGAATGATAGCACGACGGAGCTCAGCTCCCAAAATCACGACGGGCTTCACCTCACCAGACCACGAAAGGAAAGAAATTCCAGCATAAATTGAAAAATGCGGCCCGACTAGCGCATCGAATTATGCACACAAAAAACGATCGGCGATACTGATCATCCCGAATTCCCAGCAATCACGACCATCGCAGTCTCCTAAGACCCAAAGTGGAGCCGAATTGGCGGAAGCGAAAAGCAGAGCTAGGTCAAACCTGGGCATGCAGCGCCAGCTGGGGATCGTTGCGATCGGGGTGATCGGGGTCGTCGCCCTCGGGCTCGACGGCGGTGCAATCGGGAGGGGACTCGAAGAGGGAGAGCGAGAACTGCTTGTCCACGACGCCGACGTCGAAGTGGATGACGCCGGAGCTGGGGACGTCGACGCGGATGCCCTTGACCGGGAACCAGAGGAAGAGCTCCTGCGCGGAGACGCCCGACAGCTCCCCGATCGCGCCGAACTGGAGGGTGCCGGAGACGTTGAGGTCGTAGTGGACCTCGTTCTCGAACCTGGCGTTGCACGGCTGGGTCAGCCCGACCCGGAACTGGCCGGTGGCCGGGTCGATGGAGTAGTCGGTGATGCCCTTGGGGAGGAGGCCGATGGGGAGGCCGTAGCGCCGGAGGTGGTCGTAGATCGTGTCGCCGTCGGCGGCCGCTGCCGGGGCGGCGAGCGCGATGAGGAGGGACACGACGGCGGCGAGGAGGGGGAGGCGGCGGGGCTCCATCTTCGACGGCGGAGGAGGGAGGGATGGGGGTCTGTTGAAAATGGGAGTTTTCCGGGGCGGCGTGTCCATTTTTTTTTTTTGTTGGATTTTAAATAAATTGGCAGCGAAGAAAATGGAAGGTTTGTTTTTTTCATTTTATTTAATTAATTAATTTTTTTCTTTTTCTTTTTTCTTTTTCTGGTGGGAAAGGCAGTTACTGTTCGGAAACAGTTGAAAAGATGGTATCGAGTCGAGGGCCGCGAGTCCCTCACGCGCGCGCGTGGAGTGTGCGCCCCACGCGCTGCCTTTTTATTGACTAGTAGTTACTAGTTAGTTACCTTTTTTTTTTTTTTTCCTTTTTTGCTAGGATGCTGAAATAGTTAGTTACTTCGTTAGTAACCTCAAGGGAGGGATTCAACCAACCCACTGGGTTTAAAAAAAAAAAAAAAAAATTGGCTTTCCTTTTTTATTTTTTATTTTACAATTAAGGGGCACGGACGTCGCTAAAAATACCCCGTAAGCTCTAGGATGGCCTGTAAAAATCCTCTGTTTTGCCCCCGACCAATTTCGATTATAAGTAAATTTACATCTCGACATTTTATATATATTAGACATTTATATATTATGTAAGTTTCAAATGCTTACAATTGAAAATGGAGTAAAGTACATTTTCAGCCCTTCCTCTTTGTGAAACTAATCGTTTATTTAATCAAGTCCTCCAACTTTCTAGAATTATGCGGTTTGTACTTCTCGATTTTATTTTGAGCTATTGATCAACTCTGCCGGCATTATTCATGTGACAAAAAATGAGGCGTGATGTTAATTTGGCGCCAAATGAGCAGATAGACACACAAAGCACTTAATTGCAGAAAACAAAACTCAAAAGGATCAAATTGCAAAAATCCGAGAAATTAGTGGACTTGATCACGCTAACCAAAAGTTAGACAACCAACTTGCAAAAGCCCTAAAACTAAGAGAATTAGATACGTACTTGACACCCAACTCATAGAGCAATCAAAATCAAAGTCACTCTAAACAAAACTCAACATTTTAAGAGGAAAATATGCAAGCCAGTGAAAGATTAAATGGTACAGTAGATTTAGGTGCATCTTTTGGGTAATCACACGGTTAGCCAGTCGGCTCATGGCTAACTGGAGAAGAAATATGTGTATATATGGCAGGCCAACAATGGTGAGTCAAGGGCACAAGGGCACAAGGCCAGGTCGAGCCGACCGTACCCCACCTACAGCCATTCCTGTTGTCAATTACCTTCCGGTGTGAAACCAAGGCGCAGGACCAACCTCGCCCTCTTATCACTGGATTGGCACACGTCGCTTCTTTAGCGACACTAGCAGCAAAGCCAAACACAGGCGGTCTTTCTAGCCCTAAACACCGTAACATATACCCAGTAACCGGTTGTCGATATGCAGCCCCACCGGGGCCAAAATAAAAAAAAAAACAGACGAGTCTCTACAACCCGAGCAATATAACATGTCTAATCCAAGCACATAGATAACTGCATTCACTAAGTCGATAGATTGCGGAATCAAACAATACTGTCCACATAACATTCCACTGCTTGAACATAATAGAATTGACGCGAAAAGCCAAAAGTTTATTCGTGTATGTCATCCCAGCAACAATGCAGTATTGAAAGGAATAACTAGCAAACCATCTTTACTTCTCTCTACCTATCAACTCAACTTTCAAAAATATATCAACTCGAATCACTCAATGCCGCATGACATCACAGTACAAAGAAAATTACTCTTCTTCGATGTCCCACTGAGTCGTGCTTTTGCCTCCTCAAGATAAAAGGTTCACGGTTGGATGATAAAAAGTGGCTGCAAAAAGACACCAAAAATCGTCAGGTTAGTATATACAAGAATAACATGATAACCAGTAGTTGAACGTCTGTCAATCAGCGTATCTAACTCACCGTGTCAACGCTGACTGGTTTGCCATCTTCCGCAATAATATCGACTATAGTTCCCGATTGATCAGCCTTCAAGATGTACAAGAACAATGATTTATTGCAAAATTAGCAGTGAATTCTCTCGACAATTAGCAATGTACGATGACCACAAGCCCATAAGAGGACTGGGAGCCCTATCTTATGCAAGCAGATGCATCTTGGGGGTCGGATCATGACAAAAGACCACAGCTGAACCATAAAGAATGATTGCACATTACAAACTAAGCAACCACTTACTTCAATTTCATTCATCAATTTCATGGCCTCAATAATGCATATGACCTGTCCTTTCTGTACTTTGTCTCCTTTCTGAAAGAAAAGTGAAATCATTTGACCCAGTAGAAAAAGAATCCAGGCATAAATAGGAAAGGTCTTTAAGTCACTTATAGCTCAGCCATTTCAGTCTCAGTAGAGCCACAGTAAGAGACAACAGACCTTTACAAATGGGGGTTCGCCCGGTCCTGGACTTCGATAGAATGTTCCTGCCATGGGACATTTAAGAGGTGGAAGCGATGATTCAGCCGGCTTGCTAGCTGATGAAGGTGGTGGCCTAGGAGCGGCGGGTGCAAGGGCAGCAGGTGCAACTGAGGCAGGTGGGCCTGCAACAGGAGAGGGCGCAGGGATCATCATAGGTGGAGCAGGAGCTGGCGGTTGAGGCAAGGCCTCTTTCTTGCGAATAATTAGCTCGCAGTCAAGCTGCTTTAGCTGCAGCTCCATGATATCTCTAGAATCAACAAGCCTGCAGATATGTATGGAACAGATGCAATTCACAATTTACAACAAGCGAGCCCTGGACAAGATGATGTACATAAACAAAAAGTTCACATACTTGACTAGATTTGAAACTTGAGAGATAAATTCTGAGATTGACTGCTCGGTAGCCAAACTTGCAGAAGAGGGATCAACAGGTGGCTGAGCGTCCTTTGTTTCTGAGGCTGGTACTGCAGGTTTTGATGGAGGCGTAGCAGCAGCATTTGAGGATCCATCAACGGAAACCTTTAAGGCAATAGATGACCCCAGAAGCGTGTCGATGAAGGAGCCCAAATTTGAAAGTAGTTCCTCTATAAAGAACCATTGGAAGTGCCTTACCTCTTTTGATTGGGCCTTCACCACTGCTGAGCTCCTCGAGGTATGATGCAAACCCTGCCATAACAACAGCAACTTCAGACCACCATACCTCATAATTATGTGTTCTTCAGTGTAGATTGGTACGTGGAAAGAGAGAAGGAATGACATACATAAATATGAAAGAGAGAGAGAGAGAGAGAGAGAGAGAGAGAAAGATAATCTCACATTGAATCACTAGACACTAACTGGAGTATGTCATCACATAGTCTCACATTGAATCACAAGACACTGACCAGAGTATGTCATCAGTATTTTCTTTTTGGTTATCTGACTGTATTTTAATTAACATTGCAGTACTGAGAAAACTGTCATACAATGCCAATCCCCTTTGACAACAGAACAAGTGGCAACTTTTAGGTAGCAGTCAGCTAAAAATTCTATTTTTAAAATTCGTGATAAGCATGGACAAGAAATTCTGCCATGTGCAAGTGCAAAGTTAAACTAAAGTTTCTTTACAGTATTCGTCTTGACAAGCCCTAGTAGATACAATTCAGATTGTCCCCCTTCACCTAAAAGCCAATACCATGAAACAGAGCTCCTGCTGCATAAGAAAAGAAACATGCGGAAATAATTGGATTGACTAAAAATCCATGAGTTGACTCCAATACGCCCCTCACCACTTAACTTTTGCAGGTGACACCCTATTTTTTCACTCTATTGCAAATAGACCTCAAAAATAGTTTGGCCAAGACAGCTACTGCTTTTCTCCAACCACAACCCACAACTACCAATGCCACATCTATTCTCTCAGATCTACTAGCTTGTCACCAGATTTTTGAGGATTTAGTTGCCAACTGCAACTTAGAGCATGTCATTGGTTTGCTACCGACCTCATCCAATTGGTTTGGAGTCCTAGAATGGTCAAACTAAGGAGGGTAGGAGCTAATTGCAAAATCGAGGGATCGGAGACACATTGCCACTTCCATAACAATTGAGGGGATCAATTTGCAATGAATCCTAAAAGATTTCCAACGCAATCTGAGAACAAGACCATTTTCACTATCCAATCCATTCCCTCCAGCCACCATTCTAATCTGTGGATTACAATTATGGACATCACCCACATTTATGTCTAGTTAATTTTGCATGTGGGTGATACCTTTAACTAGTAACCTGCCAATCAATAGGGTGGTTGGAAGAGTAACCACAATGGAGGAAATTATAGCCCATCCAAACGTTATTCTATTATTCTGAAAATACATATTAATAAGTATTGGAACTGATGGGAAGAATTAAAACCACAACCACCGTGACTTGTGAGGAAATGTGAGTCATTACTTATGCAGTTAAAGGTGCTTGATCAAGAATTCATTTTCCAGCTCACTTCTCAAATAATAATTTCTTCAAAAATTCTTTGGAACTCAATGAGTCCAAACTTTCTCGAAAGTACAGTTACCAGCTTTCCAGTAGTATCAAAACCCCATAAATTATTCAACACGGCACCAAAATCTTGTGCGGCATTAAATGTTCAACATAGAATCTATCAAAGTCAATCCAGCAAAAATCTGTCGCAAGACATGAACTTGGAATAGTCGAACAATAGATTTACCAAGTTAAAACTTCCTTGAGAGCTAGAAAACAAGGGTTTGGACAATCGACACTACTTTATAGCACAATAATTCTGGGAGGGAAAAGAGTGTCCCTGAGAAGTTATCATTTCATTGCATTAGACAAAACTGCACATTCAGCAGCTATGTAGCTGGGCCACATGAGGATAAGCCGTGAAAAAGAAGGAACATGTTGCCTTGGACTATTGCAACCCAAAAGAGGAAACAACGGTCCTTCTTTACCAAGAATCAGCTCCGACAACTACCCAGGAGCGCAGTTTTCACTCTCAAGAAAGCCCACCACCCTTCCCATCATTCCCTTCCGCATTGCATTGCGGTCGCGATCAATACCCCACAAGCAAGAACTCGAGGAAATCCGGCCAGCGACTCGAAAAACAAACGTTCCGACTACCAATTCGCAGGCAACGAAGCAAGGAACCACAGACACACGAACAGGATCACCCGCTCATAATTCATGCTGCGAAATCGCCTCCGCGGGCCCCGACGGCCCGCGGCGGAACTCGAAATCGACAACAAAGCGCACGACCCAGAACTCCCCTCCGACCCATCAGCGAAATGACCCGACAGCAGACCCAGCCCCAAGATCCAAGAAAAGCAGCAGCGGCAGCAAGAAATGAACCAAGAACTGGACTCACCCGGGCGAGGAACCGGAGCTTGGGCCGAGAGGGGAGGGGAGGCGGAAGGAGAGAGCGCGCGGGGCGTCGGGGGAGGAGCGGGGCAGGCGGGAGGCGGCGGCGGCGGAGGAGGCTTTGGGGAGGGTGGAAGCGGCGGTGGAGAGGGACGACGCCATCGGTGGGCTCCCCGGCGGACGGCAAAAGGCGGCTCCTTTCGACGCGAATCGCGAAGAGCGAGGGGAACGGAATGGTGGGTTCGGCTCGAAACTGCGAAGTTCGTATAAGAGGAGGGAGAGGGAGGCGTTGGTGGCGATTCGGGGAGTCCGCCTGCGGGAGCTGGAAGGGGAGAAGCGGACGGAGAGCGTCGATGAGACCGAAGTGGGGGAGCGAGCGTGTCGTCTTTTTTTCGATCGTTTTTTGCTCGATCGCTCGTCACGTGCGAGCACGATCCGCAATAGAGTTTCCCCCTCAATGCGAAAGTGGGTCTGACCATACAACCGTTTTTCCTTTTGGCACTTATGTCCTGCCTCCAGGTTAGTTGTGGTAATGCCAGAAATTGGGAAGAGAGATAAATTCTAGGGCCCTGATGCATATGAATTGCGCTCACATGAACCATGATTATACCAAAATTTTCTATCGCGACAATGGAAAAAGTTTTGGTATAAACCCATGTTCACATAAATAGAGTGTTTCGACGGGTCAATTGATTCTGCTTGAGGTTTCGTTTTCATAACATAGACTAGAGATGATCCATTTTAAAGAGGGCGGTCCCCAATCTGGAACCGTACCTTGAAATCGAGAACCGCTCATTAATGACAATTTCCCAAAAATTGAAATTAGGAACCGCTCGTTGGTTAGCATGTTATCTTGATAGTATGCTCTACACTCGCCTAGATAAGGATTTGGTGCATCAGAACCGAGGCTAGAAAGCTTTATGTTTGGAATAAGATTTTAGCTTGATGCTAAGAGTCAATCCCGACAAGGTAAGGCCTAAGAGAGGGACCACAAGGGGACTGATTACCTGTATTTGCTAAATTCTTGTTAGAACATAGACGCTTTTATGGACACATCTGGAAACCAAAATACTAGTCCAATTCGATTCTCGGGTGGGTCCATGAAATCGGTCCAAATGTCCCTACTTTGAAAAAGGCTTGAGACTTGAGAGTGAGCAACGAGATCAGAGGTTGGAGGGGATTGAGAGACAGAGTAATAAAGGGATCAATGAGGCCGGTGGGGATATGGAGTGGGAGTAAGAGAGGGATCTATAAGGCTGG